>CM018032.1:44880000-46080000 GCA_008638375.1 Nyssa sinensis
CACCTTGATCCTAAATCTCATTACAACCCTTGAAAAGTCCTTATGATTCGGGTTATGCATATGATCCCAATGGTGGAGAATGAGAAGATATGCAAGCCTATGGTAGATCATTTTCATTGGAATGAATTTGAGCGAAACACATACTCGTCAAACGCATGAGAGTTAAGTGTTTATTTCCGTGAGGGTCTACGTATTTAGTTTACTCCATCTTCGAGTGAAAATGCCTACTAAGCCATTAAGAATGCTTGTTCATGATATGTTATGAGTTTTCAAGAGTTTGATTGTTCTTTGTTGATGGCGTTACAACCTTGGTGTTTTTGGGAAAGTGAATTTGAGTTTTGCCTGAGGACGAACAAAAGTTAAGTGTGGGAGAATTTGATGAAAATGCAAAATGTCATATTTTTCTTCCTTAATTTTTAGTTTTTTATACTTATTTGGTGCCTAAATGTACTCATTATTCTTATATTTTGATTTAGGATGCAAATGGAGGCGTTAAGTGCAAAAGACGCTAATTGGGTGATTTTCAAACAGTTTCGACATTGCTTCATAATTTGGGCATAACTCTCTCATCCAAGCTCCGATTGAGATGATTCAAGATGATATGGAAATCCAAGACACAGTTCTACAACTTTCATGTTTTGAGTTTTGAGAGATTCTGGCTGCATCAAGGTCGAACTTGGGATTGAAGTTTGTGTACCTGCACTACTAACGTTTTTGGCTGCGCAAAATTCTAATGCGCGGGTCCATGCGATTTATTTTTGGAAAGTTCCTTGGTACGCGAAAATTTTAGCTGAAAGCACCACTTTCTTAGTTATATTAGGACTTTATTTTATTTTTAATTAGAGCTTCTAAGAGCAGCCGTCACACACGCATATCTCTCTCTCTCTCTCTCTCTCTCTCTCTCTCTCTCTCTCTCTCTCTTCCCTTCTTCTCAAACTTCTCCTTTCAGTTTTCATGGCTGTGCGTGGCTAAATTTTTATAATTGGTCGAAGGAAACGAAAGCCTCGGAATCAATAAAACTGTGAGATCTAATTTGTTTTTTATTGTTCAATTTATGCTTCGAGTATCGGATGTTTTTCTGTGCGTATTTTCATGATTGTCTCATTTAATTACTAGAAGGCCTACTAGTTTATTATTCGTTTCAATCTACTGCTAGATTAGATATCAAATTCGTAATTGTTTGATCCCTCTAATTTGTGAAGCAACTAAGATTTAATGATTTACTATTTCAGAAATTACTAGATCTTAAGAAGAACGTTCGACTAAATTAAATGCAACCGCTTGTGCTTATGTTGTTTAACTTCATCGATCTTTCTAATTCTTAAAAGTTGCTACTAGATTAAACCTTTAGCGCTTGTCTTGGGTTGTTTAGTAGTTAGGGTTAATTAGATCGCTTGTTTTCTAATTAAGTATGACTAAGGAAAGATAAGAAAAAAGTTCCAACGGTGAATATTTAAAGTGTGAATTGATATATATTTGCATCGCTGATCAGTTGTAAAATGCCGACGGTGGATGTTGACTTAGACCAATTTTTGTTCTTTTGATTGATTTCAATAATTTAATTTGAATTGTTCCTTAGTTGTTTTCTTAAAATTGTTTTCGTTATACTCAAACCCCCCCATCTTTGTTCACATATCATAAAACTATGCTAGACACTCTCCGTGGGAACGATCCCTACTCGCACTACTACATTATTTTTAGGAGTTTAGGTTTTATTTTTGGTTGCCTGTGACAGCACACCAAAGATCTCATCGATGTTCTCTAAAATTAACTGACCTGCTATACTAAAAATATATTGATTTCCCCCTCCATACAAAATTCATCTCTTGGATTTATACTAAATATTTTTGTATTATTAAAATACCCTTCTATATTATACTGACATCCATAATTTCTTTAGAGATTATAAGGGAGATTTGTCATGCCCCGAGCCCCAAGGGTTTGAGAAGTGATGGGGATCTATCAAAGAACCATAAAAAAACGATCTTTCAAGGGTGCTTAAGTCATTAAAAGTCAACCAGACTTCCTATTACTTAGGTTTGACTAAAGCACTATCACGCCAATGCTTACAAAATTATATATTTGAAATCTTTAGAATTGGCCTTGCAAAAGTCCCTGTTATTGTTTCCTAGATATTCAATAGTCTAAAATATTTTTTAATAAATTTTAGCTCAAGGGTAACGTACCTAACGAGCCATAGTCCAAAGCGCAATTTTTAGAAAATTTAAAATTTTGTTCTTAAAAGGGAGAGTTAACTTTTTATTCTTAAAGAGTTAACCTTTGGGATTATTTTTATTGGCTTTAGATGAGGGATACTTCCTTATTTACATTTAATAGATTAAGTAATATTAAATTACTTAAATGACATTCAATGTAAATAAGATATACTACTAGCAGTGTTGTTTGAGTAGCAATGTGCATTATAGTATAGGTAGTCACTAAGATTCAGTTGACTGAACTCCACTTTTAGTCGACTAAAACTAACTTTCAGTTGACTGATTCTTTATATTAGTCGACTGAAAGTCCAAGACTTTCAGTGAAGTTACCTATTGTTATTTTTAGTCGACTTAATCCTGATTTTCAGTCGATTAAAAATGGTCGTTGGCCATTTTAAACCTACTATTTTGGGTTCCTTACAACCACTTATTAAGTTCATTCCTTAAGAAACACCAATACCACATAGGAAAAACATTTTATAATATAGAAGCACCTCATTTATGCACATGGGATCATATCGAAACATAATTTTTCCATAACTTAACATAGATAAAACATCAAGATCTAAAATGAGACAAGGTATTAAACAAATTCATAGGAATAGTCCATAATTAGATTCATACTAAGATTACATGTCTTTCCATGACATGTATACATATCCTAGAGCTTTCAAGACGTAATCCAACACTTAGTTACATCAAAATGGCTTCCAAATCACAAAAAAAGTCATGTATCATCAATATTGAGAATAAGGATTCTTCAAGGTATGGTCTACCAAAGAAAGTCGAAAAGCTTTATTTCGTGCTATCCTCAAAGTAGTGGCCTCTTGCAATTCGCTGCATCTAGTAAGGTTTAGAATAACAACCAAGTAGGATAATCTAACAAAGGGCTTGTTGCCACATGTATGCCTATGCTTGTGAAGTAGTGCACTTAATGACAAATTTTCACATATGATAGAGATAGTTCAAATGTATAATTCCAAGAAACTACCACATATATAAAAAGTGAGTTTTTGAGATTGCTTTAAGGAAATGTCTAGATGCAAGATTAAACCTAGAGGGGGTGAATAGGTCTAATTGGAAATTTAAAATTAAGCTTGCTGAATTAAAATTTCTTTGTAGCTGAATGAAGTTCCACCTTGATTATGTGTCAATTGGGGTTTCTGTGCATGCAACTGTAATACGTGAAATATAAACAATATAATGAAAAGTGGTAAAATATTCATAAAGATTTTTATTTTTAACGAAAAAACTGCCACAGAACAATTGCGTTTTCGTCAAAAAACCTCTAGGCTCATACCTATCTCCACATTCTGGGTTCTCATGATGGAGACTAGATACGAGAATTAAGGGGATGATTCACTAGGCTGAGTGATAGTACAAACAAGAAAGAAACAATGAATATCCTACAATGGCTTTACACCAAGGAGACAATACTAGCAGTCTCACACTAATCCTAAACTACTGAGTATAGAAAGTAAAAAAACAAAGGATTAGGAGGATCAAAATAATGGAGAACTCACTGAAAGACGAGAAATAAGCCAAATGTGAAACTGATCGATGAAAGTGATCCTTGTGGAGTGCCCAACACTTTAATTGGGGCAAAAAGTGTGAACTCGAGAAGATATGCAAGAAATGAGAATGAGAGGAGAGAAAAATTAAGAAAACACAAATGAGAATGGTTCTCAAACTTATTTAAATGAAGTTAAAAGCATGCTCAAGTTTTTATGCGTTCATTGGAACAAATGGGGTGTTCGTTCGAATGAACCCCACTACGAATTGCCAACAATAAATGTTGACGCTTGTTCAAACAACAAGATGGTTGTTGGAATGACCAAACCAGAATTCAAAAACTTCTCTCTCTCTCTGAAAAAGTTTTTAGGATAACAAATACTAAATTATAATGCTATGCAATATCCCAAAAACCTTTTTCAACTCAAATGCGCTAGAGGAAATAAATTATTTTCTTAACATTTTCAATATTCACAATGAACTCAAGAACACGTAATTAGCATTCAAGCTCTCCCTCAACACACTATCTCATGATATAAACTAAGAAAATTTAAAAATTTAGCCATGAGATATTCTTATCACAATGTGTTCATTATAATATTGAATGATTCAACAGACAATAAGCACAAACAACTATAGTCAACCTTGGTGATTTTAGACTACTTCTAACCAAATTCTCCCTAAAAAGATGGCTAGTTGCAAGATTTGAAAAAATTTAATGCTTTTGCATTTTTCAAGTAAGCTTTCACACTACTAAGTAAACAACTTTTTCCAAAAGTACCCTTTGATAGCCTTCAAGCTCTCCCTCAACACATTATCTCATGATATGAACTAAGAAAATTTAAAAATTTAGCCATGAGATGTTCTTATCTCAATGTGTTCATTACAATTTTGAATGATTCAACAGGCAATAAGCACAAACAACTATAGTCAACCTTGGTGATTTTAGACTACTTCTTCCAACCAAATTCTCCCTAAAAAGATGCCAAGTTGCAAGATTTGACAAAATTTAATGCTTTTGCATTTTTCTAGTAAGCTTTCACACTACTGAGTAGACAGCGTTTTTCAAAAGTACCCTTTGATAGCCTTCGCACTATCCCATAAGTAGCCTTTTCTTTGCACTCTTTTTTAGATGAGAAACCAAATTACCACAAGTGTAACATTTTGGTCTTTTAGAAAACCATTCCAAGATAACCCTTATAGCCATGGATTTATTGAAAGTCAAACATAAAACTGATTTGATTCCACATTTCAACAAGACCTTTCTCATGAACCAAATGTGCATATGTAAGAACAATGAGATAATATGAAGCTTAAAAGATTGAATGCAACTAAGTATAAAAAACTAAATGTGAAGAATGAAAAGATTAATTACATAAAATATAGTCTCTAACATTTAGATAGAAAAACTAGAATTTTAAACCATATTATTGATATTACACAACAATGCAATTTTAAAAGAAAAATATTTTTGAATTTTTTGTTTTAAGAAAATAAAGAAAGAAAACAAGAAATCCCTAAACTAAAAACCATAGGCCTATGAAGATGACTAAGACAATATGATCATCTAAGGCTATGGGTGGAATGAACACTCACTCGATTGAGCAGATACCTATAGATTTCTTAAGATTCTCGAATCTAAGGCCATTTAGAGGTTTTGTAAAGATATCAGTGAGTTGGTGTTCAGTAGGAACATATTGCAGAGTTATGCCATTCTTTCTTACAAGCTCTCCAATGAAATAATGTCGAATGACAATATGTTTTGTCATAAAATGTTGAACAAAATTTTTTGAGATGTTAATGGCACTCGAGTTGACACAATACAATGTCATTGTGCCAACTTCAACCCTATAATCCTTTAACATTTGTCTTATCCATATGAGTTGAGCACAATAACTACCTACAGTAATATACTCTCCCTCAACTGTGGAAAGAGAAAAAAAATTAGTTTTTTTCTATGCCAAGATACCAAGGGATTCCTTAAATAGAAGCAGCCACCAAAAGTGCTCTTTTGGTCATCAATGTTTCTATCCTAATCTGCATCAAATATAAAGCCAAAATGGCAATGGTACCAAAGGAATACCAAATACCAAGAGTCGCATTCACATATCTAACTATCCTTTTGATTACAATCAAGTATGATGGGATTGGAACAAAAAATACCTATGCAAAAGGCAATATCAGGTTTACTAGAAGTAAGGTAAAGTAAGCTACCTATCATACTCCTATAGAGTGTGTGATTTACATACTTGCATGTGGTATCTTTACTAATCTTCGTGTTTGTACTCATAGGAGTCCTAGCATCCAAACCAATTTCTTTACTAATTCCTTGGCATATTTGGTTTAAGAGATAAAGATTTCATCTCTCATTTGCTTTACTTAGAGTCCTGGAAATAAATTAAACTCACTAACCAACTAACCATACTCATCTTAAAACACACTCTCATTTCATTTGCAAAGTCATGAGTATGTTTAGCACTAGTGGATCTAAAGATTATGCCATCAACATACACCTAAGCAATCAAAAATTCATTTCTATCTTTCCTAAAAAACATCGTCTTATCTGCTTCCCTTATCAAAAATCCTCTTTCAAGAAGATAAGTAGTAAGCCTTTCATACCAAGCTCTAGGAGCTTGCTTCAACCCATATAAGGTTTTTTTAAGA
The DNA here is from genome assembly GCA_008638375.1 of Nyssa sinensis. Classification (NCBI taxonomy): domain Eukaryota; kingdom Viridiplantae; phylum Streptophyta; class Magnoliopsida; order Cornales; family Nyssaceae; genus Nyssa; species Nyssa sinensis. The sequence goes on from CM018032.1 coordinate 44,886,393, forward strand.
CAATATACATGATTAGGACTTTGTGGATCTTCAAGCCTTTGGGTTGTTCTATATAGCCTTCTTCCTTAATAATACCATGCAAAAAGGCACTCTTAGCATCCATTTGAAAAAGCTTAAACTTCAAATGGCATGCCATAGCTAGAAGAAATCTCACACTTTCTAGCCAAGCAACTAGAGCAAAAGTTTAATCAAAGTCAATACCCTCAACTTGGGCATAACCTTGAGCAACCAACCCACCTTTGTTTCTCACAATGATACCATGCTTATCTAACTTATTATTATATATCCATTTGGTACCAATGACATTGCAATCTCTAGGTCATAGGAATGACTCCCAAAAATCATGCTTTATAAATTGAAGCAACCCATCTTGCATAGCAATAATCCAATCATCATGTTGAAGTGTTTCTTTCACGTTCTTGGGTTCCACTTGAGACGTAAAACAATGAAAACTCAATTTACTTGTAATTTGGGCTCTAGTCTTGACCCCACTCTCCAAATTCTCAAAATTTTTGGAGGTATCATGAGCCTTTTCAACCTAAATAGGTGTACTATCATGAGTTGATGAAGTACCCTTTTAACATCTAACCCATTGTCATTATCTTCTACAAGAGGCTCATCTAGGATAATTGGATCATCAAGATCTCCTATGGTGTCTCTTTTCTTCTCATCATCAGTCACAACATTGATAGACTCTATAACAGTCAATTTTTTAAGATTGTAAACTCTACTGTTAGTGGAATACTCCAAGAATATACCATCATCACTCTTTTCATAAAAATTTCCTAAGTTCTCTCTATCTCTACATATATAACAATGACTACCAAAGACTTTGAAATACTTGAGGCTAGGTTTCCTACTGGTCCACAACTCATATGGAGTTTAACACAAGCCCGATCTTAGGTAAACCTTATTGATCGTGTGACAAGATGTGCTAACTATCTCTGCCTAAAACTTCCTAGGCACAACCTTGCCAATAAGCATAATTCTAGCCATCTCTTGGATAACTCCATTCTTTCTTTCAACAACCTCATTCTATTGAGGTGTTTTTGGAGCTAAGAATTCATGTTTACATTAATGTTATCACAATACTCTATCACTAGGAATTTGGAAAATTCAGTTCCATGGTCATTTCTTACCCTAGTGATTATGTAACCCTTCTCATTTTGGATTTGTTGAAAAATCCTAATGACGACATTATAAACATATGTCTTTTCTCTTAAGAAGTCCATAAAGGAATACCTAGAAAAATCATTTACCATCATTAGGATATACCGCTTACCTTTTAGACTCTCTATTCGAGTTGGACCCATGATGTCTATATGAATTAGTTCCCAAGGTCTAAAGGTAGCTAGAGATGTTGACTTCTTGTGTGGCACTATTGTTTGTTTTACTTTTTGGCATGTACCACACACACTTGTAGGAGTCTTTCCTAGCTTTGGTAGGCCATAGACTAGATCATTGTTAGAAAACTTCTTTAAATATTTTAGATTAAAGTGACCTAGTTTCTTATGCCACAAGTTGCAGCCCTCAACATTTGCACTATTACACATGACAGTTGGATTTGGACTAATTACATAGAAATTTTCCATTGTCCTAATCCCTTGCAAGACACATTTCCCTTTAGTGTCATAAACTCTACACTTATTTTTTATGAAGTGGACTGCAAGATTGTCATTGGCTTTATGACCATTAACATACAACACATTATCTAGCTTAGTAAATCGATTAATACGAAGGGAACCTTTTTATTTTATTTTTGTTTATCAGTGAATGGAACTTTTTTCTAACACACTAAATCTACTCCCATCACTAAAAGTGGCGGCCCCTCCATGATGATCCTCAAAGCGAGAAAATAGGGACTTGTCATATGTTATGTGCCTATAACACCCACTATCAAAATACCATTATGTACTATTATGTGCCTTCAATGCAGTGTAGATAACAAGACAATTCAACCTATCCTTTCTAACACAAACTTGCCTAATCATCTTAGGTTGAATTGGTTTAGTCTCAACAATTTTAGGTTGATTCTTGTTCCCATTAGTCCTAATCTTGAAGTTATTTTAAAATTTTGGAGAACTGGTCATTTGATTGACCTTTTGTGCTAAACTCTTAGGTTTTTGAACTAAGGTGTTCAATTGTTGCTTCAAGATTAACAATTTAGATTTTGGCACATTTGGGACTTGGGGATCTTTGCCCTTCCTAACTTTTTTGTGGAATTTTCTAGAATGACCATCAACCTAACAGAAAGTACAAAACTAGGTTTTAGATTGTGATACCTCTTTAGGCTTTTGAGTAGGACAGACTTGAAATATATTTGTCCTGATTGATTGGGTCACAGTGGGCTTTTTAGGATTATTTACTATATCATAGCCCAGATCAACTTTGTCATTCTTGACTGAGACAGAATTTAACATTTTGCCTAATTTAATAAACTTGTCTTCAAGAGTGATTTTAACTTCCATATATTGTTTTCTTGAGCTCAAGTTCAAGTTGTTGAACTTTAGCTTAGAGATTGTTCCTTTCGCTTTTGATATTGTTTAACACCTTTTCATATTATCAACCTCTAAAACTAAGGAATTACACTCTTGCTTTACTTCCTTGAGCCTCTCTAAAAGAGTTGCTTTATGAGCCTTGAGTTGACTAATGAGTGTCTCACTTTCATCACTTGCACTCTTCTACTTTTCACACAATTTGAGTTTAGCTGCTAACTTCAAATTTGCTTTCTTAAGCTTGAGTGATTCATTATACAACTAATCGTATGCAACATGTATATCAAGATCATCATCGTATTCACTCTCACTTTTTAAGGAATCTTCATCATTAGAATCTTGTTCACAAACAACAAAGGTGTTTGAACTCTCAAAGATATCTATGATGGTAGTAAAGGTTAAGAACTGTTGTCGTTGTTCTTCTTCTTCATTGCCTTCACTTTCCTCATTCTTTTCACTTTCATCATCAATCAAAGTAGGATTTCAATGCCCTAGAGAGGCTATTACTCTTTTTTTTCTTTTTGTTTGGACAATCAGTAACTATATGACCAGATTTATGGAAATCATAGCATTCAATGGGAGATTGACCAAATGACTAATTTGATGACTTTTTTCTATCACTAGTGGTGGAAGATTTAGACCATTTTCCTTTTGAGTTGCTAGAGCTGGAAGTAGAATTTATTAAAACTTTTGACAAACATAACTAGTTCATCTTCATTAAGAAGTGGTAACTCGGTGTCAAAACCCTTTTCGTTTTTCTCTTAAACAAAATTTAAAGATATACTCTTTTATTTTCTAGACTACCTATGAAAAGACCCGAAAAATTACTAAAGGGTAATTTGTTAATTTTTGAGTCTAGATCGAGATCAGATAAGTAATTGATTAAAGATATGTCATAAAAATTGTGAAATCAGTAAACAAGTCATCAGTAAGACATTGGGAGACTAGATAGGAGTTTTAAAAATTTATTTGAAACTGGTGTAGGCCACGGGGCCACACAGTCAAATATGGGACGTAGATAAATATAAAAATTCTAATGAGAGAGCTTGGAGAAATAGAGGGCATATTTGGAATCAGCATGTTAAAATTATCTAGGGTACCAATTTTGGTGTGATTCTGAGATAATTTATTTTCTTGCACTCATGCGTTCACATTTGGCCAACTGGCGATGTAGCGCATTGGAGGGTACATCGCATTGGAGAGTATACAAAGCTTCTTTAAGAAGCTTAGTTAGGTTTTTTAGACAATTTCAAGTGTCCCATTTTGATTGGGCAAAAAAGAATCCAATGTTGGGGTGTTAGTGTAAGATATGCCATAATGTATGTGTGTGCATTGGTATATGTGTGAGGTGAGAGACAATACCACACATCAACCCTTTTCCTCTCTTGGGTAGACCCCTCATTTTTTATTTTTCTTTCTCTCTATCTCTTTCTCTCTCCTTGAACCGAAATGATAAGTGTGTGTGTAAATATGTATGCATGGTCATGTGCATATACATGGTTGTGTGTGTGCGCATGATTGTGTGTGTATATGTTTGAATGATACACAGAGGGGAGAGTGTGTGTTGTGAATAAGGAAGAGAGTGAGTGTGTGTGTGTGTGTGTGTTTGTGTGTGATAACACACACAATAGGCTCAACTGAACCAAAAACAAAGAAGAAAGGGAAGAAAAGAAAGAAAATAAGAAGAAAAAAGAAGAAAAGATGAGAGGAACTGCACACTTGCTTAGGATAGTTGTCATGGAGGCTCTCTCTCTAGCTGTGAAGCACGAAGGACCAAGGTAGGGGCTTCAAAACTTGTAATTTAGTTCCGTATGTACAGTGATACTATGTGTGTTTAAAATCATAGTGAGGACTCGATTCTAGGTCTTGATGGGTCTTGAGATTTTGGATTGTTTTAGATCCTTGTTTGAGCATTTAGAGCTTCCATAGGGTGTTTTAAACGAGTTAAAAATGATGGAAAAAAAAAGGGGAATAACAGTTGGTATCCATGGCAAATCGCCCATCTCACCATTTTGATTGATTTTGAGGGTTGGTTCGAGTTCTAATGTGTATTACAAACCAAACAGTAAGAATGAGAAGCAAAAACAAGGAAGAACCGTAGCTATAAAGGTGGATGAACCAAGTTGGTCAAAAAATTTCTTTCATCGAAGCTCCCTGATTTTGAGCGTTTTGATATATGAAAATGGTTTTAAATGATGCATTGGAACCATTAAAATGATTTAAGATGAAAAGGGATTGAAAATGATGAAAGAAAATCCAAGAAAAAAAATCTAAAAAATTAGGTTTCCAGCGAGTTCCGCCAAAGAAGGGGACTGATGACATGTCGGGGTGGTCAACGACCGGCATTGATTGATCAATGGTCAACTATTGACCAATCAAGGGTCAACTAGGTCAGGGGGTCAGGTTGGTAGCGGGTTGGGTCTTTGGATTAGCTAGGGGTTGTTTAGTTACTGGGCCTCGAGTTGGGGTGTTTAGGTACAGGTACAGTGTTGTCCATCGTTTGGGTGTGAAAATTAGAATAGGGTTAACCCTATTCTAGAAATTAAAATTAAAATTTAATTGGGACTACTTGGTAATAAGGATAAAAAATTGGAATTAATAAAACTTGAAAGGGGCTAGTTTAATTTAAATAATTACAAATCAGTGAACAATTTAAAGAAAATGACATAAGAGCCCACTTGTTTATAAAATTATAAATAAAACCAATTAAAATGCAAGAAGGAGCATACCCAACATTTTTTGCCGTTCCAGATTCAATGGCGGGATCCATTTGGACATTCGAGGAATCGGGATGGTCCCACATAAATATATAAAATGACAAAAATGCTCTTGATAATAATTTAATCAATTCTAAGGCTAAAAAAAATTCAAAAAGGGCTATTCTAGGTTTCTTGGACGCCAAGAATTCAAATACAATGCCAGATTGACCAAACAGTGACATAGGATTGGTCCCATACAAATATATAAAATTACTAGAATACCCTAGGGCATGGAATATATATCTAAAAGAGTTAATAAAATATGAAGAAACCACCCTTAGGGTTTTTGGACCTTCCGAATCTGATTCCAAAGTCCTTTTGTGAGACATTGTCTTAATAGACGTGAAACTTGTCTAGTAAAATTACAAGCATGCCCTTATGGGTTTAAAAATCATACAAATGACTTAGAAACATTGCGATAAGGCCTTCTTAGGGTTTTTGAGGTCCAGAAACACATTTTTTTTATATCCGTTTGGAAAAAAGAGCACTCGGTGTATAGGTTATGTATGATTAACCTTAGAAAACTTAAAGAACCGATACAAACCCTTAATGTTAAGGGGTAGGGTGGTCTGGGGAGTTGAACCTTAAGTATGCAAGGTATCTAATGTATATTATGAAAGACAAAAGTAGTGTCTCATTATAGTTGGGTGATGAATAGGACTATACATTGATTGGCTAGTATTGTATGTTCGTATCGGATCTCCACAGTTAATTGATTATTTATATTTTGATGTGGCTATTCTTAGTTATATGTGTGCTTCGGATGTGAATGGATATTTTGATTGTGCATACGAGTTATTATGCATACGAACATCATGCATTGCATTGCATGGCAGTTGATATGGATTATAATGTGAGCTTGCGTGGCCACCTTGTATTGTGAGGCATTGGTATATTGGATGGAAGTGAAATGAATAGAATGGATTGATGGAATAGAAGAGTGGTGTGCTTGTGAGATTTCGCTAAATACCTAGGGATGATTTGTGATGGGGATTGTGTCTCATTTCAATTACGAACTGTAACCCCGCGTAGGTGGTGGTGCCTTTCCATCGGGTTAGTAGCCTGAAAAATGCCAAGTTGTACTAGAGGGCCATTAGTTGATTGATTGTGGATTAAAATAGATGAAGTTGAGATTGAATTGTAGCTCAAATAAAGCATGTTTACCTTTCTGCATAGAGAATGGATCTATTACATAGGTTGTATAGATGAATGCAATGTACATTGATTTGACTTATTATGACATGGATTGCACGTGATGTATATAAATGATATCGTGATCAAACTTTGTTCACTCATTATAGTACTGACTTGTCATTGGTTGTATAGCTATTAGATATTGTGTTCTTCTTACTTTGAATAGGAAATAGAGGTACATCATGGGATTAATGTGTGTACATATCTATATATACACATACACCATGTCCGAATGCCTATACTGAATTTTTTTATTACTACTCTTATACCTTATCCTCTTAATTATCATATCTATACTTGTGATCTGGTAAATAATATTGTTGTGTGCTTGTGATTGTATACGGGTGTATATATCTATATATACACATACACCATGTCCGAATGCCTATACTGAATTTTTTTATTACTACTGTTATACCTTATCCTCTTGATTATCATATCTATACTTGTGATCTGGTAAATAATATTGTTGTGTGCTTGTGATTGTATACAGGACAGTAAAAACTGTCATTTTTTAACTTGCATTAGTTTTTACACGTTGTATGGTTGTGTGTTTTGGAAAACCCTACTGAGCGTTATGGTTCACTCTTGTTATTTATAGGAATTGCAGGTATTGGTGACAACTGTTGGAGCAGTACGAGATAGATAGAGACCGTAACATTATTTAGTTTGACATTGATACAGTTATTCATTTGTATTTATAAAGGGTGTTTGTACCATTCTTATGTTGTGTATATGTTAGACCATTAGAGTTAGCTTTGGACACTTACATTGATATATATTATTGATGGATGTTTATGGTATGGTTACACCTGATAGTAATCAAGTTTATTTAATCCTGTTACAGGACATGAACAAGTATAAGCAAGAGAATGAACCGAAATCAAATAAAGGAAAATGATTTAAAGAAATCAATTAAAAAAATAGATTGTATTTTTTTTACATATGACTAGGTTAATTAGTTTAATTTCCTTTCTTTAAAGGTCTAGATGACCTTCTTGCCAAGCCTTCCGGGTTAGGGTCTTGACAGCTTACATATTAGCTCATAGGTTTGAAGGGAACCTACCAACTCATCAACTTTTAGAGAGTCAATATCATTATTCTCTTCAATAGTAGTGATTTTAGGTTGAAACCTCTCAAGAAGAGATCTCAAGATTTCCTGAACATTATTTGGTTCCTTAATTCTTTCCCCAAGATTATAAGAAGAACTAACCACATCATTTAGTTTGGAAAAAAGTTCATCAAAAGTTACAAACTCTTCCATCCTAAGTGTTTCAAACTTAGAGGTCAACATTTGGAGTTTGAACCTCTTAATACCAGTAGTACCCTCATGGGTAATCTATAAAATATCCCAAACTTCCTTAGATGTTTCACATGTCATGATACGTCGAAACTCCTTAATTCTGACAACAACAAATATTGCATTCAACGCTATGGTATTATACCTGCTAATCTTAAGTTCATTTCCATTTCAAGTATTAGGGGGTTTTGAGGTTGAAGGCTTATCCTTAGTAACTGTGGTAACGAGTGGTGTCCAGCCATTTTCTATGGCCAACCAAACAAGTTCATCAATAGACCTAAGAAAGGCTCCCATCCTAACTTTCCAATAAGTATAATTGGAACCATAATAAAAAAATAAAAGAGGACATGATACGAAACCACCTTCACGAATATTATCCATCTAGACAAATATTTGGATCAATCTAATGCCTAAGATTTTATCCCTGATACAACTTTGAAAGGCCCAATGTGTATCTAGATGTCAATGATTATCTAGAAGGGGTGAATAGGTCTTTTTGGAAAATTAAAAATATCTTAACCAATTTCAAAATTACTTTTGATGATTAAGGTTATCACTCTAATTAAGTGAGAATTAAGTTCTTGTGTGTGCAATCCAAAATCAGTGACATGCATCAACATACTAATAACGAAATAATAAAGAGTAGATAGATGACACACTACTTTTTGTTGACGATGAAACTGCCACAGATGAATCGTATTTGCTTTGAAAAATCCTTGGGCACTTACCGAGATGCACACAATCCACTAGAATAGCTTCGGTGATTACTAACACTATAGACACAACGACTTAGTTCCTTAAGTCTTACTCTTGTTCTGAACCTCCTCCAAGTTGAATCCTCAAGCACTTTTCAAGTAGATCTCTGCTTCAAATCTACAAACGGACAATCTTAATTACAATTGCAAATCATCACACAACCTTGAACTCTACCAATTGCACACTACTTGAAGTTTACAAGAATGTAATCCAAAGATATAGTGGAAAGTATGGTAGGTTCTTAGATCAATTAGCCATGGATGCATGTGAACATGACAATGCAAATTGAAATCCTTTTGGAACTAGAAGATTAGAATAAGTTGCAGCAGCCAAAAGTCAATTCAAAATCGTGCTAAAGACAATATATAGCTGTCACGGTCCGAAACCTACCCTATACGGATCTCGTGTCGCGGGGCCGACCAGAAAGTCATCCCTACTTTTTCCATTCCTGTATTATAGTACTAATATGCAAGGTACAAAAAATTTAAAACAATGAACAGCGGAAGTCTTATCATTAACAGTAATCAGCGGAAGTCTATTTAATACATGATATGGTTCTACAAAACAAAATTAGAACCAGACATAACTAGCACCTGTGGGTGGTGAATACATGGGAGAACTAAAACATAAACTCGTACAGTTCTTCAAAATGTTCTCTTACACTCTCAGACTCCTATTGGCGTCTTGCAGCGTCATTACCTGAAATGGGGGGGTAAGTGGGGTGGAATGAGCTATGAAAGCTCAGCAAGTAAATACAGATCTCTGACACTAGTATCGATGAAAAAGAATATGAATCATGAATAAAATATGATAGCCAATCATAAGAAAAGGACGTTGTGATAGCAAATGAGAACAATTGCCACGATGGCCAATGAACAGTGAGCACAATATACAATCAGGAGTAATAGATATGATGTCAGCATGAATTTCTCAAACAATTTAACAATAAGGACATACTGCCACAATAAACTGATCTCAATCAATCAATAAGAATGTCCATTCAGTACAAGTTGAATCATGAAGGGTAGTGTCAATCAACAATCGTAATCATATCAGTCAATAAGAGATGTTTTTATTCTGTGTCAGGGCTTGGCACACCCTCGGTCTTTTGGGGCCCGGCATACCCCCAGTGAATTTCAGTGAATTGCCATTTTTCCGTTCACGGACTTGACCCTTAGGTCCAATGATTCAGAAATCATCAGATGGATATTGTGACTGAGCACAAATCCGGTATACATAAACATTTCATGATCATAAGTGATTCCATAAGAGCATAAAAATGAAATATCATATATTCAATAAAAGTATAACCGTAGGCCTTTTGAGGCATGGTTTAACATGATAACAATGATAAAATACTCAACAAATGTCCACAAGATAGAATAATATCATGTTGTGGAGACAATAATATCAGGTACCTTCAAGAGTACAAGTTCAACAGTAAAGACAATAACTTCGCTTGGAAACACCACATGGAAGAGAAAGGAATCTACTTACCTCTAAATGCAGTCCTATATCAGAAATCCGTGAGTTTGCCCTTTCCTTTCGAGTTCCCTATATATCAGTAGATATGTCTCAGAATTAATGCTATTCATCAAATTTTATGCCTTGCTATCTTAAGTACTCTAACACTAATTTAAACTTTACCATTGAGTTCGAAACGCCGAAGAAAGTCAGTTCAGGCTTTCACAGAATTCCATTTGTACATTTGTACTAAAAAGGGCAAAATGGTCATTTTATATTTTTACGGTATTTTATCTTTCAGGACCCCGTCTCAAGAAACGAACCTCACCATCGGGCTTAAAATGTTTGAGATAATAAAAATTGACTATTCATTTGCCTCGTTTGGACTTCGTTTGACCCATATTTGAATTAGGGGTATTTGTGTAAAAATTAATATTTTATTAACTTTTCTGTTTGGGCCGTAGTGGAATTTCCTAAAACTTCTGGGGTCGGTTCATAATTTCCAACAATTCTGGTATGAACTAGTGGGTTCAGTAGGCCAAACCCTGAACCGGCCTGACCCTTCACTGAACCAACCGGTTCAGTTAAATTCAAAGAACCGGAACAAGGTATCCTCTCTGTTTACCTTATCCACGGTTTGGTTAGACTCAAACCCAATTTCAATTTATTATCCCTGTTACCAAACAACCCAAATATCACTGAAATTTCATTACAAAACGATATAGTATCACTGCCCCATTTATTTCCGGTCGAGTCCCGACTCGATCCGACCCAAACCCAGTCCTGTCGTAACCCGATATGCCCCTCGATATTCCAGTCGTCTTCTCCGGTTATCTTTCCGACCACAGTCGCCGGAACAGTAAACCCTAGCCACTGTTTTCACTGTTTCTCGTCTATTTTTGCTGTTTTTTTGAATCTTTTCATGCCAAATTAATCCCCCAGCCTTAAGCTTTCATTTAGGTAGTTTTAAACCTAAGAAAACTACGGTTTCCATCACCCTGTTTCCCCAGTTTCCGGCGTAGCACCGGTGAAGATTTCTTAACTGTAACATGTTTATTTTTGGATCAATTTTCGTGATTTTTATTGCGTTAGATTCTTTTTTGGATTTCCTACGTATTTACAAGCTCAAAATTAAGTTTCATGCATTAGATTTCATAACACCCGAATTATTCTTAAACCTGTAACTGGATTTTTCTACCTAAATTCTTAACCTTTTAACTTGATTTAAATTGGAATAAAATCCTTATTCCATGCTTTATAAAACCCTATACTTTAAAATAACTAGCAGGCATTTGAAATAAAAAATAGTACATAACCCAACTTACGTATTTTTCTGATTTTCTTGGTGTTGGCAGCTTCTCCTCTTCACGTCTCCACTCCAGACTTCTTCCACGATTTCCTGAGCTTCTTCTTGACACACACACAGTCTCCCAAATGCCCCTTTTCTCTCTGATTTCTTTTCCAACACTAATATGTGTATATATGGTATATAGTGTACGCTTTACCCATTTTCACACTCCAAGGTCATTTCTTCTCATTTTCCCCCCTTGGTTCTCCCCCTTTCTCTCTCTGCCCATTCTTTTTTTCTGATTCCTCCATACCTCCACCTAAAGGTGGTTGCATGTTAGGTTTTATATATATATATATATATATATATATTCATATTATATTAGCGCACACACACACCCAACACACACACACGGCTATACTTGCTACCTGGCAGCTTTTTCTTTTCTTTGTACATATATATATATATATATATATATTCATACATATATATAATATACTATATTATAATAATGTATAAATACATAATTTGTACCCATTTTATACATATATATATATATATCTTCGTATATACACGTATATACGATTTTTTGAGTATATATACATACTCTGATTTTTAACGAGCAATGCATGTGTATGTACGTATGCGTGCATAGAAATGCGTGCATGCATGCATTACGGAGCATGGTTCTAGGCTGCTCGGGCTTCATCCAACATTGACTGCGTAATTGACATTGTTCATGTTCTAAGGTTTTACAATACATGTGATATCAAAATACAAAATTTAAACATCTCGGGTTACAGTTGATAGTACGCTACCCGACCCAGCTTACCTCGGTATACGTGCTAACTTGGGCCAGGGTATTACATTCTTACCCCCTTAAAAATAAGTTTGTCCCCAAACTTAGCATATACTACTATGGAAACAACTGTGGATACTTGGCGCGCATGTCATATTCTCACTCCCAAGTAACTTCTTCTATCCAGTGATTCCTCTACAGAACCTTGACTAATGGAATAGTCTTGTTTCGTAGTACTTGATCTCGACAATCCAAAATCTGAACTGGATGCTCTATGTAACTCAGATTTTCCTGGACGTCTAACGGCTCGTGCTCAACTACCTGGTCTGCACTCTGTAAACACTTTTTTAGCATTGAAACATGAAACACATCGTGAACATGTGCTAACTTTGGAGGTAAGGCAAACTGGTAGGCTACGGTTCCAACCTTTCTTGTGATCCTGAATGGTCCAATGTATCTTGGCCCGAGCTTTCCCCTCATGCCAAACTTGACTACGCCCTTCATGGGTGATACCTTCAAGAACACATAATCGCCCTTCGCGAATTCCAACTCTCGTCGGTGAGCATTCGCATAGCTTTTCTGTTGGCTCTGAGTTGCTAGTAAACGTTGTCGGATCAGCTGTATCTTCCCTGTAGTCTGTTCCACTATCTCTGACCCATAGAGTTTTCTTTCACCCACCTCTGTCCAACATAGTGGTGATCGACACTTCCTATCGTATAATGCCTTATATGGTGCCATGTCAATACTAGCTTGATAGTTATTATTGTACGTGAACTCTACTAGTGGCAACTGATCCTCCCAACTCCCTTCAAAGTCCATGATACAAAACCTTAGTAAGTCTTCTAGAGTCTGTATCGTCCTTTCTAACTGTCCATCAGTCTCGGGGTGATACGCAGTGCTAAGACTCAGTTTTGTGCCCATGGCTTGTTGTAGACCTCTCCAAAATCGTGATCTGAACCGTGGATCCCTATCAGATACAATCGATACTGGAACGCCATGAAGTCTGACAATCTCCCTGATATATAGCTCGGCCAGTCGCTATAGGGTCTGTGTCGTCTTGGTTGCCAGGAAACGAGCTGTCTTGGTCAACTTGTCCACGATGACCCTGATAGAATCACTTCCTCTTGCCATCTTTGGCAATCCTGACACAAAGTCCATCGTGATGTAATACCCCGACCCAAAAATATCGGGTCATAGGGCACGCAATTCGAGGCAATGAAGAATTAGTGTAAATGATATACACTTAAGGGAAATAATTGATTGATTTAATTTAATTAATTAATTAGTTTATGAAGTTGATTTTTAATTAAATAAATAGAAAATATGTACCAAGTGATCAAACATGTATAGCTATTTGTGCATGATTATATAGATATATACATGTATATATATATACTTGAAATACATTAATAAATAAATAAATAAATGAATAAATATATATATATATATGGTAGAAGAATGAATAGTGCAGTGTGTGTGTGTATATGTGAACCGTGTGTGTGTGTATTATGTTATATATATATGTATATTTTTTTTTTTAAATAAGTAGGTGGGTGACAAGGAAGTATGTTGGGAAGTGAGGTGAGGTAAGGCCAAAATCAGAAAAGGTATGGGAGGTATGGTTGTGATTGGGATGGGGTATGGGAGTGAAAGAAACATATATATATATATATATGTATATATACACAAGAAAAATCTTCACCTATGACACGGACAGAGAGAGAGAGAGAGAGAAGAAAATTGAAGAGGAGAAGAAGGAAAGGAGAATCAGGGCAAGATGAAGGGAGAAAACAGTGAGAAAAGGTAAGAAATATGCAAAATTTCAATGTCTTCTCTCTCTAAAATTTTGATGTATTAGGAACTGATTTTGAATTATGCACATACATATGATGATAGATATATGTTCATGAGGTTTTCAAACACGATTTTGGGCTTTGAAAATGACCAAAAAAACAGTAAACCCATGAAAACCTCCATGGCCGACCACCTTCAAAATGGGTCTAAGCCAACTTGAGTTTGGCTTTAGTTCTACACGTACGTATGTGTAGAAAATGATGCAAGGGTTCCAAATCTGTTAAAATCAACCAAAACGACCAAGAACCGGCCATGCTAGAGTAAACGATAGCCGATCGAAAAACCGAAATGGGTGACAAAAAAATCATAAATTCTGATGTTTAAACCAACCTTAAAATGATGCCCAATGTCCCAGAAATGTTTCGGTATAAAAATCTTGAAAAACGGACGTAAAATTCGCGAGAAACAGTGAGGAAAACCTCACTGTCCGTACGCCGGCGCCAGAAGAACCGTCGGAGAAGACGACCGAAATATCGCGGGACGTATCGGGTTAAGACGGGACCGGATCCGGGTCTGGGTCGGGTCGGGACCGACCAGATCCAACGGGGCGATGAAACTGCACCGTTTAATCAAAGAATTTTAAATTTTTAAATTAGGGCTGACGTCATCATGACGTCAGCATGACCTCTTAAACCGGTTCTATGAGTTAGCTTGAACCGGCTGGTTCGGTGCATAACCGGTCCGGTCTAGGGTTACCATAAGTGAGCCGTTTGATTCATTATACAAAATTCAGAAATTGAACCAAAACTTTTCAAAATTCAATTCTGACCCCAACTGTTTACCCTAATTCAAATCTAGCCCAAACTTTGAAAATAAATTTCAAATGTACCCTGATACATAATAAAATAATGAAATAAATTATTTAAATAATTTATTAAATAGGAGAAATTACCATTTTACCCCTGAGTCACAAATAAGTCAAACAGAGTCCGAACGGGGTGAATAAATAGTCAAACCTTATTATCTCGGGTATTTCGGATCCAGTGATGAGGTCCGTTTTACGAGACGGGACTCCAAACATTAGAATACGATGAAAACAAGTCTTAAAATGACCAAAATACCCCTATGCCCTAACAAGGCAAGTTATATGGGTATTCTTACTATCTCGGACCCTCTGAGTCCATTGGTGAGGTCCACGACATGAGATGAGGTCCCGAAAAATTTGAGACCCATAAATATGTCAAAATGACCAAAATGCCCCTACTCTATAAACGAGTCAAACGAAGTCCAAATTAAATAAATAAATAGTGAATTTTTACTATTTCAAACATTCTGAGACTAATGGTAGGATTCGTTTTACGAGACGAGGCCCGAAAAATAAAGACACGAAAAGGGATAAATGACCAAAATACCCCTTGTTCAAAATTAACAAATTATTAGTGCACTCTTACTATCTCGGACCCTCTGAGTCCAAAGGTGAGGTCCACGACATGAGATAAGGCCCCGAAAAATTGGAGACCCGTAAAGGGATAAAATGACTAAAATACCCCTGGTACCCTTAAAGCCAAAATGAAACTGGAGAAGGTCTGAATTGACTTTCTTTGACATCCCGGACTCAATAATGGAGTCCAAATTACGAAACGAAGTACGAAAAATGTGACACGTAAAACGATAAATGACCATTTTGCCCTTTTACATATAAAGGTCCGAATTAAATTCTAAGAAAGCCTAAACTAACTTTCTTTGACGCTCTGGACCCAATGGTAAGTCCATTCGACCAAAAGAAGTGTCTAAAATGAAAAGACGTAAAATTTGATGAATAGCATCTGTTAGATGACTATAAACTGAAACATTGCTGAAGTATTAAGCTAAGGCAAGTTACGAGGAAATAAAATACGAGAAGACACGACGCGTTAACATGTGAAGTAAATAACTGTAAATCAAAGTTAATGGAGCTACCAGAAGAGCATAGGTCGAAATGAATTAAATTTCCAACATAATAAATTGTGTCGTTGGTTAGGAGTATGAGTTAAATCGGTTAGGATGAAATACGATTGAAGCATACGTTAAGAAACATCGATAGATGATATTGCAGTGAATGTGAAGTTAATGAGACTGTTCATGAATTGTTCTTAGGAATTATGGAGGAAGTGGGAAAGCGCACTTTAACACTAACCCTAAAGGACCGAGGTGAGTAATCTTGCATTTGAAGTGGAGGCTTTAACTCCACGGATTTCAACTGATATTTTAAGTTCAAGATATTTACAGCATTGGTATATCAAATTCAGTATTCATGATTTCTGTTTTCTTAAACATTATGCTATGACATGCTCCACGATTATTTACATATTTATATTCGTAAATGTTTCCTTTTCGAAATAGTTAGCATGTCTGATTTCCTCAAATATTCTGAATTTGATTATTACAAGTATTGAAGCATCATTGCAAAAGTTATACGTTACATGTTTTAAATACTCATGAAAAGTATCAATATGAAGAAGTCATATGACAAATGTTTTACAAGATAATAATAAGCACATAGGTAGGTCTTGGGTTGTACAGAACTCAATGGGCCTATCGTGTGCATCAACACATAGTCAGGATTTTGGGTTATACGGAACTCAATTGACCTGTCATGTGTAATGCCTGGTAGCAAGATTTAATCCCACAGGTAATGAGATATCTCCACGTATACGTAAAACGGGAGTCTGGTTCGAAACAGATTCCACCTAATTAAAGAGAAAATATGACAACAATTTTGAAAATGGAAGCAAGTTTTACCCCCATTTTCACTATGCATGTTTATATGATTTTAAGTTACACGTTCTGAAATGCATATGCTCTTTTATGGAAATATATGTTCTACCTTGAATACCTTGAATGTTTCAAAGCAACATATTTTAAGAATGCATATTCTCTATGTTCAAGTATACGACCAATTGGTAGTTGAGTATTTTATAAACTCTCATGTACGAGACCTCTACCAATTGAAAACCCATGACAGATGTAGGAATTACTCATTGGGCTTTTCGAAGCTCACCCCACTCCCCAACATTTTTCAGGTGACGATGATGGTTGGACCCTTGCTCAATTTGGGGAGCACTGATTGGCAACTCCAGTAGGATCTGGAGATATTTTGGAAGTATTAGGACCCATCATTTGTCAAACTCTTGTAGTTGTAATTTTTGGACAATTATGTACTTAAGCTCGAGGGGCACGTGGATATGTACTATGTAGAATCTTTAGTTATTATTATTATGCTCTGATTATTATATTTATGTGTACCGCTATGAAGAGTGGCAGTATCAGGCGGATATGCGACAGATGTTTTATTTTTAAAAGAAAAGAAAAAAGTTTTTCACGCTTCCGCAACCGCAGGTCGCATCACTGTCTGATATTGTTGCTTATGTACGAGCCTTGCCCCAAGGCCTCTGGGCCAAAGGGTAGCGGTCGCGACCTGGTAATCCGCATAGGGTGGGTTTCGGGTCGCGACACGTGATGTGTTCCCACTTCCACTCGGGAATAGGTAGCGACTGTAAAAGTCCTCCAGGCTTCTGGTGTTCTACCTTGACTTGCTGGCACTTGACACATCGGGCTATGTACTCAGCTATGTCACGCTTCATCCCAGACTACCAATAAGTACCCTTGACATTGTGATACATCTTGGTGTTCCCTAGATGTAAGGCAAATCTTGAACTGTGTACCTCATCGAGAATCTCTCTCCTGAGCTCGGGCACATCAGGTACGCAGATTCTGCCCTAGTAGCATAACATCCCATCTCGTACCGAAAACTCGGAGTCTATGCTTGTCTCAGCTTCTTGGCGAAGCTTAGTTAACTTCTCATCATGAGTCTGCTGCTCTCTGATTCTGTCCATAATAGATAGACTAACTGTGACGTTGGCACACAGTGCCTCAGAGATGGGCAGAATTATCTCTATTTCCATATCTTCTAAGTCTCTCAGTATTTTCGTCTGTACCGTCAACAGGCAAGCCAAGCTTCCTGATGACTTTCTACTAAGAGCGTCAACTACCACCTTTGCCTTCCCAAGGTGGTATTGTATGCTAACCTCATAGTCTTTTAACAACTCTAACCAACGACGCTATCTCATGTTGAGCTCCTTTTGTGTAAACAGATACTTGAGGCTCTTATGATTGATGAAGATCTCGCACGTGGTCCCTATAAGTAATGCCTCCATATTTTCAAGGCGAAGACAATGGCGGCTAGCTCAAGATCGTGTGTCGGGTAGTTCCCCTCATGGGGTCTCAACTGTCGTGAAGCATATGCTACCACTTTTCCGTTCTGCATTAACACACACCCCAAGCCTTTGAGTGAAGCATCACTATAAATCACAAACCCTTCGGTTCCATTTGGTATTGTCAATATAGGATCTGTAACTAGACGCTCCTTCAATTCTTGGAAACTTCTCTCTTGTTTCTCTGTCCAAACAAAAGGAACACCCTTCCTAGTCAGTTGGGTAATAGGCATAGCTATCTTGGAGAAGTCCTTGACAAATCTCCTATAGTAGCCTGCTAACCCCATAAAACTTCGCACTTCTGTGATGCTAGTAGGTTGAGGCCAATTCATGATTGCCTCAATCTTCTAAGAATCGACAGAGATTCCCTCCTTGCTGATCACATGTCCCAAAAATGTTATACTAGGGAGCCAGAACTCACATTTCTTCAGCTTAGCGTATAGTTGCTGCTCCTTTAACTTTTGTAGAACTTTCCTCAAATGTACCTTATGTTCTTCTTGGTTCTTGGAGTAAATCAAAATGTCGTCTATGAATACGACTACGAAGTCATCTAAGTATAACTTGAACACACGGTTCATCATATCCATGAATACAATTGGGGCATTGGTCACCCCGAATGGCATAACGAGAAACTCATAGTGTCCATACCGTGTTCTGAACGCTATTTTCTGAATATCAACGGGTCTGACCTTCAGTTGATGATATCCGGACCTCAAGTCGATCTTGGAGAACACCTGGGCTCCCTTCAATTAGTCGAACAGATCATCTACTCTGGGTAGTGGATATTTGTTCTTGATGGTAACCTTGTTCAGCTCTCTATAGTCAATACACAACCTCATGGTTCCATCTTTCTTTTTCACGAACAATACGGGTGCACCCCATGGTGACAAGCTGGGTCTTATAAAACCCTTGTCTAATAATTCCTGCAGTTGGAGCTTTAGCTCCTTCAGTTCTGCTGTTGCCATCCTATATGGTGTCTTGGATATTGGTGTAGTGCCTGGCAGTATGTCGATGCAAAACTCAATCTCTCTATCTATGGGTATTGTCACGACCCGAAACCCACCCTATGTGGATCTCATGTCGCGGGACCGACCCGGAGGCCATCCCTACTTTTTTCATTCCTGTATCATAGTACTAATATGCAAAGTACTAAAATCCTCAAACAATAACAGCGGAAGTCTTTACAATACATAATATGGTTCTACATAAACAAAATAAGAACCAAACGTAACCAGCACCCGAGGGTGGTGAATACATGGGAGAACTAAAACATAGACTGATACGTTTCCTCAAAATGTCCTCCTATGTTTTCAGACTCCTACTGGGGTCTTGCAGCGTCATCACCTGAAATGGGGGGTAAAGGAGGTGGAATGAGCTACGAGAGCTCAGCAAGTAAAAACAGATCTCCGACACTGGTATCGATAAGATACAAATCCATGAATAAGATTATGATAGCCAATCATAAGGAAGGAGGTGCTGTAATAGCCAATGAGAACAGTTGCCATGAAGGCCAATGAATAATAAGTCACAATGTACAATCAGGAGTAAATGAAATAACATCAACTTGAATCTTCAAAGATAACATAACAAGGATGTACTGCCACAATAAACCGATCATAATCAATTCAATGAAAAGTGTCTTTTCAGTTTAAGATAAGTCATAAGGAATAGTGTTATTCAATAACGTAATCGTATCAATTCTTAAGAGATGCATTTACTCTGTTCTCGGGTAAAATGCCAATGTAAATGTAAATGAAATGCCAATGGAAATGCAATGAAAATGCCAATGTTTATGCCAGTCAATTGCCGATGGAAAGCCTTCGAGGAATTCATTCCTGCCACCTGTCCATTTATGTACTTGACCCTTAGGTCTCCAGTCAATACAGAAAGCATCAGATGGATATTGTGATTGAGCTCAAATCCCGTATTCATAACATATCATGATTATTCATAATTCCATAGAAGCATAAAATGGAATGTCATTTATTCAGTAAAGGCATAACAATAGGCCTTTCCAAGCATGGTTCACAATAAAGACATAGCAGACAATAAAGACATAGTAGTAAGCCTTTCAAGGCATGGTTCAACATGATAACAACGACATAGCAGTCAATCAATGTCCACAAGATAGAACAATATCGCATTATGGATAGCAATAACGTGAGGTACTTTCAAGAGTACAAGCTTGGTAGTAAAGAGAATAAACTTGGCTTGGAAACACCATATGGAAGAGAAATGAAATTTACTTACCTCTATCATGATTCTATATCAGAAGTCTGTGAGTGTGCCCTTGCCTTTCGAGTTCCCTACATATCAGTAATTACGTTTCAGAATAAATGCTATTCATCAAATTTTATGCCTTTCCATCATAAGTATTTCAAATACTAATTTAGACTTTACCATTGAGTCCGGAATGCCGAAGAAAGTCGGTTTAGGCTTTCGCGGAATTCCATTTGGACTTTTGTACTAAAAAGGGCAAAATGGTCATTTTGCACTTTTACGGTATTTTATCCTTTGGGGTCTCATCTTGTAAAATGAACCCCACCATTGGACTCAGAACGTCCGAGATAATAAATTTTGACTATTCATTTGTATCGTTTGAACTTCGTTTGACCCATATTTGAAATAGGGGCATTATTGTAAAAATTAATATTTAATTAATTTTCTGTTTGGGCCATAGTACAATTTCCTAAAATATTTGGGGTCAGTTCACAATTTCTTAGAGTTTCGGTCTGAACCAGTTGGTTTACAACCAGGAACCCTAAACCGGCCTGTTCTCTCACTGAACCAAACGGTTCAGTCTATTTCAAAGAACCGGATTACAATAAACCCCCTTCCTATTCTATCCCTGGTTTGGATAACCCCAAACCTAATCTCAATTTACTATCCCTGTTTCCAAACAGCCCAAAATCCATTTAAAAAAACTAAATAGAAACGACACAGTTTTATGCCCCGTTTCATATCCGGTCGGGTACCGACCCGATCCGAACCCGGATCCGTTTCCTTTTAACCCGATAGCCCCCACGACTTTCCGGTCGTCTTCCCCACTGCTCCGGTAGGTTTCCGGTGGTGAACAGTCGTCTTCTCCGGCGACTGTCACCAATTTTTGATAGTTTTTCCTCCCGTTTTGAATGCCATTCTCTTGCCTTCTTCCCAAGGATTTCAAATCCACCCTCGGTTTCCATTGAATCCTTCCCTATCTTCACGAATAGGGGTTTAAACATCTCCGGCCGATTCTCCGACCCAGTCATATTTTCCATTTTCATGGCGTTTTGATCACTATTTTGGCTCTAAATTTCTTCTAGTGTGTTTCTGCACTTGTGTAGGTTATTTCTAGAAACTTAAAACAAGTTTTGAGCCTAGATTTCCATAAAACCCGTGATTATTCAATACACCTGCAACTCAGTTTTTCTACCAGGTTTCTCAACCATTTTACATGGTTCTTTTTGCATTCATTTTCTACTTTCATAGCCTACAAGACCCTAGTATTAAACCAAGGTTTCATGCTCTGAATTTATAAAACAGTAACTATGTAAACAAACCTGAATTTCCTTGTTTGCTATCGGTGACCTTCCCGACCTCTTTGTTTCTGAATCAATCTTTCTCTCTTCTTCTCCCCTTCAGTTCCTGACCCTTCCTTTTCTTTTCTAACCTCTCAACTCACAAACCCGTATACATATATATAGAGACATTCACCCACCGCCTCTTCTCTCTCTACCTTATCTCCCTCTCTCTCTCTCTCTCTCTCTCTCTCTCTTACAGTCATCTTTGACTGCAGAGAACCGCCCATTTATCCTCCTCCATCCACGTACCCTCATATATATATATACATATATACACACACCTTCACCAAGTCGGTTGGTGGGGTTCCCAAACACACACATACACACAGTGATGCACACACACACACAGTGATGCACACACTGATATTTTGGTTGCCTTTCTTGTTTTTTGCATGAGATACACATATATACTTTAATATACATATATATTCATATAATCTCATTATATTATACATGTATATCAATATGTATACATACATACTTATATACGTTAATTGTATACGTTCATATATATTCATATGCACACATATATAGGTATCTCTATAGGTATTTACATACCTTTATTTTGTTCAAGCTATGCATGCATGCAATATTCATGGGCATGGAAGTGCGTGAGTGCATGCATTTCGATGTTGGATCCTGGGGTGCTCGGGTGTTGCCCGGCACTAGCTATTCTAAGCAAACCATTCACATCCCTCAATCATTTGGTTTCATGAAATACCATGATATAGAGCTCAAACAGCTCACATTACACTATTCAATCAACTTGTCTCAGTATACGTGTCGTATCCCGGGTCGGGATATCACAGGTATCCTTGGAAGATCATCTAAAAATACCTCAGGAAATTCCCTAGCAATGGGAATCTTTTCTAACTCAGGCTGTTGAGAGTCAATGTTTTGAACACTGCACAAGAACTTGTGGCATCCTTTGCGAAGCAGACGCCTAGCCTGGATAGAGGAAACGAAGTAGGGTGGAGAAGCCACCCCTGTTCCCTCAAAATCAACTATCGAAAATCGGCGATTCTGTATAAGGACTCATTTGGCCACACAGTCTATCGTAGCATGATTGGCGACTAACTAATCCATTCCCAGAATAACATCGAACCCACAAATTCGCAATGGTATCAGGTCAGCAGTTAAACATGCCTCCCCAATCTGTATCCCACAATTTCTACATATAGTATCTCCCAACAATGATTTCCCCGATGGTATAGAAACACTCAGTGAATATCCTAAAGGTTCTGTCACTATGTTCAATCTAGCAGCATACATAGAGGATATAAATGATTGTGTAGATCCAGTGTCAAATAAAACATGAGCAGGCTGTGAGCATACTAAAAGAGTACCTGCGACTACAGAAGTTGTAGCCTGCACGTCTTTTGGTAATATAGAGAAAACCCGTCCTGCCTGTTACTGGATGTTCCCTTGTCCACTCCTCTGGGTCGGAGGTTTAGGTGTTGTTGCTCCGGTTGTTGGTGCTAGGACCGAAGCAATGCTTGTAATGGCCTGTCCCTTCTGAGGGCACTCTCTCGCAAAGTGTCCCTCTTGGCCACAGTAGTAGCAAGTGTTGCTATCCTTGAGGCACTGGCCTTTATGGATCTTATCGCAACGAGAGCATTTGGTTGCACCCTTTCTAGTGTTGTTTTGTTTCTTTTGACCAGACCCTGTTGCCTGTGATATTGCTCCAGGTCTGGTAAATGTAGCTCCCTGTCCAAAAGAAAAAGGCCCTTGCCTCCTATTCTGGTTACCTCCCTGTTTCTGATTCCCTCGTCTCTTGGCAAATTCCTCGCCACTTCTCTCTATGATCCGAGCCGTTTCCACTACATCATCGTAAGTAACTAGTCGATGGGGTACCAGTCTATCCTTGATAGACCACCTCAGTCCTTCCTCGAACTTGCGAGCTTTCAGATCCTCGGTCTCGATAGCACCTGGAGCAAACCTGGCCAACTCAATAAATGTGGCCTCGTATTGCTCTACCATCATCGTTCCCTGTTGTAATATCATGAACTCAACAATTCTTTGATTCCGTACCTCCTGGGAGAAGTACTTCTTGTTAAAGATAACGGTAAATCGTTTCCAGTCCATGCCTGGCTCTTTGGTCTTCTTAATCATCCACCACTTATGTGCCATTCCCTTAAACATATATGTGGCGTAGGCCACCTTCTACACTTCAGTACATATCAGGATTTCGTAAATCCTGTTCATCTCTAACATCCACTCCTCAGCTGCAGTGGCTCCTTTCGTGCCGTCAAATGTCGGGGGTTTCATTTTCTGGAACCGTTCGTATAAATATGTGGAGTCTCGCTCATTCCCTTAACGATTCCCTACATTGCTGCCTGGGTTGACAGGCCACTCCTGTTGTACCGGTTGGGCCGGTTGGCTGGCACTGGCCCGAATCCGTGGTAGAGATTCAATGACGTTTTGCATCAATCTCTCTAACTGATCTAAGCGATCTATAGGCAATGGATTCTGCCTCGTGTTAACCATATCTGTAAAGATAACCAGTGATGATAACCAATAAGATGACCAGTCGATGTATAAGGTAAACAGTCAATGATCGTACAAGGTAAAACGTCAGTCTTATCTAGAATTAACTCTAGTCCTATCTCCCATGACTCACAATCGAACCTATAGCTCTGATACCAATCTATCACGACCCGAAACCCACCCTATGCGGATCTCGTGTCGCGGGGTCAACCCGAAATTCGTCCCTACTTTTTCCATTCCTGTATTATAGTACTAATATACAAGGTACAAAAAATTTAAAACAATGAACAGCGGAAGTCTTATCATTAACAGTAATCAGCGGAAGTCTATTTAATACATGATATGGTTCTACAAAACAAAATAAGAACCAGACGTAGCCAGCACCCGTGGGTGGTGAATACATGGGAGAACTAAAACATAAACTGGTACAGTTCTTCAAAATGTTCTCTTACACTCTCAGACTCCTACTGGGGTCTTGCAGCGTCATTACCTGAAATGAGGGGGTAAGTGGGGTGGAATGAGCTAAGAAAGCTCAGCAAGTAAATACAGATCTCCGACACTGGTATCGATGAAAAAGAATATGAATCATGAATAAAATATGATAGCCAGTCATAAGAAAAGGACGCTGTGATAGCAAATGAGAACAATTGCCACGATGGTCAATGAACAGTGAGCACAATATATAATCAGGAGTAATAGATATGATGTCAGCATGAATTTCTCAAACAATGTAACAATAAGGACATACTGCCACAATAAACCGATCTCAATCAATCAATAAGAATGTCCATTCAATACAAGTTGAATCATGAAGGGTAGTGTCAATCAACAATCGTAATCATATCAGTCAATAAAAGATGCTTTTATTCTGTGTCAGGGCTTGGCACACCCTCGGTCTTTTGGGGCCTGGCATACCCCTAGTGAATTTTAGTGAATTTTCATTTGTCCGTTCACGGACTTGACCCTTAGGTCCAGTGATTCAGAAAGCATCAGATGGATATTGTGACTGAGCACAAATCCGGTATACATAAACATTTCATGATCATAAGTGATTCCATAGAGCATAAAAATGGAATATCATATATTCAATAAAAGTATAACCGTAGGCCTTTCGAGGCATGGTTTAACATGATAACAATGATAAATCATCAATAAATTTTCACAAGATAGAACAATATCATGTTGTGGAGACAATAATATCAGGTACCTTCAAGAGTACAAGTTCGGTAGTAAAGAGAATAACTTGGCTTGGAAACACCACATGGAAGAGAAAGGAATCCACTTATCTCTAAATGCAGTCCTATATCAGAAATCCGTGAGTTTGCCCTTTCCTTTCGAGTTCCCTATATATCAGTAGATACGTCTCAAAATTAATGTTATTCATCAAATTTTATGCCTTGCTATCTTAAGTATCTCTAACACTAATTTAAACTTTACCATTGAGTCCGGAACGCCGAAGAAAGTCGATTCAGGCTTTCACAGAATTCCATTTGGACACTTGTACTAAAAAAGGCAAAATGGTCATTTTGTATTTTTACGGTATTTTATCTTTCGTGACCTTGTCTCGAGAAATGGACCTCACCATCGGGCTTAGAATGTCCGAGATAATAAAAATTGATTATTCATTTGCCTCGTTTGGACTTCGTTTGACCCATATTTGAATTAGGGGTACTTTTGTAAAAATTAATATTTTATTAATTTTTCTGTTTGGGCCATATTGAAATTTCCTAAAACTTCTGGGGTCAGTTCATAATTTCCAATAGTTCTGGTTTGAACCAGTGGGTTCAGCAGGCAAAACCCTGAACCGGCCTGACCCTTCACTAAACCAACCGGTTTAGTTAAATTCAGAGAACCGGAACAAGGTATCCTCTCTGTCTACCTTATCCACGGTTTGGTTAGACTCAAACCCAATTTCAATTTATTATCCCTGTTACCAAACAACCCAAATATCACTTAAATTTCATTACAAAACGACACAGTATCACTGCCCCATTTATATTCCGGTCGGGTCCCAACTCGATCCGACCCAAACCCGGTCCTGTCGTAACCCGATATGCCCCTCGATATTCCAGTCGTCTTCTCCGGTTATCTTTCCGACCACAGTCGCCGGAACAGTAAACCCTAGCCACTGTTTTCACTGTTTCTCGTCTATTTTTGCTATTTTTTTGAATCTTTTCATGCCAAATTAATCCCCCAGCCTTAAGCTTTCATTTAGGTAGTTTTAAACCTAAGAAAACTACGGTTTCCATCACCCTGTTTCCCCAGTTTCCGGCGTAGCACCGATGAAGATTTCTTGACCGTAACATGTTTATTTTTGGATCAATTTTCGTGATTTTTATTGCGTTAGATTCTTATTTGGATTTCCTACGTATTTACAAGCTCAAAATTAAGTTTCATGCATTAGATTTCATAACACCCGAATTATTCTTAAACCTGTAACTGGATTTTTCTACCTAAATTCTTAACCTTTTAACTTGATTTAAATTGGAATAAAATCCTTATTCCATGCTTTATAAAACCCTATACTTTAAAATAACTAGCAGGCATTTGAAATAAAAAATAGTACATAACCCAACTTACGTATTTTTCTGATTTTCTTGGTGTTGGCAGCTTCTCCTCTTCACGTCTCCACTCCAGACTTCTTCCACGATTTCCTGAGCTTCTTCTTGACACACACACAGTCTCCCAAATGCCTCTTTTCTCTCTGATTTCTTTTCCAACACTAATATGTGTATATATGGTATATAGTGTACGCTTTACCCATTTTCACACTCCAAGGTCATTTCTTCTCATTTTCCCCCCTTGGTTCTCCCCCTTTCTCTCTCTGCCCATTCATTTTTTCTGATTCTTCCATACCTCCACCTAATGGTGGTTGCATGTTAGGTTATATATATATATATATATATATATATATATATATTCATATTATATTAGCGCACACACACACCCAACACACACACGGCTATACTTGCTACCTGGCAGCTTTTTCTTTTCTTTATACATATATATATATATATATCTTCGTATATACACGTATATACGATTTTTTGAGTATATATACATACTCTGATTTTTAACGAGTAATGCATGTGTATGTACGTATGCGTGCATAAAAATGCGTGCTTGCACGCATTACGGGAGCATGGTTCTAGGCTGCTCGGGCTTCGTCCGACATTGACTGCGTAACTGACATTGTTCATGTTCTAAAGTTGTACAATGCATGTGATATCAAAATACAAAGTTTAAACATCTCGGCTTACAACTGATGGTACGCTACCCGACCCAACTTACCTCGGTATACGTGCTAACCCGGGTCAAGGTATTACAATAGTCCTAGGTTAAAAGAGAGTAGTTTCCTAAAAAGAACTAAAAACTTTCGCACAAAGTCTTGACAATTCGTTCGAACGAGGCCTTAGTTGTTCGAATGAACTCTTTCAAGAATTCATTTTGAAATGAGATCCGATGAAGCCTTGTTATGAAGTCAATGGTCTGGTCATTAATGACCAAGCCCCTGAGATCCCATAATAGGCTTATACAACCTCATTGTCTTGGTCGTTCGAACGAATTCAATGCTCGTTCAAACAATCAAGGTAGAATGCTTTAATCAAAGGACTACACTTGTTATTAACAATGACTCAATTTAAACACTTGTAAACCTTTTTTTAAAAAAAATGTGTCTATTATTAAAAACAAGTATAATTCTCAAGGTCACACTAAGTAAATAATGATGAAAATAATTATAATACATGAAGTGTGTGTGTGTGTGTGTGAATCCCCTGGCCAAATGTATCTAAACACATCACCTCTCCTACCATTGTGACCATTACCATTGAAAGAAAATCTCCATAAAGCTCTGGATGCGAAAATAACCACAAGGCTTAGGAACTTTAGCTCAAATAAACTTGGACACATTACAATTCAATAATTTTGTTAATCACGAATTAGCCAATACAAATATTAACTAAAAGTCCTAACATTATTGATGAGTGGATCTTTTGCAGCTGAGTAGGTTTTATTCCCCATGAATATTTTCTAGGTAAAGTCATTGTGTTTCATATTTATTTTTGGTTTCATGTTTAGTTATTATTATTATAATTTTAATATCTACATGAACTTGAGATCATAGTTATCTAGCAAGTGAATTTCTTCCATAATAGTCTATTTTAAATTTAAATAAAGTTGTTAAATATGCATTCTTTATTAATTAAATTGGTGATTTAACTAATTAAAACCTGATATAAATTCTTTTGCACTCTTGATAGAGAAATTTTATCTTTAGTTTTTATATCAAACTAAAATTGCAATATTTCACAATAAAGAATGAAAAATATATGCACAATGTTAAATCTTACTGCATTGTTATCTCAGCACAAAACATTAAATTCACCAAAATGAAATTATACTTTAACTTTCACTGCCTATGTTTTCCAATAGACTCCAAAAGAAAGTTTAGACCTACATTGTTATATCAAGGTTGATCCTTCCCATCATCATTATCACCATCCTCAATTTTGCACAAATAACTTTCCCAATTCTTAGTGTCATGTAGTAAGCGACTAGGGTTATTTCATGAAACCATAAAGAAAAATAAATAAATATATCAACGGTTGAGATCTATTTTAAGTAATCTATGTATAAATAAAATATAAAAAAATGTATAATATCTAAATTAGGCCCAAGTTTGGTTTAGGTTCTCAAAGGTTCAACCCAAGCTTAACTAAAATTGAGCTTGGACATGGGCTATGTTGCCAAGACCTGTACTAAATTACAAAATGTGCAACCCGAGTCTAATAAAAAAAAAAAAGTTGGACTCAAGTCAGATTTGGATTAACTCGTGTAAGTTGTACTCCTAACAACAAGTGCACTCTTTTATATATTAGAAATGTATTGAAGACCTTCCTTTCGAATAAAATTTGGGGGGAGGGTGTTTAAAACCTAGTGGCTGATGGCAAATGTACTCTTTTGTATTGGCAATTTTCTACTCTTTTGTATAGGCACATGTCTCCTCCAATGTTAGGTCAAGGTCGGGGTCGGGCTTAGGCATGAACTCAGTCTAAGTTTTAAAACAATCAACTCAAACTCAAGCCCGAGCCTGAGCCCGAACCAAAGATTAAACCTGACTTTGAACCCGACTACCCAACCCGAGACTGATCTAAATTAAAATTCATTAGTATCAGGTTTAACCCGAACCCGACAAATTTTCTAACAATTTAGATTATCGTTTTCAATTTTTAGATTGTATTTACAATTTTTTCAATAAATTGTTATATTTTGATTATGTATTAATAGTTTCAATCTCTTAGTCTCTTCTTTTAAAATAAAACCAAAAGTTATTAAAATAATTCCTTCAATATAATTTAATTTTTTAAAAAAATATTAAATATTAACAAGTTTTTAAAATTATAAAAATATAAATAGTAATAGTGATAAAGATTTTCTATTAATCTAATAATGTATAATTAAAGTATAAAAAATATTATGAATAAAATATTAAGTTC
Organism: Nyssa sinensis; assembly: GCA_008638375.1. NCBI lineage: Eukaryota > Viridiplantae > Streptophyta > Magnoliopsida > Cornales > Nyssaceae > Nyssa > Nyssa sinensis. The sequence continues at coordinate 44,916,043 of CM018032.1, forward strand.
GAGTTCAAATTTTCAAAAATTCAATTCAAATCCAACTCTTAACTCTAATTTAGATTGAACATGGTTCTTTTGGCCAAGCTCATGCTAAAATATAAAAAATAAAATCTAAGAAGATTCTGACAGAGTTCGGTTAACCACCCAAGTTGCACCCTAACCCGAGTGGTCGTTTAAAGGCTCACGTGATATCCTTCATGTCCTCACTGAACTCGTTGAAACGTGTGCTTCTAACTGCTTGGTTTTGGCGAGCTAAGGCGTAGTAAGTTATACCAACAGCCAACGCTCAACGATCTTTTATGCCATTGCCAGCATCGCTTGAAGCCTCTTCCTTAGCAACCTTCCTCGTTCAAAAATGCACCTCCACAACTTCCCTGAGAAAAGCGCGTCAATTGCATGCCCTCATCCTAACCTCTATACCCACTGTCCTACAATCCCCATTTCTGAACAACAACTTACTATCTATGTATGCACGATGCGGTTCTCTCAGAGACTCTCGCCTCATATTCGACAAAATGCCTCTGCGAAATATTGTTACTTTCAACGCACTCATTGCAGCCTATTCTCGAAGTCGCCAACACGCCACTTCAGTGTTCAAAGTACTTTCTGAAATGGAAATTCAATTTCTCAGACCAAATGGTTCCACCTTCACCAGCCAAATTCAAGCATCTTCTTTGCTAGAGGATTGGTTGATGGGATCAGCACTTCATACACAAGTCATAAAATTTGGATTCTTGGATGATATATGTGTCCAAACCTCTCTACTTGGAATGTACTCAAATTGTGGAGATCTGGAATCTGCAAAACAAGTTTTCAGCCGTATAGTTGACAAAGATGCCATGGCTTTGAATTCGATGATTCTTGGTTATATGAAAAATGATGACATCCCTGGCGGCCTTCAGTTTTTTGGCAGCATGGTGAGGGCTGGTGCAACTCCTACCCCTTTCACATTTTCAATGGTGTTGAATGCTTGTAACAAATTGGGAGATCATACATTTGGGCAACTCATCCATGCCCAAGTGATAGTATCTGGCACTCCTACTGATTTGCCTTTGCAGAATGCCCTGCTTGACATGTACTGCAGTTGTGGTGACACCCACACAGCGTTTTGTGTTTTCAGTAGAATCGAGAACCCGGATTTAGTTTCATGGAACTCAATGATAGCTGGATACTCAGAGAATGGAGATGGAGAGGAGGCCATGTCTATGTTTGTCCAATTGTGTCGAATGCCTTTTGCCAAACCAGATGAATATACTTTTGCAGCCATCATTTCTGCAACAGGAGCTTTCCCGGCTTCTGCTTATGGAAAACCACTCCATGCCCTAGTTAAGAAAGCAGGATTTGAGAGGAGTGTCTATGTTGGAAGCACACTAGTGTCTATGTATTTCAACAATGGCGAACCTGATTCTGCTCAAAATATTTTTAATTCAATTCCAGAGAAGGATGTTGTTCTCTGGACTGAAATGATCACAGGTCATTCTAGAACTGCCGATGGAGAGAGTGCAATTAAATTTTTTCAATGGATGTCACAGAAAGGTCAAAAGATCGATAGTCCATGCTCTTAGTAGTGCTTTAAGTGCATGTGCTGACCTTGCAACTCAGAAACAAGGGCAGATGATTCATTGCCAAGCTGTAAAAACAGGATATATTGTTGAAATGTCTATTTGCGGGAGTCTGATAGACATGTACGCCAAGATTGGTGACCTTCAAGCTGCTGAATTGATCCTTTCCCAAGTAACCAGCCCTGATTTAAAGTGCTGGAATTCAATGCTTGGAGGATATGGTCACCATGGGAAGGCAGAAGAGGCGTTCAAGGTTTTTGATGAGATTCTAATACACAATCTAAACCCAGATCAAGTAACATTTATTTCTCTGCTCGCTGCTTGTAGCCATTGTGGCTTAGTCGACAAAGGAAAGTTCTTATGGATATATATGAAAGAAAGTGGTTTGGTTCCGGGGCCTAAGCACTACTCTTGCATGGTAAGTCTGTTAAGTCGAGCAGGACTGTTGGAGGAGGCAGAGGAAATGATCATCGAGTCACCTTTTAGTCAAGATTATCTAGACTTATGGAGAACATTGTTAAGCTATTGTGTTGCTTTTAGAAATTTGAGAATAGGGGTTCGCGCTGCTGAGCAAGTGTTGAGCATAGACGCAGAAGACAGTGCAACGCATACATTGCTTACCAATCTTTATGCTGCAGCAGGAAGATGGGATGGTGTGACAAAAATGAGGAGAAAGATTAGAGGACTGATGTTGGAAAAAGATCCTGGTCTAAGCTGGATTGAGGTCATGAACAATATCCATGTGTTCTCTTCTGGTGACCAGTCCCACCTGGATGTTGATGAAATGCAAGCAGGATTGTGTAGACTACAAGGAAATATGATAAGGTCAGAAATAGATGAAATTTGACATAGGAGATTCTCATACATATGATGCAGAGCCAGGAGACAAACAAGGGGCTTGATTAAGTAAAACTAACAGGAGAATTATTATTTAATATTGCTCCTTGAAATCTTTCTTTTGGGAATTCTAGCTATTAAAACAAATTTTTTTGAGTTAATTGGCCTCTAGTCCCTAGTTTAGTAACTTTATTAGTAATTAATCCATTTTTTTACGTTTTTAGTGTAAATGACATATTTTTCAACTTTCTTATTTCATATATTACGTGGCATATTACATTCATATTTTCATGACGAATTTACCCTTTTTTCTTTTGTTATCCATGTGTTACTGAATTTACGTGATTGAAACCTTTTTGAATTAGATTTTTGACTTGTTTTTTAATCTTTGACGCATTCCTTACCTATTTTCGGCAATATTAGTTTCGTATTTTTTTTTTAATTGGATCTTATCACATCAATTCTTCTCCGCATATTCTTTTATATAGCTTCACGAGTTTTATTTCTTCATTCCTTCTTTGAATTGGATCTTGTCACATCCTTTCGGCTTCACGAGTTCATTACGTGTTGATTTTGTTCAAATTCCTTCGTTTGATTTAGGAATCAAAATTATTCAGTGTCCCGATCATTTGTAGGTATGCGAGTATATTTTGTTTTTTTCTATATTTCTCTCATTAGTTTTACTTTTGATAATGATTTCATTTTAACTTCATAACCAGTTGTTAATCATAAAGTGTTTATATTATGGAAATCCATATGTTTTTATGTTTAATTTCTATTTTATCTTTTAGTTTTTTTATTATCTGTATATTTTCACAGTTTGTTAAGGAGGCAATATCATAGGAATGCAATATGTTTATGTATAATACACAATATCCTTTTTTTTCTTTTCTATTTGTATATTTTCACAGTTTATTTTACGAAATAAGATAATAGGAATGCATATTTTATATTTAATTTTCTATTTATCTCTGTGTTTTTTTTTTATTATTTGTACAATTTCACAGTTTATTGAGGGAGTAATATCATTTGTGTGCACTGTATTTTTTACAGAGTGATATGGATTATTTGTTACTGATGATGGTAAAGCATGAAAATTGGATAGTCGTTTTTCGCTAATGCATGGGTTATAGACTTGATGATTTAATCAAGTTTATTTTTGTATGTTGGAATAAGTTGTCTGTTGACAATTGCTTGGTTTATTACTATACTAGAGGGCACTCAAGGTATTTGTTGGATAACGATAATGATTTTGATAATATGTTGGCATTATTGCACTCACTTGGTGAAGAAATTGTTGAGTTTTTTGTTGAAATTTTGAATTCGGCAGGTTCAATGTCAAAAGACAACGATAACAAGTCTGATGGTTGGTTAGTTGACCATTTGACACTGGATGACATTGAGTATGATTCACTGCCCTCATTTTGTAGTCATGAGGTGAGGTCGCTTTTGTCATCCAATTGGGGCAATGGTATACGTGAAGTTAGTCAATGCTTTGAGGGCGGCGTTATTGAGTTTCGCAATGTTCTTTACAAATGCGATATTGAGTGTGGATTTCAATTCAATTACGTTAAGAATGACAAGGAAAGGGTCACTATTGAATGTTTCTTCCGAGTTTCAAAGAGTAGCATGTGGCGCATTCATGCTTCTGTTGAGTGATGCAATGATTTTTTTTCTATATACGGAGTTTGAATAATTTTCACACTTGTGGTGTTGCTGCCTATATGTCAAAGAACACTCACTTAAGTTCTAATTTGGTCGGTGATGTTATACTTGAGCAAGTACAAGGTAAACCATTAACTCACCTAGTTGATGTTGTTTATTTTTTCAAAAAAAAAAAAATTATGGTGTTGATTTAAGCTACCACAATGCATGGTTGGGTGTCGAGAAAGCCAAAGGCAACTTGTATGGTGATGAGGCGGTGTCATTTGATCATTTGAGTTGGTACATTGAAGAACTTAGAAAGGCAAACCCCGGAAGCCACATTCAGATGGATTTTGATGAAGACACCAGGAGATTTATAAAGCTATTTGTTGCATATAAAGCCTGTATTTCTGGTTTCAATTATTGTCGTCCAATGCTTTTTTTGGATGGGACATTCTTAAAATAAAGATACAAAGGAAATTTGCTTGCTACGATTGCTAAAGATGGCAACCAAGGTACCTTTTCTATTTCGCTATATGATTAATGTTGTGTCAATTGTGACATATATAGATGATTGTCAAGTTTCTGATCAAGGCCATCCATCACCTCTTTCTATGTACTACTTGTGTGAAATTTTACAATTAATGTTCAGTTTCACATTTTGTAAGATAACAACATTTTTTTCAATTTAATTGATTAACATTCTTTTTAAATATTTATACTTTTCCTCTATATAACCAATCAGTGACATTTCTATTCTTTGAATACCATCATTCTTTTTAAAATCATTCATTTGTGAGATTTTACAAAAACTAATCAGTAACAATAAATAGTGGTATTGTTTTACAGTTTAAAACACACATTTACTTCAATCTTTTCTTTTCAGGCCTTTTCTAGTTGTTGTTGCAATCGTGGATTCCGATAACGAAGAGAACTAGTATTGGTTTTGTTTTCATTTGGCACAAATTGTTAGTGATGAAAGGAAGATCACATTTATTTCATATCGCAATGCAGGCCTTCTTGAGGCTGTTCACAAACTTTTTCCAGATTGTTTTCATGGGTTTTGTTTGCACCACCTAAAGGCGAATTTAAGGGACAAGCTTGTGGGTGTGCAAAAATCATATAGAGATTCGATGATTTTTAGGTTTCAAAACTGTGCATATGCACCGACAACTTCCATATTCAATGAAAAGCTTGGTGAATTGATTAGTGGGGGTGGGAAGAGAGTTGAAAAATTTATTAATGATTTGCCATTCAAGAACTGGGCTAATGTGTATTTTGAAGGTGAACGTTATGGTGAGATGACTTCAATTGCTATGAAGTTATTTAATTTTCAGATTCGAGAAGCTAGGCAATTGCCTGTTACTAAAATGCTTGACATGATTCACGTGAAAATGAATAAGATGTACACCAGGAGAGAGAGTTGTAAGGCATGGGATGGTGTGGTGTGCCCAAAAATAGAATCAAAGATGGAGGATGTGGCAAATATTGGGAGGTCATGGGTTGTTAGCTGTTCTTGTGATGATATTTTTGAAGTGCATTCATATCTTTCTATTGTTGTTGATCTAGCAAAGTATGCTTGTTCATGTCATTAATGGCAAGTCAGTGGTTTACCTTGTGCTCATGTTGTCATTGCTATCCAAATATTTGGGAGAAATTTGGATTCCTTTGTTGATCCATATTTCCACACAAGCAATTACAAAGAATGTTATGCAAAATCCATTATACTGATTGCATTGGTTGACAAACCGGCCTTCGCTACTGATAAACCATCCATTTTACCTCCATTATCAAAGAAGCAACTTGGTCGCCCTAGAATTAAGAGAATATGTTCCAAGGGATGGATGTTAAAGGAGATCAGGTGTGGCAGGCGCGGCAGGCTTGGTCACCACAATCGAAAAGGGTGTAAAAAAGCTTTGTGAAAGTTGTTTTTTGTCATCATTGCGCTACCAATACGTTTTTTTTTTAGGAGTTTTATGAATTTACATTTAAATGATTGTTAGGACAAATATTATTATTTTTGTCTTTTGAGTTTGCAATATTCAATACAATACTACTCTTTGCTTTAATTCCATTGATGACAATACATTACTACTAAAAAATTATACACTTGTTAATACAGTTCGTATCACTATTCAATATGTAATTTTTATGATATACAATCATTTTATAATTGTAGAGACCCCTAATGATAATACGTATTGTAAATTTTTACAATTACAGTACAAAATATTCAATATAGTACCGTGCCTTAATTCCATTAATGTCAATATGTAAAGTTATACACTTGTTATACAGTCAATATCACTATTCAATATGTAATTTTTACAACACACAAGCATTTTATAAATGTTAGACTTTCAATCATAATATGTACTGTAAATTTTCACAGTTACGGTACAAAATATTTAATATAGTACTGTACTTTAATTCCATCGATGTCAGTATCAATATTCAATATGTAATTTTTACAACACAAGCATTTTATAGTTATTAGACTCCCAATCATACTATGTACTGTAATTTTTCATAGTTCCAATCAAAAAAATAATATATCATAATGTTACACCTCATTCCATTGAACACAATGATTTATCCCAATTGCATCATATCCATTGATATTTCCAAAAAAAAATACATTCATAAATACCCATACTTTTTCTTTGCACATTTCACAACCATTGAAATTACCAAAAATCTTATATACTTAATCACATAATATCTATCACATATTGTTCACTATAGTTCCATGTCAATTGTTAGCACATTATTCATTTGACTTCTTCTCTCCCCATGCCATTGCGTCCTTCTTCATTCCATGATCTCCCTTGGTAAAAAATGAACGTATTGATCTCATTTGTCGTGCGTCATGCAAATTGAAATCCTCTTTGAGTGCCTCATTAGACATCATTTGCTTCAGTTTATTTTGTACCACGATACAAAATCTATCAATTATTACATTTCTTGTGTTTTTGAAATTTATTGTCTTACGTTCCACTCTTTTGTTGGGGGCAATTTGAGATCGCAGTAAATGATGTACTGAGTTGTTGGCTTGTCACACCCTGAATTTTCACAAACCCAGGGAGTAAGTGAAACGAAACGAGAAAGGTAAATGAAAAGTCATAAGATGGATTAATTGATTATTCATTCATTTTTTCAAGTTTTTCCAAAATTTAAAATGAAGACTTGCTAAATGACTTAACCAAAATAGTCTCATAACATCACTCAAACGTCCCCAAAATAAAAATGAAAAATCAGACACAAGGCTTACCCCAAGATGGGTTACCAATGGTAGTCACAAATCACCTCAACCAATGGTCAAAAATAATCTAAGGCTTGTTCAAGTATGGTCTCCAAGATCGCCCCAAAAATGTCCTTAAATAAGTCTTGGAACAATGGCCCAAATGGGCCCCAAAAGGCCCTAAAACATAGGCCAAGAATTGGTCAAAAAGCCTACCACAAATTAGTCCAAGTAAGTGGCCAAACATGGCCCATAAGTGTGGTCAAATATAGCCCAATAGGATAACCAAACATGACCCAAAGGGTGACCAAAAATGACCCAAGGATTAGCCAAACATGGCCCAATAGGGTGCCCAAATATGGCCTAAAAAGGTGGCCAAATATAGCTCAAAAAAGTGGCCAAGAGGTGAGGTCAAAAGATCAAAGAGTTGGGTGCACAAGGGCTGCCAAGCAGCAGGTAGCAAGTAGCCACGCACATGGCCGTGGGGCGTGCAAGGCAAGCTGCAGCGCGCAGCAGGCGGGCGGGGCATGTCAGTCTTGTTTCACTGTACCGACTGCAAGCTAATTTTCTTGTTTTTGCATTTTTACTGTTCATGGCTGCGAGCAAATTTCTCTGTTTTCAATATTTTTTTTCAAGTTTTTCAAGCCACTTTTCTTCCATTTTTAGCCCATTTCCCCAAGGTTTCTAAACCTCCATTTTGAGCACTTTTCTCACCTAATTAAAAGGAGTTTTACACACTTAACCAATTCTTTAATTTTTTCAATTTTTTGACATAACCTCTTTTGTTTTCTAAGTCTTTTTCCCACCTAATATACATAGTACATTTTACAATTATGGGTTTGCACATTCCATCCTCATTCGATGGCCACAATCTCATTGAATTTAAATATTACATCATTTAAATATATACAATTCATCACACCTACGCATATGCTTGAACTTTGAAGGTCACATCATCATATTCATTACAACATATAAGGTCTTTTCCATTCTTTTCATAATACACAAATCTTCTATAACATCATTTCATATGGTTTAGACCTTATGCCCTTGGCCAACATCAAAATATGCCCTAAGGGCCAAAAATCCTCCATGGTCCACCTCCCCCTTCATTCTTCAAGACTTCATCAAGTCTTCAAGTATCGGGAGCCTCATCTATAATATGATATCCCGCTGAATGGGTCAGTTCAACTGCTGGTATAACACGATATTAATGTTAGGAACAAATTTAAGGCGTGGCATGTGCAAGTGTACATTTTAAATCTACATGCCTTTCAATTCATCAACACCATGCAACAGCAATATGCGTGACACACCCATGCAAACTCTATGTCACACCCATGTCTCTTCACGGATCGCTCCCGTTGGTTCGAGTACCAATGCAATGGCCAATTTTGGGTTTTTCACCATAGGATCTACACCCTCATAATGCATAACACCAAGTGCTCAACCCACACTATGTTTTCAAAGGATTCACCGTATGCTAATCTGCTTTGAATTCACCATGCAATAATGCAATCTCAATGAAGCATTTCATCAACACATGGAGCATGACTTAAAATATGCCTCATTCACAAAGGCAAGCATAACTTCAAATTCACAACACTTTGTCTACATGAATGTAAGTTACAATTCAATGAATTGAACATATAATCAAGTCTCATGTTCATCACTAGTCACAATTTCTCAAAGGAAATACAAATACACAAACTATCAACTCATGGAATAATTCATAACTCTCAAACCACAAAAATTTCTCTACATGAACATAAGCTAGAATACAATGAATCAAACATACCAACAAGTTACATGTTTATCACTTTACCAAATTCCCAAAGAATAACAAAGAACACACAAGTACATAAATAATCAACTCTAGGTTTTCAAAGCAACTACCACCTAAATAATTTTCTAACATCAAGTAAACACCTAAATCATTCAATCAACACATAAAAAGGCAAGAAAACTCAAATATATTCCTAACTAAGCAAAGTATCATACCTAGAATGGTTTTTCTCAAACCGAGGAAGTTTTGTTTGCTACACAGCCGAACCGATCAATGAGAATATAGGTCTTGATGAGAGGAACAACTTCTTAGAAGGAAGCCTCACAAGAATCTTGACCTATGAGTGTGTTTTGGTGGCTTTAAGCTTGGAGAACCTAGGGCTTTTTCTCACTTTTTCTCCATGAATGTGCTCTGCTCTGAATCTCAAACCAAATTATGAAAAAAAAATACACTAAGGGGCTGTATTTATAGTGGAGGGGCAAAGGTACAAAATGACCCTTTTGCCCTTAATGAATCTGGGACCCCATTATACTACAACCCGTCCCAAAACGTCTCAATTCGATATTTTGTTTTAGCTAAAGTTCTTAAAATCATTTTAAATGAAAATTTTCAAAAAAAAAAAATTTTCGCCTATGGTCGGGTTTGGCCGGATCCACCCGGGACACCCTTTTGGTCCTATTTTTGAAACTATCTTCGAACAAGCTCAAATTTTTACAAGAGGTGTATTTTAATATTATAAGCATAATTATATTCTATGACACACTCAAAATATGCTTCTAAACATGACTTATGCTTAAATGATGCATGTAAATGCCCTACCGGCAAAACTGCGCATGAATAGTGCCCTACCGGCAAAAACGAAAAATTTACTCTCATTTTTCAGATCTCTACATGGCTTTTTATATCAAATTTTTTCAATGTTTCCTTCAACAGTCTTTCATTGAATAATTTGCCTACATAGTTTTTCTGAGAATTATCAACATGAGATAAAGAAATGTCATTAGTCGCACTCAATATTTAAATTTGATCAATCACTATATCTAAATATGCAATCATATCATTGCAAATTTTTTGGATCATTTTATGTAAAAATATACAGTACCAAAAAAAAAAAAATAGTTCATGCTATTGCCACTATATATGCATCAACAATGTAGTGATCTTTCATCTCACCCCTCGGCCTCAATGAATCGAAAAAACTCCATTCCCTAGTTTCTGTATCAAATACCATGAGTGTCCAGTGATTGTGACCAGTTGCATGAAGTAGGAAATGGAAGTAGCAATATTTGTTTTGGGCATCAATTAGATTCTTGTCCAAAAGAGCCTTCTTCAAGTCGACATTTTTCTGCTCTATCAAACTCTGATATTTGATAAATTAAAATAAGTTTGATAAGTTTTGTTTTTGTTTTTGTTTAAAAATTATAAGATTACAATAATATATTGTATTATGTGTTTTTACTTACCAAACCATGGCAGTTGAATACGAATGATGCCTCATGGTCATGTGTTTCCTGTTACTATCATATTACATTGACTCATCATTAGAATCTTAGCATAATTGTTGATGACCCGCACAAAAGAAAATGGTTTTTTTTTTTTTTTCTGTTACAAAACATTCAGTGTTCAGTTATTTTTTAGGGTAATTACGTACCGCGCTTGATGTATCTTTTTTTGTTAAAAGATTTCTGATGCCTTCAAAAACCACAAAATTCATCGCTCCATCAGACCACATGATCACGCTTGTGTGTTTTTTCGCAAAAACACAAAGGCACATATCAGTAAATAGAATGTAAAATTATACAATTCTTAAATTGGTTCCATTTATGTTACATAAAATATGTCAATCAATTTTGTGAAAATTTTTACAGTATCTTTACATAGTAATAATTATATATTTTCCGTTTAAACTTACTTTTCGCCATCAAGCACAAACATTCGTTTGATAATATCTAATTCCCTCTTGTCCAACATTTTTTCGACTTCAGATCTTTCCAACATTGTATTAATCAACGACATCAATGTTTTTGCAAGCTTGGGGATTTTTTTGGGAGAATTATAGTCTCTTCGAATACAGGCTCTTCAATATCAATTGGTTCTTACACATCTCCTCTCTTCTCAACCCTCCTTGGTTGTTTTCTTTTAGCTTTAACCCTCGTCTTTTCTTGATTACCACTGAATGATAACCTCATTCCAACTTTTGTCTGATCATATTCATAGTCAGGTAACTTCAATACTTTCATTTTCTTTCTTTTTAATCTTTTCACATATGAGTTGTCTGCTCACTTGTCTTTTCTTCCTGAACCTACTGAAAATGTTGTTGAGTGATTGCATGGGTTGTGAACTCCTCAATTTTTTCCAACAACAACTTCTTTTCATCTCGCAGCCTATCAAGCATTTGTTCAAGTGTCTTAATTTTTGCATTCTTCTCATTTATTTTTATTTTTATTTTTTTTTATCAAAACCAGCTGCTTGAAAAGTGTTTATGTTCCTCATTTTTTGGATCTGTAGTAAAGCAGTAGTTAAATTGCAAATTAGTAATTATAATCTTACCTTTTTAACACTTTTAAAATGGAATGTGTCACAACCCGAAACCCACCCTACGCGGATTAAGGGCAACGACCAACATTGCTACTCAGACAAGCTATACAAAATCAAATGAATTGTACAAGAGTGATAAAAAATTTTATTTTTCTTTATATCATTGAATCATTAAATGCGGAAGCTAAACCAATGTAATTCATCTAATCACAAACCAAACTCCAACAACCATTAATCAAAATGTCTCCAATTACAATTTTCATCAACATGAATCATCATTTAAGTCTAACATCATTTCTAATGATGCAATATCACAATACCTAATATAAATATCAACCTTATAGAATACATGTTCGAATTATGACTTGGAGTCTACATCATCAATATTTCTCACAAGCACATCACTAGCTCCACTAGTTGCCTCAGTGCATTTCCTCTCATATGGTGCTACCTGAAAAATGGTTATAAATATGGAGTGAGCTAACTTAGCTCAGTAAGTAAATTCTCTCGCTCTGTCATAGGATAGGGTTAGTTTAGGCAACAGAATATAACCAAATGGCAAGCGAAATGATATATAACAATAGTCAGTCACAAAGGAAAGTATCTCAACAAAGATAACCCGTGGGTCCAAAAGGCATATCCCAAAGCAACTGAAACAGGTAATGTAAATGGTTTAACAAATCAATAATAGGGATTTAGCCTGTACAAAAATCAGCTACCAAATATCACAAGATATCACAAATTGCCAAATTGAATCCAATGATAGGCTTGCAAAGCATATCAACAACTAAAGAGTGCATTATCATATTATGATTCAAAAAAGATATCAGATACTAATATAATAGATGCATCAACAAATAGTGTCATGACCCACAACCTACCCTCTACGGATTAATGAATCGCAACCATCCGACTCGGCCCTTTCGCCAAACCAGACCTACTCATCCTGTTACACTACCATGAGTGCAACTAACATGTAACGTAGCGGAAGACAATAAAGTAAAAAGGTCACATGTTCATAAGTATGGTCTGTAAAATTTCTAATCATCATCTCATTCCCAGGACGTGAATACACACGAGTGCTACAAGACTGTACTACTATTACCTTTATGTGTCAAAATGTCCAATCTTTCGCTGCAGGCTCTTATTGTCTAACCTCTGTATCAGTGCCTGAAAACAACATGTAAATTTGGAGTGAGCTAAACTAAGCTCAGTAAGTAAGTCTCCTACTCTGCCATGTATATAAGATTTGAAAGAAACTAAATAACAAGGATATGATAGCCAGTCAATATCATATAACAATCATAGCTTATCAATAAAAATCAATGATCGGGGATACCGATGATACTCAAGCAATAATCATAGCTCGTAAATTCAATGATCAGGAATATAATAGTAATCAAAGCAATAATCATGGTTCATCAATGAATAACAATAATCACGAATATCTAGTCTGAAAGACAATATCATATGCTACAGTCAAAGCTAGTCAGATACATGGTCATAAAACGTACTCAAATAAAGTTGCGCAACTGCCTGATCATTCATACAAGAACATGATCATACTAGGAATCTCAATAAATAGACAGTGATGTCGAAAACTGGTGGATGCCATAAACTACGGGGCCCGACTACCCCTTGTGTGCATAAGCACTGAGCTCATTCATGTAAAACTGGTCCCCGTACTCAGGATGAGACCCCGTACTCGGGTTAATAATGTAAAATTGGTCCCCATACTCCGGACAAGACCCCTTACTTGGGTCATACTACGCATCTAGATGGAGTTTGTGACTGAGCACAAATCCTGGCACTGATAAAACATCAAGATCATGCTACTCTCCACGGAGAAGAATGTGGATCATAACTTGTAGAGACCTGAAAATTGAGGATGAATTTTTCATTTTTCCAGTAGGATTATAATATCCCAACCCGAGTTAGGAGGTGCCGACCGAGTTAGACTGTAACCGAACTGGGTTGAGCGAGGCCATGACATGTAACTTTAAATCAAACACTAATTATTATCTAAATAAAATTTTGACGTACAGTTCGATAATTGACAACTTCGAATATACGAAGATTTGTTGTGCTGAAGATTTGATAAAGGACAGTACGCATTAGTTAGAATATGTGTGTATTTAAATATACATAAACAAAAGAAATGAAATTATAAAAGTGGAGAACATGTGATAATGAGAATAATGTGATAATAAAATAATAAAATAAAATAAGATATTGAAATAAAATAATGTGATAGCAATAATAAGAAAAATTAAAAAATTGTGAAATATGGTAAAAGATACAGCCATGGTATGTGTGTGTGTGTGTGTGTGTGTATATATATATATATATATAGTCTATTGTACATGACATGTAAATATTATAAGGCACACATAAAGAATATTTATATAATATACAAACATATGAGAGGCTTCAAGGAAGCTGATTGGAACAAAAAAAAAAAAAAAGAAATGTGATATATATATATATATGTGTGTGTGTGTGAATTTATATAGCAGCCAAAGCTGCTAGAAGAATGGAGAGTCGGTAGAAAAAGAAAATAGAGAAAAGGAAAAAAAGAAAGTGTGTGCAACGTGTACAGGGTGTGTATTGTGTGGTGTGTAGTGAGTATGGTATATTACATATAAAATATACATAATATTGGTTGAAACAAAACAAACAAGAAAGGAAAAAGTAGAAAACGAAGGGGATAAAAAGTCAAGAAGGGGGTTGTTCAGAGAGATGGCGTGTGGGATGATGCAACTGAGACAGTAATATATATATATATATATAGGTGTGTGTAGGGTGCAGGTTTAGGGGTGCAACAGTTAGCGTGCAACAGGGAAGAAAATATATAGTTATATATGTGTGTTTGTGTAACGGTACAGTAAAAGAAAATGAGAAAAGAGAGAGGGAAAAGAGAGCAATCGAGATAGAGAAAGAAAGGGGAGCTCTTGAAGTGGCGTAAGAGAAAGGGAAAAAAATATATTTATATAGTGTGTAGTGGTCAATTAAAGTGGCTAGAAAAGTGGTCGGCCAAAAGAGAAAATTGGGAGAGAGTAGGGAGGCGGTGCAGGCATCAAAATATATATATTTATGTGTGGTGTAGCATATGTGCAGCAGGGGTTGCGTACAGAAGAGAAAAGAGAAAATTGAAAAAAAAAAAAAAGAATTGGGAGAAGAAGCAGTGCAGCAAGCGGCAACACAGTGGAGATGGTGATGAAATTGGAGGGCCTGATGCGTGATGAATATTAGGTTGCTATTGGTGATGTCGTGGGGTTAAACCAATGGGCAAAGACAGTGACAGCTGCGACAAACCGGAAGAGCAGCAGCCGTTGTTGCGGCACAGCAACAGTAGAATGAAGCGCTGCGTGGTGCGTAGTGCTGCGCCGTATGGGGTGCTGTTCGATGTGGTTGCGTAGCAGCAGGAAAGGGAAGTAGCAGCAGCGTGTGCTGCTGTGCGGTACGTGTTTGTGGGTGTTTGTGAGTGGTTGAGTAGCAACGGTGCAGCAGTAGCAGCGTGTGCTATTGCGTAGTGCGCAGTGGTAACGGCAAAACAGAAAAAAATGGAGCAGCAGCGGTAGTGTTCCAGCCGCAAGAAAATTTTGTAGGTATGTATGATTGTGTTTTGACGTTGGAGCAGAAAGAAAAATGGAGAAAAAGGAGTGCAGCAGTGAGGAATAAATTGGAGCAGCTAGTGGTGCCGTGAGGTTTAAATCAAAGAGTGGGGGTGTTTCCTGTGTTTTATAAATTGAGCCAAGTTGAAGAGATTGGGGAGTGAGACAGCATAGAGACTGATTTTGGACAGCCTTGAGGTTGAGAGTAGCAGCAGATTCGGTTTGGATGCTATTGAAACATCAAGTACGAACCGTTTATTTTTGTAAGCAGATTAGATTGGATTGAAGAAACGCGAGGCAACGGGGTAAGATACTGACTTTTAGTCTTGAATTTTTTTAGAAGTATGAATAATTAGATTGATTTTGGGATTTCATTAAACATAGAAATTGTCTTAGAATTTGCAAATTGGAATCCAGAAAAATAATCCAGAAATTAGAGGGAAGGAAACACAGCTTAGCGGCTGAGTTTTACGATTTTATTTGGGGCAAACCGGGTTGAGTCCGACCCAACTCACCCATTCAGATGGCTGCCCAATATTGTTACTGTATGGGTAAAATTTTAGATTTGAGTTTGGGAGGTATTTGGTTGAAAAGAAGAAGCTATCTAATGATTGACTCACAATAGAAAAACAACGTGAACGTATAAGAAATTGGAAAAATTATGGGCAGATTGGAATAGAATTTGTGAGATTTTAATTATACCCAGAAATTTGGGTTAATTGTGAATTGACCCAAGTGAATAAATAATAATTAATTGAAGGAGAAATTACTAAAATGCCCCTAAGTCAAAAAGTAGTTAAACGAATTCCGATTTAAATATTTCTAGCATTCCAGACTCAACCATGGAGTCCGATTTGCGAAAAAAGGTCTCAGCATGTAAGAACCAGTGAAACTCAAAATGACCATTTTGCCCTTTTTAGCCCAGATGTCCGAATTAAATTCCGCGAAGCCCAAACCTATTTTCTTCGATGTTCCGGACCCAATGGTAGAATTTATTTTGGCAAAATAGAAACCAATAAAATAAAGGCATAAAATTTGATGAATAACATAATTCAAGTGGCAATAGACTGAGTTATGTTTCATAAGTTTAGGGACACAAAAAGGCAAGGAGAAGGTAGGTCTGACCTTCTATATCATCACTGTTAGTTCCATTACACAGCGAGCACTACATCTTAGGGTTAAGATCAACCCATCTAGGTATGGTGTATTGTGCTAAGTAAGAAATAGGATTAAGTTAGGAGTTATTGCCATGTTGACTTGATGATTCACATATTTGCTTAACTGTTAGTATGATTATGTGTTTCTCGTTATCATTTTGAAAGCTTGGTTAAGTGATGGATGTGGATCATGACTATACATATATTCCTCGTGTTAGCATAATGTGTGAATTATATTTTCGAGAACTGTTGAGATTATGGAATGTGTAACTTAAAGCATGTGTTTAAGTGAACTATGTATGCATCTACCTTTGATGGAGGGATTTTGTGATGGGATTGCTATTGTGTAATACATTTTTTAAAGCATGCTTCATGTGTGGATAAGATATCTTATTGAGATTGCATTATGGCATGGTGAAATCAGAGCATATTGGCATAGTGTGATTCCTTGGAACATGGTGTGAGTTGAGCATTTGGTGTTATGCACACTGGTTACTCAGGCTGTCGGGGAAGGTCCGTAAAGTGAGACATACTGGTTACTCAGGCCGTCGGGGAAGGTCCGTAAAGTGAGACATACTGGTTACTCAGGCCGTCAGGGAAGGTCCGTAAAGTAAGACATACTTGGTTACTCAGGCCGTCGGGGAAGGACCGTAAAGTGAGTCATGGGTGTGGCATAGCATTTGCATGGGTGTGTCATGCATATTGTTCATCTACTGTATTGATAACATTGGATGACATGTAGAGATAAATGTACACTTGCACATGCCACGCCTTAATTTTGTTTCTTGCATTAGCATTACACTATACCAGCAGTTGAGCTGACCCATTCGTGGGACACCATATTATAGATGACACCCCGGCTACGTGAGACTCGATGATGCTTTGATGGGAGAAAGTACTTGGAGTGTTTTTGGCCCTTGGGGTATATTTTGAAATGTAAGGGCTTAAGCCCAAGATGATATGTTATATGTATGTTGATGGAAATGAATGTAAGCTAAGTTGAACCCGTTAGATTGTCCTTATTTCTTTATTATTTTTATTGTCCTTTTGTTTCGTTACTCACGTCTCGGGTTCGCGGGAATTCGGGTCGTGACATAACTAGTTCAAGGCAACATAATATAACTATAGCTTTTTACGGCTATGTTACCAGGCTGAGGACAACATCATCTGGCCCCTTTTGGCCCTACGTACAAGTGTACAGAATGATCCTTTACACAAATGTATGGAATCTAATGATCAATATATAACATCATCAATAGACATAAAAATCAAGAGCAAGATACAACATCATAGCTAAGTTATTCCACTAAGAAGCAATATCACATAGTGGGATCATAAAGGATCTGATATGATAATAAAGAGTGCAAATGCGTATAGAAGAACTGTGACATGGCTAGGAATGTACTGCATGCAAAGATCAGTTATTACTTACCTTTTACTATCCCCACGTAAATTAAGTTATCCTTTTTTCTTTTGATGCTCCTGTCATTCGGAAATTATAACTCAGTCTATAGCCATAATCAATCTATGCTACGTATTTCAAATATATCTATCATGGCTATAAGTATTTTATTTGCTAATTTAGACCTCGTCATTGTGTCCGAAACGTCGAAGAAAATTAGTTTATGCTGTACGGATCTTGATTTGGACTTCTGGATTGAAAAGGAAAAAATTATCATTTTGTACATTCTCGAAACCTCTTTTCATATTTTTTACTTTACCATTGGGTTTGAAATGCTCAAAATAATAAAAATTTACTATCCGTTTACTTAAATCGGAGTCCGTTTGACTCATATTTGACTTAGGGGCAATTTTATACTTTTTTTATTTTTTTTATTTATTTTATTTTATATATATATATATATATATATTATCAGTCTATCAATCCCTAAGAATACAAGTACCATGCCTCTCTTCTATAGTGTTCATTTGACAACAAAATGAAAATCATTCACGCTCAAGGAAAACACAAAAAAAAATCTTGAAAACGAAATGCCTTGATCAATCACCACATCAGGATTATTCACTCAAGTGTAAAGGTATACTCAAGCTCCATGTTCTGCAACTTCTTATGGATAATATAGAGAGATATCAAACCAGTACCAAGTTTTTTGCATCATACTAGGTCATCTTTCTTAAGATGGGCACTATTAATTCAAAAAGTAATTGGACCATTAAAAGCAGCACAGAGGTGAAAGTCAACTTGGACAAAGTTTGGTGCAGAATATTGGATCCTTTTGCTGTATCTAGGCATCATTCGATACATGGTGCAATTGGGCCATTACAAGCTTGAGTATAGCTTGTACACTAGCAGGAATAAGTATAGTAAAGACATTATAGAAAAATTATCTACAAAGTATAATTTTGGTGCAGACATCATTTGATCAGCTCAAGCAAGTCCAGAGAATTTGTTCGATACAAAGTACAATTGAACCACTAAACTAGTAATCTTTTCATTATTGAGATAGGGCGATGATCATTTAGGCAATATGCTTGAACAATTGAACAAGTTTTAAGCATGTATGTACATAAAATATGCCTTTTTATGTCACAGAAGGAAAAGTTTAAAAATTCTAAATGATAGATGTATGGCTTATCAAAGAAAGCCCAGAATTCACACATAAAATCACAACATTCCAAATTTTTCCATCAACCTGTAACTCTTGATTTCTACCTCGATTCTACATGATTTTCTTTCATTCTTTTTGCAATTTAAAACCTAAAGCATGTAGATTAAGACCCTGTTATTAATTTATCCCAGCATGCTTTCAATTTCAAGTTAAACAATTCTGAATTTACCTCATTCTTGTCTGTCGCAGCTCCAATTCTTTCTCCTTTTTCCTTCTTCTGTTCTTTTCTTCCTTCTGAGCTTCACCAAAACTCACACAGCTTCTTTAATTCTTCAATTTCCTAGCCTCATTTTCAAAATTTCAGTTCAGAAATTTTCTTCTATTTTTCTTCTACAATAGCTGCAGCTTCTCTCCCTCTCTCATGTTTTCTCTATTTCTCCCCTTTTCACTCTCTCCTTTAACCGACCTGAAGGTCAGTGGCATTGCCACATGTTGGCTTCCTTTCTTCATTCATTTTTTTTTTATAGTTGAAAACACCACACACGACTGCATGGCAGCCTCCACTACTTCTCTCTCTTCGTCTTCTCTTTTCTTCTAACATCTTCTATACCTTTCTACTTTCTTCTTTTTGTTTCTTTTCTTTTATTTTATTTCCTTCTTTTTCTTTTCTGCATTCCACCTATTCCACTTCTTGCTTTCTTCCTTTACATCCGCTCCATGCTGCATGCCCACATGGCACACCCACATTCACTCTTCACACGCTGCACACATATAAATCTCTCTCTCTCTCTCTCTCTCTCTCTCTCTCTATATATATATATATATATATTTATATTTATATATACTGTTATATATATATATATATACATTTTTGTTTAATATATATACACATATTTCTTTCTCTCTCTCTTTTTTTATTTTAAATATAATTTGTTTCAATTTTCAATTTTTAAATTTTAGATTTTTCCTTTTTTTATATAATATTAATTTTCCCATTTCGGCTTCGGGGTTGCCTCATTTTGGTCATTTCTTAATTCACGTGTCTTATTGGACAATTGATTGTTGCTCACCCATTTTTACATTTAATTCATGGCTTACAGTTATCGCGTCAATATATTGGACAACGTAATATTTCAATTTCATTTTTAAAATTTATTCATGTCATACTTTAGCTTACAGTTCGGGGTCACATGTCCTGGCCCGGTCCAACTCGGGTCGGATACCGTCTAACTCGGGTTGGGGTATTACAAATAGGGTCGGCTACCCCCAAAAGCACTCATTCAGGTTCACCCATCATTTGGGTTCTTGAATAACACTAGAGCTCTTATCATATATCATGTCTTCCATGGACTAATTGTTGGGTATCATTCCCAATCACTGACCTGTAGGTCCAAAACAACATCTATGGAATCGGATGGACGTTGTGACAACAGAACTCTCAGCACTCATAATAATATCATGATCAATAGAATTCCACAAAGGATGCACATATATATGGAATACCAAATTCCCAACAGTGAGAAACAAAGCAATTTTTCAATATCCAAAGCAAGGTGTAGAAATGAACAAGCAATCACATCAAGATATTGGTAATCAAATTCTCAATTTATCCACAAGGTAAAACATGTATCAAATTGTGGAAATAATAAATGTCAGGTATGTATAAGAATACAAATTAGCAACATCAAAGGAATAAAATCGTGGCATGACTAAGAATTACCACATATTAGAGTTCGAGTTTACTTACATAGGGTTCTTAGCATCGCATTCCCATACGGTTACCATAATAGCTATCCCGTGACTTTCTTTCCATTTTCCATCATTTGGGAGATCCTATAATCACGGATCAAAAATACATGGCATTATGAATTAGTATTCATTCTAATCTCAAACTTTATTATTCAGTGTTTTAAGTTTTTTTGAACTTACTCTATTTAATTTAGGGTCTTCAAATTCTTCATTTAGGGTTCCCTGATGCCTTGTAACTTATTTAGCCCTTCAAGGACATTATGGTAATTTATAGCTTATTTGGCCCTTCAAAGGCAAATTGTAATTTATACTTTTAATGTTTCATATTTTTCGTACACAAACTTCTATATTCAAACTCCATTTTGAGTCTATTTGGTCCTAATAACATTTATGTAGACTTACTAATTTCATTTTTATACTTCTAGTAACTTCATTAAATCCTAAGGACGTATTTTTTATTTTTTAGTTTATTATCGAGTCTTATTTTTCTCAAATGGACGTTACCATCAAGTCTAAAATATTGAATATAATTAATTTAGGCTTTTTCGAATCTTAATTTGTATTTATGTGACTTACATTAAGCCTAGGAGAATTTTTGTAATTTTATATTTTCACACATTACATTTTTTGGTACTTTGTTTACTAAAATAGACTCTACTGTTGAATCCGAAACATCAAAGAAAGTCAGAATATGTCACCTCTGACATTTAATTGGCTTTTGGGTTACTAAGGGTAAAACGGTAATTACGATATTTCACGTGTCTATATGTCTGGGACTTCGTTTCATAAAACGGATCCCTCCATTGGGTCTAGAATGTCCCAAAATGTTGAGGTACGTAATTTTACAATCATCGGGATTTAATTAGTCACTTAATTAATCATTAGGACATATGTGAAATTACTCCAATTTGCCCATTCATATTTTTCGAGGTTTAATTTCACAAATCGGACTCTATTGTTGAGTCTGGAATGCCCAAAAAATTGGGTTGCACTATTCTTTTATTTTAATCGGCCTTCATTTGACCTATTTTTGGTTTAAGGGCATTTTGGTAATTTCTCATATAATTAAAGGGATTAAAATTAATATTTAATTAATTTCTGGGTCATTTCATAATTAATCAAAACTATTGGGGGTCATTTTACAATTAATCGAATGTTTAGGGGGTCCAATTGTAATTTGAGAAACTAGTGGGGCCCAAATATAATTTCTAAAAACTATTTAATTAAAACTAATTGGTTTAGTTGGAATTTAAGTGAACTGACCTTAAAAAGTGAAGAACCAACAGGTCCATCCGTTTCAATGTGTCATGCTGACTTCAGCCCTAATGTTTTATTATTTTCTTAATCCTTTTAAGCCAAAACGACGTAGTTTTGATAAGTGTTTTAAAACCATTTATCAATTCAGCCGAGGTCCAACCTGAATTCGACCCGAGACCTAACCCGCCACTGTTCTTCTTCCCCATTACTTTGGTGAGGGTTCCGAAAAACTCCAAACCTAAATTTAGTGAAGATTCCATATATGGTTTTATTTTTTGGATTTGAAGCTTCCTCATGCTCGAAATAGGATGTTACAGTTGGGCTCCAGCGAGGGCCCGACTTTCCGGTGAGCTGATATTTTTCTATTTTGTGGATTTTTAGCCACTGTTTTGCCTCCAATTTCTTCACACATGTTTTTAGAACTATGAGAAAGGTTTTATCGTTCCTTTAATACAACAAAACCAACTCAAATCTTGAGTTTTCAATTTTTCTTCTCTTACTGAAACTCATTTTTTTCTCAATGGTTCCTTAACCATTTTAGTGATTTAAGTTGCTGCATGTTCCAATTTTAATGCTCTTTTGAGCTGTGTAGTTTGTTTGAAACTTTAATCAAGTTGAATCAAAAATTTATTTTTTGACATATTCGAGTCTTAAAGTTCTTAGGGTTTTCAAGCTTCAAAACCCACCATTTTTTTCTATTTTCATCCCTCAACAATATAAAACACATGCATGCATATTTTAGGCCATAATCAAGCTTAAAATTGAATTTTTCTAGAAAGAGAAAATTTACCTCTCTTGGTTTTTCCTTCTCTCTACAGCTTCTCTCTCTTCCTCTTTGCTTCTGATTTCTTCTTCTTCTTCTTCTTCACTTTCTGTCTCAGCAATTCTCTCCCTCTCTTTACAATTTACCCCTCTCTATAGCCAGACTATTATGGTCTATTTCTCCTTTCTTTTTGCACATGCATAGCACACATATGGGATATATATATATATATATCTGCAGCACACACACACACACACACACACATATATATATATATATATATATATTAATTTCTGCATGAAATTGATTGGTTGAAGTGTTGGCCCAATAGGGTGATGACACTCAGCTTTTTGCATACAGACATATATATTTTTTCATGGGATATATACATATCATGTGGGATATATAGCACAAAAAGTTGTAGCCAAGTTGGCTATTCTTTTTGGTATAGAATTCTTTCTTATTTTTTTGGTCTTGGGTTCAAGTCCCTTGGCCAACACGGCCTTATTTTCCCTCATTTTTCTATCTTATGCCTTGTTTGGCATTTTGGGTGTATTTCTTGAATTTTCAAAATTGTGTTTCAATTGCCATAACATCTCTTAGCATTCTCGCTGTATATTTTATTCTTGCATGCTTCTTTTTCATGACATTAATTTTATTTTTAACACTTCCCATCGTGTTTGGTTTATGCCATATATATATTATTTTTATCGAGAAATTCTCGATTCACTTATATCACTTATTTATTCTCTTCATGTATTGATTTCGTAAATCGAGGTCTCATCAAGTTTTTATAGCCTTCATTGTCTCGCCTTGATGTATTTAAATATATTTTAATTATTCTAATAGTCTTAATTATCAAAATTATTTTGATTAAACGAGCTCTCGTCGTGTGTTATACTAATCTTGCATAAGTGTATTTCGTGCACTAATTTTTCACATTCACTTATGTGTTAATCCTTGATCAACACTAGTCGTGACTTCTATCAAATCATGGCCTTGGCATTAAATTGTATTCTCACATCGGTCGTCTCTAATTTAGAATTAATTATTTTCATCACTTATACCTTTACTTCCGTATTTATGGTCATTAGTCATAACTAGCGTTGCTCATGGTTATCGAGCAAATTAACTTATGATAATTGTCATTATCGTTAATTATTTTGCTTAATTAGGTCGGGGTGTTACAGGTTGTATAATAGTTTCTACTGACCTGATCTTTTGTTACCTCTAGTCCATTAAATTTTTCTTCTCCACCAATTTTTTGTTGTGTAATGGCATGTTCAAGTAGTTCGTGCACCCTTTCTTCCAATGCATTTGCATGTTCATGTTTTTTGATATAATCGTTCTCCAAGTCTAAATAGTCTTCTCTCAACTGCCTATATTCCCTCTCAGATTCTATCAAAATAGCCTGTAAAATTTCATTTTTATGAATTAGATATTCTACATTTTTTTTGCTTGCTTATTCTAGAAAACAAGCTATTTTCTGTCTCTTTTTAATAGTTCTTCAATATTCATTCCAGCTTTTTGTGACTCTTGATCAGCCTAAGAGCTATCAAACAACATTACGTCTGTTGTCTGTACATATTCTCTTTCTTGTGTTACAGGAATTTGGTCACATCCTTCAACGATTCTTGCACTTCCTAATGCAACGACCTCAATATCTGGACCAATCATGCACAGGGATGTTTCTATACTAACAAAATGACCGCCTTCCTCTTCTTCATGCATTGTTTGACGATCAACTTTCTCCCTTAATCGTTGCTTTAAAACTAGCATATTTTTAATAGTTTCTTCAAAATCATCTTTGTTACCATCTTCTCCAGATTCATCCATTCCATATTCACCATCCCGTATGAACACATTTTGTTCAAATGACTGCTTCACTACTCTCCTCCCTGTCAGTGTCCAATGCCAATTCTTTCATTGTTTTGTTCAACTTAGCCTCATTGATCTCTCCATATGGCACACACTTAAATTGTAAGGCACATATTTTTGAACATCTTTCAACATTTAAAGACTAAATTAATAGTTGATGACACGCCAGAAAGATGTAGTGTAAAATTCTACTGTTGCCTATAGAATTATATTTGACATATCACAAGTTTTCACTAAACGCAATGTAAAATGCAACAAGAAGCAATACAATGGCTTTTACATGACTTCGGATTTTCAAATTTTTGAATACCTGTCGACATTCAAAATTGTTCAACATTGTGCCTGTAACCCCCTTTTGCATCTTAGTTAAGTCCCACTTCAACATGCTTGGGATTGCTTTTTTCGGTGATGGTTTCAACAGGGTAGTGTGCTCACACAACCAATACTGTAAAAAATTACGACACATTAATTTAAAATATTGCTAAGATTTACACACTATAGAATCTGTTAACGATAAATCGTGCTACGTGTGTAAAATTTATGTGTTAACAATATGTTACGTACTAGTAACGAAACAATACAACCATTAACTTTTCCTGAGGTTTGGCGATATCTTTTCACTGATGACATCAACTGAGTACTTCTTGCACCTGCCCAATTATACAATTTCATCATTTTTATATCTTTTATATATTGTATGAACCTCCAGCTTATTGTTACTCATGTTATTGAAAAAACAATGCCACGCACACATACAAACATAAAAGTCTTGCTACATCATGCTTCCAAAACCTTTTCTCTAATAACCTTGGCATCTAACCGTTCTGAATTTCCAAATACCCTCTGCACAAATGGGTTGTCTGGTTTAGTCAAATAGGAAAGGGTCAATGGTTTATTTCCTGAATCAATCCCAAAAATAAGCTCAATAGCAGAGTCGCGAAGAAAAACTATTTTTGTTGATAAAGCAAAGGTCTTTGTGGTCAGTTTAAATCGTTTTATTATATCAAACACCAGTTCATCTCACTTTCGTGTTTTTTTATTGTCAACTTGTTATCTATTATCTTCTTAAAAAACTTCCAGAATGGTGTTTTCCTCAAAACCCTTTGATGTTTCACTCCCAATTCCAGTTCTTTAATCAGTTTGATTATAGCCCCCATGTTGGATCTATAATGTGCCCCATATTTCTTCCTTGTCAATTTTGTTGCTAATAATGTGACCCCCCTTATCTTCCTTGAAACTGCCCTTTGTTGTTGCTTCCCTGTAATTCACAGTATAATTTTCTCATGTTGTCATAATGTTATGTAAAAGTTCACAATATATTAAACTGTAATACTGTTATGTAATATTCACAATAGATTGAACTGTAATAATTGTGCAACATTTTTTCATTTTGTCTGTCCAAAATTTAATGTCATATATGTAATATTCTGACCCAGATATAACTGAATAAGCCATGTAACTCGAGCCGTTGGGCTTTCTGTTTAATATTAAATAAAATGGTCGGTTTGAAAATTTAAAAGTTCAGAAGTATGGATGATGCCCGGGCGGTACCGAGCAAACCACGAACGGATACTGAAATAAAAAAGGAAATGAAGTTTAAAATAAATAAAATAAAAATAAAAATTAATTATTCATATGAGTATATATATTATACGATTAAGTTTTATATATATATATGTGTGTGTGTGTGTGTGTGTGTGTAAGATAAAGGAAAGGCATTTGAAATTTAAATGAAAAGGACAAGGAGATACGGCAGATTAGAAGGGATAGAGAGGAAGAGAGTTTGTTGGGCGCTTAAGAAGGGGGGCCGAACTAAACAATGTATATCTATATGTGGGTGATCAAGTGCGAGAAAATGAGGGGTGAAACAAGAAAACAGATTGGGATTGAAGCTCTACGAATTAGAAGGAGGAGAACAACCAAGGAAAAGAGGTTTAAATCAGATCAGGTAGTGAGCTGAGTTGTGAGGAAGAAGAAAGGAAAGTAACGGAGGAAGAAACACTGCGTGTGATTGGGAACAAGGTAAGCTGGGTTGATTCTGTTTTGTTTTTTAAAAAAGCATGAATGATAGATCTAACCTTAGGGTCTTAACAAGCATAAAAACTAGTTCATGTTGCAAGATAGAATTGTTAAAAGATGAGGCAGGTGGGCTGTTACAGGTTAGGAGAATAGGAACAGGTCTTGAGATTTTATGCATGAAATTGGGTTTATATTAAGTCATCATTACATTTCATTCTAGTTATGTGGGCTGAAAGAGAATCAAGTGTAAGAATATAGAAGCACATTGTGGGAAACTTTCCCAGTTGCAGGTAGCAACTAGGCCACGGCTTCATGTGAATCCATTGAGATTTCATGTGTTATAATAACGTAACACTCACCAAGACAATTTAGTTTAGTATTTTAAATGATCTGGGATTTAAAAAGAAGTCTGAAAAAGTGAAGAAAAATCAAGACTGAAAGCTAGGGTTTCAGTCATTCGTGGGTGTTGTCATGAAGAAGACGACATTGTAGCAGTCTAAGTTGGATCAAATCTCGGGTCGGGTCGGGTCGACCCAGGTATAGTAAATGGACTGGAACTGCACCGTTTTAACCTTGGTTCAGTTGAAAGTTAATTGAAACTGAATGATTCAGTTTTTAGAGATAAAAAGGCAAGGATGCGTTGCTGATGGGGTTTGAGCATGGGAGCTGGTAGCAAGTGGGGGACACGCCCACCACTGTGCTATGATTGCACATGTTAACAAAAATGGAGTTTAATTAAATATATTATATAAATTGGAAATTTAACTAATAATTAATTAATATTTAAATAGTTTTCCGATGTCCAAATTAAATAAATGAATAGTGTAAACTTACTATTTTGGACCTTCTGAATCTAATGGTGAGATCCGTTTCACGAGATAGAGTCCCAAAAAAATAAAATACCTGTAAAAATGCCAAAATGACCAAAATATCTCTACGTCGAAGATGAGTCAAACGGACTCCGATTGAGTTAAGTAAATAATATATTTTTATTATCTCAAACCTTCTGGACTCAACGGTGAAGTCCAATTTATGAAAATGGAAACCAAAAAAAAATAGAGACGTGTAAATGACCATTTCACCCTTGGGTAAATTAGATCAAATTGGAAGTCGTAAAAGTATAAAGTAATAAAAGAGATATTTTAAGTAGCGAGACATAAATTTAATAATGTCATTAAGGCTGAAACGTGTTTACTGATATATAGGAGACTCAAAAGGGAAAGAGAAGATCACGGACTACTAGGACGCATTGAAAAAGTAAGTGGATTCCTATCTCTTATACGTGGTTTTCCAAGCCACGATCTTTCTATTATTGCCAAGACTTGTACTCATGTATGTATCTACTGTTATTGTTCCTGCCATTGATATTGTCCTATCTGGTGGAGGCCTATTGACTGATATCTCGTGATTTGATGCATTGTACTAAAGCCTATCATTGTATGCATGTCATGCATTGCATGTTGAGACTGTAAATGGACAAATGGTGATGGGAGTGTTTTTATCGATTGACTAGACCTTCGGGTCGATTGACTGGACCTACAGGGCCGATTGACGGGACCTACGGGTCGAATTCGTGATCGGACATATGGTGATGGGGGTTTTTCTTACATATGGAGTTATGAGGACATTTTATATGCATTGACATTAATTGTTCACTCATAAATTGTGTTTGACTGTGACCGTTTTACTATGGCAGTATTCATGTTGATTGTGATTATTGGGCTTTACTGTTCATTGACCTTGTGGCACTTTGTTGCTAACTGAAATCGTTGTTATGACTGGCTATCATGTTATCTTGAATTCATGTTTTCCTATGTAATCCATAACCCGTATTTGAGATAGGCTTTTACTTACTGAGTTTGTAACTCACCCCTTATTAAATTTTTCAGGTGAGAATGTTACAGAACCATAGTACGAGATCAAGAGCTTAAGGAGACAGTTGAGGAGCATAATAGTAATGAATGAAGTCTCTCCTATGTACTCACCACCTAAGAGTGGTTTAGGATCAGTTTGTTGACAGTTTGAAGTTTAGTCTTTGAACAATAATTGTAATAAAGCTTCCGCACTTTAATGTCATGTTTATATTATTTACTGTTATCATTGGTAAAAGAATGAAAAAAGTAGGGACGGTCATTGGGCCGGCCCTGTGACACGAGATCCGCATAGGGTGGGCTTTCGGGTCGTGACAATATAATCCTTATTTATATTATAATATTGGTATGCTACAGCTGTAAATTTTCACAAGACCTCATCTACAAAAGAATTACATCGCATTTTTGTTCTACTACAGCTGTAAATTTTCACAATAAATCATATGCAAAAAATTTCTCCTGCTATCATACTGTTATGTAATATTTCACAATAGATTGAACTGTAATAATTGTGCAATATATACAATATTTTTCTCCTTCTTGTCATATTGTTATGTAATATTTCACAATTGATTAAACTATAATAATTGTGCAACATTTTTTCACAACATTTTTTCATTGTGTCTGTCCAAAACTTAATTTCATATGACCTATATTTACATTGTAATATTGATATGCTACAGTTATAAATCTTCACAAGACCTCATATGCAAAAACTTTACACTGCATTCTTGTTCTCCTACAGCTATAAATTTTCATAATACATTATAGGCAAAAGATTTCTCCTGCTGCCATAATGTTATGTAATATGTCACAATAGATTGAACTGTAATAATTGTGCAATATATACAAAATTGACCCAACTAAACAAATTTTTAATATTTTTTCATTGTGTCTATCCAAAATTTAAAGTCATATAAACCCTTATTTACATTGTAATATTGTTCTGCTACAACTATAAATTTTCATAATACCTCATGCAAAAAATTTACATCGTATTTTTTATATCTAGTTTCCTGGATATAGAAACCTATTTTTTTTTGCAAATGTAAAGATAAAATCTGATACACATGTAAAAATTTCACACATATTTCATATTCAAAACAAAATCAAACCCTTACAAGAACTATTAAACCAAACAAAAATCCAAAAAAAAAAAAAATTAAAAGACTTACCTTTTGGCACCATCTTTTACTGAACATGTTCTTGTTTTGCCACTTTCGACAAAATATAACACCTCGTTGTTAGGTTTCTTGCTTTTCAGATTTCTAAAAGCTACACTTAGTTGCGTTTTAATCCCACAATTTCACAGTTCGTATTGTGAAAATTTTGACTTTATGCTCCTATTTTCAAAATTTCGATGAATGTCGATAATACAGGAGTGTGGAATCCCCTTTTTCTACACCGATGATCGATGCTAAATATATATAGAAGTGGTTTGATCAGTGGGTGAGATCGTGTTGCCTTCTTGAGTAACAGAAATCACGCTATTTGTTTTTGTGCGACCTCGTTTTGGCACATTTCTGGCAGACCCTTTTTCGTCTTTCGATAGTTTTAAGTTAAAGACTATATTACCCATAGAAGTCTCTTGGACTTCTTAGATTACAAGAATTACAATTAGACTCTTTTATATTATAGTCTTAATGGAAGACCCGTATTTAAACAACCCAATTTTTTTCTAGTGGTACAAGCAATTTCCATACCATTAACGATCACAAAACAATAATTGTCCAAAAATCTCTTGAGAACAGAACGTTCCAGAAATCAAGAAAACTGAGAGAAAAGTGTTCGTAAATGTTAGGAAAACTTCAGGACTAGGAAACTCTCAAGAAGAGTTGGAAGAATTACATCAGAAGCACTTCTCATTTTAGTCAAAGTTCCTTTTTATGATGTCAATAAATATATAATTCAAGTTCGAAAAAAATGACTAAAATTTGCTGGCACCAAATTTATCTCGAATTCAATTTAAGCACATAATGAAACAAAGACATCCCAATCCTGAAATCCGTCTGATTTGTCAAATAAGGAGACATGACTACAAAATTCTTCATGAAAATCTACACCTCAAAACCTCTACCAACGTTGTATTTTACAAGGTTACAATAACACGGACCCTGGAAAGCATCTCTCTTCAACATTAGAAAGCAGACTGGGATGTGGAGATGCAGCAGCATTTGAAATATGAATTTGATAACCAACTTTGGTAGGAGATTCAGGAACTTCTGTGAAATAGACTGCAAAAGAAGCTTCATTTCTGCCCTTATATGAAATATGAGTTAATTTAGATGCTGAGAATCAATAGAGCATATAACAAGAGGCCCTTGAAGGCATTGCGACTAATAACGCCGGCTAGTACGAGTTTTCGCTCTTGTTTTCTGCAAGGAGACAGGAGAGATAAAAGAGGTTATCCAGGTCTTAAATACATGCATTGTAGGGTTGGACTTCACTTTTTTTTTTTTATTAATAAGAGTTATAATTTCTTAAGAATCATAATTATCTATTAAACATGTGTTTTAGTTCATGAGATGAATAGTTGTCCTTAAATTGTACTGAATGTGATTTTGGTGTATGAAATGGGACTTGTATACAGAAGATTTTAAGCACATATAACTAGTAAAAAAATTCAGTCCTAATAAATTTTGACACTTCATCAAAAAAGACACTCTCAGATTTTATGTGACAAAGGTCAATCCTGGTGCACAAGGTTTCTACCATTGCACGATCAGAAGAAAGTTAAATATATACAACCTTACTCTTTCAAGCGGAGAGATTGTTTTCGTGACACAAACATGTGACCTCCAAATCACAATGAAACAACCTTACCATTGTGCCAAGACTTCTCTCATTTTAATATGATAAAGGTGATTTATCTTAATAATTAAAAATAAAAACTTCAAGTTAACATCTAGTGCCTGCCTGGATGCATTAAATTGAATCACATGGAGAAGCTGTCTTGAAAATACTGTCATTTAAACGTGTTCACAAAATGACTGAAGTACAAAGGTTCTAAATCCTAAGAGAATAGTTGACTTCAACCGAAGTGTTAGTTACTTGGATTCACTCTCTTTCTCTCTCTCTCTCTCTCAACCTTGAACCCTTGACTTGGGCTTTAGCAAAAAGCATCCAAAGCCAACCAAGCACAGGGAGAGCTACCGTTAGTAACTTTGATTCACCAAAGAGACTTCAATAGTCAATATTTTGTTGTTTGGGCCCTTTTAGGTTATTGAGATTATGGAATTTGGGAAACTATTGAATCCATAGTTTCTTAATAAGAAGTAAATATTACTTATCAAAAAAAAAAAAAAAAGTAAATATGCCCTCCAGGTAACCTATGTAATTTGATCACCACAATCCAAGTCTGGTGTGTTTTTATAATGGTTTATGAAAGTGGTGTGTGTGTATATATATCAAACTATGTTATTTTTGAAAATATAAAGGTCACACCCAATGTACAAGGCTCCCACACTAGGACAATTTCTGGAAGAGGTGAATGGGAGGCAAATATACTTGTATTTTGTAGAGACTAATTCCTATGACTTGAACCTGCACCACGGCACTGAACAGACGAAACCTTTTCATCATGTCAGGCAATTGTGATCAAAGTATTAAATTAGGAACTAAAGAAATTAAAGAAGTAAAAAGTTAAAAATCTAACTCTACTTATGGATGTCAGTTAATGAAGGAGCATGTTTGCATGAATTTAATAGGTCAAGGGACATGCTTACACCTGTTATGTAAGTCATGTGCCTTCAGTGTGATTTACAGAAGTCCTATAGTGCAATTATAAATTTCTAGCAGTAAAAATCATAATTAATAGGTTGTTGGAAGACTTGGAATATAACTAGAAATTTCAAAACCTAACAGAGTTGGGATTTAGGTCTCTTTCATTCCCTCTCTAACCTCACACCTAATGTAATACATTTAGAGGGGATAAAAGTGTGAAAAAGTGCACTCTCTAAGAGTTCGGTCAATCAGAATAGAGAGGAAGATTGAAAGTTTCTAAGTCTAGCAACTTGAGATTACTCAATTATATGGTTGTCACAAAATAAACGAAAATAATGGGATTACTGCTTCTTGGTGTCCATGTCTGGACATTTGCAGTTCTGGCCGCTCATTTTGAAGTAAAGACAGTTGTCCTCCTAAAGATGTCGACAACTGCCCACCTCCCTATGCCTCTCTAAAAGTTTCTAAAACAACACTGATCCCCAATGAAACTTCAGTTTATTACACGCTTATCACAACCAGTCATCATCTCATCACCAAGACCAACATCTCTGAAGCACATCACCACGCAATTACCAGTAATCAAACAGTCATCAACAAACCGCCACCAGAGTCACCACTAATTGTCTAATCACCACTACTGTTACTAGTTGCTCCCAAACCATTGACACCATTACCACCAGTCAGCACAAAACTACACCACTCACCAATCAGCCCCAAAATTACTATCACCAGCTGCTACCATCTAAATTGCAATCACCAACCACTACCATCATCACCAGTACTAACACAACCATATTTGCCACTACAACTTTCACCAACCACAATCACCATAGCTACAGACAATCATTGCATGGTTCGATGGCCCACCACAGTTGTAGCCACTGGCAACACCAGAACCACCACTTTTACCATCAATCATCCCCATATTTCATCACTTGATACACAACTTTACATTTTCTGGTACAAGCCTACAGTTCTCTCTCTCTCTCTGTGGAAGTACCACTACAGCCTACATCCAAACTTCTCCCTCAGTACCATCTCTCTGATTCCTCAACTCTCTGTAACATCCATGGACTAATCCACCCAGATTACCAGCAATGCTTGCAAGAGCCAGGTTCTTTCAAAACAACTTGGTAACAGAAAAGGGCATCTGATGAAAGAAGCTCAAGAAAGGGTAAAATTGGGATAATGACTAGCTCTTTCTCTCCAATAATGAATTGAAGCAATACAAGTTGAATATTTGAACAAATCTGTTTCAGGTGTCACTGTGTCAGCAGAAGTGTCACTAAACATTTAACAATTAAGTCATAGTCAGTGTCAGGTGAACTGGAGAGAACAATTTAACTTAGAACTGTAGGAAGGCATTTCCAATTATCAAGAACCTAAGTGGAGCTGACTCTAAATTCTCTAATTTATGACATAAAATAACCAAATTGCCACAAAAATCCCACTTGTTAATACGATTCCATTTGAAATAATCTTAGTAGCATAGAGGATCGACTCTTTAAACTGGTCAAACATCCTCTCAGAGAGAGAGAAGTCAAAAATCAGGGAGAAGATTTACTCACAGATGCAGTCCCAAAGCTCGCCCCTGACCCTGTAGCAGCACCTGGGGAAATGTAAGGAAGTTAATTAGATAGTATAGAAAAGATTGAAACAAGGAAATCAGCAAATATCAAGAAAATCAAAATCTCTTTGATAAAGTAGTAATAATGTTCTAGAAATGAATTGGTCATCATTGTGATCTTTCTGACTCCATCTTATTATAGAGTAATACTTTGGGATTATTTTTTTAATAAGTAACTGTAATTATATAAAAAGAGCACCCAAGGGGGGCGAACCCATAAACAAGGGAGAGTCTACAATTTACAGCCTTAAACTTCCCAAAAAATCCACAAGGCTATCTAGATACAATGGGAAGGCTTCTCTAGCCCAAAAATAAAGTAAACGCAAAAAATCGTCTTTGAGAGTGGGATGATTTTTTCCGATCCCTTCAAAGATCCTATGATTCCTTTCCTTCCAAATTGACCACACCAAACAAATAGGAGCTATCTTCCAAATCCTTCAAATATCATTGGGAATCCTAAAACCCAACCAGCTGAGAAGAAGGACCTTTAGAGTTGCAGGCATGACCCAACTGCAACCAAAAACAACAAAAACCATATTCCAATAGTCCCTCACCATTGGATAGTAAATTAGAAGGTGGTTTACCATCTCCTCCGCATTCTTGCACATGACACACCTTCCAACTAAGTGGAACCCCCTCCTCTACAAATTATCAATCGTTAGTATGCTCTCCCATGTGGCTTTGCAGGCAAAGAAAGATGCCTTGATAGGGACACAAGAAAACCAAATCAAACTCCAAGGAAACTAGACTTCCCTGTCGACCAATAAACTCCTATAGAACAACTGCACTGTAAAGATATTATCTGGTGTGGCCTTCCAAACCATATTATCCCCACTGTTACTAGTTCCCTACCATCTATACAAAACCTCCATCAACCACGTGACCTCCCCCAGTTCCCAATCAAAAAAATTCCTTCAAAATTTTGGTTCCCACACAAGGGAGCCTAGATCCCCCCTATTGTAGTAAGCCACACAAGCCAATTTATCCTCCGCTATATTGTACAATAACAGAAAACTTTCCTTTAGGGGGGTATTCACACCACACATCAACCCAAAATTTGACTCTAGCACGCTCCCCTACTTCAAAATGAACCAATTTCTAGAATTCCTCTGCACCCCTCTAGATCCATTTCCAAATACCACAACCTACCGGCGCTAAATCATTCCTAGACAGCCACCCCCCTTCCGTAGTCCCAAATTTGGAGGCCACCAAAACTCTCCAAAAAGCTTGATCTTCATTTCCTAAACGCCACAACCATTTACCAAGTAAAGTTTTATTAAACATACTCAAGTTCCTGATTCCCACCCCCCCCCCCTCTTGAAAATAGGGGTTTTAACCACCTCCCACATGATCAACTGAATTTTCCTAAACTCTTCATTTCCATCCCACAAAAAGTCCCTTTGAATCTTCTTCAGCCTCTTAGCAATCATGGCCAACAAAGGGAAAAGCGACATGTAATATGTTGGAAGGTTGGCTAGTGTACTCTTTCTTAGAGTTAACCTACCCCCTTTAGACAGATGATGTTTCTTCCACCCTACCAACTTCCTTTTAAACCTTTCAATGATAGGATCCCAAATTATGCTCGATTTAGACTTGGCTCCTAGCGGAAGGCCTAGGTAACAAGTTGGGAAGGCCGGGTGCCTTGCACCCTAAAGTCCCTACCAACCTGTATAGCCCCTCCACTTCCCCAACTAGAAAAATCTCACACTTGTTCAAGTTTACTCTTAGCTCGGAAGCTGTCTCAAAACCTATCAAAATGCACCGAAGGAAACGAAGTTGCCTTCCTTTTGCTTCACAGAAGATTAGGGTATCATCTGCAAATAAAAGATGAGAGATCTCAACTTCCCCACCACTACTGTCCACCATCTTGAACCCCTTTAACAACCTCAATTCCACAACCCTATTCATCATACGGCTAAAAGCCTCCATGACCACTACGAACAAGAAAGGGGAGAAGGGATCGCCCTGATGCAGGCCTCTTGAGGTTTGGAAGAAACCCGTAGGAGTGCCATTGACTAAAACTAATAAGGAAACTAAAGAAATGCAAGCCCATATCCAACTACACCACCTATTGCCAAAGCCTATTTTCTGCAACATCGTCATCAAGAACCCCCTAACACACATGATCGTAAGCTTTTTCGTTATCAAGCTTGCATGCCACCCGCTCTCTTTCTTCTTCAACCTTGAATCAATGCACTCATTTGCGATAAGTACAGAATCTAGGATCTGGCTCCCCCTAATAAAGGCGTTCTAATTCTAAGAAATAATCCCCCCCCCCCCCCCCCCAAATCACCCTCCTCAGCCGGATTGCTAGAACTCTGGCCATAAGCTTGTAGACATTGCTAACAAGACTTATAGGCCTAAAATCTCTAACATTCTCTGCACCCTCCTTTTCTTAGGGACTAGTGCTATGAAGGAAGAATTCAAACTTTTTTCAAACAACCCTATTATGTGAAAACGGTTAAACACTGCCAAAATATCACCTCGGACCACATCCCAGCAATGCTTGAAAAATGTCATTGTGAACCCATTCGGACCTGGGGCTTTGTCTCCATCACACAAATTCAGAGCTTCAACTATCTCCTCCTTCCTAAAAGGAGTCTCCAACCCAGAAGTTGCTTCCATATTGAGACAGTTCACACACAAATTTTCTACTCCTAGACGCCAGCTTCTGGGTTCCTTGAACAGGTATTGATAAAAGGATGATATCCCCTGATTCATCTCCTCTTCCGAAGACAGCACCAGTTTCCCCAATCTTGACTGAGCTGATTATAGTGGACTGAAAGGCACTGTGTATCTAAATGATATAAGAATAAACGTAGAGGGGGAAGGTGGATAGGTCTACAAAGTAAATTAAAATTTATCTTCACCAATTTTAAACTTGCTTTGATGTGATTAAATTGTCACTTTGATTATCTACGTTTTCAAGTTCTTATGTGTGCAACCACAATATGTGATATATATAAAAATAAGCAATAAAGCGATGACACACAAATTTGTTGAAGAGCAAAGCGCCACAAATCAACCAAATTTGCTTTGCAAAACCCCAAGGCACTGACCCTGGATGCGCACAATCCACTAAAAGATCTTAGGATGATTACACTTTGTACCTTAAGCCCTGTTCACGGTCTGAATTTCCTCAAACTCAAATCCTCAAGTATTGTCAAGTGATCTACCGCTTCGAATCCTCGAATGGTACTCTTCAATCACAATTGCGAACACCACACAACCTCAAACTCTACCGATTGCAAAATCTTGACTCTCCTCAAGCTTATATTCCTTGGATGATGAAATAGATATTGTTCGGGTTCTTGATCATTGGGTTTGATCTATGAGTGCATTATAAACATGGAGAAAAACTTTTTGAAAAACTTTTGGAACTCTCTTTATAACGGCCAAAAAGTCTTTTTCGAATTAGAGATCAAATCCTTATATAGGTAGGGTTTAGAAAGCAAAAACGCATTGTTTAAATCGAATTGAAAACTACACTGTGCGCCGCTTGTTTGAACGAAAGCAAACGAAACCCTACTAGAAATTTTGTTTGTGATGAACTTGAATCTCATTCGAACGAGCCAGCTCGTTCGAACAAAGCCCTAGGAGAGCTTACTGGAATTTGGTTCGAATGAATCATCACACGAAATCAAACGAAAGCTCATTGGAATTTTTATTCAAACGAAACCAAGGTTTGTTCAACAAACACAGACACTGTGGGACAGTGGTCTAATTGAAATATAATGACTCCAACAATGTTTAAAACCAATTATCTTATAAACCTTGGGTCACTATTATTTAATTACAACCACTCACTTTTTCAAATGAATCGATTAAAAAAAAAAAATTTAATGCATGAAATGTATGTGTAAACCAAACCCAATGTAGCCCGTCTCTTACCTCAAACTTACCATTGTGAACACAACACTACAGATTCTGAAGATATAGCTCGGATGTTTGAATGAACACAAGGCTTGAAAATAATACTACTCACACAAACTAGGAAACATTACAACCCATATAATTTTGTCAACACAAATTAGCCAACACAAAT
The DNA here is from genome assembly GCA_008638375.1 of Nyssa sinensis. Lineage (NCBI taxonomy): Eukaryota > Viridiplantae > Streptophyta > Magnoliopsida > Cornales > Nyssaceae > Nyssa > Nyssa sinensis. The sequence goes on from CM018032.1 coordinate 44,953,921, forward strand.
ATGACACGTAAACCTAACACATGGCCATTAATGTGAAAAAGTTTTAATGGGTTGGAATGCCCGTGTGCCTATTCTATGCAAAGTAGAAGCTCTATTCAGCAATAATAACGGATTTAAGCCACTATATAAGAGTTGTTAAAACATATGCAACCATTATGTCAACCATGATCCATTAATAAACATTTGCATTGTATGTTGACAGATTCAAGAAATCATATTGAACAACTATCATAACAAACAATCAAAACTAAGCAAATCAAAAAGTAGTACCAAATTCCTTGGGCGCCACGGACTTGTAGGATAGAATCTTATGCACACAGTATGGACAGGTGGAACTACGCAAGAGCTGTTTCAAATATTCACATAATAATTTAACTAAATACGCATTCTAGGAGAACTGAATCCATCATGAACACTTCAGTTATTATTGAACATATTTTAATTATCCCGTTCAACACTAAACTCTGCTGGCTGAAGTAGCTGCTGTTTCAAATAATTCCTCAACTACTATTTCCTATCTTGACCAGAACATTGACCTGTACATGTTAATTAGTATCATTATTGGAATATTGCCCAGCCCCCAGCAAAATCTGGCACTCCTACTGGTGCCAATTTTCCTCAACAAGATGTCACAGGCTCAGATTCAGTGCTCCCTTTGAAACCTCAAAAACAAACAATTTCTAATTCAAACAATTTCTAATTCACAAAGGAAAAATAGCATAAAATTATAAATCAAACTCATAAAGAACTCTCTTATTTAACAGTAGCAGAATGAACATAGGTGCTATGAATAAATGATGCAGATGTAGGCTAAAAATAAAAGGTACCTGAAGCAAAAGGTGTTGACAACGTTGAAACTCCAGCAGATGTTGAACCAAATAATGGAGCAGTATTACCAAACAAGGGAGTTGGAGTGGACAAGGAACCAAAAAGTGATGTCTGGGGGGAAGCACCAGATGATCCAAATAAGGACACTGGAGCAGAAGTGGTGGGAGTAGAAAAAAGGGAAGATGATGTGGCAGCAGATGGAGTACCAAAAAGTGGGTTCCCAGCTGAAGCTGAAGAAACAGCTGCAGATGTCTGTGGGGCAGTCAGCGCTCCAGTTGTTGCTGAGCTGGCAAATAACCCAGCAACTTGAGTAGATGGTTGCGAAATTGCAGGCAAATGCAAAGTTGGATGTACCCTCCGAGCAGCTGCTTCTTGTTTGGCTGTTTCCCTTCGATCAGCCTCAAGAAATGGATCATTTCCATCCCCTCGGCGGCGCTGGTCGGCAAGATATGCTGTCTTCATAGATTCGATGTATTGATGAATGCTCTCCACCTACAGAACATAAGGTCATGCATCTCTTACAAATTATAGAAGTACAAAACCAACACAAAATAGTAAAAAATAGCATACTACACCTCATAAGCACGTGAGAAGCAAATCCAATCACATTAAGCAGCAATGACAAAATTATTTGAACTATAAAGGACAAAGTAAACGATGGGTGATTACAGAATTTTATCTTAGCATTTTATTAACCCAATCCCCCAGATTAGAGTATTGAAAAAATTTTGAAACCACTTCGGGATCTGTTTCAATTACCAAACACAATATAGAAAGATACAAAATCTCGTTGGATGCTGCAGTACAAAATTTTAAAACTTCTAAATTCAGTTTCCTCACCTTAGCTGCCACATGAACAAAGAAGGTATGCACATTTGACATGACTTTGGGAAGAGAAAGCAACAATGAGCTGGAGTTTGAAGAATTCCTGTTAGAGTCTAAGAGGAGCAACTGCTCTAACTCTTCAATCAACTGGTGGCACTCACCAAGATACTTCTCAAATCTGGCAACTGTTTGCTGTAAAAAGGGAGATGGCTTTTTTGGGAGCCCACTGTAGAAATCAAAAACTGGCACCACAGAGGTAGCTGTTGGTTGACTACTTGCAGCTGGAACCACTGTTGCTCCTGAAACCTGTGATGGTGCAGTAGCATTTGAAGCAGCACTGGGATTTGGATGGAGAAACCTAGGGTGCAATAACATGAAAGAACGAATAGCAATCTCTGTGTTGCATAGCATATCTTTCACAACAGTCATTAGCTCTTGCAGAAAAGCTTTTTGTCGATTCCATTGCAGTACCAATTCCACCAAGTTCCTGTCAAAATATCTTAAGAATATTCATTACCATGAAATAAGTTCAGAATTAATTAATTAAATAAAAATTAAAGTGGTGGTAATGGCTATAGCAGCAAATGTAATGCACTCTCCTCAGAAAACTTGCACAAAAGAATCCTAATGATTACAGCTGTTTTTTCCTCAATTTATGATAGATTTGATATTTTGTTAGGCAAAAGACCTGAGGTGAGGTATTCAACATTGCTGAAGCAACCTCGGTATTGTTCAAGGTGAAAGCCATCCTTAAAGCACTAAGCTCCCACATTGCCCAAAAAGTGAAGTGACCAAAATGTGCTAACCTGAGTAAATTAGGCACTAACTTATAAAAATAATCAAAATTATATTAGACATGAAAAGTTAATTCATTCTAAGTTAAATAATATCTTATAATAATAATCAGGTAATACTAAAAAATTTAATGTGAAGGTGATATATGACGTATTTAAGTGATGTGACCGTTCTAAACTTTGTTACTTTGTTCTAAACTTTGTTACTTTCTTTTCAATGAATATCTAATGTTTTGTTATCCAAGTCTTATATAGAAAAAAAATTTGTAAACTTGCTGGTCTTAATAATGCAAACGACATGATAGGGCCAACCTCATAGAATCTTTGTTGGGAATACTTCATATATAGGTGGTCAATCTAGTAGATGAAGGGAAGATGTTTTATTGTGAGCAGACTCAGATTTTGTAAAGAACGATGAAAATTTATTGGTTGTAATGCAATGTCAATCCCTACTTATACTTTTTTACAAATCAGAAGTGTTACTCTCCTGAAAACTTTGTATTTTTGGCAACAACTCAAATAATTTAAATATTTACTAGGCCAGTTTTGTGCTAATGTTTGATAATAATATTTGAATTAATATAATAATACTTCTAAACTACAACTACGTTGTTTCATACTGATATGCCTCTTACAGAATTGTTAAATAAGTGTTTTAACACAAGGGACATACAAGAAAAATATGTTATAATTAAAAAAGTTATTGCTTGGTCACCTCTTGCCTAATTTAAGGCAATCATCAAGGTGTTGCCTTGTTGAAGATGTTTGGCCCAGAATATCTTAAGGAACTAAGACCAAAAATCTGCTTACCTGGTTGCCCTACTCACCCTTAACAACACTAAGCAACCTCAAAGAATTCAACCAACCTTGTAAATGTTAAGAATATAATCACCTAACCAGGATCAGTGAGACACGAAAGCAAACAAGAAAACAAATCTAAAATCACACAGACACACAAGAACACGAAGATTTACGTGATTCACCTCAGAATAGGACTACGTCCACAGCTGCTGCGATTTCACTATGATATGAAAGAGTTGCAAATTTCAGTACAAAGAAATGCTACTTCTCAACTATAAATACATAGTATTAGGAAAACAGTAAAATAATGTGAAATACCCTCAAAAAATTAAGATGGTAACGCATACAAACAATAAAGCATACACAAACATTAAATTTTGTGGGGCTAGTGTCCAATATTTATCTTATTAGAATCCACACTACCCAACAGTAAGGCATACACATACAAACAAACGCAACAATTAAGATGAATAGATCCAAATGGAACGATTATCTCTTTGTGACAACTATTTGAAGACAAGCACCCTTAGCTTAAACTGATAACCAATAAAAGGGAAGACTTGCAACGCATTGCACTTGTAAGAAAGACTACCAAAATGACGAAAGAAAGGAAAAGAAAAACCGGTAGTATCTATTGTAGGAAATCAACATAAATACCTATGTCGGATTCAATTTGTGTCAAAGATCAAAATTTTGTTTCGTACTGTTGTTTTGGTCACCTAGAAAACAAAAACATTTGAAGACGTTTCGGAAACATAGTGGAAACGATGAAAAAAATTAAAATGTATAGAAACGCCTGGAAACATATAGTGAAATATATGAATGTATGAAGAAAAATACTATAATTAATTGAAAATGTTTCAAGATTCATATCCAGCCACTCAAGAAGATACTAGGGTGAAATATTAAAAAAAAAACGTAAATGTAAATTAGTCATTAATACCAAATAACTCTTTACTTATTAAAAACTAGTATAAAATATTTTGAACTAATTTGTTTATGTAATATGAATTTATTATATATTTACTATAAAATATGAAAAATTATTATAAACCATAAAATAATAAATATATATATATTTGCTATAAATATGTAAAATTATTATAAATCATAAAATAATAAATACATATAGTGTAATATCCACGAATTTGATAATTTGATACAAGTTACATATAATATAATAAATAAAAATATAGTAATTTAAACTTATTATAATTAGTAACTAAGTATTAAAATAAATTATTTATTTAGATTTTATTTCCACTACTTTTACTTTTTATTGCCTACTGTTTTTGAAGAAAAATAGAAATATCATTTTATAATTTAGGGTTTTAATCTTTCAATCTCCTCTATTTATTTACTTTTAAAAACAAATAGATATTATCTTTTACCAACTTCTAGAAATATTGCTGATACTAAAAAAATGTTTTCACTATTTCGGTATGTTTCTACAAAAACAATTTTGTTTTCATGGAAACATGTGAATTTCAGTATTTTACTAGTGTTTCGTTTTGATTTACTAAGAAACGAAAACTTTTCGATCGTTTCGATATAAACAAAACGAAATTTTGATTCGTGATTCGTGTCCGCCGTGGAATTGTTTGAGATCCACCATGCTTGTGTCATGAGCTTTCTTAAAGCATCATGAATTTTATAGAATCTTTCTCATCAATAAAATAGCTACCAGTGTCTTCAATGAATGCTCCACAATCCAAATCTATAGATCTTAGATAGTAATCCAAGAGAGAGAACTACAAGGGGAGAGAGAGAGAGTCGTATTGTATTGGATGCCTCTCATAACTTGTACGTAACAATTTACGTAGCATGTATCCAAATATATGTAAAAGTATTATTCTAACACCAAGTTGGAATAAGACTCCCAAAGAGTCCAACCATATCTCTAATAGATAGGATAGGAACCAATCTTATCCTATCTTATCTCTCTAACTAACCCATGTGGATGTCCCACGGGATAGGGGTCTGGGATAAACCTGACCCGAATTCTAACATCCATCGTGTTAGTTTAGATAGAACATAAGTGACAAAATTGGAATTGAGGAATTACTTGGCATTATACTGATCAGAAAATCAGAAGTTAGCTAAAGATCATAGCCTAGTGTTGGTCCCGATAATGTAGGTTGCTAGACGGGATAGATTGGAGAAGTTTTTTTTCTTTTGTTGATAGGTAAATCACACACACACACATTAACCTTTAAGGGGACTTGAACCGTCAAACTCACATAGGGAAGTGGAGGAGGTACCAAACAAGCTGGAACTTGTTGGCTAGATTAGAGAAGTTAGCTGAAGAGAATATAAAAATTATGCATTGAAAATTCAAATATAAATTTTGAGTATGTGAAAAACAATGCAGTTGTGATGAGAGTAGAATACATTTCTATGCAACAATTATTTAGTATAATTCACAATAATACAAATAATTCAAAAATTGATGTAATATTTAGGATGACTGCAAAAATTTCAAAATTTTGCATTACAGGGGGTAAGTTGGTTTTCAATCATTAGATGAGAAGGTTATAAAAGAAGGGGGGTTCGACTTTCGATGCAAGAGAAAAATAAGGTACTCCTCTCTTTACCTATGTTTGATTCAACAAGAAGATGGTACTTGTCGATCGGCCATAGGTCCCGATTTGGTGTCCGTCTTGCGATCTTGCACAATTATAACAAGTAAAGCGTAGATGCCTTAACCCCCTCCCCCCCTCTTTCTTTTAATTTGGATCATCTGTCCAGTGCACTGACTGGATGCTTTCCTAAGACCATAATATAAATTTATTAGTATTAAATATTTTTCATTTCATTTAATTCTTTAAATCAATTTAATTTATATTTAACTAATTTTTACATTTTTATTATTAAAAAATGTAAAAAATGAATCCCTAAAATACTTATAATTTTTTTTAAAAGTATCATTTAATTATTTTAATATGTTAACTCGAATATAATTATTTTATATCAATAAATTAGTCCAAAAAAATTATATACTTTTTAAAAAAATCAACTTAATGAAATCAATCATAAAATTAGTCTTTATTATTAATATTAATTTTTTGATAGGTGATTTTAAAATTGATTAAAATAATATTAGAATTGATTTATAAGATCATATATATATATATATATATATATAAATAATAATTGTACGCGTCTTACGTTTAAAAAAATTTCCGCATCAGCTTGTCCGCATCCCTGTCCGTGTCATATTGTATCTATGTTCCATATCCGTCTTCGTACTTCTTAAGTTACACTACAATGGCAATTGTTACATATCCCAATACTACCTACCGAGGGTGTTAATTCATGTTAACATGTCATATCAAAGCATACATATTCGAAAATATATATTAACCATAACCCGATATGATTAACTAATCGTATCAAATTTTAAAACCAAACACAACCCATTTATTAAATGAGTTATACGTGTCAACACGATTAACCCATTATATTTAAATTTTCACCTTTAGATGAAAAAACTACTTTTCTTTTTATACGTGTAGAATAATCTTTAAATTTGGTAAACATCGAATGTGAAAAAAAAAAAAAAAAAACAAAACAAAGACATTTTATAAGTGAAAAAATCTTCAAACCTTTTGTAAATTTTCGATATGGAACAAATTACTTTAACTCATGATCTTTTTTATATTTAAACATGTTAAATCATGATTAACGGGTTGATAACACTACAACCCAAGCACAACATATTTATTAATCGTGTTATACGTGTTGACTTATTTATGACACAAACTTATATATACTCAACTCAAAATCGTTAACTTCGCTTCATGGTCATGTCATGCTATCATAGCTTGTCAAAAATTGTCAAATTGACACCCCTAAATACTATGATTTAAAACCGGTATATGGAATATAATTCTAGTAAAGCAAGAAATACAAATAGTGGTATAGTAAAGATTAAAGATCAAGAGTCAACAAAATGTGAACAATATTACTACTTAAGCTCGCTATCCATAAAGAGGGAGAGATCAGTGATGATGTAGCTCATATAACTAGGGCAAGATAGGTCAAGTGGAAGAGTAATTTTAGTATATTATGTGATCAACGTATACCGTTAAAACTAAAAAGTAAATTCTATAAATAGCTATTTAGAGCAACCTTACTTTATTTTATTATATTTTTTTGATAGGTAAGACACGGACCTACTATGTTCCAATTGAGACTTGAACTCTCAACCTCCTCTTTGAGAATTGGAGGTAATACCATTCAAGATAACGCCTGATGGAATGTTTGGCAATTAAAAAGTAATGTGCATAAAATGAGTGTAAATGAAATAAGAATGTTGAAATGAATGTGTAATCAAACAAGAAAAAAAAATAGGAATGAATAGCATTCGTGAGATAGTGAAAGTAACACCAATTAGAGATAAAATGAGAGAGAATTAATTATGTAAGATGATTTGGTCATGTACAACAAAGACCTATGACTATATTGGTAGAGAAAAGCGACATGATCCACATTGAATTTAAAGTTGGGAAGGGATAGACCAAAATTAATTTGGGATGAGGTAAAATAAAGAAGATGTAATAGTGTGTAGTTTAATTGAAGGGATGACTTTAATTAAAGCAAAATGGTGAAATAGGATAAATGTAACCGACCTCAACTAATTGGGGTGAGGCTTGAATGATTGACTGAGTTGAGTTGAATTGTAACGAAGACAGCAAGATTTTATTAAACAATGACCATAGAAAGGGATATGAGAGATCAATTGGTGGGGTTGGAGGATGTGAAAGAGTCAAATCTCACTCATCTATTAAGTGCGATTTGAGGATTTTTGCTATACTAGAGACATTCCTAATGCCATAGATACATGCTCATGTAAATAGAAAGTGTGTCACTCTTGATGTATGACAAGTTCTTGTAAAGATCATAAACTAGTTGATTGTTTGTATACTAGAGGGAACCCTTTGTGTGCTCATAAATTGTGTGGTAATCAATGATAAATGTTTAAATGTTTTACTATACCTAGCAGGAAAAAAAAAAGTTCTCTAGCATCTCCATCTTAATCAAAACAAATTCCTCAGCAGTATAAAAGAAAGGAGCTCAAGCTCTAGTATGTGAGTATGAATACAAAAAATTTTAGGAACACAGAGAAAACATGTCACTGGAAATGCATTGTAAGTATCAGAACCAAAGCGCTAACCAGCAACTCCAAAGCAAAGCAGAGGGTTCCAAATTGAGAGTGACACCTAAAACACATGGTTTCAGGCTATTAGATGTATAATTTTCAAATCTCACCCTAATTCTATGCAATGAATCACATATCCATCTTTTAGAACAGTGCACAACGAATTTTCACTTTGTGTTACAATGCTTCGGGCAACTTAGCATTTAACATGGCAAATAAAAGGATAATAATGGAGGACAAGGTTCTGTTTATGGAGCTCCAAGATAGCAACTCGACTTAGAATTTATCTAGGCATGAGAAAGGTAAGAATAGGGGACGGGGGACCTGCCAGTGTCATTCGAGAATTTGCAAGCTTTTAGCAACTCATCTGGCTTTCCATGTGAAAACCATATTTGGGATGGATAACAAAGATTTCTGGAAGAACACTACGTAATTAGAAGGAAAATATCAGTCAGGAGGAGGTAAGATTAGTGAAAGAAGTAAAACCTGAATAACGTGGCTTGCATCAACCTCAAAGCCACTATTGGAAACTGAAGAATCATAAAGCCGGCTACACTGGTCCAGCCGTTGACTTTCGCCCCTATACTCCTGTATTCTCTCCCTACACAAAAAACACTACTTTAGCCATTCAAACCCCAACTAGCAATCACATTGAAAAATTGAAGAAAATCCGAAAGCCCCATTTTGTTTAAATAAATTAATGTGACCCTTGAAGCCCCCAAATCCATTAAATCACAACAAATAACCTAAAGTAAATGAAATTCAATACATAAAGGCATTCTTATACATGTAATTGGGACATACTCAATCTGTAGGAGAACTTTCTGAGAATCGGGATGGAGATCGGCCCACTTGGTGCTGTAATTCGCAGGGGTTTTATCGTTAGTGAAGAGATAAAACTGCTGCTGTTGTTGTTGTTGCTGCTGCTGCTGCTGTTGCTGCTGCTGTTGCTGTTGCTGTTGAAACTGTTGCTGTTGCACTTGTTGATTTTGTTGTGGTTGAAAAAATGGAGTGCCCTGTTGAAAAGGCGATTGTTGTTGGGTCTGAGGTTGAAATAGTGACGGTTGTTGCTGCTGTGGCGTAAACGAAAACGCCATTTGTGGTTCTTTCTCTGCTAATTCTTTTGGCTACTCATGTGGAAACCTACTCTAAATTATGGGAAGTTTTCCTTAAATTTGGAGGTTAGAAATTGAAATCTGAAAAAAGGAAGGTAAAAACCCCTTTAAAACCCTAGAAAGGCAACGGAAGAGAGCGCAGACCGACCTTTAGTTGATGTCTTCACGACACTCTCGGAAATTTTTGACGGAGATCTTCTTGTCCTGCTATTGAATTTAAGTCCAATTTCAGCCTTAGGCTGAATAATGGGCTTCACCGACGCATAGGCCCAACCCATGCTCCAGTGTTGTATGGGCTCCTCCTAAGCTGGTTACAGTTGCTGTTCTGATTCTCCTATTCTAGTATACAGCGTTTGATAAGGTGAATAGTACTAATTAAAAAGTGTGGAGAAAAGAAAATTATTTAATTTTTTGGGAGATTAATTAGAAAAAAAATGAAAAACAAGTGGAAAAATAAGATTCCAATAATGACTTAGATTCTCCAAAAGTAATTATCTTTTTTCCTTAAAAAAAAAAAAAGAAATTTAACACTCTCTTGTAAAAGTGGTATTGCCTTGAATTATTCCTTTCTGACAAGTTTTAACCAATACAATTGAACCATCTTACAATTAATATCAATAAATTAATAATCTCTAATAATTAATAAATTTTAAAAAAATTAATTTAGTTTTATAATAGATAATTAATAATTCTATTACTTTATATATAATATTATTTTCATAAAACTATTTATAATATTAATTATTAGAGATAAAAATAGTTATACATGTACTTTTATATATATATATATATATATATATATTTCATTTATGACATATTTTAGTAATTATATTTATTAATTCTACATAATTAAAGTTAAAAATATTGTAAATGAGAAGAATTATAACATCATGACACGTAACTTTTTTACTTAAAATAGGTATTTAAATTTTTTTATGCCATAAGTTGAGTATTATATATATTTTTTATAAAAAAAATTAAAATATCATTGAAAAATTAAGTATAAGACTTTATTTTTATACCAGAAATTATTTACATGTAAAAAACATTTATCGGTTAATGAAAGTATGAGAAAACTTAATAATTAATAAATTTTTAATCTCTCATATTTATTAATTATAAGAGGGTTACTATATATATATATATATATATCTTCATGTATAGTCAACCTTCTTTTTATTAATAGATATGGAAGATACAAAATTTATTAATAATTAGAGTTATTAATTATTAAATTTTTAATATTTCTTATATATAAATGACTTTCGGTGCAAAAAGAATATTTAATATGAAAATTTTCAATTACATTTCAATTTTTCATAAAAAAAATATATATAATTTTTAAAATTAGAGTTTAAAAGATAGGCGTAACTGTCACGAAAAATAGACTTAATTTGATGTGCAATCCCTTATCAATCCACCAAAAATAAAAAAAAATATTCATATAAAAGTGTTGATTAGTTTAAGATAGGCTTGATAAACTGGGCAGGTTGGGCGGGTTTTGAACGGGTTAAAAATGGGTCAGGTCAAAATCGGTTGAGTCTATATTTGACCCGTAATTAAACAAGTCAAATACGGGTCGGGTCAACTCGAATCCACCCGTTGTTTTTTTCACTCTAATAAAAGAAACATTATTTTTAAATAATCACAATAATTGTTTTTACTTTGGATTTCTTGAAAATCCAACAAAATATCATTGCTAAAAAAAAAAGTCAAGACTACAATTAAAAAATTAACGGATCGATTTAATTTCAGTTTAAAATTCGACTAAATTGAACTAACCTGAGAACCGAACTCTCACTATTTTTTAAAAAAAGAATTAATATGTGTATATATATATATATATATGTGAGTATTATGTATATTATACTGAATATATATACATACACATATATATAGTATACTATGTGAACTATATATATATATTGTATATATACATACTGTATTATATATATATGTATGTTATATATACATATTGTATTATATATACTATGTGAACTATATATATACTGCATATATACATACTGTATTATATATATGTATGTTATATGTACATATTGTATTATATATATGTATGTATATATACAGTATTATGTATGTATATATGTATATATATATATATTGTATTATGTATATTATATATATATGCACTGTATTATAGTATTATATATATATATGCGTTGTATATATTATATATATGCACTATATACATATATATATATAGTATATTATATATATGTAGAGACATAAATATAAGATACTATATATATGCCATGTATAATTACATGAAAATACTTATTAATATTTTTAAATAGTTAAGAGTTTATCAATTGTAAGAGTAAGAAAGAGTGAATTTTGTGTTTTACAATTACCAAATTGTTTATGAAGTAACTATTAGTTGTCATGACTATATTGCATATGTTTTACTATTTTTTTCTTTCCCAAATAAAGATATATACATTCTTTTATATATATATATATATATATATATATTCTTATACTATTTTATTATTTTTCATTCTCAACTTATCAAATATTCATGTTTAATCTGTATTGACCCACTAAATTAACGACTTCCTTATTACTTGATCCGTTTATGACATACTAATTAAATAAATTATCTATATTGATTAATTATGAACGAGTTAAGATAGTTGAAAAAATTTTGATACCATTTATCACCCTTAGAAATCACAAAATGCCATCTGCTAGCTACTTTGGATATTCAAGTCGGGTAAAAGTGTTGATTGGATTAAGATGCCAAAATTGTATATGTATATGAAGTGACTATTAGTTGTCATGACTATATTGTATATGTTTTACTATTTTTTTCTTTCCCAAATAAAGATATATACATTCTTTTATATATATATATATATATATATTCTTATACTATTTTATTATTTTTCATTCTCAACTTATCAAATATTCATGTTTAATCTGTATTGACCCACTAAATTAACGACTTCCTTATTACTTGATCCGTTTATGACATACTAATTAAATAAATTATCTATATTGATTAATTATGAACGAGTTAAGATAGTTGAAAAAATTTTGATACCATTTATCACCCTTAGAAATCACAAAATGCCATCTGCTAGCTACTTTGGATATTCAAGTCGGGTAAAAGTGTTGATTGGATTAAGATGCCAAAATCACAAAATGCCATCTCCTAGCTACTTTGGATATTTAAGTCGCGTAAAAGTGTTGATTGGATTAAGATAGACAAAATCACAAAATGTCATGTCTGCTAGCTACTTTGGATGTTTCAGCTTTAATAACTTGATTTGAAGAAATCAAGTTGGCAGTAATTTTGTGAGGAATTTCTTAAATTAATTTGACTACTTTCAGCTTTGAATGCTCTTTGACTACATGTTCAAAATCTGGTACATTATGGGAGATAAATTTTTTTTTTGATACGATATATTTTGTGTTAATATGTATTTTTAATAATATTTTATTATATATATTATGTTTTATTAAAAAAAAAGAGATCATATTACACATAATAAAATACGATTAAAATAACATTTATCAGATTATTATACCAAACTTATTTAAAAAAATCTCACATTAGGAATGACGTGCGAAATAAACAAAAGGATAGGTCTACTACAAGAGTGTTTTTTCTTTTTCATGAAAAACAATTAATAAAAATTAATATCATTATAGTATACAAATTATTAATATAAAATTTAGAATAAATTACATTAATTTCTTCTAAATTTTTTTGATAATTATAGAGTTTTCTTTTGAAATTTTTAAAATTACACCGTTCTTTCTTATTTTTACTGATAAACTACCTCCCTTCCTATCTAATTCTTTTTTAAAATGACAAAAATAGTTCTTTCATGTTTTATTTTTTCATTTGTAACTAAAATTTTCTAACTATTTTTAGAAGAATTTGTTCATTTTATATAAAAATAAATTTAAAATAAATAACTTATATTTTATTTTAGATCAAGAATATTTTAATCAATATTTATTTAAAAATTAAAAAAATTTTAAAATTGAATAAAAGTGAAAAAATAAAATAAAAGGGACACTTTTTGCCCTTTTTTTAAAAGATAAACTAACTTTTAAAATTATACTGACTTCCCTTATTTTACCTGACAAATTAAAAATACCTCATTCCAATCAATTTTTTTCCAAAATGGTTAAGCTGCCCCTTTCATGTTTTTTTTTTTTATTAATTATTTTTTCAATTTTGACCAATTTCTCTATATTTTTTAAATAAATTTTTTATTTCGTATAAAAATGAATTTAAGATAAATAACTTATTTTCATTTTATATAAAAAAAATTAAATGTTTAACCAATATTTATTTTAAAATTAAAAAAATGGTCAAAATTGAAAAATGTAAAAAATAAATAAATAAAATGAACAGTTTTGTTATTTTTTTTAAAAAAAGAAATTACTTAAAAGAGATAATCGTAATTTGTCAAGTAGAATATAAAAAGTCATTATAATCTTATAAATCTTAAAAAAATGTTAATATAATTATAAAAACACCACAGAATGTTAGAAATTCATGAAAAGTAGCTCTTCTGGTATCCTCTTCTAAAAAAGAATTGGACTATTCTGAATTAGTGCAACATCTTGATTGCAGCAAAACTATCAATAATTTGCACATTCGATTTTGTGCAAACCAAACACTCACTTTTTTTTTTTTGCTTAAAAAAACTAAGAAAAAAAACGTTACCAAACGGGATATTAACAATTTTTTATAAGTAAAACAACATACAAGCAGCCTTAATAGCCTCCTTTTGTATTGTATTGGACTTGAAGTTGAAGAGGTATAAAATGAAGGTGGCAATATTTTCCCTGCAACTTTTATTGCATCTGCTCCATAATTCCATTCCTTTTTCTTTTCTTTTTTCCTACACTTATAACTTCATTCAGATGCAGCTACCTAGCTACGACATAACCAATAGAATAATAAAAACAATAAGAAACAAGAAACCATGGAATTCCAGTTTTCTAGTGCCAATGGCCCAAGCTTAAGCTTGTCTGCGTGATAATTATCAAGCTGAGATAACAATCTTATCCCTTGCTTTGAATAAAAACATGTTATTCGTAACACTGTTATTATCCTGCTGAGCTTCTCAGCTGGGAATCAGAGTTTAATGATTCATGCACGCAACGTTTTTTTTTTTTGGAGAAACGGAGTTATGTCCATCAATCTCATTTCGATCATTTTTTAGCATAATCATCAAAATTCAATTGAAGAATGACTCGATAAACAAGGTGATTCGTGATTCGCCGATTCAACCAATCTGTCAATTATTTGAATCTTTGATTTATTAAATTAAGTATTCATAATTATTGTTTTATTTGGATGCAATATATATTAAATTTGGTATAAAAAGAATATAATGAAGTGGTTATGAAACTCTAGCCCATAAATTCCATCGATTCCATGCTTTGATACTCATTCATTCATGATTTCATCTGCTCCATGCCGATCCAAGCCAGTTTAGTAGAAAAATATTCAATTTAAATCTGTTCATAATAATTTAATCTAAAAAAGAGAGGATCGTACTCAGTTCAAAAGGTCGAACTAGTCAACTTGATCCAGTTCTAATAACTATGATTTTTAGGATATCATATTATGGTGGATTCAACTATTCTATGACAGAAGTGTTAGTAGGTGGACTTGAATTATGACCCACTCCACATTTTAGAAATCTTTTTTTCATACATGTAAAATTTTAACAAAATTTTGGTTAATTCATTCTAAAATTTTAGTTCAGTCCAATCTACACCTATTGAATCTTTTATTTCTCGTACCAAAATTTTGACAAAACCCAAAAAATTGTACACTAAATTATTTTAGTTGTCT
This sequence comes from Nyssa sinensis, assembly GCA_008638375.1. Taxonomy (NCBI): domain Eukaryota; kingdom Viridiplantae; phylum Streptophyta; class Magnoliopsida; order Cornales; family Nyssaceae; genus Nyssa; species Nyssa sinensis. The sequence continues at coordinate 44,969,290 of CM018032.1, forward strand.
CCCAAACTTTTTCCCAACTCCACCCATGGCCATGCCACTCAAGAATGATTAAAGCTTGCACAACTATTGTTTTGATCCTATGGGTATTTATTAATTTTCCCTTTCTAGTTTCAACAACATGAGAAACAATTTGTGGCATATGAGGGTTGAGCATCTGCTTTTGCGCAATGTCAATCATCAACTCACATACCCCCACCTCAATTGGAGAATGACCTGATTTACCCTTTTTTTCTTCTCCCTCTCTTAATCTAATAAAGAAATCACAAGTCAGGCTAGGAACTTATATAAAGACCTTACCCCTAAAATATGCCCAAAAAGCCACCACGAAGAAACCTTCCAATTTGTCAATGCCAAACAATGCCTTTGATTTCCCAAAGAAGCACATTAGCTTTTGAAAAGGCGAGGCTGGATTGTTGATAACAAGTCCAGCTGATTTCTCTAAGAAGACCATTAGCTTCTGAAAAGGCGATGAAACTGATTTACTGATTAAAAGTCCAATTTGCCAACGTGAACGCATCTGCCACTTTATTCCCTTTTTCATACATGTGCTTGAAAGAGAATACTCTACCCAAAAGAAGTTAGCAAATATGAACATCAATACTTGTTTATAAAAAAGAAAAACTAAGATAGCTACCAAACCTAGAATCAGATTCCACCAAATGGGCGAAGAGAATTGGTATAAAGAAATCAGATTCTATCAAGCCAAGCCTTACACTTTAGCCACCATATATATTCGAACAACTAGCATTAATACCAATTGCAACCACAAAACTCACCACCCATCCATATTAAGCTTAAACTTTAAACAATGACTTGGAGGAGTGGTAATCATCTGAATCAGACAGCTAGGCTTGTTGAACTCCCAAGAGGTTGCCAAAGGTTTAGTTCCTGAATTAAACCTTTCTATCAATGAGAAACAATAGCTCAAATATTTGCAAACTTGTAACTCCGATGATTGTGGCACCAATGGCGGATCAACAGGCTCCAGCATAGGAGGGGCAAACTATATATATATATATATATATATATATATATAAGAGGATTAATATAGAGATTTTAAAATTATGAGGGGGGAGGTTTTAAATTATAATAAATTTCAAGTAGAAAAATAAAATTTGACAAACCTTTGTAGCCCCGGCCACCCCCAAATCTGGCATTTATATACCATACCATCAAAGTTGGAATTGGTATGTGCCCGCTGAACCTAGTTTAAACTTGATGACTCAAATCGGATTTCATTAAGGCATGGTCCAACTCCACAAGTGCAACTTGATACAAAAATAGTAGAAAAATTTTCCAAGTTAATGTTTTAAAGATATTGAGATTGCGAAGTTAGGCAATGTGCACACCCAAAGGACACCCGGTCCTAAACCTTTTGTTAGAAATTAAAAAAAAAAAAATTAAAGATAAAAGCAAAATAAAATCACTAGAAATTAAGGAGGAATAGATTCAGAAAAGTCATGCGCCCACCCCTTTTGATTTTTCATACCTAAATCAACTCTTTAGCAGGAGCAGGTACTGCTTAAACCAGAGAACCATCAGTACAACATTGAAAAACTAGTATAATACAAAACAACACATCATTTTAGACCATTCCCTGGTGTGGAAATAGCAAGATCTGGCAAAGTAAAGCAATCTGCTGCACTAACGAACCCACCTTCCCCACTCTCAAGCCACGTGTTTCCAATCACACTTGCACCACCGCCGCTACCCCCACCAGCGGCACCGCCAATACCATCTCCCACCACTGAAAACGGCCAAACCGATCTTCCAAGCCCAAAACCCATATCCTCAAACCCATGTCCATGCCCATGCCCATGCCCAAGTCCAAACCCACCCAGTGCCAAGAACCCAGGCCCCTGAGTACCCAATAAAGAAGTAAAACTTCCGCACACGCTCATACTGGGCTTGGCATCACCGAGAAACGGTACGGACCCACCGTTGTCGGCGGTGGGAAGAGAGACCAAAACCGGGGTGGTGGATGAGGACATGTGGTGGTAGTCTTGAGTGGAGGCGGACGAGGAGGAAGTGGTGGTGCGGGAGCGTTTGGCATTCTTGCGGCTACCACCACCAACCGGGATGTCGCGTAGGGTGCCACCGTGGGTCCAGTAGCGGCGGCAGGACTTGCAGAAGTGGCGGGGCTGAGAGAAGTTGTAGTTGTTATAGTAGCAGAACTTGGTGTTGGTGGAGTCACAGCGTGGGCACGGTAGGTGTTCGGGTTCCGGCGGTGGTGCACCCGCTTGGTGGGTCTTTGTGGCTCGTCGGTGATCGCCGGAATCTGACGGCATTTTTCTTCGTCTAGGCGATGCGTTAATTGGGGGAGGACGTAGGAAGAGAGAAGTTCGTGGCGAGGAATGTTAATGGAAGATGATAATGGAGGGTGTGTTTCAGTCCTTTACGGAGCATGGAAGGGGGGATTTTATGGATGGTTAGGGGGGAGAGAGAGAGAGAGAGAGAGATTCTGTCTTCTGAAACCGCTTCTGAGTTCTGAGGGTTATGTGCCAAGAGTGAACAGCTTTACAGAGTTCCCGTTTTGCGCCACATTTTCAGTCGGCTCGAAAAGAGGCTCTGTTTGGGTCGGCTCCTAATTGCAGCTCATTTGTGGATAGTGTTTTTTTTAAAAAAAAATTATTTTCTGTATTTCTGTATTCACTTTTGAGTTCTTACGAATGACAACCCCTCGTCATTATTTCCGGTGGAATAACATACTTTCACAAATTTTATTATTTATTTTAACTTTTAGGTGATATTTTCTTTTATTTTTTAAAATTATTAATAAAATTTATAAGAGTCCATCACTTTATATCATTTAATAACTTAAGAGGGGGGATTCTTTCTCAAACTCATTTCACAAAAAAAAAAAATCTTAAAATTGTTAAAAATTCATGATAAGTGGGATGGTTCTCCGTCTCGTCCATATTCTTATTTATTTTAAAATTTTAGTTTATTTATTTATTTTATTAAAATAATTATAATTTAATACATTTTAAACAAAATATTATATGTATTAAAATACAAAATATACATGTTAATAAAAAATTAGAATACTATTATTTTCTTTTTTAAATATTATTTTCTCTCCCAACTCGTCTCAAATCTTAGAAAGTTTTGCCAAATCCGTCCATTTAGAAACGAGATTGACAGAAATTCAACAAGATGAGTTAAATTGTCATCTCTAATTTAAAGTGATGTTACACACTGAATTTTCATATAACCTCAGTTATTTGGGTTGAGTATGAAAGAGATAGTAGGAAAAAAAATTTGTTCAGCTTAACATTTTCTTTTTCATATTATTTTTATTTTTATTTTTTTTTATACTTCACATTATATGATTTTCAAAACTATTATATAATGACGGGATATTACTTGGGTTCAAATTAGGTAAAAAGAACCCTCTCTTATTTACGTACGTGTCACAATCTTAATGTAACACATATGCACTCATATGTATATCATGTGACTATTTAGTTTTAATAAAAGTAATAAAATTAAATAATAAAAAAATACATGTGCATTGATAAAATTAAGACACGTACTCAGTTAGAAGAAAGTTCCTCCTACCAAATTTGGAATTACATATTATCTATCATATTAGAATATAATTGAAAATATGTAACATTACTCTTTTTAACGTTGGCGGCAAAGTAAAGAAAATAAAAAAAATTACATATTTAGGTAATATTTTATACTATTGAGATTTTGATCTCTTAATTTACTTATTTTTTATGATTCCTTACTTACAACAGTAGCTTTGTAATACCTAATCGGAAATTTATCTTGAAGGAAATAGGTGTTTGGGTTTGCCTTCTCAAACTTACTTTTGCGAGTTTGAGAAAAATTAATTAAGTTTCTTTTTTTTATTACAAAAGCAGTTTTAAAAAATTTACTCAGATGGAAACTATATTTTTTTGCGTCAACTTTCATAAAGATTATTAGGTTTTAATCATTTTTTGTACAGTATTTAAGAAGTGGTAGATTTTTTTTTAAAATAAAAAAGAAAGTAATAAATATTTGGAAAAAAAAAATAGTAGCCAGACCATTTTTACTAATCAATTATTAAAATGACAAGATTATCCTTCACCCTCTTTCTCTTCTTTAAACCATAATTTGACCCTATAAGTCATCCCACCCTTAGGTTGCAAGTTGGGATAGGCAACTCGAGTTCGGACCGAAAATTCACAAGCTTAGGAATATATATATATATATATATATATATATATATATATATTGATGCTGCACTTTTTGACTCGCAACACGTGAGGGCTCCGTGACCTGTAGAACACTCAGAAAGATGATCAGAGGACCATCGGATTGGCTCCTGCGGTAGCCGCTCCGATGCTTAAGTAAGTAAGGGAATTGAAAGACTGTATTGAAAGTCAAAGAATGAGCATAAGAATCCAAAGCGTACCTCTAGGGTTTAATATATAAGCCGTGGTTCTCCTAATTTTGATTAGGTTTTGCCGCCACGAATATCGGGATTTGATCATCAGAGATTTGCAGTTACCTTGTGGAGCATTGAATCGTAGATGGAGATAACCATAGATAGTAGTTTCCGTGTTGAAGGCTGTTTCCTTATTCCCCGCTTAACGGCTGTTAAGGAAACCATATATGCAGTGTCGAATAAATACTGTCCAGAACAGGAGGTCTGGACGATGTACATGAGAATATCCTGAATGCTTCACCTGTACTGTATGACCGAGTTCATCGGTTCTGATTGATATATAAATAAGAATGCTCCAAAGGCTTATGGATGCTCTGTATGATAGATATATATGAGAATACCCCGAAGGCTTATAGCTGTTCTGTATGACCGACATATATGAGCTCTGTAGGATCGAGATTTGTTAATCTGGTAGGTACACGTGTCTCAAACTGATTGGTGTGTCTGTTTATGGTATATCAGCTACTCCCCCCCCGAGCCCTTGTCAAAAGCTAGGGTTTTAACTAGGGTTGAGGGCTTTGTGAAGAGTCATACGTTTTGCCTTCCCATTTCTCAAAACGCCGGTTTAACGCGTCATTTATTGCGCAGCCGATACTCGAGAACTCATCATTACTTTCAACCGTTGTGTCGGCTCGTCTTGGAAGGCTCATATTTCGAATGCGTATATAGAGAGAGGGAAAGGTCTTTCATACCTTTCTTCTGCATTTACTTCTACAGTACCAGATCGCCATTTGACATATCTTGGAGTTTTGGAGGATCTCCGGTGTTCATAACCCTTTCTTGATCTCAGGTTCGACTTTTAGTCCCCTTCTTCATTCCTTCTTGTCTGTTTCATCTCTTTCTCTTGTTCGCCATGTCTGGCTTAGAATCACACTCTGGTTTGGGAAGTCCTTCTGAGACTGATCCTCAAATGCAATTAGTGAATGTTGATGAAAATAGAATGGTAGTTCCTCCCTCTAGTCCGGGGGTCAGGATTGTCGATGCTTTTGATGATCCCTCGAACAGGGCTGGCGAAACCTCTGGTCGGTCTGATCGCAGAGAAGAGGGTGAGAGTGTAATTACTGAAAGTATGCTGAAGGAGTTATAGGCGAAGTTCAAACTTCCCAAAAATGTCGCTTTCAGGGTCCCAGATTCTCAAGATCGCTCGGGCGATGTTAGAGATGGAGAAATCTGTGCCTATCTGGCCTGGTTTGAACTGGGTCTTACACTCCCCTTTCCTGATATAATAAAACAATTCTTTTGTTGGTTCGATCTGTGCCCCGCAGACCTGAACCTTAACAGTTGGAGACATCTGTTGAGCTTTATCGTATTAGGGCATATGAATAATGTCAAGGTGTCCCTTGACCTGATCCGTAACAATATGGATCTAAAACTTCAAAAGGCGGAAGGCCTTTATTACATGTCTTTTGATAGTGGGTTCAGACCCCTTACTTCTGTGCCCTCCTCCAACAAGACCTGGAAGAAGTGGTACTTCTTTATTAAAGGAGGATGGGAATTCAAGAACTTCGAGGGTCAACCTTCCACATTCCCTCGAACCACTGGGCCAAGGGGTGAGGTTTAACTTTTCCGTGGCTGCGTTGACTCTGTTTTGTTTGCCAATTTGTTGAACTGATCAATTTCTGTGTTTGCTTTGCAGTTAAGAGTGCGTGGAAGAGACCAGATTTCTCTCCCGCGATTCAGAAGCAGTATAAGAAGCTTTTGAAGCCCAGCATTAGGGATCATTCTTCCATCGTCAACCCTGATAAATTAATGGCTGCCAGGGGTAGTGTCGAGGAGATAGCTGATAATGTGATGGCTCAGTGGGAGTCCGGGCCATCACCGCCTGCGGTGGGGGAGGCTTCTTCTCCAGTGGTCCCTCCCGTTCCGAAGAAGCGGAGGCTGATTTCGTCCTCTCCCGGGCCTGCTGAGAGGGAGGAAGAGGCTCCCGTCCCTATCACGGTGGTTCCTCCAATCCCGTCTCGTCGAGCGGGTAAGGAGGCATCATCATCGGTGGCTCCTGACGTTGCTGGTCAGGGAGCCAAGAAGATTCTGAGTGAGTTCTGGGCCAAAGGCTCAGTTAAAATTAAGCCTCAGGCGTCTGGGAAGCTGCTTGCTGACTTGACCGCTCTTCAGGTTAAGGTGAGCTTCGTTAGGACCAAATTTTCCTTACCTTTAAGCGTTTCTACTGGTGTTTGAGTCGTTTTCCTTGTGTTATGCAGACCTTGCATACCCTTTCTGCTTTGGTGGAGGTTTCTCCATCTGTGGAGGAGCTCGACCAACTTAGGGCCAATCTGGACGAACTGGGACTCCAGTTGGGTACTGCTCGGTCGGAGGCTCACGATTCTGCGGAGAAGTTGAAGGAGTGTCAGAACTCCTTGATAGTGATGGAGTCGGAGAGGAACCTTGCCGTTGAGCGGGCGAGGAGGTTGCAGGTGGAGATGAACGGCTTGCGGTACCAGCACAGTAGGCAGCTCGATGCAGCCGTGGAGCAGGCATTGGTGGACAATGAGGAAGAGATGAGGTCGAAGCTGGAAGGAATGGCCCATCGTTTGATTACGTTTGGGTTTAATAACTTCCGCTCTCGGCTTCTTGCCAAGTTTCCTGACCTAGACGTTTCCTCCATTGTGCCGCCTGGGTCTGAACCTCCAGAGGTCAACCAGGACGAAGTGGCTGATGTCCTCCCGGCCGATCCCACGGAAGTGGTTGTACCGACTGAGGTGGTTGATACTGTACCTGCCGAACCTTCTCCTGTCGTTGATCCTGTTCCTGCTGATCAGGCTTAGGATCCATATTTTGTTATTTTTCAATGTACTTGAGACATACACTTGTTTAATGGAACAGTCTTTTGGTTAATGCTCGCTTCTTTGGTTATATTGCTCTGTAGCATTCGTGCGTATCTTTGAGTTATGTAGCTCTGTAGTGCCTTAACGTGTAGTTGATGGTAATAATTGTTGCAAGTTACCCTGCTCTGGAGTTTAGTGTATACCAGATCAGATTTTCTTCTGCAGGAAGCTGTGTTCCGAACTTCTTTACTTGCCTTAGGCCAGTAATTGGAGACTTCTGTTTTGAAGTATTTCAAAGCTGACCGTTCTGAATTCGGGGACATAATAATAAGTGGATATCTTTGCGGTTGTAGTTTGGTTGATCAGATCTTCTGTCTCCAGATCTGTTGGAAATCAAGAAACGTCATAGTTGATGGACCTCTGTTGTACACGTGGTCCTGTAAGTGTCAATGACATGGAGAAACCGTCACGTCACATACATGGGAAAGATTAAAAGCCTGTGTATTACGTGTATGGTCCTGCCTTTTGTTTCTCCCGAGAAGGTGGTTTAATACTCCATTTATTGCACCTCCGCCGTTTGGGATTTCGAAGCTAGCACTTCGCTTAATCGTTGTGACGGTTCAACTGGGTGGCCTTTGGTCTTCCAGTGTCTATATATATGAAAACGAGGGCATATGGTTGTGCTCAACCCTTTTGCTCCCCGAATTGTTTGTAAGAGAGGTTTTTATATGCTGCCGGAGTTCTTCCACTCGTCCGGAGATGATGGATGATTCCTTGCCTGAGTTAGGAATAATTAAACTGCGGCCAAAAGTTAACCCTCCCCTATTTTCAGTCTCCAAGGAAGGATTGAAGGAGGCACAAGTCTTCTTGTTTCCTCTGATATCTAGTCGAGATTTCTCCGACTGGTGGTGGTCCCTCCCTGATTCAACCGAGGCCTGGAGCGCTGGTGATGAAGACGAAGGTGAGTTGCCTCCTCTTCCTCACGCCCTGTCAGAGACCCTTGCTCCAAGTGGCTGGGGTGAAACAGATGCTGTGAAGAAGAAGATTGAAGGTGGGTTGCCTCCTCCTGCTTATAGCTTGGCAGTGACAACTGCTCTGAGGGAGATGAACGGGGGCCGCCTTCTCCCCTTTGTGACTTGGCAAGAACCCTTGCTTCGATTGGTTGGGGCATTATGCCGATTACAAAGGTGGAGAACGAAAAGTCTTCTGAGGCTCAGAGCCCTCATCATCGGTTGGTCATGGGACCAGTGATAGTGATGATGAAATGGCCTGGGCACTACGTGATGCAGACTGGGGTTCAGGGTTCCTTCCTTTCAAATGGAGCCGATGAAGGCGGTTTTGAAGGTTTTGGATCTTGTGCCCCTTTATCATCCCAGGAGAAGAGCCATTATGTTGTCAAGCGTAGCTTCTGTAATAGCTTCTGTAATAGCTTCTGTAGTAGCTTCTGTAATAGCTTCTGTAGTAGCTTCTGTAATAGCTTCTGTAGTAGTGTCTTGGTACTGATGTAAATCTTTTTGAGTTATCAATAAAGTTGAATTTCTTCTTCTCAGATCTAATATTTTCTGTGAATGTGCTCTTTTGAAACTTAAACACCTTCTAATGCATTGCCGATTGTTCTGAAAATAAATCAAAAACTTAGAAAAATGCCAGAATCGAAGTACTTTACCTTTGGTTGAAACCATGGTGCTGGTTTGTTTGACAGATAAGTCAAATAATGTAAGTGTCAGATCCGAGGTATTCCGTTCTAGGAAACTTTAGTTGACAGGTGCTCGGAACTTCTGCCTTTGGATAGACTGGATCACAGAATCCGCTAGTTGAAGATGGTCCAGGCTCTGAAGGCCTGTGCATTAATAGATAGACCAGGCTCTGGAGGCTTGTGCACTAATATATGGACCAGGCTCTGAAGGCCTGTGCATTAACATATGGACCAAGTCATAAGACTTGTGCATTAATAGATGGACCAAGCTCTGAAGGCCTGTGCATTAATAGATGGACCAAGTCATAAGACTTGTGTATTAATAGATGGACCAGGCTCTGGAGGCCTGTGCATTAATAGATGGACCAAGTCATAAGACTTGTGCATTAATAGATGGACCAGGCTCTGGAGGCCTGTGCATTAATAGATGGACCAAGTCATAAGACTTGTGCATTAATAGATGGACCAGGCTCTGAAGGCCTGTGCATTAATAGATGGACCAAGTCATAAGACTTGTGCATTAATAGATGGACCAGGCTCTGGAGGCCTGTGCATTAATAGATGGACCAAGTCATAAGACTTGTGCATTAATAGATGGACCAGGCTCTGGAGGCCTGTGCATTAATAGATGGACCAAGTCATAAGACTTGTGCATTAATAGATGGACCAGGCTCTGAAGGCCTGTGCATTAATAGATGGACCAAGTCATAAGACTTGTGCATTAATAGATGGACCAGGCTCTGGAGGCCTGTACATTAATAGATGGACCAAGTCATAAGACTTGTGCATTAATAGATGGACCAGGTTCTGAAGGCCTGTGCATTAATAGATGGACCAAGTCATAAGACTTGTGCATTAATAGATAGACCAGGCTCTGGAGGCCTGTGCATTAATAGATGGACCAAGTCATAAGACTTGTGCATTAATAGATGGACCAGGCTCTGGAGGCCTGTGCATTAATAGATGGACCAGGCTCTGGAGGCCTGTGCATTAATAGATAGACCAGGCTCTGGAGGCCTGTGCATTAATAGATGAACAGTTTTAAGAAAGTAAAAGGAAAAAAATTTTCATTGATAATACTTCCGCAAGTGTTCTACGTTCCATGGCCTAGGAACAGGTTTCCCAGTCGTGTCTTCAAGCCAGTAAGTGGTAGGTCGAACGACCTTCGTTACTTTGTAGGGGCCGTCCCAATTTGGTGACAACTTTCCCATGGTGGGATCCTTGGTGTTCTGAAAGACTCTTCTTAAGACGAAGTCTCCAACTTGAAAGCTGACTGTCTTAAGTCCTATCCTGGATTTATTGACCATTCTTTGTTGGTAGGCTTCCATCCTGATGCTGGCCTGATCCCTTCTCTCTTCGAGCAAATCCAAGTTCTCCATCAGCTGCTGATCATTGGATTCTTGCTCAAAGGCCTCAGTCCTCAGAGTTGGCATACCGATTTCAACCGGAATTACTGCTTCTGTCCCATAGGCTAATGAGAAGGGTGTTTCAGAGGTGGGAGTTCTTCTGGTTGTACGGTAGGCCCAAAGGACTCCTGGGAGCTCTTCTGCCCACTTCCCTTTGGCTTGTTCCAACCTTTTCTTTAACCCATCAAGGATTGTTCGGTTGGTGACCTCTGCCTGCCCATTTGCTTGTGGATGGCCTGGAGAGGCAAAGTGCTGCCTGATGTTGAGATTTTCGCAGAATGCCTTGAAGCCTTTACCAGTAAATTGTGTCCCATTATCCGAGATAATTACACGTGGTATGCCAAACCTGCAGACAATGTTCTTCCAGGTGAAGCTTTCGACTTCCTTTTCTGTAATATGCGTTAAAGGCTCGGCTTCGACCCATTTAGAGAAGTAGTCGATAGCCACCAAGAGGTACTTCCTGTTTGGAGGTGCTCGTGGTAACGGGCCCACAATGTCCATTCCCCATTGAGCAAAGGGCCAAGGACTAGGAATCGGGATGAGCTCGTGCTGAGGTTGGTGTTGGTACGAGGCGAATCTCTGACATTTGTCACACTTCCGAACATATTCTTTAGCCTGTTTCAGCATGCCGGGCCAGTAGTAGCCCTGTGATAGAGCTCGGTGGGCTATAGTTCTGCCCCCATTGTGATTCCCGCAAATTCCCTCGTGAATTTCAGCCAAAACATATTGTGACTCGTCTGGAGCCAAACACTTTAACAGAGGTTGAGAATATGACCTCCTATAAAGTTTGTCGTTCAGGATCAGGTACCGAGCCGCTCTGATTCGGATTCTCCTGGCTTTGTTTTTATCCTCTGGGAGGAGCCCGGATCTTAGATACTGGAGGATTGGGGTCATCCAGCTCTGGGTCTGTTCATCAATTTGAGCAACTGATGCTTCCTCAATGCTGGATCTTGGCTGAAAAGAGATTTTAATGGTGGAATCTGTTTCAGACTTGAGGCGGGAGGCCATGTTAGCCAGAGCAACTGCTCTGCAGTTCTGACTTCTCTCAATCTTCTGGATAGTGAAAGTTTGGAAAGAATGCTTTAAATGGTTTACCAGTTCGGAGTACCGAAGCATCCTGTCATCCTTAATGGCAAACTCTCCCAAAACTTGGCTTACTACCAGTTGGGAGTCAAAGAAGACATCGAGGTTCTGAGCCTCGCATTCCAGGGCAAGCTTCATCCCTAAGATTAGGGCCTCGTATTCAGCTTCATTATTAGAAGCTCTAAATCCCAGGCTGACTGCTTTTTTCGATGTAAGTCCATCAGGGGACTGTAGTACCAGTCCTACCCCTGATCCTTGATCGGTTGACGAACCATCAATATACAGCAGCCAGGTTCCTGTAGTTTCGGCGATTTGTGCTTCGTTCTGCAGTGCCGGGGTGAACTCGGCTACAAAGTTAGCTAAGGCCTGCCCTTTAATGGAGTTTCGGGGTACATATGCTATGTCAAACTCCCCTAGCTCCACAGACCACTTGACCAATCTTCCTGATACCTCGGGTTTCCTCAGTATTGACTTTAAAGGATAGGCAGTTGGAATCTCAATTGGATGGGCCTGGAAGTAAGGTCGAAGCTTCCGGGCTGATATGACCAAGGCATAGGCCAGCTTCTCTACTTCTGGGTATCTTTTCTCCGTGTCAAGTAGTGCCCTACTGACGTAGAATATAGGCCTCTGTACTCCTTTGTCCTGTCTGATTAGTGCGGAACTGACCGCGTTCTCAGAGACTGCTAGGTACAGGAGCAGCTTTTCTCCTTGTACAGGTTTTGATAGGAGCTCTGGAGAGGCCAGGTACTCCTTTAGTTCTTGGAAGGAATGCTCGCATTCTTGTGTCCATTGCAAAGCCTTGCTGCCCTTTAGAGCTTTAAAGAAAGGTAGGCAATGATCGGTGGACTTGGATATAAATCTGCTCAATGCGGCGACTCTGCCGTTCAGTGCCTGAATCTCCTTTCTGGTCTTTGGTGACTTCAGTCCAATCAGGGCTTGGATCTGAGTGGGATCTGCTTCGATACCTCTTTGAGAGACGATGTACACCAAGAATTTTCCCTTCGTAACTCCGAAGGTACATTTCGAGGGGTTGAGCTTCATCTTGTGCTGTCTGAGGATATCGAAGGTCTGGGCTAAGTGTTGGAGGTGGCTGCCTTTCTGGAGGCTCTTTACCAGCATGTCGTCGATGTATACCTCCATGGCGCTGCCAAGCAGTGGGCTGAACATCTTGTTCACCAACCGTTGGTAAGTGGCTCCAGCATTCTTCAAACCGAAAGGCATCATTCTGTAGCAATAGAGTCCTCTTTCGGTTATGAAGGCAGTCTTTTCCTGATCTGGAGGGTACATCTGGATCTGGTTGTATCCAGAGTAGGCGTCCATGAAACTCATAAGCTCATGCCCTGCAGTGGCGTCAACCAGTTGATCTATTCTCGGCAGTGGAAAGCTGTCCTTGGGGCATGCTTTGTTGAGGTCTGTATAGTCAACACAGACTCTCCACTTGCCGTTCTTCTTCTTGACGAGCACAGTGTTGGCTAGCCACTCGGGATAGAAAACTTCCCGTATCATCCTGGCGTCTGGCAGCCTCTGGACTTCTTCGTCTATAACCCGATGCCGTTCGGGAGCGGTCGGTCTTCTCTTCTGTCTGACTGGGGGGTGATCTGGATCTACCATCAGTTTGTGAGTTATCAGATTAGGATCTATCCCCTCCATGTCCCTGGTTTCCCAAGCAAAGATAGAGAGGTTGTTCTTCAGAAACCTGACTATCTTTTCCTGCTCGGCGGGCGTAAGGTCTGGGCCGATGTACAAATAACGCCCCTCTGCTTCTGAACTGACCAGTATCTTGATGGGCTCGCCAACAGGCTTGGCTCGGCTATCACGTCCCCTTGGGCTCAGGGGCTCTTCAACGCCGGATGGGCAATCTTCCACCTCGGGAGTGTGAGTGAAAACCGGATCTGCACAGTCCCGAGTGTACTGTAATTGCTATTTTGGAGCTGTCTCCTTGAGGGCAATAGCGTGACATTCTCGTGAGGTTGGCTGACATCCTCGGACCGAGTGCACGCTCTGATTGTGGACGTACTTCAGACACTGATGAAGGGTCGAAGTGACTGCCCCTATCTGGTGTAACCAGGGTCTCCCGATGATGACGTTGTATAGAGACTTCATGTTCAACACCATGTATTCAGAGATGGTGGTCTTCTGCCCTTCACCTTCCCCAATAGTGGTAGGAAGGTCAACTCTCCCCAGGGGGGTGCTGAGGTTGCCATCAAAAGCTGCCATTACGGCAGTGGTGGGCTTGACGCTGTCCTGGTCTATGCCCATCCGCTTAAGCGGTTCATAGAATAGAATGTTGACTGAGCTGCCAGTGTCGACTAGGACTCTTCTAGTTTCGAAGTTGGCGATTCTGAGGGTGATAACAAGGGCATCACTGTGAGGGCAGTGTACCCCTGCTAGATCTTGCTCGGTGAACTGGATCTCTGGCCCTGGCTTGAGCCTCTTTTCGACGTTGGAGACCTGCGAGATGTTTGGGGCGGTTCTGGCCTCCCGAGCATATCTTTTTCTTGCCCTGTTGGACATTCCTGTAACAGGGGAGTCAGCATGGAGGACGTAGATAACATGGTTGTTCTGCCTCTGAGGCTCGTTTCGTCCTTCCCGCTGCTCTTGCCTATGTTCGGGCCTCTGATCTGGCCGCTGCTGAGGCTTGTCTTCTTGGGGGTTCTGCCTTCCGTCTTGTTTGACGAACTCCCGAAGACGTCCCTTCTTTATGAGCTGTTCTATCTCATATCGGAGGGTCCTGCAGGTGTTAGTAGTATGCCCATGATCTTTATGGAAATTGCAATACTTACTTTGGTCCCGCAGGCTGGGATCTCCTTTGATCGGCTCTGGCCACCTCAGGTTCTCCCGATCTCGGATCTGCCGGAGTACCTGGTTCGGAGTGGTGTTCAAAGGCGTGAAGTTGGTGAACTCCCTTGGTGCGGAGTTGTACACGGCTCTGGGAGCTGTTTTCTTCTCTGGGCTTCTGACCCTCTTTTTGTTGGAGTCTTTTCTGTGATCCTCCTTCTTATGGTCCTCCCGCTTCGGATTATCCCTATGGGTCTGATCCTTGCCCTTCTGGGCTGAGCGGTTGGCTTCTTCCAGGTTGATGTATTTTTTGGCCCGATCCATCAATGCTGCCATAACGGCCGGGGGGCTCTTTGTCAAGGAATCTCTGAAGCCACCTTGGGCAAGCCCGGCAGTAAGGGCCGCAACAAGGAATTTCGGGCTGCAATCCGTGATCTCAGTGAGCTCGGTGTTGAAGCGGGCAATGTAGGCCCGAAGGGATTCCTTCCTGGTCTACTTAACATTCAGCAGGAATTCTGGCCCCCTTCTGAGCCTCTTGCTGGTCATAAATCTATCCAAGAACTGTCTACCGAGCTCGTAAAAGCTGGGAATTGAGTTCGGAGGGAGGTTGTGGAACCACTTCAGAGCTGTTCCCTTCAAGCTGGTGATGAACGTTCGGCACATGAAAGCATCTAAGGCTCCGTGAAGGGCCATCGTATGCTGATAATGAGATAGGTGATCCCCTGGATCTCCAGATCCGTCGTAGAGAGTGAATTTGGGCACCACGAACTTTCTAGGCCTCTCTTCGGACATGATGGCGTGGGTGAACGGAGTGGCTAGTCTTCCGAGCAGCCTGGCCAGTTCGTCTTGCCCTGGAGGGTTCTGAGGTCCTCTTAAGTCGTTTGTCCGGTCCATAGACTCGGCAATCTCCTCTACCCTTCGCGGGTCTCTGAGTCTGACATCTTGTGAACCCTGTCTGACAGCCTCGGCTTCAGGGTAGTAGGGTGGAGTGCGCCCTTCGGATGGAGGAGGAATCCGAACCGGCGGGACTGGCGCTGCATGATAAGGTTTCTGTGGTGCCGGGGGTGCGCCCGAAACCCTAGGAGTTGGGGCTCGAGTAGTGATCCGGTAATGTACGTCGGGGACAAAAGCGGATGTTCCCCAGCCAGGGACTGTTGATGGCTGCGGATCTCGGCCAGCGTGAGCAACGCCTGAGGGGTGCCCAGGCTGGTTAGCGGGGGCCTGCCCACGAAGTTCTTCATTCCCCGTGGCAACCAGGGGTTGCGTTCCTGCAACGAAGTTGACCGGCGGGCTAGGAGAAGCCGTCGCTTGGTTCTGCGTGAGCGTTGCCAGCGTTCTAGTAATGGCTAGCAACTGCTCCTGTACCAGTTCATTGTGTCGTTTTATTGCTTCGATCTCTTGTCGCATAGGGTTGGCCGCTGGTCCCCTTGTGCGTGGAGCAGGCGGCTGACGCTGAGCGTTTTGCGAATTCTGAGTATTCTGTCGGGGTCGGAGATTTGGTGCCATGGTTTTTCGGTGGGGAAAAAGATGAGTTTACGAATAAAGCACGTAGAGATTAGTCGTTCCCACAGACGGCGCCAAACTGATGCTGCACTTTTTGACTCGCAACACGTGAGGGCTCCGTGACCTGTAGAACACTCAGAAAGATGATCAGAGGACCACCGGATTGGCTCCGGCGGTAGCCGCTCCGATGCTTAAGTAAGTAAGGGAATTGAAAGACTGTATTGAAAGTCAAAGAATGAGCATAAGAATCCAAAGCGTACCTCTAGGGTTTAATATATAAGCCGTGGTTCTCCTAATTTTGATTAGGTTTTGCCGCCACGAATATCGGGATTTGATCATCAGAGATTTGCAGTTACCTTGTGGAGTATTGAATCGTAGATGGAGATAACCATAGATAGTAGTTTCCGTGTTGAAGGCTGTTTTCTTATTCCCCGCTTAACGGCTGTTAAGGAAACCATATATGCAGTGTCGAATAAATACTGTCCAGAACAGGAGGTTTGGACGATGTACATGAGAATATCCTGAATGCTTCACCTGTACTGTATGACCGAGTTCATCGGTTCTGATTGATATATAAATAAGAATGCTCCAAAGGCTTATGGATGCTCTGTATGATAGATATATATATATATGAGAATACCCCGAAGGCTTATAGCTGTTCTGTATGACCGACATATATGAGCTCTGTAGGATCGAGATTTGTTAATCTGGTAGGCACACGTGTCTCAAACTGATTGGTGTGTCTGTTTATGGTATATCATATATATATATATATATATATATATAGTTTCATTAGATAATATATGTTGTTAGATTCAGCCTCTGATAATCCTAACCGTTGACATATATATGTTGCATCTCATATGAATCGTATCTCTCCATCTCTCACACAAATTCTCTTTCCTTAACACTAGCTGCTGCCGACCACATGCAACTCAGTGAAACTAGTCAACCATTATGATCTCCTGCCGTTTCTTGTTCTCCGGTCACTTCCCATTCTCATATCCGGCCCATCTGAGATAAGTTATACTCTCTCTTTCTAAAAATTTTCATTTCCTTCTTCCTCATCGCCCTTGTGTTTACCATTGTGTTTAAAGTTCTATGTTATTCTCATCTCCAACCATCACATCTCCTTTATTTTTTTGGATTTATTTTCATTCATTCAAACTATAAATGGGTTTGTAACTCGAGTGCATATAGAAGTTATTTCACGACCCTCCTCACTATTTTGCTCTTTTTTTTTTCTTTCAAAATATCTCTCCCTCTCTCTCTCTCTCTCTCTCTCAAATGGTTAAGGAGAAGAGTATATTAATTATGCATCCTAGATCGGATTTTTCTATAGTGATGTGTTTCAGAAATTGATATATGTAAGCACCTTCTCTTATATAACGCTAATTTTAGAGAAATGGCTATATAATTAATCCGGTTCCTTAATCTCTCTCATTGACCTTTGTTGGGTTATATAATTGATGCAGGTGATTTCCAAGAATGATTAATGCAACACAATAGAAAATTTCTATTCAATTGCACCAAATTAATTGCCTACTTTTGTTGAATCATTTGTTAAAGCAAGCTTCATCTTATAACCCTCTATCCACTTTCACCAGGTCTAAAGAGAACACAGCTAATTGTAAAATCTTGGGGAATATGACCAAACCCGAGTCTAGCCTGATCAAGATGGGCAACATGAGTTAACTCGCTACACATAACATTAAGATTGGGTTGGGCTTAGGCTTGGTTGATCGGGTATATCTTTAGGCTCGAGACGGGTTTGAGTAAACTATGGTATTACTCTAGCTAAGCCTAGGAAGCCTTCAAACCAGACCTGACCCGACCAGACCAAGTTGTAGCCCTATCTCACCCGCACCCGAATATGAATCTAAACCATAAACCCAACACCGAGCCCTCATGAAAAACCTATGGTTGAGACCATTACTCCTACCCTTACCTTTCGCTTACCATCATCGATGAACCACTATGGCCTACAATAACACCAATCACGCAGATAAAAGAGACCACCATAGCTTACAACAAAAAGGCTAAGAGATATAACTTAGGCACACTAACCCAAGGTTAGCCTAACTTTTTTATGACTTGGGCTATATTATTCTTTATTCAGAATAAGACAGAACAAGAAGGCTCAAGCCTGATCTTACTTTGGTTGGGCTTGGGTTGGGATTTTGTGAACCTTAGCTTAGCCCAAGCTCGATTTATATACTATCTATCTTTTAGGGTTTGTAATTCTCCCGCATCAACCTCTAAATGTCCAAGCAAAGTTCTAATAACACGTACCTTTCTCAAATCTACAATCCATTTGGTTACACAATTGCTCAACCTCTTGTGAAAGGGCAACCATCACAACGAAGAAGGTAATTCTCTACTTGAGGTTGAATATCACGAACCATTCAACAATTGTAAATTAGACTAAGAAATATGTGATATTTCTACTATTGGGTCTGTTCTTGTTCTCGCCGTCGACAATTGCTAGGTCAGGCATTGTGCTTATCGTCACACATAAGAAGGCCTCTCTCACCATGCTCAAGTTCAAAGTCGAACGAATCTTCGTCTCTATTACATCTATAACCAATGATTTTCTTACATTCCCTTTAATTCCACTTCTTTTTCAATATTTTTTACCATATTTACCTTCAACTTCACTCAATAGATCCCATTGAATTTTTCCCATAATAATTGCACACGCATGCGCACACACATGCATATATACACACAAACAAACATGCCTATGCTATTGATTGATGGTGTCCAATATTATTTTTTGTAAGTGGATTTTTATAAGCTTTTTTTATTGGTGCAAATTATTTCCCCATATAAGTTTTTTGAATTTCAATTTTTCATTATCTAATTTATGCATCAATTAGGGTTATTAATTTTTCACAACAAACATTTAGTTCCATTTTTAGGTTGTTACTG
The DNA here is from genome assembly GCA_008638375.1 of Nyssa sinensis. Taxonomy (NCBI): domain Eukaryota; kingdom Viridiplantae; phylum Streptophyta; class Magnoliopsida; order Cornales; family Nyssaceae; genus Nyssa; species Nyssa sinensis. Next base: position 44,987,890 of record CM018032.1, read on the forward strand.
TCATTATCCTTTCATTGTTGGTCATTTGTTATATTTTAGGTCCAACCCAACCCAGCTTGAGTCCAACCTTATTTCTTTGGGAAACTCGAGCATGCCCAAAAAAAAATGAATTTGGGTTCGGATTGGGCTTGGATTAACTATCTCAAAAATTAGGGTGAGCCCAAACAAGCCTTAAGCTAAGCTTGACCAAGTCAGAGCCCTAAGGAGGTGACCATGGCTTATGCTAGGTGAACACCATTGTCGAAATCCGATTGAAATTTCAAACTTCGAATCTCAATAATCACTGCCAACCTACGCTAGATCTTTGCAAAAGGCATAAGGTCGTCAACCATCAACCTTTCAATCTCGATTTTCATATTTCATTTACTTTCAGATAATCACCTCCATTATCATTGAGCTCATCTACGTCATCGATATCATCGTCCAAAATCCATGGTTCACATCCAGTTCAGTTTGTGTGTGAAAATAAACAAATCAATTTTTAGGCGAACTAACAATAGGCTATTGAAACCCATTTTATGAAGACTTGTAAGGGTGAGATTAGGGTTTTTAGATGATGAAAAAGAGGAGAGAGTGGGAGATTAGTGTTTTTCTTTAATGGTAAAATAGTCATCAATTATAAAGTTGATGTATTTCCAACTATCTAGTTTCAATACATAAGTTTATATCCTCTCTAATGTATAAAAGGTGTTAATCACATCTTAAATATGATATAAAAAGTGTCTAATTGTTAATTACTCAACTTTTATAAAGACCGACATAAAGTAAAGTGTAAAAACTATCCAAAAGGATTGCAAGTAGAGTATGGCACACTTTGTGTAAATTTTTATGTTATGTTAAATTGTAGCATATATAAAAGTTATTTTTTACTATGATTCGTTGAAAAAGAAATGCAAGTAGAGAAACATATTTTAGCAATAATACTACACATTTTATCTTAATAATATTGATGTGTCATATTATTATTATTATTATTATTATTATTATATATTAATTATATAATTTATAATATTATTAATAATATAATGTCACATTCGAGTAAGTGAGATGTCATTGGAAATGAAAATTATAAAATACTCTACCATTTGTGTAGATGGGACAAAATGTCAATCAAAATCAATAATGGTTGATAAATGATTTTGAAAGAGTAACACTTGGCAGTAATATAGGAGTGGATAGAGACCCGAGTGAAGTTGCTGCACAAATTCTTTTCTAATAATGTGATGTTGAAATGGAAAAGAAAATTGTAAACCCAGCACGCACACAGTGTTTTGGTAATATTATTTATTTATTTTTAAAAAGAAAGAACAAGATCCTAATCTTGCATTTGGCGATAATATTATTTTTTTCAATTTTCAGGTAGTTTGCAAAATATATATATATATATATTTATATATAAATCTCTATTTGTCAGAGTGGGATAGTTGTTCATTAATATTATTTATTTTCATCAAAGGAAGACCTAGATTCTAGTCTTGCAGTTGACGTAAATATTATTATTTTTAGGATTGAAATTTTATTTCAGTGATGGACTGATCACTCATCGTGTTAATTGTATAAAAAAAAAAAAGTTTTAATTTCATCTATCCTAATAATTGAAAACAGAGGTGAAATTAGCTATAGACTTCGGAAAACAAAAAAAAAGTGGAATTGAACGGGCGAGCGGGACGCTTTGGCTGTCGGCGCGGAAGAGAAACAGAAACAGAGAGAGAAAAAGAGAACGGAAATAGGGATTGATGGATGGGGGTGAGAAAAGGCAGAATCATGGATGTCGGAATAGCGTGGGGGAGCAATTATTGGATTTGCTCCCCTCTGATTTCGGACTCTGTCGTTTCCTTCAGATTCCCATCTTCCGTACTCTGTTTCTTGCCGGATTTCTCGCACCTTCAATCACGTAACTCTATAATTCTCTCCTCTCCTCCACTCTAGTAACGCTTTAGCTCCAATCCAATTCCAAGCGTACTTCAAATTCAACGGCGTAGTTTTAAAGGAAGAGGTACTCTTCAGCTGTAGCTCGTGGTCTACGGTTTGGATCAGATATGGCATGGCAGCGACACCTGTCAGTCGTGGGCCGCTCTGGTCGGAGATTTGTAGGATTCGAGCTGGCACGCGCGGCTGAATAGAGCCGTGCCATCCTCTCATCTGTCGTTTTCTAAGTTCCCCTGTTTCAACTCATTGCCTCCAACATAACACGTCTCTCTCTCTCTCTCTCTCTCTCTGCATTTCATTGGGTTGCCCATTATACCCAGACAGGATGACTGCCTTTTCTAACTTCTGATTTTGAGACTCTCTTTGTTTTCTCTTTGACCTTTTCTTTTGGAATACGATTCCTTCTACTGGGTTTTATTTGTTTTTTTTTTATTCTCCAAATCTAATGTTAAATAACAATATATATATATATATATGCATGAATATATATACACATGAAATTCAGAATAAGGCGAATTTATAGAAATATTTTAATGGGATATATATGTATAGTTTGATTGTTTTATTATGGTCTGTATTGAATTATTAATCAAGTTTCTTTTCACCTAAATCATATTACGATTTATGACTTGATTAAATCATTGAATTAATTTTTCTCTTCTTCTTCCTTTTCAAATAATGAAATTTTTTTCTTTCTTCATATTTGGCAATAATAAGCTTTGACAGCTAGCTAGCATCATCATAATATATGACAATATTGCCATCCATGCATTTCATCTCGTATATTTGTGTGTGTGTGTGTGTGTGTGTGAGAGAGAGAGAGAGAGAGAGAGAGAGAGAGATTTTAGCCTTAAAAACTAGTGTTCAAAGAAACATTTTAGCAATAAAAGGGTTGTGTTGTCTTTAAAACATAGAGGATGGACGAACTTAATCCATATTTGTTTCAATACTAAAAGTAAGATATCAAAAAATATAATAATAATAATAATTTCACAAAAAGAAACCCTTAAAAAAATATGAAAAGTACGTATTGAAATATTTATGTCAAATAACTCAAGGGAACAGCTTGTTCTGCCTCTTAGGCTCCTAGCCAGTGAACAATAAAAGGAGATAAAAAAAATGATTAAATTGAAATTAAGATAAGGATAAAGTTTGAAATTTTTTAAATTTAATAAAGATAAAAATATAAATTAAATAAATATAATTTAATCCTTTAACAAATATATAAAAATAAATTTCAAATAAAATTTTTTGAGTGTGGCATAATTAAAAATCTTTTAAAAAGTAAAAAAAAAAATCAAAAAAAAAAATTTTGAGAGGGAAACTACCCCTAGGCCTCACATAGCTCCATCTAGGGATGCAAAAAAAGGGCCTGCGGGCCGGGCCAAGTCCAAAGAAGCTCGGCCTAGGCCCTAATTCTTAATATGGGCTTAGCGGGTCAAAATTTTTTTTATTGTAATTTGTAATTAAGTTATAGGTAATTACATCAAAGAATAATTAACAAATAAAATATTAACGTATAATAGATTATAAAATTATAAAAGTTAGAATTAATAAACAAATTTTATTTGTTGTTGTGCGATTGACAAATGATTTAATAGTTTGAATGGAAAACATGAAAACAAATATTTCATATATAAAAAGAGCTAATATTCTTTAATATTTACATGTATGGTAATAATGTGAAGTTTGATTTAAGATATAAATAATAAAAATGTGAAGTAAAAGGTAAAGAAATTAAATAAATATTGATTTATCAAAATTAGAAGTAAATCAAATAATAATATATAATGAGAATCATTTGAATTGAAAACTAGTGAATAGTCATTTTATGCCTTAAAAGATTGAGTTTATGATTTTTAAGTGTTCGAGTTTGTACAAGTCGGGCTTTGGACTGAACCTGAACTCAAAAAATAAAGCTTGAATCCAAAATAGAAGTATCCCAGACTAGGGTCGGACCAGGCTTAACTTCGGACCGGACCGGGCTAGGCCCGCAAAAATATCAGGCGGGGCAGGCCTTCGGCCATTTTTGCACCTTTAGCTCGATCCCTGCTTGTATCAGTTTTACATCCATTATGAAGAAAATTTCATGGGGACTAAGAACGTTACTCAGTTAGATTCTTCTGCTGTATGCTAATTTTTGAATGGGGCGTCAGTTGAACCACGGCTGGATCTAAATTTTTCACCATTATATACTTTGAAAGTTATTATGTTGACCATGGCCTTTGTGGAGAGCAGTGAACAAGGGATATATATATATATATAGACACATACACACACATACTGTCAACCAACATTAATTGATGGAAGTATCCCGAAATCTATTTTCACTTTCATTTTCACATCTAATTAAGCTTGTAAGCACTCACAATAGATTTCTTGGCTTGGACTGCATGTGGTAGGTTCTTAAAATATGTTAACTAACAAACATGTAAAGAAAAGGAAGAAAAAAAAAACTTGTTAAAAGGAAAAGGCCCAAACAGGAAGAATCAAATTAAAGATCTCGAAGTTCTTGTATGGTCATGGGAGATATATATTTTGGGTCTCCTTCGTTGAGTCTCTTGGCAATTATAATGTTGGCAGCCTCGCTGGGGTGGTAAGGATCCCAGAAAACATGCTTGTCACGGTCCGAACACAGACTAGATGTTGGCCCGCATGGAATTATCCCAGCAAACTGCCCTCCATTTCCACAACATGCTCTACTTGCTGTTTTAAATCCTGCAGTTTCAATTTCACTTCATTTAACATGCATGAGGCTCACTCAATCAAATATTTGATAATATATATGTATATATGACTCACCATATTTGGCATAGTTTGTGATGAGCTCCATCACTAGATCATACACATTGGCGTGAACAAAAGTGGCTCCTGGGAGGTTTTCGTTTAGTTCCGTGGCTAGATCTTTTAACCTGCCATTGTACTGAAGTGCCAGCTTATTCGGCAATTCCACACATTGATTTTCAGTTAATTGATTGATTGTCTTTTGATAAGGAATGCAGCCAATTGGTCCAACATTCCCTAGAATAAACTTCCTTGCATCTAGCTGGTAAAGTCTCTGTGATCAATTCAAATGTCTCACTAAATTAATTAAGGAATCATTTTAACCCAGTAATCAGCATTTAATAGGGATATAAAGAGTGGTAATGTTTGCATACTGTAAGTTGGCTCCTGAGATGATCGATGAGGTCGTCAATGAAAGCATCTGGGCTTTGAGAAATCCTAGCCCCAATGGAGAGGACTGGAAGCAGATAGTTGTTGAGGAAATCATTAGAGCCAATTGTAATTGAGAAAATTGATTTCTTCATGATGTATTGTCTTGCCTTAGATGCACCCAGCAAATTATCAAACTGTTTCCTAGTGATGTTAAAATAATCAACTTGGATGTCCATTGAAAGCCTGTTTACCTGTGTAACAATTGCATCATCAAACAATTTGTATAGGAAGCACCTGCCAGCCCTTTGTTTGAATTAATATATATATATATATATATATATATATATATATATATTCAAAGACTCCACAAAAATAGATAGTATAGGAAATGAGCCTATCGAGTAGTAATCTTAATTGCTAATCACATACTAACAATGAATTGGGCCAATTTACTATTTGGTCTATTGGATGGGCTACAAAATGGGTGATAATATATCCCTCAATTCATATCAAGGGATGATTCTATCTCTCAACTTTCCAATACAACTACTTAAAAGACTTTATCAACTAAACTAATGTATACATATACATATATTATTTGATTCTCTGGCTGGAGTACTACATATAATGGTGGGAGAAGCCTTCTTATAGATTTTCCAATCCTAATGAAAGAATGATTTAATTCTAAATATTTAGTAAAACTAACTAAATTCTGAATTAATGGATTACATGATTCTACGTCAAAATTCTACGTCAAAATTCTCCTTATTATGCCCCAAAAAATGCATGATGTGAATGAAAAATCATGGAAGAGGATGATTTGCATGTGTTCGATCTCGCTATATAGGCATGATTTCTAATCCATCGCGCACGCGAAAAAAGTAATATTTCACTGCAATGCATTGAAAGCATATTCGTATAAACATGGAACATAATGAGTTATATTTATAATAGTAAGATGGTGCCTGCACTCACAAATATTCTTCCAGTTGCGTTCATGATTCCACCACCTCCTGACGCATAATTCACCCCATATAATATAGCTTTTCCAGTGGCATTAGGGGACAGAAAGGGCACTGCATAGTTTGGTTGTCCCAGTTCCTCTCCTGGTGATCACAAAGAAAATTAAGAAAACATACCCAAAACAAAAAGCACAAGATCGATAAAGAAATTGTCTGGTTGATGCAGCCATGCAGGCACCTCTAAACTTGCATTGCATGCATGAGATGAGTAGAGATATCTTACCAATAATGTCTCCAATGGTTCTCCCGTTGGTGTACCGGCCGGTGGGATTTCCATTGGAAGCTTTGAAATCAATTCCATTGGGTTTGATGTTAGCTTTCGACAAGGTTGGTAGATAGTTGTTGTTTCCAGCATCCACCAAGGAATCACCAAAGATAAAAGAAGCTCCCAAACCTTCTTCACCCTTTCCAAAAGAGCTCAAACTGATGATAAAAAGAACCAAGACCATGGTGTTATAAGTCATGGCCATGGCTTCTAAAGTATTCCACAGATTGATAAAAACTGAGAATTAAAACACCATGGCTAAGATGGCTAGCCTAGTGATAAGTATATATGTAATCCTCTTCTTCACCAGAAAGTAGAAAAAGAAAGTGGGGCCATGGATGGAAACTTGTACGCTCGTTTTAGTAGATTTGCATTTGGTTTGACTCCATTCTGTGAATTTCAAACGGTAGGTCATCAACACCATTGTGTTCTTACCCAAAAAAAAGAAAAAAAATTAGTGTGTTGTTTCAACGTGCCATGTGCTTGAAGCAATTACATCTCAAGTAAGCAAGTCTTCCACGTGAAGTGGAATAGACCGCCGTAGTACAAAATATAATAATGAAATATGAGCCAACTATCATACATAAATGGGTGAACTTATGGAATGGGAAACCTGTATATATGGCAATTACAATAAAAGAGTTGGCACCAGCCTAATTTAAATTTTGTGTGGGTGTCTTTTATTTCATGGGCTTTACAGAGTCGGACCAAATTTGGGCTGGAACTGGTCCCCATCTACATACAAGGATGAGCTACACTATGCACAGTTCAATTGTGCGGAGCCCACCCATTTGCCCCCCTCGTTTTTTTGGTTGGGTTGGGGGGTTGTTGTTGGGGGCTTCAATTTCTCATCAATTAATAGAGGACAGTACCAAGTACCTACCTGTAGGAATGATAGTCATATGGGAATTAATGACTTTGATAAAATTCGAAAGATCCAGACCTTAAGATCAATGGGTTAAGGGGTTGAACAACCCCCACACCCCCCAAAGAAGAAAAAAGAAAAGAAAAAAAGCACTACAAGAAATAGGATTTTTACTTACACTAAATCAGCCATGGGTAATAAAAACGTCGGTAAAATAATTTATTTTCAATAGAAGAGTTGAACTATCAAAAAATATGTTAAGAAAAATTATATTTTATCAGAATATTGTACTTAAAAAAACTTATAACACTTTAATAAATATTATACTATAAAAATAGTTTGAAACAATTTCAGAATCATATACACTACAAAAAAAAGCACTATTAGCGATGCACGCGTGCGTCGCTAATAGTGACAAAATGCGTCGCTAAAGAGATTTTGCGACGCACAAATGAGTGTCACTAAAAACGTCGCAAATAGTCGCGTAACTAATAGTATTAGCAACTCACACATCCCTTTGTGTCACTAAAGGTAACTATTAACGATGCTTACTATGCGTCACTAATAATTTTGATGGTGCGTCGCAAATAATATACAAGAACGCAATGTAGGTCGCTAAAAGCTACTATTAGCGACGCTCAGTGTGCGTCGCTAATGGTATCTTTTAGCGACGCTCACTGTGTGCGTCGCAAATGGTATATTTATCCGACCTTTAGTGACGCTTGTTGTGCGTCCCTAATAGTTTGTAGCCAATCTTTAGCGACGAATTTAAAGCGTCGCTATATATTGATTTCTTAGTTTTTAGCGACGCATTTTGTGTGTCGCTAAAAGTTTAATTTTTTTTTCTCCTATATTAGTTGTTTTATTTGTTATGCGTCGCTAAAAGTTTAATTTTTTTTCTCCTATATTAGTTGTTTTATTTGTTGTTTTATTCCTATTTAAACCTGTATCAATCATCCTGATATACAGTAAAATTCAAACATTCTGAAATGAATATATATTGAAAAAGAAAAATACATTCATATATATATATATATATATTATACTAATTAATTACTTACATTTGTAAAAATACAATTTAAGAAAAAATACAAAAATAAAAAATTGTCTCAAAAAATGTAACTACAGATGTCGATGAAAAAAAAAACAGATAAAAATAGTTAGTCCCGATGTAAGACCTAAAGACCCCAGCGCAATAATCCCGATTAATCTAAAATAAAGATCAAATGATATATATTAGAACACTTATTAAATATATATATATATATATATATATATATATATGAAAGTGAATATATTATTTTTTTTTCCATGCATAAATAGTAAGAACGGCACAAAGTAGCATAAGTTGCAAACCACTAATTCGAATTGATTGCCCTAAGTTTTTGGTAGTCTATTTTATCATCTGTGAGGTGTGTGATGGGGTATCGAGATAATTAGGCGGATATCCGGTATTTTGGTCCATGAAAACCCCAAAACCCGCCTTTTTAGAGCAAAAACTTGCAGTAAGTTTCAAACTGGTGATCCGAACCGAGTGTCGTAAGTTCGTGCAAGTCTATTTTATCATTTGTGAGGTGTGTGATGGGGTTTTGTGGTAGTTAGGCCGATATCCGGTGTTTTGGTCCGTTAAAACCCGAAATGGGCCTTTTTTAAGCAGAAACTTGCATAAGTTTCAAACTGATGATCCGAACCGAGTGCCGTAAGTTCGTGCACATCTATTTTATCATTTGTGAGGTGTGATGGGGTTTCGTGGTAGTTAGGCCGATATCCGATATTTTTGTCCTTCAAAACCCAAAAATGGGCCTTTTTGGAGCAGAAACTTGCATAAGTTTCAAACCGGTGATCCGAACCGAGTGCCGTAATTTCGTTCAAGTCTATTTTATCATTCGAACCGGTGAAATTAAATAAGTTTGTACAACTATATTTTTTTAATTTTTACGTAATATTTTCTATAAATAATAAATCCACCAAAATATCTAATTTTAAAAACTTACCACGGTTGAACCGAGCCACCCTGCTGGCTGAGCATTGTTTGTACAAGAGCCTCTAGCTAGGAATATCGCTCCTCGAGCGCCGTCATCTTCTACCGCAGCTCTGCATTCTCTTGTTGAACTACCTTAGTGGCTGCGTGTGCCCTAAGCATCATTCTCGATTGTAGAGGACGATGCCATCGGCGCCATCCCAGTCCCTAAGCCACGCACATAGCCGCGCCTCTTGCCCAGAACAGTCGCCCGTATCTGGTTATCGGAAGGCGGATCTTGATCCTCAACTGTCGGCTGAGCACACAGCTGGACCATCTCCTCTTATAAAAACATAAATATATGTTACTACTTTTATAACTTTAGATTAATATTAAATTAGTAATATTGTGGCAAGTTACATAAAGTCATTGTGCTTCAGGCCCAGTCCAACCCTTCTTGGGGTTGTAGTGCGTCCTGTGCCACAAATCAATGGGGCTGGGTGGTGCATCGGTCTTCTGGTCTCGCTAGAGCAAATAAATAGTAGCTTGTGAAGATTGATTTCATAAATAGATTATACAATAAGAACTTGATACATTTATTAACTTACCATATCATGCCTATACTGTACAAAAGAACGTGATCCACCATAGTGGGTTACCTTTTGCTTGCTTCTGCTCTCGTTATTTTTCCTACTCAGTTCCTATACTTGGCCAAAACAAAGAAGGTTAGTATAAATGATAATGATTTATCAGACAACAAAAGTAATTTTGACAATTTTTACCTGGAATGTATCACTAGCGAATCGGTCGCACAGTAACATCCAATCCTCCACCAGTGATCCCCTTGTAGGGTCTGTCGCGGGGCTCTCTACCAGCTGCTACCTCCGCCTCGTAGTGCATGTGGAGCCATGTCAATAGTCCCTGAAACGGACTCCCAGGTAACGGTCCATTGCCTTCGCTACGTGAGGCAGGTGGAGATCAATGTCAAATTTCTCCTGTAAAGCATGTCATTGTCAAAACATTACAACATTAGATATGTTAAAATTTAGTTCAACACAATAATAAAAGACATACCAGGATATGCGTATGAATATCCCATCGCTCCTCCTCAGTGACGAGACTTTAGTCACTAATATGGAGTGGGGCGCGTAGTTGGCAAATGATGCCGACCTCTGTGGTGAACTATTGTGCCCACCCACCAACGGGCTTCGGCAAGCCCTCAGGTAGCTCAATCCGAAGTCGCGAGCCCCTTGCTGCCTCCATCTAAGCCTACAAACTCTGATTCTTCGACCTACCATGCCCTCATCTAGAGGTGGTGGCTGAAACTTTAGAAAAAATAAAATAAAAACAATTAGTATCATATTTATATAATCATTAATACAAAGTGAAACTATGCATACCATCAATAGCAGGATCGATCGACCTTGCCGAGGAAGGGGAAGGGGTCGATGGGTCCGCCGGGACTGCATGTCTACGTAAGCCTGGTCCAACCATATCTAAAAAGAAAGTTTAAAAGTAAATTTCATTACATCATAAAAATTAAAATCCATTACATCATAAAATTAAATATCTATTACATCATAAAATTGACAATCCATTACATCATAAAATTAAAAATCCACTACATTTGATCCTAACACATGTAACACCTATTACAATTATTCATCTGAGTCTGTATCATCATCTGACCTTGAATTTTCTTCATTCTCGGTACAATACTCTAACAATGTCTCATCATCAAAATCACTTTCCTCGTCATCATCATCATTAATGAACGTTGCATCCCTCAGATCTAATTGTGTGGTATTGGTGACGTCGGAAGTTACGACATAATCTGGTTCTACATCAGTTCTATTCAACCGATACGAAAGTAACATCTTCCTGATCATGCCGAATAACACCATCGTGGGCAGTTTGAGACTCTTCTTGTAGTGCCTCCTTAATCTTCTCCAACACTTCATCTCCCTCGCCAATTTCTAGGACATCATAAACATTTCTAGTTTTTATTTTTTGGACAACATGCCAATCACCTCTTAATTTTGTGTCCTTCAAATAGAAAACTTGTTTTGCTTGAGATACCAAAACATACGGATCATCTTTAAATGTCGTACGTGACGTATTAACACTTATGAAGTGCTTAGTCGATCTGCATTCAAGTCTTTTTATTACTTACATCCCACCAATCACATTTAAAAATATACACAGAATGAGAGTAGCAATAATATAACTGTATGATGTCTTATAAAACACCTATAGTACTTTACAGTTTGTCCTGTGTCACCATCTCCTTGAACAAGGACCCCGCTATTTTGTGTTCACCGACTGACCTCACGTTCCCTCGTGTGAAATTGAACACCATCAACAATTAAACCGGTAGTAGCAGGATATCCTTTGATCAAGACCACATACCAAGGAATATAATTGATCAGTACGCCTTAGGAGATTGTTGGTGGCGTAATAGCTTCATTTATTAATTCAATACAAGTACAAAATTAATTGAATACAAATACATAAAGTACTACAATTACAATTAATTGAAACCTTATCTTACACGTTCTCCGAGCTACTTTGGAAACAAATTTTGTTGTTTTTGCTCTAGATTAGAACTCGATACATGTTCTCTCTGAAAGCTCGATTGTATGCTCACTGCATAAGATGAGATATGTTATATAGTAACTTACATTTGTGTACTAACGTAGTATTAATGCAATGATTTCTATAAACTTACTTAAAATATGGCAATGTCGCATCGCAGTTGTTGAGCACGATGTAGTAGGCTTTTTCTAACTCTTGAGAATGGCACCATTCATATATACGGGCACCTATTGGCCTCACATTCTGATTAAACACCACAAGGCCAATTCATTGCTGCCGTGGACCACTATCGGAATTTTGCTCTTGACAATTAAACCTTGTCTCAATATCTTCAAGATGCATAGAACAGAAGGTGAGACATTCAGCATCAACGTAAGCCTTAGCAATTGACCCTTTCGGTCGTGCTTTGTTACGCACATATTGCTTTAATGTGTGCAAATATCTGTTTTAATAATTAATCAGTTATACATTAAAATAGTTAGGATGGATATAGAACACAATTCATAAAATTAAACGTACCTTTCTATTGGATACATCTAACAGTATTGGACAAGTCCGCCAATTTTTGCCTCATGAGACAAATGCACAGCTAGGTGGACCATTACATTAAAGAAAGTTGGAGGAAAAATCTTTTCCAACTTGCAAAGGATCACAACAACATCCCTTTCGAACTTTTCCAGTACTTCCAAATTCAACGTCTTCACACATAATTCTCTAAAGAAACAGCCCAGCTCAGTCAATGTAGTTGATATGTCATCAGTGAGATATCCACGTAGTGCAACCGGAAGAATTCGTTGTAAAAGGACATGGCAGTCATGACTCTTCAATCTAGATATTTTTCCATCTATAACATTTACACACCGAGATATATTCGATGCGTATCCATCTGGAAACTTCACTGATTAAATCACTCGCAAATCCTCATTTGCTTTACGGATGATAACGTATACTGTGTAGGAGACACGATATATTTATCACCGCTATGTATTAGGTGCGACTTTTTCTGTATTCCTAACTTCCTACAGGTCCAACCGGGCTTTAACAGTATCCTTCGTCTTCCCTTCAATGTTCATTAAAGTTTTCAGCACATTATCACAGATGTTCTTCTCGATGTGCATAACATTCAAATTGTGCCTCAACTTAAGGGTCTCCCAATACGGCAAATCAAAAAATATGCTCTTCTTTGTCCAATTTAACTCCACATTAGTACGCTTCCTCTTTTTAGTACCCAGTATCTTCCCAAACCTCACTGGTTGGATGAGTGTCAATTGCGCCAACACCTCTTTGCTAGACAACAATAGAGGTGACAATCTGCGCTCAATTTTTTCATCAAACAGATGCTTCTGCCGATTTCGCCAGCCATGTGATGGCGGTAGAAAACGACGATGGCACATGTAGCATATCTTCTTTCCATTGGACAAATGTATAGAACATGCATCGTTATTACAAACCGGACATGCCAGATACCCCTTAGTGCTCTACCTAGACAAGTTCCCGTATGCTGGAAAGTCATTTATGGTCCACAGTAACGTTGTATGCAATTGAAATGTCTCATTCTTAGAGACGTCGTATGCCTCTACTCCCACCTTCGACAATTCATTTAACTCATCCACTAAAGGATGCAAGTACACATCAATTTCATTATCAAGAGACTTCGGCCCTAGAATAAGCAATGACATGAAGATAAATGGTTCTTTTATACATTTCCACGGTGGCAAGTTATACGACACAAGCAACACCGGCCACATGCTGTAGGCATTACTCATGTCACTGAACGGATTGAAACCATCGCTAGCCAGCCCAAGTCGTACGTTATGCGTCTCATTTGCAAACCATTCGTGATTTGTATCAAACTCAATCTAAGTTTAAGAATCTGCCAGGATGCCTACATACATTTTTTTCAGCAACACGTTTCTCCTTATGCCACCGCATATCTTCTGCCGTCTTCTGAGACATGTACAACCTTTGTAGCCTAGGTTTTAAGGGGAAATATCTCAGCACCTTGTGCAGAATTGTCTTACTCTTTCCTTCATTCAGCTTGTACCTGGGTTCGTGGCACACCGTACACTCTTTATATTGTTCAGTCTCCTTCCAAAAGAACATGCAATCATTTTTGCAAGCATGTATGGGAATATACTCGAGGCCCAAATTTCTTAATATCCTTTTCGCCTCGTAATATGATTTCGAAAGGGTCTCCCTAGTAGGAAGCGCTGCTTTAATCAATTCAATGACCATATTAAATGATTTGTTACTCCATCGGTTGATGGTCTTAATATGAAGGAGTTTCACGAGAAATTTCAGTTTCGAAAACTTATCACAACTCGGATATAACGGCTGTCTTGCTTCCCTCAACAAGGACTCAAACGCTTCCAATTGTCCCGTGTCACTCCTGTGACTACTCGCCCCAGTTGTAGCCCCTTGCAAGTCTGCCAGCATTTGTGGCAAGCCTTCGTAACCAACCTCAACATTATCACCAAAGTCATCATCGTCGTCTTCTTCTTCATCCTCAAATACCACTAGTACGTCGCAGTGTTCCCCGTGAAATTCTCAATACGTATACCTCTTATCCATCCCGTGTTGGAGTAGGTGCTCTTTGGCCTCATCTATGTGCATATAATCCTATTATTGCACCTCCTACATGGACATTATCCTATTTCTCCCATCTACAGATACACGAGTAAACTCAATGAAATCTTTGATCCCCTTTACATACCCTAGTAAATGTCTGCCCCTCAAGTCCATCCAACTCTTATCTATTTTCGTCTACCTAATACAAATAAAAAATGATACTCATTATAAATATGAAACATGAATCCTATTACCTCCAACTTCTCTCTAAAGGGTAAGGTGGTCCTATCTCATTCGTGAATGTACAATCTGCATTGCAATCAGCAAGCAAATCAAATGCTTGATTCCACTGGGACAAAATTTCAGCAGCATCTCCCTACGGTTCTCCAAGTATATGAGATAGACGTTGGCATGCCTAAATATATACCTAGAGAACCATAGGAGACCAGTGCTGAAATTTTGTTATAGTGGAATATTCAAGCATGAGAAGCTATTGATTGCAATGCAGATTTTTGCATTCCCGAACTGTCCTCTCTAGAAAATTCAAGAATCGATTTTCATATACACGAGCCCAATCGCGAATAAATTTTACTGACAAGATTCACATATGATGAAAATGACTCCTGAACGAGGCTAGGCTTACATGAATGCAATTATACATTGAGTTACATGATCATTTAGTTACAAAGCATTACTAATACAAAAACATGACATTCGAGCTAATTTAAATATATATTCAGGACACGATAAGGCAGGGCGAGAGTAGATTTTTCAGCCCAGTCCTGAACCAATGTCGGGTTTTCCAAATTATTAGTAAGAGATTGTCCAATCTCTTACTTTCTTAGTTTTTATCAAAACTTAAATCCTTGCCAATGGCCATTGTAGTACTATGTGAATATCTACCTAAATATAGACATCAAATATAGAATAGACTACCAAAATACCCATATAGAATAAAGATGAAGACAGAGTGAAGGATAGGAGGAAGAGAAGCATGACGATGCAAAGCATATTAACAAGAAAATGGGCAAATTGGGATTTTATATGGAGCACAACTTAGATCTTGTACAATCAAGTTTTGGGTTAATTTTAAGTTTTATTTATGTTTGTTTTAAGTTATTATGTTGTTTGTCATCTTTATTTTTATTTTATCAATTTTAGAAATTAGGGGATTTTGGTAATTTTTAGAATTGCTAGACATAAATTGTACCTATGATCCATGAGTCTTATTTTGGGTCAAGTTATATTATCTAAGTTTTATTTATAGTTCTAATTAGTTTAGAATTTAGTATATTCTTTATTAGTCAAAGTTTCTGAATTTATTATTTTTCATTCCTAGTCCTAGTATGAGTAGTTAAAGTCTAAAAATGTAATTTCAACTTATAAACATCTATGTAATTCCTTTCTCTCAATAGAGTTTAAGATTAAGTTTAAGTTTAGAGAATTGAAATTAATTGATGTGTGATATAAACTCACTTTAGGGGGTGATTCTTTAGGAACTGTAGGTGGGATTCCTAGATTTTATTTTCTTCTTTTTTTCCCCCTAAAATTATTTTCTTGGGTTACTGTTCACAGCCCTAGAACCGCTCATATTTTAGTCCCAAACCCTTACTCTATGAACCCTAATCAACCTTCCAATTTCACATCCAAACATCAAAATTAGTTGTTGTCCCGCAACCCCAACTCCTATTTTTTTGAATTTCATTTAATTTTGTGACTGAAACCCATTCAAATAAACCCTTTGTTTAACTGTTTAAAAACCTAAACCCACAAGTTTTAGACAACCCAAATCTACCATAAAAGTATTTTTGGTAGCTTTATCCAAGTCTTATTAATCCTTAAAAATGCCTTCCTTAAAGTCCAAGTTTTCAATTGAATGACCGATAAATTTTCATTATATCAACTAGACAATGTCTAACAAATATTACCTTGTTTATTTCTAATAGTGGCTCTCCTACAATGGATGTTGGGTGTTGGATCAACTGTTTATCTAGATTCGATACAAAGAATCTGATCTGATGATTCAATCAGGATTTCATAACACTTCTAGTTAAATGAATTGGATACAGATGAAACTAATATAATTCTTCAATGAATCATTCGATCATATATAATATATTATATGTAGTTATATTATATTATATTGCTAATGAGTAACACTAAGCTCAATTCTCATATAGGAACTTAGGAAGTTGGCATCTAATCGGTTATTTGGGTGGGAAAGACCCACCTTGTTTATGCTGAAAAATTTCCAACTTGTGACGATACTTAAAAAGCCATTAATTAAAGATTTGTTGAAGATTAATTCAAAATATTCTTAATTACAATTTAAAACTTTTAATTTTAATAGCCACTTAATTTCAATTCATTTTCAGTCCCATCTAGTAATAAGTATGTGATGGTGTGATGGGACTTTGGTGGTTGTACTTTGTTTTAGAATCATATAATTTTAAATGTAAAACACCAAACTTGTTGTATAATTCCAATAATAATGGAGCCAAGTTACCTGCTACAAACTAATTTGCATTATGAAGAAGAGTTTGTAGAGCTGATAGGTCATTGTTTATGGCTCACACAAAATCAATATTAGCATGGTAGGTGTGACAGAAAATCAATCAAATTTGACTTTAAGGATTAGGAAAGATTTCTTTGGCAATTTTTTAATTGTTGCTGGAGTGTCTTAATCTTAGAGACATAAATAGACAAGGAAATATATAAATTTAATTTTTGGCAACCAATTAGAAATATGCTGAGGTTACTTAATTTGTTGTTATCAAAATGTTTAATGTAAGAAATAGTGTGTGTGTATATATATATATATGTGTGTGTGTGTGTGTGTGTGTGTGCGCGCGCGTGCAAAGGGATAATCACATACAAACCGAAATTATTAACAAGTAGAAGCCCAAACAGTATAATAAATTATTAACAAGTAAAAGCCCAAATGGTATATAGGAGTAATGATCAAAGATTAATCCTGTCTTGATCACAAAAAGAAATACAACACACAAAAATAGTATAATAAACACAAAAAAATATATTTCGGACATGACTAAAGTTAAAACTGATATGTATATATTTACACGTGCATATATAAATTTACACAAACGAAAGGGATAATCACACACTAACCCAAATTATTAACAAGTAAAAGCCCAAACAGTATAATAAATTTAACATAAACCTTAGAAGACGATGTTGGTCCGATTTGTGAATGTAGCTGGGGTCTTTGAAAACCTAACGAGGATTTGATGAGTTTTTCTCCGTCGCCGTTGCCGTCGCCGTGGAGATGGTCTACGTTTGAACTGCCACCGCCGTCCCCGTCAAGAATGTGCCTTCCGCCACTGCCGCCGAGATGAGTGAGAGTGGAGAAGAAGAAACCACCGCCGTTGAGAGGAGTGAGAGTGGGGAAGAAGAAACTGTCGCGCTGCCGACAGATCGAGAGGAGAAAAGGAAATATGAAGGGTCGAACTGATCGAGAAGAGAAGAAGAAAGCGCATAAATGGTAGGCTTTTTAGCGATGCACATTGAGAAGAGAAGAAGAAAGTGCATAAATGGTAGGCTTTTTAGCGACGCACAATGTGCGTTGCTAACGAGTTTAAGCACGTCACAAATATTCCCATAACACGACATCGTTCCAATTAAACAAATATTAGCGACGCACACTGAGTGTCGCTAATATTTGGCGACGTACATGTGCGTTGCTAATATTTGTTAGTTCGTCGCTAATTAATTGGCACCCTTTTTTTTTTGTGTGGGAAAGGATTTTTTTTTTGTTGTTTTTAGCGATGCCCATGGTGTATGTCGTTAATAGTGTCTTTTGGTGACGTACACTGTGCGTTGCAAATAATGTGCGTCACAAAAAATGACTATTTTTGTAGTGATAGAACAAAAACAAAATTCTCAAAATATTGTAAATACAGAAACAAAAATTAAATGAAAACAAATAGAAATTAAAACTTACAGTTTTCCACGAAAAATACCAAAAGTAAAGCAATGGTGATTGACCAAGGTTAGTGTCTAACACTCTGTTCTTAAGATAATATCGCCCTCGCACTGGTGCTTTCGAGTTTTCAATGACGGTTGTCTCCCAAGATACAATGGTCACGCACAATAGATAGAAACACTTCAATCTTATGTGCACGGCGAACCAAAACTTGTCCTTAAACTCTCTTAATATGCAAATTCACAATATGAATGAACTTAATTCTAATACTTATGAAATTGAATGAATGATGACGAGGACGAATAGGATTTATATAGGTGACTTGGTGGCTGTTCAAACAGACACGAATCTAAAGGGTGCATATGTTCACGCAAATAGATATAATGCTTCAATTTGAATAGATGCATCCATTGGTGAACAAACACACCGATTTGAAATGACGCAACTATTCTTTGAATTCAAAGGGACGTACATGTTCTTGGTAACTGTTCAGTTAAAATTCAAAAACGTAACATTTTGAAAATATAATTTAAATAAATAAATTTATTTAAATAAATTTTTTATAAAAAGATATATATACAGCGGGTCAAGGCACAAGCCCAACTCAAGGTAATTGCATATATACTTTTTAAAAGCTTTGTTTCCAACCTATGTGAGACACAATCTGATCCGATCCGTTTATATATATATATATTAAAATTAATATATTATATATATTTATATATTAATATAATATATATATTTATATAATATATTAATTTTATTAATAATATATTAATTTTATTAATTTTAATATATATATATATATATTATAATTTTAAACGGATCGGACCGGATTAACAGATCGAATATTGGGTTATTGACGGATTCGGATACGGATTAACATTCGCATGATTCGTCAGATTAACGGATCGGATCGGATCGAATTTCTTATTAAACGTATCGGATTCGGATTGGCTCTGATCCGGTCCGAATCCGATCCGTTTACAACCCTAAACCAATATACATGTTCTTAATCTTCTCATGAATAAGAACATATTTTTATGTGAACCCATCTAAAATAATCTGTAGGGCCTATTTTAATTTTGGTTCAAATATGACAAAAAATTATTGCTCAATAATCAATTTTTTCAACAAAATATAGCCTATTACCGACATTTATTTTACCGATGCCAAAATCGTTGGCCATAATCATAAATTTGCCACCAATACGCTATCCGTTGTAATTAACAAATTATTACCGACGTTTTTATTAGTTGGCAATATTTAGATTATTTCTGACAATAAGAATCGATGGCAACGAGTAATATTTGCCACAAAAAATTAGCCCATGGGTAAATATAGATTTTTACCGACTCAAAACACAGTTGGTAAAAATAATTTAAAAACTCTAATGCCAAATTAATAACTACTGTATTACTAGTGAATAATACTACTTTTCCCCTACGTTTATGATAATTGTCGGTAATAGCCACCGAATTATTTTCTTATACTCACTATTCCCGACCACTTTGATCGTTTGTAAAAATGGACTATTCTATGATTATTGGTGGTCATGAGAGTGGGTAATATTCTATAATTATCGACGGCCATTAGAGTGGGTAATATAATAATATTACCGACAATTAAGTAGAAGCGTTGGTAATACATTCCTAATACCAGCAAATTTAACTGTTGGTAGTAGTGAGTGTGTAGTAATTTTTCTTATTGCTGACGAAATTTGTTATCATTGTTAATACTAATGTATTACCAACAAAATTTTCCGTCGGTAATGCTGAGACCTATTACATTATTCTCACTTTTTTTTTTTTTTTTTAAAGTGTATAATATTTGAAGACAAAGTAAATTGTTGTTTGTAAATTTTTTGACAGACTTTTTTATCTTTATTTGATATGTAACATTATTGGAATAATAATGAAACATTGGTGGTACTGAAATATTTAAGTTGGTTATAAGATTCCTATTTTCTCTTATTTATTATGTCGAGTATAGTTGTCAAATCATTCAGGTGACCTTAGGCAATAGACTTATTTTATTGCCTAGGCGATTGCTCAGTTAAAAAAGTAGTATAAAATTGATTTAATCATTATTTTAATTTATAATTTATCACAATCTATTTTATTGATTAGAAATAAAATCAATAAAAATAACCTTCTTATTCTTATATAAAAATATAAAGAAAAAAAAAACATTAACAACTATGTATCACTAATGTTATTTTGTGTTAGCGAACAAACATGCAATTTGAATTTTAGAAACATTGTAACTAAGATAAAGAAAAACAAAAAAAAATAATGAAATAAAAAATTAATTATGTATTAAAATAAGAAATTTGCTTAATAACAATTTATTATTCACGGATTCAAGAATATATTCAACCCTTAACAAGTAAAAGTTTAATTATGTATTAAAATTCAAAGTTTAGCTAATTATAAATATTTATTGTTCGGGTGATCGTCCAATTATTTTGATTTAGACAATCATCGCCTAGGCGCTTTGCCTATAGTCAGGCATTCAGGCTTTGCCTATAGTCAGGCATCCAGGCGACCGCCCAACCGATAACAACTATGATGTCAAGCATGGTATTCTGGAAACTTACTATTTTTTGTTATTAAATTTGGTGATTTAGTTAGTTTGTGGTTTGTAATTATGTAATATTATTAAGTTGATCCTCCCAATATTTTACACATGTTACTCTTTTGGGCCAAATAAATTTATCCTATAAATGTTTTTGCTTTAGTAAATTTTTTTGGATCGTTAAGATATTGTAAAGTTAGTATAGGTTATACCTTTTAGTTTTTCCCTTGTGCACTATTTATAAATACTATTTATTTATCAAAAAAATGATATAACATTAAATATTTATGACATTTCTTATATTAATATTATATAAGCAGTCAAAATTCGTGAGTTTCAGTTACAAAAATTACCTATTAGTATCATATTAATTTACTTTTTTTTCTTATTTATTTATCAAACGAATGCTAATATTATAATTTTAATGATAAATATTGATCATTTTCGTTTAAGTGTATCCACATATCTATAGATTTTATAGACACTCAGACAAAACATTTATGTTTAATATCTACATATTTATTTATATAAATATAGATTTTTTTTTTAATTGAAGTGATGGGTCGATCAACTTCAGTTACTTAATCCAATAATATTACATTATTACAAACTAACCAACTAAACTCATGAATCTATTGAATATGGGTCTTGGACCGATAAACTAACCAACTCATAATTGGGTTATATACACAGCTACTTACTATTACATAAAACATATAGACATTAACTTAGAATACATATATATCAATATATATATATATATAGACACACTTAACTAAATACAGTTAATCTTATTATAATTAATAAATATGAAAAATTAAAAATTTATTAATTATTAATTATTAAGTTTTCTTCATACTTTGATTAACTAATAATTATTTTTTTCATGTAAATAATTTTCAGTACAAAAATAAGATCTTATATATAATTTTTCACTGAATTTTAAGTTTTTCATAAAACATACGTAGAATATTAACTTATGGCATAAAAAATTTATAAATGTTTATTTTAAATAAAGAAGTTGTGTTTTCGAATATTATAATTTTTCTTACCTACAATTTTTTTGACTTCAATTACATAAAACTAATTAATATAATCACCAAGACATATCATAAATAATATATATATATATATATATATATATGAATGCATATATAACTATTTTATCTCTCTAATAATTAATATTATAAAGAATTTTTTTGAAAAATATATTAATTATTAAGTAATAAAAGTATTAATTATTTATCATAAAATCAAGTTAATTTTTTAAAAAATTATTAATTATTAGAGATTATTAATTTATTAAATATTAATTATAAGATGATCAATAATACGAAATAAAAAAATCATATTCATTCACAGATATGGTCAAAATTTTGTACACACACTTAAATAAAATATATAAATATAAGAAAATATAAATCCAAGATGGTAACATCTGCAGTCTCATTGTCTATCAAAAAAAAAAAAACAAAGAAACAAAAAAAACCTAACTAATTATTTCCTAGAAAGTAAAACTTATATAAAAAAACAATAAAATTATTAATATATATATATATATATATATATATATATTACCGACACATAAAACCGTTGGTAATATTTAACTATTTATTACCCACGATTTTATGCGTTAGTACTACTTTTTTGTGGTCCCAAAATTAGCAGTCATTTTGTCCCACTCTCACTCTCAGTCCCAGCTCTCGTCGATTCAGGCTTCTCCCATCACTCTGTCTCGCCATTTCTTCTCTGTATTAAACAGCATCTCGCTAAATCGGGACTTGCAATACACAAAGAGGTATCTTCGAATCCCTCACTGCTCAAATATTGCCCCCAAATATGAGTTTTTCTCCTCCTGCTCAAAATTATAACCCCGAGCACACGGCTGCAGGTGTTCGGCTTCCATCTCCTCTGTTTCTTCATCTCCTCCAATCTACATCTCCAACGCTACAGGTGATTCCCGATATCAGACCCGTGCCGGTGGTTTCTAGCAAAATTTTTATTTATCCATTTTATGTAATGCATTCTGGCTGGGGTTTTAGAAATGTAATCATGATATAATTTGGATTGTTAGGAACTTTGATGGAAGAGTGGTTGTAAAAGGTGATAATGTGCACTTCAAATTCTTACGGGTAAGGACAATAGTTGCTGATGGCCGATCCTTTAATGCCACTTGATCAGCAGTTGTGTCCTTTCCAATTTCTAATCTAGATTCCTTAGAGATTTTAGGACTAACACTTTGAAATGGTTTTTCTCTTTCTGCCTGTGAATGTCCAAGAAAAAGTCATAAATATTAGAATTTAAGAAAAAAATAAATGGAGATGCAATAACTGTATTGTACTTTAGCCTTAAATTTCAAGGACTCGCGAAAATTCTGTATTTGTAAGCCACAACACAAAATGAGAAATCTAAAAAGGTAGTAAGAGTCACTATGTTAACCCTTTCAGAATTTATAACACCCACAAATTTACCTTTTCTTTAATTTTGCAAAAGAAACAAGTCAAATTTAATTTTGCTTCTTACAACTTGAAAGATTTTATTTGTTGAATAATTCTGAGGAGATTGCAGCATATCACGCGAAAGTTTACTATGTACCTCTAATATAAATACATATGAGTTAATTTTGCCACAATTCTTACTTAATCAGCCATACATTATATGTATTTTACATGTAGAGAGCACAAGGAAATGTTAGAAAGAGAAAGCATACTTAATGTTGAAAGGAGGCACGAAACACTATTTGCTAAATGGTTTCAGACACGTGTAAGTTTATTGTGCCTCTGGCTACTTGGTAATTTTTTTAATAATTGATGTTGTCTTCTAATATCTAAGTGTGTATAGATTTTTCTATATAGATGGAACTATTGTGGAAACAGAAATCACCAGAAGCTACTGAAGACTTGTATTCGTTAGCATGTGGTCTTGACAAATGAGTGACACGGTACACTGGTTGTATCGTGAATGGGTTTTCACACAAGGGAACGTGAAATGAATCGTAAAACTCAGAATAGTGGTGTGGTTGTGACGGGCTTTGAAGGTGATAAGGAGATCAATTATTATGGTGTTTTGACAGATATTGTTGAAGTAAGCTATTGCTTTAGCAATCGAGTTTTCTTGTTCAAGTGTGATTGGTGGGATGTTACTAATACCAATAAAGGAGTACGTACAGATGCATACTCCACTAGTGTTAATATGGCACTGAACACGATATTCCAGTGATCCTTATGTCCTAGTGTCGCAAGTTAAACAAATCTTTTACCTTAGGGAAACCAAATAGGCAAATATCATGGTAGTGGGCAAGTTGTTGAATTGATAAAGCCAAGAAACAATTATGATGTTTTAGCGATAGAGGACTAATGGAGGACGACGCATTCCAACAAGAGGAGCAGTTGACAGATAATGGGGTTGTCCAACATCGTCTAGTACTTGAAGCCATGGACAATGAAAATAATGTCGAGACAATGGAATCGTCATCTCTGAATAGGACAGATATTGAGGCTATTCAAGTCGACGCCTTCTATGTTGCCATAACTTTGGAGGAGTCAAATTAGGCAGATCCTACTTTCATTAATGATGATGACAGTGATGAAGATGATGACACTTTGATGGAATATTGTACTGATGATGATGAAGAAGAACAATTTTTGACTGATGATGATACCGATGTAGAGGACTGATAACGATATTTGTACTTCTTAACTATATATGAATGGAAATGTTTTTGGCTAGAATAAGACAACGTTGCTACAAGTTTATGGCTTGCAATATGTTATTAAAACATATTTAGAATTTTAGCATAGTATTTGGTTATGCAAAAAAATTAAAGACCTTAATTGGAATGGCATGGATTAAAACCAATTTGCATGTTAATTTGAAATGTCAATGTCTCATTTGCATATGTCACCAAAGTGCTTCGGTTTGTTTGCTGTCTGTCCTATATGCAATCCAAAACAATTTTCATGGAATTGTTGGCTTTAAACAATCCCTTTTGCTTCATTCTTTTCTGTCATGTTTTAGACCAAAGTTTAGAAAAATTTAGATTTCAGAGAAGAATCTAACTCCCCGCTCTGTTTAGTTGCTTACTATAAAAGTTGGTAGCATATAATTAGGATGTCTTTAACTCAAACTCATATTGATGTTTCATCACTTCAGCACTTCTTTTTATGTGTTCCTTCATTAAACACAATGAATATTTCATAAAAAATGAGTTTTCAATGAAGAAATGGCTCTGATGAGAAATATTTTGAGTCGTAAACATTTTGATTTCAGAGTATGTTATCTGCTAATGAAGCACCGATTCCAAATAGTCATGGTTTACCATCAGACTCGGTGGCTACTGGCTCCTCACCATTTCAGCCAAGCAGTGCTGGTAAGTTTGAAAGATTTATGAAAATTTTACACATTTTTGTAATATTCAATCTACTAGAGTTTCATTATTTGCCCAGGTTTGACTCGTACACAGAAGGGAAGGGGGATGTCGAAGAACAACACGCTAAATAAGTTAATTCATGATACGGGTAACAATCTGAAGGTAGAGATGCCCCTACATCTTGAGACTCCAGTGGGCAAAGTGGCTGCTGTGTTCAAGACAGAGGTTGGCATTATTTCTCGCGACCATGCTCCCATTTCATGTGCCAAGTGGAAATATGTTCAAGACTCAAAGAGGCTTACTTTGTACAAACGCATAGAGGTAATATGATTTTTTTTTATATTTCTCCACAGCCCTTTTTAGTCTGAGAAATGTGAGTTTCCGGCAGGCCGCCTTGTTTTTCCAGTACAATTGTTCTTGCATCACAGTATCTTGGCTTTTTTGGATGTTCTTCCCCTATTATTGTGTGGTTCATGCATGTTGAATTGTTTGGTTTTATTAAATTTGGCTCGATGGAAGCTTTCTATTTCCTTTACAAATATAACTAACCTTATGATTGAATTACTTGCCTAGAACTTCAGGAAAGATTTGACATTGATATGAAGAATTGGCACATAAAGAAATGTGCCAATGAATTGTTGGCGAAATGATTGAAAGAGTTTCGTAGTGATATGCACAAACATTTCAGGAAGCTTTGACAGGCCAAACTTGATCCACGCCGACATCCTTATCGCGGTGTCACACTAGATGATTGGGATATTGTATGCACCAGGTTCAAGTCCAATAGTTTCAAGGTGCATATTTATGTTCAAATTTAAATTAACTAGCATTATTTTGTTTTTATGTTTTTTTATAGTGCAATGGAAACAATCTGGTTTAGCCACATTCGGTTTTGTGCTGATGACACAAGTATTTGATATACCCAATGTCTTCTAGCATATACTTTAGGTACTTGTTTATGGCATTTTAATATAAGTACACTTGTAATAATTCCTGTAATGTTTTCTATTCTTACTATATTAGGGATGTTTTATATCAATGCAGAAAAAAAGCAAGCAAAACATTGAGAACCGTAATAAATTAGAAGTTATTCACTGCAGCGGATCGAGGTCATTTGCCCAATATTGGAATAACACGGTAAGACTAATTGTATTGTCAATATATCTATATATATATATATATACATACATCTTCTCCATTCTTCATTTAATATTATATTTAATATCACATGTAATTACATAGCGTGATCCCGAGACACAATAGACGATTGGACAAATCGAATTATGGAAGATAACGCACCACAAGGAGGGGAAGGGGTGGACTGCTCCTCAGTTCCAGGAGTATTATGTAAGTAACATTTAATATTTTACAATATTAATATTTCAAGTTACTGTAGCACTAATGGTTACTGGTTTTCATAATTACTTGCAGGAACACATGAAAAGACTACAGTCACATAACACCGTAGAGGGTGTTGAACCATTAACTGAGGTCAAAATATGCAAACAAGTATTGGGTTCAAGGCCTGGATATGTTCGTGGACTTGGGCATGGCGTTGTGTTCCCCCTCCATCAACTTCAAGTAGTTTAACCGCACAACTTAGTGATCTTAATTGGAGGTATGAAGATGAGCGACGTCGCAATGAAGTGTTGCAGTCGCGAATAGAACACATCAATGAGAATATGAGGAATGAAGTGCAGACCCAAGTGCAAGAACAATTGGCTGAGATGTTGGCAAGTATGGAGGCTTCAATGCAAAAAGAGATGGAGTATCCCATGCAATGGCAGATGGAAGCTCTGCTTGAGAGATTGGCCACCAGCTCGTCCTTGACTCATAGGTATGCTTTCAATATAGAATAATGTTATTTCAGTGCTGCTCTTTAAGTTGTGTTCCTTTGCTGGCCATTACTTGATCTTACTTGACTCTAGATACTGAACATAAGCTAATATATGTGTTACATGGCACGGCACTTTATTTATACAATTAAGGTTTGCCCTATTCAAAGATTGAAAGAAACATGTTTAGTTTTAATAATAGATTATTTATGCACTTTATTTTCAGTGTTAATACATGAGGATTCTGTCTAATTTTTGGTATTGTAGTTCTCTTTAGTTTTTGGTATTGCAACGCTATTTAGTTTGTGAAGAAACTGCATTTAAAAAGTAGACTAAAGCTTCATCTTTATGTTTTTCATGAATTTTTTCCATATTGTAAAGGAAAAGGTATTGGGACCTCAAAGGTCTGTGTCCAAGTTAGAAAATTTCATTTTCCATTTCTTTCAAATATGCCATCTCTCTCTCCCCCCCCCCACCCCCAAAAAAAAAAAAAAAAAAAAAAAAGCACACACACACACACACATATATACATTTCTGAATTTGTTTTGGTAATATTTATATGTTATTTCCATCCCAGTTTCAATCATTTGTGGTTTCAAGATTCTAAAAACATCAACCCTACATATTAATTGTGGAATTGAAGACTTAGAATTAGAATTGGTTTGAATATATAAGAGGCAAGCTATTCTAAAATTTAAACTAATTGGCATCAAATTCAACCAATCCCAATTCCAAAACTCCAATTCCATAGTGCCGATTATATATACAACATAAAAAAGTAATTTGGAATAAAAAAATGGATTAATATTAAAAGATACCTTTTTCTAAATAGTTCAAGTTTTTGTCAGCATCTTTTTTTAATTTTTAAATAGTTTGGAAATCCACCATTGTGTTTCTGGCTTAATTTGCAGCTCCATATCTGTCTTGGTTGGACCTTTGACTAAGGGTCCGTTTGGTAGGCCGGAATGGGGGTAGGAATGGAATGAGCATTCTTGCCCCCATTACATTCTCACGTTTGTTTAGGGTACGTTTGGTACGCTGGAATGAAATGAGACAGGAATTGAATAGCATCAGGAATAGAGTGGAGCCGGAATTGAATGAGAATAATTATTCCATTCTTTTGTTTGGTTAATACCCAATAATGGAATGACAATTACATTCCTGTGTTTACTTTGAACCCTATCAAATTGTTGGAATGAAGTTAATATTAAGTTAGATATTCAAAGTACTTGTATAAATTTCAAAGCTTTCATGTTCGTTTAATTAAAAAAAAAGTTCAACCTACATTTTTTTTATTGGCAAAAAAAAAAAAAATTATTGGCGAAAAAAAAAAAAAATTCAACCTGCATTTGTTTTATTAGCAAAAAAAAAAAAAAAAAAAATTAACCTGCATCAAGTCACTATATTCCACTTCAACATGTTACATTTAAAAATAATAGTACTCATATTTGCCCAATTGAGCATAACTAGAAAATTTCCTAATTAAAAATCAGTCCAATTGCAATCAAAAGCTGGGAATGTAATAACATAAGCCTAATAAATCAGTTTAAATGCAAGTCCAAATCAAAATCAATCAAAATGCCATTGACAGAGATTTTTTTAACAGATCCCAGATGCTTCCATTCATTTTTTCAAGTAACAAAAAGTTTCATATATATATATATATATATATATATACACATACTATCATTAACAAAGTAAGACCAAGTTTGTCCAAAAAGAAACTTACTAACAACATTCCCAAAATAACAGACCATGAATCCATGTTAACCTCCAAAAGAGCAAGTAACCTCCGAAAAAAGAACTTTCTAGTTTTGTTTCAAAATATCAAGTTCAAACTTTAAAACCAACAACTATATATCACCCCTAAGTAATGCTTTCACCCATTTTGCCTTCTCATCATCAGCAATAGTGAAAAAAAAAACAGTTGTTTCTTGATCACGAGCAATTTGAAGAGTTGCTTTATGACGCTCAAACATGGAAATAGTAGGCAGCTTCAACGATTCTTCATTAATCCTCACCCTATTCTCAGCAACTGCGACATCATAACCCATTGCTTTAGTCAATTTGATTGTAGACTCTTTGATCTCCCTGCCCAGTGCTAATCCTACCTCTTTGATTGCTTCTAATAAGTTGTCATTGCTGTGACTCCTCCTCCTCCTCCTCCTCTGGCTAGAACATTCCTTCACTTGAAGTTTTAGTATTATGTGTTGGTACAAAAGAGAGTGATGCATCATTTTCATCCAATCCATCTCTTGTCTTAGTCTCATTTTCTGCACCTTCTTTATTAAGTTCTTCCACAACATCTGTAGCGGTTTGAGCATTCCTCCTAGTTGCTCGATCTCTTTCAAATATGATGAGAAGTTTCTCAAAATGGGGTAAAGATTTATTTTTGAACATAGCTGCACCCTTGTGACTCTACAAACAAACCACATAAAGAAATGATTATCGAAATAAAATATGTAATGTAAATGAAAAATTACACTTACCTTTATGTATTATTCCCACACAGGTGGCTATGCAACCACACATTTCTTATCATTATCCCAGCCAAACCCACTTGTGTTAGGCCCGTATAACATGTCACAAACAATATTGAAATCTCTCTTCATTGTTTTGATTCTTGATTCTATGTGTGGTTTTGCCTTAATTCCCACTCCAGGCAACTTCACATTCAATTCTCTTTCCACAACATTATAAAACCCAAGCTTAAAACCATTATCTGCTCTATGATTTCCAGTATTAATAGCATGAAACATGGCTTCAATAAGCTTCTCATCCTCATTTTCAGTCCATTTGTTTTTTATTTTTTCTTCGGTCCTCAATCTTCTAATGTTGATGAATCCATTTCTAACACATGCAAAATAAATACTAAGAAGAAAATATAACAATTACTAAAATAAAATTCAATAACATCAATAACATACATTAGCATAATATATCATTCGTAAGAACTCGAACATTAAACCAAACAAAATTACAAGAAACTTTTTTTAATTGTTCTACAATAATATAGTTAATAAATTACATTAGAAACAAATCTATCTGCCTTGTCTACTTGCCCTCCAGTCATTAAACATTTCGACTGCTAAATTTGCTCTAAATGTACTCCATGCATCCGATGTCTCAATAGTTGTAATTGGGTCACCATGTACTTCATTACTTACTTCTTGAGTTTCCAATTGTTCCTCTAATGGGTCTATGGGCATCTCTCTTCTAATGAAATTGTGTAAATGACAACATGCAATTATAATCCGATTTTGTGTGTTAATTGGATAAAATGAAGGACTCCTAAGAATCGCCCACCGTAGCTTAAGCAACCCAAAACACCTCTCTATCACATTCCTAGCTGCTGAATGCTTCATGTTAAAAAATTCTTCATGAGTAGTTGGTTGGTGTCCCTCCCTCCAATCGTTCAGGTGATACCTTTGACCTCTATATGGGGCAAGAAATCCTCTTGCCATTTGTGTAGCCAACATCAATAAGGTAATAATAACCTTTATAGAAAATAATTCACTGTTTTTAGTACAAGGAAATTGAAATAATTTAGAAATTGTGTCATATTCTATCACATGTGAAAGATATTTTGGTATCTTACCGTGTGGGACTCTCAACCCATTACGTCTACTAACTGTATCACGAAGCACTCTACCATCAGCAGCCGAGCCTTCCCAACCCGGCCATACATAGATAAGATACCACACGGTTAGTAGAGTGCTTCGTGATGTGGTTAGTAGATGTAATGGGTTAAGAGTCCCACACGGTAAGATACCCAAATATCTTTCACGTGTTAGAATATGACACAATTTCTAAATTATTTCAATTTCCTTGTACTAAAAACAGTGAATTATTTTCTATAAAGGTTATTATTACCTTATTGATGCTGGCTACACAAATGGCGAGAGATTTCTTGCCCCATATAGAGGTCAAAGGAATCACCTGAACGATTGGAGGGAGGGACACCAACCAACTACTCATGAAGAATTTTTTAACATGAAGCATTCAGCAGCTAGGAATGTGATAGAAAGGTGTTTTGGGTTGCTTAAGCTACGGTGGGCGATTCTTAGGAGTCCTTCATTTTATCCAATTAACACACAAAATCGGATTATAATTTCATGTTGTCATTTACAAAATTTCATAAAAAGAGAGATGCCCGTAGACCCACTAGAGGAACAATTGGAAACTCAAGAAGTAAGTAATAATCGGATTATAATTGCATGTTGTCTTTTACACAATTCATAAGAAGAGAGATGCCTGTAGACCCACTAGAGGAACAATTGGAAACTCAAGAAGTAAGTAATGAAGTACATGGTGACCCAATTACAACTATTGAGACATCGGATGCATAGAGTACATTTAGAGTAAATTTAGTAGTCGAAATGTTTAATGAATGGAGGGCAAGTAGACAAGGCAGATAAATTTGTTTCTAATATAATTTCTTAACTATATTATTGTAGAACAATTAAAAAAAGTTTCTAGTAATTTTGTTTGGTTTAATGTTCGAGTTTTTACGAATGATATATTATGCTAATGTATGTTATTGATGTTATTGGATTTTATTTTAGTAATTGTTATATTTTCTTCTTAGTATTTATTTTGCATCTGTTAGAAATGGATTCATCAACATTGGAAGATCGAGGACCGGGAAAAAAATTAAAAAAAATGGACTGAAAATGAGGATGAGAAGCTTATTGAAGCCATGTTTCATGCTGTTAATACTAGGAAATCATAGAGCAGATAATGGTTTTAAGCCTAGGGTTTTATAATGTTGTGGAAAGAGAATTGAATGTGAAGTTGCCTGGAGTGGGAATTAAGGCAAAACCACACATAGAATCAAGAATCAAAACACTGAAGAGAGATTTCAATATTGTTTGTGACATGTTATATGGGCCTAACACAAGTGGGTTTGGCTTGGATAATGATAAGAAATGTGTGGTTGCAAAGCCACCTGTGTGGGAATAATACATAAAGGTAAGTGTAATTTTTTATTTACATTACATATTTTATTTCGATAATCATTTCTTTATGTGGTTTGTTTGTAGAGTCACAAGGGTGCAGCTATGTTCAAAAATAAATCTTTACCCCTGTTTTGAGGAACTTCTCATCATATTTGGAAAAGATCGAGCAACTGGGAGGAATGCTTAAACCGCTGCAGATGTTGTGGAAGAACTTGATAAAGAAGGTGCAGAAAATGAGACCAAGACAAAAGATGAATTGGATGAAAATGATGCATCACTCTCTTTTGCACCAACACATAATACTAAAACTTCAAGTGAAGAATGTTCTAGCCAGAGGAGGAGGAGGAGGAGTCGCAGCAATGACAACTTATTAGAAGCAATCAAAGAGGTAGGATTAACAATGGGCAGGGAGATCAAAGAGTCTACGATCAAATTGACTGAAGCAATGGGTTATGATGTCGCAGTTGCTGAGAAGAGGGTGAGGATTAATGAAGAATCGTTGAAGTTGCCTACTATTTCCCATGTTTGAGCGCCATAAAGCAACTCTTCAAATTGCTCGTGATCATGAAACAACTAATTTTTTTTCACTATTGCTGATGATGAGAAGGCAGAATGGGTGAAAGCATTACTTAGGGGTGATATATAGTTGTTGGTTTTAAAGTTTGAACTTGATATTTTGAAACAAAACTAGAAAGTTCGTTTTTTGGAGGTTACTTGCTCTTTTGGAGGTTATCATGAATTTATGGTCTGTTTTTTTGGGAATGTTGTTGGTAAGTTTCTTTTTGGACAAACTTGGTCTTACTTTGTTAATGATGGGGTGTGTGTGTGTGTGTATATATATATATATATATATATATGAAACTTTCTATACTTGAAAAAATGAATGGAAGGATCTGGGATGTGCTTAAAATTTTTTTTTCTGTTAATGGCATTTAAACTGATTTATTAGGCTTATGTTATTACATTCCCAGCTTTTGATTGCAATTGGATTGATTTTTAATTAGGAAATTTTCTAGTTATGCTCAATTGGTCAAATATGAGTACTATTATTTTTAAATGTAACATGTTGAAGTGGAATATAGTGACTTGATGCAGGTTGAATTTTTTTTTTTTTGCCCATAAAAAAAATGCAGATTGATTTCTTTTTTTTTTTTGCCAATAAAACAAATGTAGGTTGAAATCTTTTTTCATTAAAACGTACATGAAAGCTTTGAAATTTATACAAGTACTTTGAATATCTAGCTTAATATTAATTTCATTCCAACAATTTGATGGTTCAAATCAAACACAGGAATATAATTGTCATTTCATTATTGGGTATTAAGCCAAATAAAATAATGGAATAATTATTCCCATTCAATTCCTGGCTCCATTCTATTCCTGATGCTATTCCATTCCTGTCTTATTCCATTCCAGCGTACCAAACGTACCCTAAGTTTAATTGACAATGCAATTTCAACTCGTTATTTGAGGGGCCGTGTTCTCTACTTCTGAGTTTCCATGGACTAATAATGTAAAGTACATGCCTACAACTGTAAATGTCAAGAATACGAATTATGATATGATACGAATTATAAAGTGCATGCCTTTGTTCTTATCTCATTTCCTCTATGTTCTTTCTTTCTACCTTTTTCTTCTGTTTTTCTTTGATGTAATCTTGAATTTTTTTGGGTCTTTCTTATCCTTTTCCTTGTATGCATCTGATTCTGGGGTTTATTCTTGATTGGTTTGTTGATCTCATCAAAATGTGGTGGCAATGTTTTAATTTATTGTCTTAAGAAATTGGAATTTTGTGGGAGTTGGCTAGTTTCTAATGGTGGATTAAAGTTTTCTGGAGGAGTTTTGAATGGGTATGGGTTGGATTTAGATTGAGATGGTGGATTTTGAGATAATTTTAAGTTGTTATGGTCCTATGCAGAATTATTGTATGGAAGCTTTTTCCTGGCAAGATCCCTTTAACTCTATTTCTTAAGGAGAATGAGTAGGCAATGATAATGCATGAGGTTTGGGGACAACTAAAGGAAGGATGGTTATTGTGCAATTGTTCTTCAGATTGTTCTTTAGATGTGGTGGTTTCACAGTGAAGTGCTTATTTTTTTGCCTGGTTTTATTGCTTTGGTTTTTAGTTCGGATTGATACAAATATAATTGATTGGTGCTATTGATTAGTTGGGGGATCCTTTTGGATTAAAATTCTTCTATCAAGGTTATAAAACTTAGTTGAGAAATGATGATTGCTGAAGTTGCTGTTGGGATTGAGCTTGATTTACTATAGCAGTGCTCATATAATCCATAAAAAAAGGGTACGTGGCAGGTTTGGATGGGTGTCATGGGAGCAGTGGCTTTGGTTAATGGTTGATGTCTGGCAATGCATATATGTTCCTGTGTCATATTTATATTACTAGATGTTTGAAGTTGGGATTGGAGTTTTCAACTATGATACTTCTTGCACTATCACTTTTCTTCTTTTATTGACGTCTTGTAAAATTTGTTTATTTTCATCAATAAAAGTTTTTTTGCTGATCAGAAAAAAAAAAAAAACTAAGTCAATGGTACAACAAGGTTGACAATGGTGGAGGTCCGGGGCTGCAATTATAAATGACTACCTGAGAGTCATTATACACCAGCAACACTTTAAAGTATTTTTTTAATATACATTCACTAGATGGATATGTATGTGTGTGTGTGTGTGTGTGTGTGTGTGTATCACACATTATATATATTTTTACATGTATTAGTATTTCTCATTTTTATGAATTCTTGGCTATAATGAGCTGGAGAAAAAACCAAAGCTAGTTGCTCAAATCAAATCAAAGGGATGTTAATAATTAAAGATTACATGTATATAAGAATGCTGCTCATTAATTCAAATTCATGTAGGGAATTTGATTTGGTGGGTTGTTGCCAGTATGAATACTGTTACAGGAATATACAGGCTGTAGGGTTGACTTGTATAGGCCCAATCATAGGGATTCTAATTAGTCTACTTTCCTAGTTTAGTCTCTCAATTTGTGTATAAATACACTTGTATATTTTGAATGGAATAATATAGAGAATTATTTTTCTCTCTTGGTTTACATGGTATCAGAGCCATTCTGAGAGCTAGGGTTTCTTCTCTTTTATTTTTTTTTCTTTTTCCCTTCTTTCCGGCCATTCTGCCTAGTGAGCAGAAGTGGTAACATTCCTTGGATCACCCAGTTCGAGTGATCCTCTTTTCTCACCGCCGGCGTGGACCAGTAGCCCACCTGCCGATCGGCCTCTCTCTGAAGTCCGGTCACCAGAATCCCAGCACGTGAGCCTCACGCGCCACCAGAAACTTTTGCCTTCGTCAGCTACTTCACGCGCCGACGCGTGGAGGCGCGTGTGGCTGCGCCTCTATCTCCGATCAGTCTTCTCGGTGTCGCCTCACTCTCTCCGGCACTTCTGTGTATTCGGTTGCTTTGCTGCTATTCGTTTGGACACTCTGGTTGCCCTCTTGCTTCACGGCTGTTCGTGGACTTCACTGTTACTGGTCTTCTTGGCTAGTTTCTTCTGTTACTGGTCTTCACTGCTTCAATGCTGCTGTTGTTGCTTCACTTCACTGTGTTCTGTTTCTATGGCTGAAGAACAGAAGAGTTTGGTTGTGACAGATGTTATTCCTATGATGTCCAGAATCACAGAACACAAGTTAACTGGTCCCAATTATTTCGATTGGTGTAAGACCGTCAGGATTTATCTGTGGAGCCTTTCTAAGGACAATCATCTCACGGCTGATCCCCCCACGGATAATACTCGCCAGGAGTGGTTGAGAAATGATGCTCGCTTGTTCTTGCAAATCAGAAACTCTATTGACACTGAAGTTGTTAGCCTGATTAATCACTGTGAGTATGTTAAAGAATTAATGGAATATTTAGAATTTCTGTATTCTGGAAAGGGAAATCTGTCACGTATCTATGAGGTTTGTAAGGACTTTTACCGAGCTGAACAACAAGATCACTCTCTTCAGGCCTATTTTATGAATTTCAAACGAATCTATGAAGAATTGAATGTCTTGTTACCTTTCAGTCCTTGATGTCAAAGTCCAGCAAGCTCAACGGGAGCAAATGGCAGTAATGAGTTTCTTGGCTGTCCTTAATTCTCAGTTTGAGATTGCTAAATCTCAGATTCTCTGTAGTGCTGAGATTTCCTCTCTCCATGAGGTCTTCACTAGGGTACTTCGCACAGCTACTAGTACATCTGTTGCTCCATCTGTTCATGCTTCTAGTGCTCTTGTCAGTCATCATGGTGGATCTGACATTGGACGGTCTTATCCTAAGAACAAGGGAGGAGGTACAGGTAGTTCGGATGCAGGGGGAGTTGTCTGTTATTATTGTCATGAGCCGGGCCATACCAAACGCACGTGTAAGAAATTGCAAAATAAGTCTCAGAAGTCCCATTCAGCCCATGTTGCGGTTACTCCTACACCTAGCACATCTGAGCCAACCATTACAGTCTCTGCAGATGCATTCGCTAAATTCACCCAGTATCAAGCAGCATTGCAGCATTCATCTCCATCTGTCACTGCCATTGCCGAGTTAGGTAAACTAAATACGTGTCTTCTTTCCTCTTCCTCACAATGGGTCATTGATTCTGGTGCTACAGATCATATGACATGTAATTCTAGTCTTTTCTCCACTTTTCAGTCACACACATCTCCTTCTAATGTTACTTTAGCAGACGGTTCCACCTCTTTTGTGCTTGGGTTTGGTACTGTTAATCCAACTCTATTGATTTCGATGTCTTCTGTCTTGAGTCTACCACGATTTTCTTTTAATTTAATGTCTGTAAGTAAACTTACTCGTACCCTGAATTGTAGCATCTCATTTTTTCCTGATCATTGTCTTTTTCAGGATCTTATGACGAAGAAGATTATTGGTAAAGGATATGAATCAGGTGGTCTCTACATTCTGGATACCCAGGTGCCTAGGCCCATTGCATGTTCCAGTGTCGTCACTCCATTTGAAGCACATTGTCGGTTGGGACATCCTTCTTTGCCTCTGTTGAAGAAATTATGTCCTCAGTTTCATCATGTTTCTTCCTTAGATTGTGAGACGTGTCAGTTTGGCAAACATCATCGTTTGCCGTCGGTCCCTCGAGTCAATAAACAGGCTAGTTTTTCCTTTGAGATAGTCCATTCAGATGTTTGGGGTCCGTGTCCTATTGTGTCCACTACTGGATTTCGATATTTTGTTTCTTTTGTTGATGATTTTTTCTCGTGTAACTTGGCTTTGCTTAATGAAAAATCGTTCTGAATTATTTTTCCATTTTAGTGCCTTTTGTGCTGAAATTAAAACACAGTTTAATGTTTCTGTGCATACATTACGAAGTGATAATGTCAAAGAATATTTTTCCGATTCCTTTCAGGCCTATATGATTCAAAATGGCATTCTTCACCAATTCTCTTGTGTTGACACACCATCTCAGAACAGTGTGGCCGAATGGAAAAATAGGCATCTTCTTGAGACAACCAGGGCCCTCTTATTCCAAATGCACGTTCCTAAACAATTTTGGGCTGATGCAGTTTCCACAGCCTGTTTTTTGATTAATTGCATGCCTTCCTCTGTTCTTAATGGTGAGATCCCTTACATTGTCCTTTTTCCTACTAAACCCTTGTTTCCTATTGCACCCCGGATATTTGGTAGTACTTGTTTTGCTCGTGATGTTCGTCCCCAGGTCACTAAATTAGATCCCAAGTCTTTAAAATGTGTTTTTCTGGGTTACTCTCGTTTACAAAAGGGGTATCGGTGCTACTGTCCTAGCCTTCACAATTATCTTGTGTCCACTGATGTTACCTTTCTCGAACATCTTCCTTTTTTCTTTGCTGCTTCTATTTCTTCGAGTCAGGGGGAGGCTGATAATCTGTTGGTTTATACTATCACCTCTCCGCCCCCCATTGTAGCTCCTTCCCCTGTTGCCCCACCATCCCCACCACTGCCTATTCGCTATGTCTATTCCCGACGACGAGACCCATCTGCTCCATGTCCCGCACCGGTTTCTTCTTCGCCATCGGATCCTGTGGCTGGTGATCTTGATCTTCCCATTGCCCTTTCGCAAAGGTACGCGTCAGTGCACTTATCCTATTTCATCGTTTGTTTCTTATGCTCACTTGTCTTCTTCTTCGTGTTCTTTGTTGCTTCCCTTGATTCTGTGTCTCTTCCCAAAACTGTCCATGATGCCTTGTCCCATCCCGGATGGCGTGATGCTATGATCGAAGAGATGAATGCTTTAGATGCTAATGATACTTGGGCTTTAGTACCTTTACCTACAGGAAAGAAAGCTATTGGCTGTAAATGGGTGTTTGCGGTCAAATTCAATTCCGATGGTTCCGTGGCTTGCCTTAAAGCCCGTCTTGTGGCTAAAGGCTATGCTCAGACTTATGGTGTGGATTATTCTGATACTTTCTCCCTCATTGCTAAGTTGACCTCGGTTCGTTTATTTATTTCTCTGGCAGCTACTAATGATTGGCCTTTACATCAGTTAGACATCAAAAATGCTTTCTTACATGGTGATCTCCAGGAGGAAGTGTATATGGAGCAACCACCTGGATTTGTTGCTCAGGGGGAGTGTGGGCGAGTTTGTCATCTTCGCAAGTCATTATATGGTTTGAAACAGAGTCCCCGTGCTTGGTTTGGAAAATTTAGTCAGGCAGTGGAGAAGTTTGGAATGAATAAGAGTAAGTCTGACCACTCAGTTTTCTATAAGCATTCTACATCTGGACCCATTCTCCTTGTTGTGTATGTGGATGATATTGTCATTACTAGAAGTGATACTGTGGGAATTTCATCTTTGAAGTCCTTTCTTCATAGCCAATTTCACACAAAAGATTTAGGGGTGTTGAAATATTTCTTGGGAATTGAGGTGACGAGAAGCAAGAAAGGCATTGTCCTATCCCAGAGGAAATATGTGCTTGACCTATTAACTGAGACTGGAAAGTTGGGGGCTAAGCCGTGTAGCGCTCCAATGCTTCCCAACCTACAACTCACGAAAGATGGAGACTTATTTGAAGATCCTGAAAAATACAGGAGACTGGTTGGAAAGTTGAACTATCTTACAGTGACACGTCCTGATATTGCATACTCTGTTAGTATTGTCAGTCAATTCATGTCCTCCCCAACAGTTCACCATTGGGCAGCGTTAGAACAGATCTTGTGTTACTTAAAGGGAGCTCCTGGACGAGGGTTACTGTACAAGAATCATGGACATACTCACATCGAATGTTTTTCAGATGCAGATTGGGCAGGTTCCAAGATTGACAGCAGATCCACTACCGGATATTGTGTTTTTGTTGGAGGAAATTTGATTTCATGGAAGAGTAAGAAACAAAATGTTGTGTCCTGATCCAGTGCAGAATCAGAATATAGAGCTATGGCACAATCTGTATGTGAGATAATGTGGATATATCAATTCTTGATTGAGGTTGGTCTTAAAGCTTCAATACCAGCAAAATTGTGGTGTGATAACCAAGCGGCTCTCCATATTGCTTCCAATCCTGTGTTTCATGAACGGACTAAGCATATTGAGATTGACTGTCATTTTGTTCCTGAAAAGTTGCAGCAAAATTTGATATTTACCGGATACGTGAAAACTGGAGAACAGTTAGGAGATATCTTCACAAAGGCTCTCAATGGGGCTCGAGTCGATTATATTTGCAACAAGCTGGGCCTGATTAATATCTATGCTCCAGCTTGAGGGGGAGTGTTACAGAATATACATAGGATTATTCTAGAATATACAGCCTGTAGGGTTGACTGTATAGGCCCAATCATAGGGATTCTAATTAGTCTACTTTCCTAGTTTAGTCTCTCAATTTGTGTATAAATACACCTTGTATATTTTGAATGGAATAATATAGAGAATTATTTTTCTCTCTTGGTTTACAAATACAAAATATATTCTTGACAAATTGTTGGTTGGAGATTAATTCAGATCAATGCCACTAGTGAGGCTGCCATGCTCTAGAGAAGGATCAAAAATCCCTATATCTGAATTGGACCCTTATGTTGAGTCTGGTTCATTTATTTTAGCTAGCTTATTTTTGTGGAAGTTTATTGTTGTTTTTTGGGGGGCTGATGCCTTCTCTGTTTCATGCTTTGTTTTGATTTGGGCTGCCCCTGGTTGTGATTGTGTTGGATTAGCTTGCCTTGATTCTATATGCATGGTTCCCTGGTGGCTTGTTTAGATATGTTCTGTGGGTCATATAATGGTCTACTTCTCTCTGGGGTATGCCTCTTACTTGATATTTTAGCATATGCTCGATGTAACATAAGCTTTTCATGTGATTGTGTACATCAACTACACAAAAACGAAGTATGGATAGTTTTTTTTAATGGTCTGAGTCAACATGTACAATTTAATTCACCTTATTGATCTTGAGAAGGTAACCTTTAATTGCTATGGAAATGAGAGACTGTTGATGGAAGAAGATGAGGCAACCAACTTGGAGATTGTGGCTTCAAATGGACGACTTGACATATTTTGATTTTTTTGTTCATCTTTCACTTTTGAATTTAACAACTTTTGTACTTAATTCTTGAAATTACCTCTTTTATTTTTTTATGTAATGCTTGAAATTAAGCACTTTACAAAAAACTTATTAATATAGTGGAGAATTATTATTAATACTTTTTGAATTGTGTTTGATATATTAAAAAATTTGTATTATCAGGTTAATGGGAGTGAATAAGAAGTAGTTAAATTATTAATTAAACTTATTTACCATACATTAATTTTTTAGAAATAAAGACAACTATTGTCAATAGTTCACTCCTTTTGTCACCAAATAATGACTATAGATCTTAATATTGGAAAAGTATGGACTTTGTTGACCAAATAATCTGTGGGCAATAATCGAGTAATATTACCAACATTTTAAGATGTTGGTAATAAGATGTATTAAAATTGGAAAAGTATGGACTTTTTCCGACCAAATAAACCGTGGGCAATAATCGAGTAATGTTACCAACGTCTTAAGAAGTTGGTAATAAGATATATTAATATTGGAAAAGTATGGACTTTTTTCGACTAAATAATCTGGAGGCAATAATCAAGTAATATTACCAACGTCTTAAGAGGTTGGTAATAAGATTGTAATTGTCACGTCTGTTATCGTTGCAAAAGATGTTATTTTACCAACTAATATTATCGTTGATAATGATTGGATGGTTTTCTACGATTAAGTTTGTTGTAAATATATTACTTATTTGTGACAATATATTTTTTTTAGTTATGTATTGTTATTATTACGATATAAAACGTTGGAACTAATATTATTTTCGATGATAAATATAGTCGGTAAAAATCGACTATTACCGACATTTTATGTTGACTGTTGGTATTCTATATACAACCAAATTATTGCTGACGAATTTTTGACAAAATATTTTTTGTCGGTATTAATTATTACCAATGTTTTTTTGATTTTTGCCCACAGCTTTTTGCGTCAGTAAAATGCATGATTGTTGTAGTAAAGGAAGAAGATGATCTAAGTGGTGCTGTAAAAATCTACTGACTCGTCTACAACCCAGCATTCATATATGAAAACAATGAGTTTGAGTATCATACATGAATTCTATCTCACTGTTTATTCCGTAAGGTAAATGGCAGCCTAGGTATATATGTGTTATTAAGTGGTGGTATTGAAAATCACATCATGTAGGACTAAAAAATATTATATGACGACACATCACATTGAAGATACAATTAATGATATAATTTGAGAATACATCAATATATATATATATATATATATATAGCAAATGATTTGTTGGTAGAGATGTTAATGTGTTTTAAAAAGCATATTTCATTTGTTATTGTTTTGAGATATCTTTATTTTATTATTTATGGGCTGAACTTCATGGGTAAAACGAAAGCTCATTATTTTGGGATTTGGATTAGAGTTTTGTGAGAGGTGTGATTGTAGTTTTGCTCTATGAGGTTTCCGGCCGTTCTAAGAGTTGAGAGGTTTGAGAACTTGTAATCCTTATTACGTATGGTGGATTTTATTTCCTTCTTTTCTGTGGATGTATGCATGTTGTCAAACTACATCAATCTTGTATTCTGTGTGGTGTTTTTTATTTTCTGAGATTTCAATTTTCCTACTTGTTGCGCTTCTGCATAACAAGTGATATTTATATACAATGTACGTTAACAGTTCCCTCAAACTCAAGGTAGTAAAACAGAACCAACTTGAGTTTAGGAAATAGAGTCTTGAAAATGCATGGTTGATATATTGATGTTGATGTAGTTGAGATGTTGATGTTGCGATGGTTGAAATATTAAAGTTGATGTGGTTGATACTATCATGGTTAAGTTCGTACATAACGATATGTCGTGGTTGATGTTGTGATGCTGTAAGAGTGAGGCAATAAATTGACGAGGTAATTATTTTATGAGGTGGACTCTCAATAGAGCCAATGAGGTGGACTCTTAATAGAGTCAGTAAGGTGGACTCTCGAGAAACAATGATGGGCTATCGTGGCAACAAGATGTGATGATGTGTTGCACGTGGCGTAACATATGATTGACGATATTGGACACATGATGAGACACGTGTGAAGCATTATATGGCATAACACGTAGCTAATGAGGCAAGGAAACACGACAGAACACGTGCAAAGGTTGACGTGGTGTAACAAGAAGCCAATGAGATAGGGCACATAGAAGTGCATGGAACCAAGAGAAGGCATATGAAAGTGCAATCGTAACTATTCTATAGAGCTCATCTGTTATGTTCGGAGTTCACCTCATCACCAAATATGAGCGCGTGATTTGGTGAACTTTTGATAAGCAGATGAGCTCTATGAAAGAGCTATGATTGCACAGATAACTAGAGAAGGCACAAGGGAGCACATCAAAATCAAAAGGTGATGCATAAGAGTGGGACGAAACCAAGAGAAATTGAAATAAGGAGAACATGCGCATGCGATAAACCAAGAAAAAGATGGCAACGCTGAAAAAGAGCGGTGTTGACAACAGAAATTGAATGATGTAAAACTACTTGTTGTGAGGTGATTTTTTTATAATGAAATCTAGATCTGGGAGGAACAAGGAAATAGAGGTGGTGTTGTTAGTCTAGTGTTGTGGAGAAGCAATAGTTCAGTTGGAGTAGTCGGTGTTTTTAGTTTGGTGTAGAAAGAATTGGTAGTTTAGTGATTAGAAGTGATGTTGAAATGGTAAGGTTGAGTATTGTATGATGTCGTCTATAGGCTAAACAAAAATTGAATGGAAGAGAGTCAGTACAATAGGATTTGTGTTGGCTTGAATACCATGATAGAAATAAAGGAGAACACCATGAACAAAAAGGGAGAATAATTGTATTGAGCCTTATGAATAAAATTGATTACAATGGTGCCTATTTATAGGCCTATATAGTGTGACCAAAATGGAATAAGAGTAGGTCAATCTTAAGTATGGAAAGAGGGTTTAATGGAGCTTATCAAGGGTGAGGCACTTTAGGGTTATAGTTAATTAACTAAAATTGATTTAATTAATTAACTACTCCATAGAGTAACACAGATAGTTCCAAATTAATTCTCTAGTGATCGGAATCGAGAACTTAAGTGAATTAGTTAAGTGTTCGAGATAATTATTTAAATACCAGATTCCTACTGTGTTATGGCCAAGTGCTAAAGTAAATTACAATAATTAGCACAAAATATAAAGAGCACATCCAAGAGTAAGAGAGACTAATCTTACTTGGGAAACCCTCATAGAAAATAAAACCCACAACTATAAGAAAACAGATCATTATAAAACCAATCAGTACAATGAACACCATGCCACCGATTACTAACATGTTATGCTACTTGGTAGTCTTACATCGTTTAATCAATCATCAACGTAGTACTTTTAGTAATACTTGTCCGCTGACAGCGCTTTCGCCTTGATCTCTTCACAACAACCATTTTAGCCATGATCTGATAACCTTCAAATCCATAGACACCTGTGCGGTGGTACTAAAAGTGTCCTAAGATGCTCTCTTAGACAAAAAACCTTTATAATCACCTTTGTGAAGCACAAACTATATAAAATCTAAACTCTAGAATAGTTAAATTAAGGGATAATTAAACTTACCTTCCCAAGGGTTTCTGACAATTGCAGACAATACTCCTATAGTTTTTGAAATAATACTATCCCCCTAGTCAGTCTTGTCGGGTAAACAATCGTGACGGAAAAGCTAAAATTACTAAACTACCCATATAATTAAATATCAATATCAATATCTTCATTAAAAAAGAAGTGATGCCTC
This sequence comes from Nyssa sinensis, assembly GCA_008638375.1. Taxonomy (NCBI): domain Eukaryota; kingdom Viridiplantae; phylum Streptophyta; class Magnoliopsida; order Cornales; family Nyssaceae; genus Nyssa; species Nyssa sinensis. Next base: position 45,032,196 of record CM018032.1, read on the forward strand.
CCTGGACAGTCCTGAGGACCCTATCATAGTAATTTGCACCAGACCATTTCTGATGGAAAAGTGTGTTGACACCATGGTTCCTCTCCTCCCTCTGGATCTTCTCCACTTAAGCCAGTATTCCTCTCCTAGCAAAGTCCTTAGCAGTAACCCAACTTGGCAATCCGAGGAATGAAGTCCCTCATTTGTTCATCAGTCATTCCTGATGCATCCCAATTGAAAGGAGAGATTATACGCCAACATGATCTCAGGTTGCATTAATTTCACCCCTTTTGCAAACTCAGTGCACTCAACCAGATCTGGGCTTGCAGTTTCCATCCAAATAAGGTCTGTATGTGGAGCAAAAGCCCAGCCACGAACAATCGCCGCCATTACAGACCCTTTGAACCTATAGAATCCTTCTCTTGTTCTAGGCAAATCCCAGTCCCAGAAAAGATTATGAAGCCCCAATCTCTCAGCAATATCTCGGCCTTGTTCATTTGAAAGTCAACTGTTATAACTTGAATAATTCATCCACTCATTCAATTTCCTCCCCTTCTCAGCCTCGCTAATGTTCAAATTCTTTATCGCATCAATAACACAAACCAAAAATGTCTTCAATTGTGCCATTGACAACCGGTTGTACTCAATGGCTTGAAGCTCAGCTCCTGTTTTGCCAGCAGACATTGCTTCAGCTAGAAGAGTAGCTAAGCTCTTACCCTTGAGGTTTGAATTAGTCACACCCAAAATGAATTGGTGATCCCTAGTGTCAACATTGCTCTGAATCAAGTTGGCTGCAACTGCATCACTTTGGGCCACCAAGACTGTCTCAACTCCCATAATATAAGCTGCAACCTCAGCGTCAACAAGCCTATTAATGTGTTCACTGACAGCAACAAGCACTTTGCCAGCCATGTGGCCAAATTTTTTGGTCACGGAGGACTGGTCCTCGATGTGGGCTCCAGCTGCGCCCCGCTCTACAAAGAGCTTGCAAAGCTTAACAGTGGCAGTTGCCCCACCAAATCCAGTATCGCCATCAGCAATGATGGGTTTCAAGTAATCAACATAAGGAGTTCTAGCCCTCTCTTCCCGGCTCATGTTCATTTGAGCCCCTCTCTGCTTTCGGTCATGGTATTGTTGAGCAAAGAAGAGGTGCTCAACCTTTTTTGGGACAGTGTCATAAGGGTAATCAGCTGGGTCTGGACCTGGTTCATTGCTGGTGGTGTGGGTTGATGAGCACTGCTAGCCGGAGACATAAATGCTGTCCAAGTGCTTGGCCATCATGGTTACTTGAACAGGGTCAAGTGAACCAAAGGTCCTAGAGGCAGTGCCATTGGCTTGGTGTGTCTTGAGAGTCCTCCATAGCTTCTTGGCTAGTTCATTTGAGGCGTAACTTTGTGTGAGGTTGCCTCGTAGAGCCACGACATCTCTAGCTGAATATGGTTGACGGGTGAGCTTGAATCTCTCGGAGTTCCACCATGCTTGCACCTCTGCTACTTCTGCTTCAAACCTCCCTTCTTCCTCCATAATCTTTTTATAAAATTTGGACTCAATATGCAAGTTTTGACAACTTCTCTAAGTAAATTGAGCTCAGTTTTCCATGACTAACAATCACATAATATCTTTTTTATTTTTACAATATTAGAGATAATAAATATAATGCAGGAAGATCAATTGATCTGAACAAATAAATTACTATTAAAATGAATTGGATTAAGAGGGTTAGCATTTTGTGAAATGTCAAATATATCCCTTTCCAATTTATACCCTAGTTGTTTCACGAGATGCTACGACGGTGGAGACAACGAGAGTTTTTTGGGTTGATTCTTGTGGAGATGGCAGTGGCCGGAAAAAATCAATGATAGAATAGTGCTCCAGGAAGCAAAGAAGAAGAAAATAATGAAGAAAAGAGGAAGGAGAAGTTCACTTGGGTTGACGTGTTGCCTTCAATCAGGTGTCATTTTGAAAATCGTGGTGTATATAATTTGCAGGATAGAGGTTACGTTGCCCTCATTAGGTTCAGTTAAAAGGTATCGTTGGGTTTTACAAGCTTTATTGATTTGTTTAAAAGATTTTCTGCAGTTGTTTGGGTGGTGAGAAAATATGGGAAATTTTGATTTTGTTGATTCTTTTTTTTGGATTCTTTGTTAATTTTTCAGATTTTTTGCTAATTTTCTTCTAATTGGGATACTTGTTTCAAGAATTGGGATTTGGGTTTTTTTTGTTAAAATTCTATTGATGCTCAAGCTTTAAAGAATCTATGACCGATTTTAAAATCATAAATAAAGGAATAAGGGTTTATATCGGTTCCTGGTGCTCTCTCTCTGTCTCTCTCTTATGCTCACTTGTTCTTAGATATTATTGTGACATATCCATCTTTAGATATGGTAATGGTTAATTAATTTCTACTCAAGCTGTCTGCTCGAGGGAAAGATTGACCTTGTGATCGTTTACTCAAATTTTTGTTGCATGGAAAGCTAAGGCTTTGAATGGTGATGAAGATGCAAAGGTGTGTAATTTTAGGAATTATACTGCAGGGTTGTTTAGTGGTGGGGGAAGGAAGCCAGTTGTAAGTTTTGACACCCAGTTCCCTTCAGAACATAATTATATCCACAAAAATTCTGTAGCTTGTAGCTTACACCCCCCCTTCCCCGAAATAAAGAAACGAAAAGAAAAGAACTTTGTAGTTTGTAACTAAGAAAAATATGGGATTAGTTTGTAAAAGGTCCTAATCATGGGTAGAATAGGTCCCATCTGCAAAATTTTATTTTATTTCTTTGCTCAACAATTTACTTTAGAGAATATTTTGAGAGATAGTGTATATCATTTTAGATAAATTAATTTAAGGAATTTTTAGACAAGGTTTTATATAGATAAATTTGGAGAAGATAAAATTTTAAAGGGAAATGGTATATAATTGTTGATTGTTCAGCAAATTTTCAAAATTTTCAGCATTGTTGATTGTTCCTCATGAGTGTTTTTTTGTTTTTTGTTTTGGGTGATATTCAGTCTAGAGGTGTTCAGCCTTGGAGCATTTTTCTCTTGGTTTTGTTGAGATTGCAGTTTTTGCTTTGGCGGCCTGTGGAGTGTTGTTGGTTGGGATGGTGTGTTGGTATCCCGTTATAGTATTTGGTTTTGGTAAGCTTCTTAGCAACGAGATAGTATACAAGAGTGATTTAGGGAAAATAGAGGAAGATCAAACTTTTTCTAGGTGTTTAAAGTATTTAAATTATTGGAAAGAGATTATTTTATTCTCTGTTGCTTGGTTTTTTATTGGTGGATGAAATTGGTTGGTTTGCTTAATTTTATGACTAATGGCTTATGCATGTGTTATATTAATTTTTCAGTTATCGGGTTCTTATGCATCTGTTTTGTGAGCTGATATTTTGGAGAGGTGAAATTATATTTATAAATAGAATTTTTTTTAGAGAGAGAGAAGCTGATTTTTAGAGAGAAATTAATTTTCTTTAATTTTAGAGAGAATTTTCTTTGAAAAATTTTAAATTTTAAAGAGAGACTTATGTAAAGATTTGGAGAAAAAAATATTTTAGGAAAAAAATCGATTTTTAGAGAGAAATTTAAGAGAGAGAGAGAGAGAGGGGGAGAGTATTTTTAGAGTGAAGCTAGTTTTTTAGAGAGACCAAAATATGATTTTAGAACGAAAAAAATTTGTGTAGAATTTTAAAAAGATTCAAGAAAGATTTTAGGGGTTTTAAAACATAGTATTATTTTTGAATTTCACGTGGGATTTTAGAAATTTTAAAGATAAGGATATTTTAAATGGAGATTTTAGGTATTTTAAACGTATGAATATTTCAGTAAGTAAACATATTCTTGAGATTTTCTTGGGGAATTTTTTTTTTTAGGGACAATGGGGTTTAAAGCAAGGTTAGTTTTGTCATTTTATATTATTCTATTGGGGCAATATAGTCTTTCTATTGTTTTCAAGGGAAAAACAGACATTTTAAGAAATTTATTTACTTACAGACATTTTAAAATTTTTTTGAAATAAATTGCCAACATATATACTTAAAAGAAGGAAATTTCACAATTATTATAACACAAATTTCCTCACAAAGGGATATGCAATATTCTATCAATATTGCAATGTAGATTTTATGTTTATATACAATGTATGTCTACACGTTAAACAACTGGATATGCATTGTTAGCTCATTCTCGAAAAAGTTTAAGTTTTTGAAATAATTAGTAATCTAACATGGTATCAGAGTTCTAATCATGAGAGGTCTTGGGTTTAAATCTCTCCCCCGTCTCTCTCACCTAAAAAGTCAGGGTTCACTCTCCTAAAAATGCCAAGGTTCACTCATCGTCCTTTATTCTATCAGTGTACTCATATATCTTCATCTCTACATGTCCTAGCTACTCTTTATGTGTAAGATAGGATTACATACGAGGGTAGATGTTAAACAGCTTGATATATGTTGTTGATCTAGTATCTAAAAAGCTTAAGCTTTTGAAGTAGTTGGTGATCACGATGCATTTGAGCAGTAAACTATTTTTAACTGGGTGATTTTCAAAGGGACTAACGCTAAGTGGTGTTATATGATGAAGCATACATGGTTTGAGCAAGTACAATCATTGATCACTATTAACTAGTTTTCAGAAACCATGTGAATATGAAAATCAAACTATGACATTGTTGCTGAAACTAATCCCCAAAATTAATTTAAATATGAATGCATGGCAATGCAGTGCAATGCAAGTCATTAATCTAGTTCGATTCATTCTGAAACATGCTACCCTCAAAACAAAAGTTTTATTTTTCTACTATTTATGGCTCATGTTTTGTTTTGTTTTGTTTTTTTTTCCTTTAATAATGTTCTATTTTTCAAACTTGGAGTTGGCTAAATCATGTAATTGATGTGAGACAGTGAAACATTATTTGAAATATAAATTTGAGATAAAATTTTGTGGAGTATAACATTATTACACTTCATTGTGTTACTCCAAATGAAATTTATCACAACTGATCTTTCCAAGTTTGAATTTATCACCATATATATATATATATTATTTCTTTTATTTCCTACATTTCTTCATCTACTTGTATAGGATATGTAGAAACTTTCACAACTAAAACTCCATTCATATTAAACACTAAGGAGTCTATAGCAAATTTTAATATATCGATTTGAAAAAAGGGGTTGTTTTCCTATATTCTGGTACATTGATAAAGAAATTGAACCAGTAGATCCTACAATTAATTATATGCTTCTCAACTTTTTAAAAATAAAATAAAATTGCAGACACATTTTTATTATAATCAAAATTGATAAAAATATTAAGGATAAATTGCATTTTTCACCCTTGCAGTTTAGGGTTGGTGTCATTTTGATTCTTGTTTTTTAAATTTTGACACATTGAACTCTAGATTTTTTATTTGGTTGTAATGTGCTCCAATCTGCTAACGCTATGGATGAAGGGCTCTTTAGTTATCTTGTAAATTTTTGAAAGATTGATCAATACTGACTTTTTTATTGCCTATTTTTTTTCAAACTTTGTTAAGAAATAAAAAATAAATTATTTTAAAATAAAGGATTAATAATTTTATAAATTACAGTTAGGCCTGGCAAAATAGGGGGGTTGGGCGGGTTTGGACGGGTTGTAAACGGGTCGGGTCATAAACGGGTTGAACCCATATTTGACCCGAATTGATCGGGTCGAATACGGGTCGGGTCATAAATGGATCGGGTCGGGTCAACCCGGAATTGACCTGCTACTCAACTTTTTTTTAGAAATAAAACACTACTTAAGATTGTCACATCTCAATCAAATAATATAACTAATAAAATTCATCACGTTTTTCTGTTAAAACTTTTGTGAATACATATTAAATTTTTTTTTATTTCTCTATTAGTAAATCTAATGAGGCGATATAATACTGACTTCTTCTCAGAATTCTTTGATCTTTAAAATCAATTGATTTAATTGGTAAAACTATGACTTGATTTAATTGGTTCACATTATTTTATTTATTTATTAATTAAAATTAAATAATCACATAATATATTTGTGATTGCATGTGTAATATATTAATATTGTGAAAAATACACAACTAAAAAAAATTTCTTCTATCAAATTTAGAGTTGAACACTGTTTTAAAAATACTTATATTTATTGAAATAGATAAATAAATGACAATATCATAAATAACTAACATATAAAAGATAAAATTTTCTAATAAAAAAGATCAATTCTCTGTTCATTATATATATATATATATATATATATATACACACACACACACTTACTTATCCTGATTTTCAAGGACTTGACTCACGAAATTGTGAACATTGAATGCCTTTTCAAAATTTCTCAATTATTTTGTTTTATTGTTTTTTGTTTATTATTATTATTTTAAATGTTGGACCCAAATTAATTCTCAAATTTGAAGGCAAATCACAGTCGCCTCTTTGAAATAATCTAGAAGAAATAACGTTGACTGTTGAATTATCAATTTTTAGTAGCACAAATTGACGAGTACTCTGTCTCACAGTTAAAATTGAAATTAAAGAAGAATTTGTATTTACAGAACAAAAAAAAAAAAAAATTTACTTTTATGCAAGAGATGGTAAGCGAAAGTCTCACAAAATAACTTTTCCAAACTGACATTTTGTTAATAGACTTATTTTGAATCACAAATTTTTGGTTTGTGTTTTGTTTATATATATGGTGATGTTGAATTACATTTTCTAAATATTAATTTTGTTTTATAATCTATTGTATATGTTTTAGTATTTTATTCTTTTTCAAATAGAGATATAAATATATATATATATATATTTATATATATATATATATATATTCTTATATATATATATCTCTATATATATTCTTATATATAAATGGAGAGATATATATATATATATATATTCTTATACTATTTTATTATTTTCCATTCTCAACCCGTCAAACACCCATATTCAACCCGTATTGACCCGCTAAATTGACGGATTCCTTATTACCCAACCCGTTTATGACCCGCTAACTAAATGGGCGGGTTAGGGCGGGTTGATAGTGGGCAGGTTAAGGCGGGTTGACGGATTTGGAACCGTTTTGTCAGGCCTAATTACAGCGATGTAAAATTAATTATAATTTTTTTTTATATAAAATCTTCATATATAATTATATGACTTATTTTATTTTATAAAGAAGCAGTAATATTCCTTTTATTTATAAAAACGAAATCTCACACAAATTATTATCTTATTTGTCTAATACTTTTTTTCTTAGATGGATGAAATAAAATGTAATTTTAAAACTTAAATACAATGAAAAATTTTTATAAGAAGGAATTCAGTATTACATTGATTTAAAGCTTTTTTAAACAAGAGATTTAAAATAATAGAAAGTGTATGGAAAGTTATGGACCTCTCATACTGTTTGAAATTTTGATTTTTTATCACTATGTTTGATAGAATTTTTTTATAAAAAAATTTACGAGTTGCCCTTCACTTTTTTAAGAATATTTTTATATATAAATGGTCCTTTTATATTTTTTTTTTCTCCCCCAAAGTGCAAGGCTTATATCTGCCATTGACTATAACAAACTCATGATTTTTACATAGGTAGCTGACAATGGACAATTCAATGAATATGATGCCGCACTTTTCCTCTTGGCACATAATAAGCTCTGCGTGCATCATATTATCCGCTTTGAGCTTAAGAGCCCTCACGACTTTATTCTTCTTGGGCAGACGTCAGTTCCTGACTCTTATTCGATGTGGGACTCAAAATAGCACAACAGCTACTCCCCCCAGTCGGGATTGGTGGAGAATAGAAACGAGGCACGTGGCCCAAGCGTTCCCACAAACGGCGCCAAACTGATGGCACACTTTTTCGTTCTGGCACATAGTAGGCTCCGCGTGTACCATATTATTCGCTTTGGACTTAAGAGCCCTCACGACTTTGTTCTTGATGAGCGAAAAAGGCCTGATGCAAGGGAGAGGAAGACTAAGACTTATAAGCGACGCCAGTGCTCGACTCCTATTCGATGTGAGACTTAAAGTGGCACAACAGAATACATTCACAATTGCATGTTGGATAGTCTTTGACTACAATTACATGCATTTGTAAGCTTTTCTTGAAACATTTAATTGAGAAAATAAAATAAAAATAATATTGTGTTTGAGCTTTGACTAACTTTAGGAAGTGTGTGTGTGAGAGAGAGATAGAGCACTTGAAAATGGCATTTTATTCATCCATCTATGAAAAAAATTTCAAAAAAAAAAAAAGTGTTAGACAAACAAAATAATGTGTGAAATTTAGTTTTTTTTTTTAAAATAAAAGAAATATTAATGATTCTTTATTAAAGAAAATAAGTCACATAATTATATATGAAGATTTCATATAAAAATTATTTTTTATAATTAATTTTAAATCATTGTAATTTATAAAATTAATAATTTATTATTTTTAAATAATTTATTATTTATTTCTTAACAAAGTTTGAAAAAATGGGTAATAAAAAAGTTAGCAGTGATTAATCTTTCAAAAAATTTACAACATGATTGAAGAGCCCTTGATCTATGCACATGTGTTGGACATGTGCTTGTTTTCCGTTAAAATTGTTAATAATGTTGATAGATTGGAGCACATTTTAATGAAATAAAAAATATAGGGCTTAATGGGTCGAAATTTATAAAACAAGGACGAGAGTAACACCAACTCTAAACTAAAGACGTGAAAAATGCAATTCACCCAAATATTAATCTTAATTATATGGACTTAATAATATATGTTTAAATTCTTAAAGAAAATGCACATGGGTTATATAGTGGTTAATTGGTAAATGATTTGGATTGAATTTGAGCTTTTGAGTTGTTTCAAGATTAGTAACATAATTTTGTTTTTTTAAGATTTGTATTACTTTATATTAAATTAGGTAGAATACTTGAATCAAATAGTAGCGGATTACAGTTTTTCTCAAATCAGCGTACATTGCTCGGATGCAGAAGTTTGTGGATCAACAAGCATTCTTAAGACAACAACAAATATGGGCCTGTAATGCAAGATAACTCGGACATGAGCCTTTTGCATTCATTTGTTTACTTGAAGATGAAAGTGCTTGGGCTCCTACAATGGGTGACACTGTTGTTCCTCCACCCCTTCATCGACTACCAGGTAGACCAAAAAAGAATAGGAGGACGGATGTAGATGAACCAATTGCTGGGAATAGTAACCAAAGGAAAGGGAACATTATTAGAAGTCGAAATTGCTTGCACATTGGCCATGACAGACGCAGTTGTCAGAGAGGTCCCATTAGAGGCAGAGGGGAAGGCTAGACAGAGAGATCCCATTAGAGGCAGAGTATGACATCCCGACTTAATTACTAAATAATTAGAAATGCTTAGTAAGTTTTAAGAAAATATTAGTAAACAATTAGATCATGACAATAATGTCGAAATAATAATTCTTGAGTGAATTAAGATAAAAGAAGTTGATGAAAAACAATGACGAAATTATTAAAATAATACATAAATATTAAGACTAAATATTTAAGTTAGTATTATAACTAGTCATGTTTAATTAATTTAACTATAAGAAAAGAAAAATCTTCATGAATGTAAAATATATACCAAGTAATTAAGAAATATGTGAATTAACTATATTGAATGAATAAAATACTAAACAAAAGTATAGAATTCTCTTCCAACACAACAAAAGAAGAAAAAGCGTAAAAATGGAGTTACCAAGTCTTGAAACTGCCAAAAAGTTATAGTTAGACTACTAGCACTTTTGTGTTATGAATTCCACAAGAAAAGTACTTAGAGTAAGGTTTTTTGGAAAAAAAATATTATACAGAAGTGATATGTCATCACTTTAGTGGACCACACCACCACCCAATAGAATTTCATGCAGCCAATCCCTCATGATGTAAAAATCAGACCTTGAGTGTGTCCTTGGACAATCAGACTCGCGTGTGTGCATGTGCTATGTATTTCAGAAACCACATTGTGTATTTTAGTGTGTGAGAGAGAGAGAGAGAGAGAGAGAGAGAGAAGAATGAGAAGAGGAAAACCTAGCGCTTGCATTGCTGCCTGAGTTGAATGAAGGTCCATTAACCGAACCAAGAAAAGAGAAATAGTGGAAGAAGAAGAGAGAGAGGTTACTAGAGAGAGAAACCGAGACCTTTAAAACTAGCAAAAAAGAGGTAAGCAATCTAACCCTCTTCAATCTATTTCAAATTTTCAATGGTTTTGTGTATGCTAGATCATGTTGTTGTGTGAGTTAAACCACCAAAATAGTAAATCAACACAGAACCACCATTAACGACCACCAAGAAGATGGGTCTAAATCGACCAAAAGGAAATTAGTTTTCATCACTTGGGGTTTAATCTATAAACTATAAGGATCTCAAAACACCAAACATTATTGAAAATGGACCCAAGATGAGCGAGAAAGAAGAAGTTACAGGTCACGAGTTTGATTTTGAACACCTCAAATTGAGCTCTAGGCTCATTTTGATGAACGAGATATGAAACCTTATGATGATACGGTCTCAACAAGCCAAACTTCATTGATTTTCATGGAGAAACGAACATAAACTAACCCATTATTCAGATTGGCCATGAGACCTCCAACAAAGTTCTTGAGCTCATTTCAAACCCTCAAAGAAACGTCAAGATCTTCTAGAAACCCCATTGGATTGGAAACAAACTAAAAATGTGCTTCAAATCACACGAAATAGAGATTTAAATTTTTTACCTTTTAGGGTTATTGTTCATCATCTGGGGACACTAAGAGAGAATTCAATTGGAAATTTTCTGTATAGAGGAAGGTAGCTTGTGGCCTTGAACCTTCCTTTGTGAAATGCTATCGGGGTTACTGATTGATCAGTGAACATGATGTCTTGAACTATTCAATCGTTTGTGTAAACCAAGACAACAACATTCATATAGAATCTTTCCTGACACAGTTAGTTCTCATGATTGTGTTCATTTTGGCCCTGAACAATTCCTGGTTTCATGAGTGCTCCTAGAGAATCTAGCCTTTATTATTCTCATAGAACCGGTCTAGTTCACACTCACATGGGTGATTTCTTATTGAGAGTATTCTGCTATACCCCACTTGTATATTAACAAGGTATAAGAATCATTACAAGCTTAGCTTATCCTTTTCAACGCTACAGGCATCACTATTCTTATCATAGGAATGGGTAAAAGATTTTCTCTCCATAGTGATATTTAATAAGTCTCACATAATTCAGTTGTCCCTTTGAACCTAGATCTTGAGATCTCCAGTCAATTAGGTTAGGTTGCCATTATGGTAACTTTTAGTGCATAGGCTTTAAGCCCATTCCCTTCGATGATTTATTTATTTGCTCTCTAGTCAAACCTTTGGTTAACGGATCTGCAATGTTATCTTTTGACCTTATGTATTCAATGGTCATAATACCATTAGAGAGAAGTTGTTTCACGGTATTATGTCTTCGATGAATATGTCAAGACTTACCGTTATACATATGATTTTGTGCCCTACCAATCATTGATTGACTATCGCAATGAATACAGATAGCGGGCACAGGTTTTGGTCACATTGGAATATCTTCTAGGAAGTGACAAAGCCACTCAGCTTCTTCACCAGCTTTATCAAGTGCAATAAACTCAGATTCCATTGTGGATCTGGCAATGCATGTTTGTTTAGAAGACTTCTAAGACACCGCTCCACCATCAAGTGTAAACAGATAACCACTTGTGGACTTCGAGTCTTTGGCGTCGAATATCCAATTTGCGTCACAGTATCCTTCAAATACTGCTGGATATTTTGAGTAGTGCAATCCATAGTTTTAGGTGTATTTTAGATACCTCAAAACCCTAACTACTACCTTTCAATGGTCTGGACTTGGATTACTTGTGTATCTACTCAATTTGCTGACAACGTAAGCTATGTCTGGACGGGTACAATTCATGACATACATTAGGCTTCCAATTATTTATGCATATTCTAGTTGTGATATGCTTTTGCCATTATTCTTGGATAAATGTAGATTTACATCTATAGGTATTCTTACTGGACTGGTATCATCTTGTTTAAATTTCTTGAGAATTTTTTCAATGTAATGTGATTGAGATAATATTAGTCCATCTGATGTTCTAAAGATCTTTATTCCAAATATAACATCGGCAACACCTAAGTCCTTCATGTCAAACTTATTGTTTAACATTTTCTTGGTAGCTTTAATGACTTTATTATTACTACCCATAATGAGCATATCATCAACATAGAGACAAATAATGACAAAACCATGTTCGGTGTTCTTGACATATACACATTTGTCACACTTGTTGATTTTGAACCCATTTGACATCATTACATTGTCCAACTTCTCATGCCACTGCTTTAGTGCTTGCTTTAATCCATAAAAGGATTTAATAAGTCGATAAAATTTCTTTTCTTGACCTGGAACAATAAATCTTTTGGGTTGTTCCATGTATATTCCTTCATCCAAGTCATCATTTAAGAAAGTTGTCTTTACATCCATTTGATGTATCTCAAGATTGTGTATAGCTGCAATAACTATTAACATTCGAATGGATGATATTCTCGTAACTAGTGAATATGTATCAAAATAGTCCAAGCCTTCCCTTTGCTTGTAACCTTTGATAACCAGCCTAGGTTTTATATCTGTCAATAAATCTGTATGCCTTCATTTTCTTTTTGAATATCCACTTATAGCCGAGAGGTTTAGAACCTGGTGGAAGATCCACTAGCTCCCACGTATGATTTTGCAGAATGGATTATACTTCATCGTTAATAGCCTCTTTTCAATATGGAGCTTCAGGGCTCGATATGACTTCTTTAAAGCTTTGAGGCTCATCTTCTAACAAATACGTTAGAAAATCTGGACCAAAAGATTTTGATGTTCTAGCTCTTTTGTTGCGTCTAGGTTCATTGTTATCTTGTTGGCCTTGACTACTGCTTGTTGCAGTATCATGAGTTCTTTTAATTGAACTCGACTCCTCTATTGATTTGTAAGGAAATACATGTTTAAAGAACGATGCATTCTTTGACTCAGTAATAGTATTGACATGCATATAAAAAATTTTTGATTTATGAATCACAAAGCGATATGCACTACTATTATGAGCATACCCAATGAAAACATAATCGACTATCTTTGGTCCTATTTTAACCTTTTTAGGTATATGTGCCGCCATTTTAGCCAAACACCTCCACACTTTTAAGTATTTGTAAGAAGGTCTTCGACCTTTCCATAACTCATAAGGGGATTTATTGGTTTTCTTTTGAGGTATTTGATTGAGAATATAATTTGCGGAGATGATTGCTTCCCCCTTCAAATTCTGAGGTAGTCCAGAACTTTAGCAACCATATTTTGTTGAGGTGAATAGGGTGTGGTTGTTTGGTGTATAATACCATGTTGAGAACAGAATTCACCAAAAGGTGCTTCATATTTTCCACCTCTATCACTTCTTATCACCTTAATTTTTCTATCAAGTTGGTTCTTAACCTCATTCTTGAAATGTTTAAACATTTTCAATGCCTCATCTTTACTTCTTAATAAGTAAACATAACAATATCTTGTGCAATCATCAATGAATGTAAGAAAATATTTCTTACCACCTCTAGTTTGAACAAATTTCAAATCATAAATATCTGAATGTATTAATTCTAGAGGTTCACTACTTCTTTCAATTGATTGAAAAGAAGTTCTTGTAAGTTTAGATTCCATAAAAATCTCACATTTATGATTTGGATCTATTTCAAATTTAGGCAAACATTCCTTATTAATTAATTTACGCAGTGTATCATAATTAACATGTCCTAGTCTACCATGCCACACATTTGAAGACTCAAGCATATAAGCAGAAGATGTGTTCTTATTATTATTATTCTTAAGCGGAGGTACAATGGTCATTACATTCATTTTGAAGAGCCCATTGCTCATATACCCCTTCCCCACATACATCTTATTTTGGTGAGGATAAACTTGTCTGAGACAAACACTAATTTGAAACCTTTCTTACTCAACAATGATCCAAACACTAGACTCTTTCGAATATCCGGCACATACATCACATCATTGAGAGTAAGTTCGTTGCTCAATGTCATCTTCAATACCACTTTTCCTTAGCCTTCAACCTTGGAAGAAGAAGAGTTGCCCATGAAGAGTTGTTCTCCATTATCTATGCTATGATATGATGAGAACATATTTTTATCTGAGCAAACATGACGAGTAGCCCCTGTGTCCACCCACCATTCCTTGGTATTGCTGCCAATGAAGTTCACCTCGGAGACTACGTTTATGTTTGAGACATTGTCTGAAAGGCTGTCCACTTCAGTCACATTGGCTTGAGGGCATTTCTTGTTTAGATTTCCTTGGTTCTTGCGGCTGTGGCAGTCTTTAGCACGGTGCCCTTGTTTGTTGCACACATAACATTTGCCTTGGAACTTCTTATTTGCACCTTGCTTGGGACCATTGCCATTGTGCTCCTCTTCTTGTAATTGTGAGAGCTCTGCCCTTGTTTCACAACATTAGCCTTGGATTCCATGATGGCCTTGATTGCCTTCTTTTTAGATGCACGGTTGCCTTCCTCTATCCTCAACCTCATTATCAAGTCTTCAAGTCTCATTTCCTTTCACTTGTGTTTTAGGTAATTTTGAATTCTTTCCATAGGGGTGGAAATTTTTCAATAATGGCAGCCACTTGGAAGGATTCATTAAGAGACATTCCTTCTGCATGTATGTCATGCAAAATCACTTGTAGATCTTGAACTTGGCTGATCACAGTCTTGGAATCAAGCATCTTGTAGTCTAGGAATTTTCCCACTACAAACTTCTTGAGCCCGGCATCTTCAGTCTTGTATTTCTTGTCCAAGGATTCCCACAATTCTCTTGCAGTCTTGATGATGCAATACACATTATACAATGTGTTGTCCAATCTATTTAGGATTGTAGTTCCGGCATAAGAAATCAGGATTTCTTCCATGCTTCCATAGCCGCAGCCAATTGCCTATCACTTTCATTTTCCTTTAATGCGGGAGCATCTTCTCGAAGGAAATGGGCCAAATTCAAAGTGGTTAAGTAAAACAGCCTCTTTTGTTGCCACCTTTTGAAATTTGTCCTATTAAACTTTTTTGGCTTCTCTCCATGACTCATAGTCATTGGTGCCTATAACAGGCATTGGAGAAGGCACCACAATAGGAGTAGGAGGATGAGTAGAATCAGTAGCCATTACTGTGAGTATTCAGAATGCTCAAATTCAATCAAAAAAGTTCAAAACCAAATTCTGAAGAAATAAAGGCAATTAGAAAGGATTTGGTTGCAGCAAATACAAAATTGGTTTAAAAACTTCTGCAGTAAACAAATTACTGCAACTAAATAGAAATCAAAACAATGTTTTTTAAAAAGAATTGAATATTCAAGTTTTTTTTCGCCAAACCAGATTACTTTAGTGAATATAATAACAACATTTATAGATATAAAATTTTAGTATAAAACAGAAAGGTCTACCAATTTCTGAATTTCAACTTCTAGAAAAATATAAAACTGTAAAACTGATATATATATATATATATATGTATGTATACTTAATTTGTCTTAAGATTGTTAGTCAAAGTATATCAATATTTCAGTTTTGTACACACTCAGATTTGTAAATTAAAGCAGAAATTAAATTTGTGAAAACAGAATTTCTATTTATGTGAAAACAGGAACTATTTTGTAAACATGAACTATTTTGAAAACCAGAAACAATTTTGTTCCAAACTTGAACTACAAAAACAATTAAACATAAAACAAAATTATACTTAATTAAAACAATAAAACCTGTGAGTAGTTGCAGAACAGGAACTTTGCAGAATGGAGAATGTTGTGATCGTGTGTCCTATTTATAGACTCGTTCATGCCTGTTTGGTCAGGCATGAAGCTTGGGTCGGTTCTGTTTATGATGAACAGACACAGTCGCGTTCATGGAGAAGACGCCTATGCAGTCAAACCGTATTTCCAAAATGACAGCACTTTGGACTCCAAACGGTAACCATACGCACGCTTAAAATGATAACGTTTCTGACTCCCAACAGTAACTTAAACGCATGTTCAAAACGATTGCGTTTCTGGTTTGGAAAATTTTAAATAAATTTTCTCTAGAAAGATATATACACAACAAGCACAAGCACAGGCCCAAGCAGTCATGACCCAAAACCCACCCTATGTAGATTAGGGGTCTATGACTCGGGTCTGTAACTCGGGAGCCGTTCCCCTTCCAAAGGATCTGAAAGGCTAATTAAGATTTTTTTTTTTTAACAAAACATTTTATAGTCAATAGTAAATCTGGTAGCATAGTTAGGTCATCATTTAATATATGCCAAAAGAACATAAGTGTTTATAAGTATAGATCCTCCAAAAACACAACTGACAGGACCGTGGTGACATGAGAGATATTAAGACCTTCCAATATTTAATTTAATATAAAAACTCGCCAACAGAGCTACCAGTGGCTAGCGGCGTCTAAACCTCCGGAGTGCTTGAGGGTTCTCCTACTTCCTGTTGTCCTGAAAAAAAATATAAGGGAGGGGTGAGCTAACAAATCCCAGTATGAAATTTCCTAGCTTTAACATGGGTTAGAGTTAATCAAAGGGAATGATAGAATAAAGAGATAACAGGTAACCAATAGCCAAATAAGCAACAAGTATAAACATTGCCAGTCACCAAGATATGCAACAATGACTGTCACGACCCGAAACCCACCCTATGCGGATCTCGTGTTGGGGGGCGCGACCCAATGGCCGTACCTACTTTTTTCATTCTTTTACTAATGATAATAGTAAAAAATATAAACATGACATTAAAGTGCGGAAGCTTTATTACAATTATTGTTCAAAGACTAAACTTAAACTAACAATAAACTGATCATGAACCACTCTTAGGTGGTGAGTACATGGGAGAGACTTCAGTTCACTACTATCAAGCTCCTCAACTGTCTTCCTATGCTCTTGAACTCCTACTATGGTTCTATAACATTTTCACCTGAACAAATTTAGTAAGGGGTGAGCTACAAACTCAGTAAGTAAAAGCCTATCTCAAATACGGATTAAGGATTACATATGAAAATATGGATTCAAAGGTAACATGATAGCCAATCATGACAACGGTTGTAATTAACAGTGAAATGCCACAATGGCCAATAGACAATAAGGCACAATAACAATTGTGAGTAACGATGTAGCATGAATATGGATAAGGTACAATAATTACAATCAACATGAATATTGCCATAATAAAATGGTCACAGTCAAGTACAATTAGAAGGTCCTGTCAAATGACCCGTAGGTCTTGTCAATCTTGTCAAACGACCTGTAGGTCTTGTCAATCCTGTCAAACGACCCGTAGGTCCCATCACCATTAATCGACCCGAAGGTCCCATTTCCAGTAATCGACCCGAAGGTCCAGTCAATCGATAAAAATACCCCCATCACCATTTGTCTTATTCACAGTCTCGACATTCAATTATAAATCACGATTCTATCGTATATAAGGTATGAAATAACATAGCATAAGCATACAATGATAGACATCAGTACAATGAATCAAATCATGAGATATCAATCAATAGACATCCACCAGATAGGACAATATCAATGGTGGGAACAATAACAGTGGATACATACATGAGTACAAGTCTTGGCAGTAGTAGAAAGATCGTGGCTTGGAAAACCACGTATAAGAGATAGGAATCCACTTACCTTATCAATGTCCTAGTATCCCGTGACTTTGTCCTTTCTTTTTGACTTGCCTATACATCAATAAACACGTTTTAGCTTTCATGTTATTTATCAAATTTATACCTCGCTACTCTAAATATTTCTGTTACTATTTTATGCTTTTACGGTTTCCGATTTGAACTTAATTTACCCAAGGGTAAAATGGTCATTTATGTGTCTCTACTTTTCGGGTTCTGTTTTCACAATTTGGACTTCACCGTTGAGTCCAGTAGGTTTGATATAATAAAAATCTATTATTTACTTAACTCAATCAGAGTCCGTTTGATTCACTTTTGACGTAGGGGCATTTTGGTCATTTTGGCGTTCTATGGGTATTTTATTTTCTGCGACTTCGTCTCTTGAAACGGACCTCACCATTAAATCCAGAAGGTCCAAAACAGTAAGTTTGTACTGCTCATTTGCCCAATTTGCACGTCAGGTTTTATTTACATAATTAGTTATTAATTAATTAATTAATTAGATCTAATTTATATATATATATATATATATATTAATTTGTGTGATACAGAAAACATGTGCCTCAGTGGCACAGTGGTTCGTTCCTTGAATCCTTTCCTCCATATCACAAGTTCAAGTAGCAGGGACGGCAGTCCCTGCGCCTTTTTTTTCCTAAATCTCCCCACGCCAAAACGTCACCGTTCCGACCACCCAAACACAAAACAGTGCCGTTCGGCACTGTTCATCATATCTTTCGAATCCATGCACAGTGTCCCGTAAAAACCCTAGCTTCCAACTTCTATTTTGCCTCATTTTAATCGTAGTTTCTCACTGCTCTAAGTTCGGATAAGTTTCTGGAACATTCCTCCATGTTTTCCTGTTTGTGTTAGGGATTAAATCGAGTTCACGGGTTAGATTCACGTTCCATGGGAGATCTGAATATCTCTTCGGTATGCATTCGTTTCTCCACCAAATTTGGTGGTTTTTGTCTGGTTGTGACCCTAGAGATGTAAGGTTCTCGAATCCATTGAGGAAATCCAGTTTGGAGTTCAAATGGCCAAATCCATTTCTTGGCCCGCCACCTGCAACTCCATTTCCCTCTCAACCCTTTAACCCTTTTCCCCTAGTTTTTGTGTATTTAGAATCCTAGGATCATCTAGTTTAAGCCCCAAGGGTCCAAACCCCATTTTATTTGGGTTGGTTTCAAACCCGTTTCTTTCATGGTCATGGCAACAGTTCGGTCATGTTTCTATTTCCTGGGTTTTGCATTGATTCTAATATCATACTACATAACATCTACAAGCATGTATGACCTTCCTAATCATCTAACACTTTAACAAATTTGAGTACGTGAAGCTTACCCTTTTCCTGTTTTTCCCACGGCTCTTTCCTTCTGGGTTACACCACTGCACCTTCTGAATCTTACTGCCATAACCTTGACCTCCCTTCCTCTGTTTACTCTTCCCTCTTCTCACTTTTGATCAGCCACGTATAGATATACATGTAGGTTTGCATGCACCTCACGTCTCTTTCTCTCTCATCTTAATCTCTTCTGTTGCGCACAACCTGATCACCCTTATCTTTCCATTTGAATTTCAAACTCCTTTCCTTTATCTTGCATATAGATATATATATGTATATATATAGCTTAATCATATAATATACATACTTATCCCTACATCACCGTCCAATATATACACATATATATTACACGTATATAATATATATATATATATATACTCATATGAATAATTAATTTATATTATATTTATTAATTTACTTTGCTATTATTTTATTATTAAATTTATCTTCTTCTTTTTTTTTTTCTTAACTTATTTTATTTTATTTATTTGAAATTCTTTTCTTTTTTTTTTTCGGTATCCATTCGTGGTTTGCTCGGGTACCGCCCGAGCATTATCCATACTTCCGAACTTTTAGATTTTCAAGCCGACCATTTTATTTAAAACGGCTCGAGTTACATGGTTTATTTAGTTACATCTAGGTCAGGGTATTACATTCTACCCCCCTTAAATTGAGTTTTGTCCCCAAAACTCGAATATTCATAATCTAGGAAATTTTATTATGTCCTCATGTCAATTTCATCATTGTAATTCTCCTTTTTAATCAGTCTCTTGGACTTAAACCTAGTATCCAAATACTATGCTCTCAAGCAAGAAGATTTCTTTATACAAAGTTCACCGTTCTTTGTATTCTTTTTCGTTTTAATTTAATAGTGAATTTTGGAAGTCAAGGATTGACCTTTTAACTTCCTCGGGACTTTTAACTCATTGTCTCTAAATTTTCGTATTAACATCCCCATGCATATCTCTTTAGTTCTCAGATCTATGGCTAGGGATCTATTACTTTCATTACTCACCTTGAGTCATCTTTTCAGTTACTCAACTATTTTCCCTTGTTACTAGTATTTTAACTAGTTTCATGTCTAGTCGTTATATATATTCATCTCATTTGGTACTTAAGTTGTGATTATCCTACTGATCATGGTCTGTCAAGTTCCGTTGGCGTCGTGTGGTGCATCATGTGCCAGGTAAAGGTATCTAGTACCTTACTCTTTTTTTTTCAATACGTTTCTTTGGTAGAGGTCATAGGAAGTCAACGGTGTAACTAGACTACACCACTTCTATCGTTTAAAGTAGTTTGGAATTCTCATTCAAGTGCTTTAAGTTTTACTAAGGACAGAGTATCATGTTCCATTTTGTTCCATGAACATCTTTTGGTTCGTGTTGAGACGGTTTACTTGTATTCTCTTTGCATTACAATATTTATTCCCCATACGGGTGACCTCAAATTTATTCAAACCTTCCATTTGTGATTTTTCAATCAGGTGTCCATTTCTAGAAGATTTATCAATCCTCTTTTCATTTCATCTTGTATTATTCATTGACACTCCCGCTTTTGTTTTCAAATTCATGTGCATTTATCCTTTTATGAATTAGATAGGTTGAGGAATTCAGTTCCTCCCTTTTTCAAAGTATAGGCTGGTACGAAGGCCTTTTATTCCTTACTCAAAATCGAGCTTTTCACAGATTTTGATTTCTCATTCCTTCATAGATTAAAGTATGGTACATATAATTAGAAAATTTTAAGGTAGACTTTTCGCCCTAGTTATCCGATTCTTCATATGACAGTCTTCTTCGAAAGTGTTCTTAATGGTGTAATCATATCTAGTTTACCTTGAATTTTTCACATCATTTAATTGGTTCAAATTTCAAAGTCTTTTGACTTTTTAATTTATAGCCATTATTTTGGTTTTACTTACTTTTGCTCAAAAAGGGTTGTTCAACTATCTCATTTCTTATACTCGTCATTATGTTCAGCTTTCATCAGATGTTACATTTCTCTCCCCAATCGTTATTCAACTTTTTCAAATTTGTTCTTTTAAGAACTTACTCAACCATATAGGGGGTTCCTTGTACATTCTATGACTTCATATCATATCTCAGGATTATTCGCATCAATTAGTCATCCCATAATTTAAAGTCTATCAAGATTATGTCAAGTTTCTCCTACTATGAAAATTCTCAACTTCCTTAGTTTCACAATTCAGTTAACCTTATCTTAATTGTTCTCATAGCCCAAGAACTATGTATCACTTTAGTACAGTCGTTGTCCTCACCAATTTTCTAAACATTATGCCACAATCTTACGTCTTTTTTTTTTGTCAGATTACGTAAATCTCCAAAAGTCATTCAGCGTCATCAATCATTTATCTTTGAAATAGATCTAGCTAACCCAATAAAGTACCGCTCATAATTAGGTCATATTGTCACCTAGACTAACAAGATCCATTAAATTTTTTCCAAATGATCAGTCCTCACAGTGACAATCTCCTTTTAGAACCATCACATTTCATAATGTTCACTTGATAGTCTTGTTCAATCAGTATTTGCCTCCCAATGATCCATTTGTCCTTACCCTACATGACTCACTCAAAAGATCCTCATATTTCTGATTTGTCATCAATCCATCTAGGTTCTTAAACTCTTCATGTTACTATTCATTAAGTCTTCCTAATATTTATTCATCATGTGCCAGCCACTTTCTAAAATCATCACATTTCATAAAATCAAATCTGACAATCTCGCTCATTTAGTAATTATCTTTAAGACTCTATTCATCTCTACTCTATCAGGGTCTTCCCATGACTTGCTCAAGAGTTGTCATATTTCTGGGTCCTCCTTATAATCATCCATTAAGTTTCCTCTAAACTATCTCCTATTCAAGCCTCGTTTATTTATCCATAACTTTTATCGAATCTCCTCAAGTATTGCCAGTGTCATTTCTCGAGAATTCTCATCATTTATCTTTTAAACATATTACTATTCCCTAAAGATCATTATTTACTTAATCATCTCAGTTGTTCAAAAATCACCGATTTTCATCATAACATATAGTCTTTTCCCCTGATATATAGTATTCATCAATAATAAATCTCTCGATGGTATTAAAACAGTTAACATGTAAACTATAGGTGTTGTTTCTAAGTTCAACTCTAATAATAATGAGGAAGATACTAGTCAATGTGTAAAGCCTAATAATAGTATATACATAGGCTGTAAATAAACTAGAGGGGTACCTGTGTTTGCTGGTGCAGTAGTCTGATCATCTCCTGGTATCACTAGGGTTGGTAGGGTAGGTGTAGTAGAGGTTATAGACTTATTCAGAGGACAGTTCCTTGCAAAATGTTTAATACGGCCACAATAGTAGCAAATGTTGGTATTTTTAAGGCATTGCCCTCGGTGAGCTTTTTGGCAGGTGAGGCCTTTAGGTGTGTCCTTTTTGTAGTTGGCCCTTTTCTGGATAGGTCTTGTGTTCTGAGGTTTGGCTTTAGGTAGAGCCTTTAAGACTCTATTAATAATGTGCTCAAGCCGGTCTAGTCGGTTTGTCACCGTTGTGGTATTTCGGCTACAACCCATCTTTTTGTAAAAGATAAAAGGTTAGCATTCCATAAGAGTCTAATCATTCATAGTCTAACCGAGTCAACATAGTCTATCGAGCTTAAGTGAAATGAATCGAGTTTAGCCATAGTAGTTAACATCCATACACAATCTAGCATAGCTTAAAAAAATCAACTATATAAGTCTAGCATGGTGTAAGAATCAAATCAATTTAAATCATAGTGGTTAGCACTTACGTAAGAGTCTGACATAGCGTGAAAATCTATCATAGTGTTATCTATATATTGACTTCTTAGACTCAACCGTCTTAGTACTCTAATCCTGTCTCCCAAGACTCACTAGAACCTAAGACTTGCTCTGATACCAAGCTGTCACGACCCGAAACTCATCCTATACGGATCTCGTGTCGTGGGGCCGACCCAATGGCCTTACCTACTTTTTTCATTCTTTTACCAATGATAATAGTAAAAAATATAAACATGACATTAAAGTGCGGAAGCTTTATTACAATTATTGTTCAAAGACTAAACTTAAACTAACAATAAACTGATCATGAACCATTCTTAGGTGGTGAGCACATGGGAGAGACTTCGTTCATTACTATCAAGCTCCTCAACTGTCTTCCTATGCTCTTGAACTCCTACTATGGTTCTGTAACATTTTCACCTGAAAAAATTTAGTAAGGGGTGAGCTACAAACTCAGTAAGTAAAAGCCTATCTCAAATACGGATTAAGGATTACATAGGAAAATATGGATTCAAAGGTAACATGATAGCCAATCATGAAAACGGTTGTAATTAACAGTGAAATGCCATAATGGCCAATAGACAATAAGGCACAATAACAATTGTGAGTAACGATGTAGCATGAATATGGATAAGGTACAATAATTACAATCAACATGAATACTGCCATAATAAAATGGTCACAGTCAAGTACAATTGGAAGGTCCTGTCAAACGACCCGTAGGTCCTATCAATCCTGTCAAACGACCCGTAGGTCTTGTCAATCTTGTCAAACGACCCGTAGGTCCTATTACCATTAATCGACCCGAAGGTCCCATTTCCAGTAATCGACCCGAAGGTCCAGTCAATCGATAAAAACACCCTCATTGTCACGACCCAGAACCCACCCTATGCGGATTAGGGGTCCGTGACCCGGGTCTGCGGCCCGTGGGCCGTTCCCCGTCCAAAAGGATCTAAAATGCTGGGTAAGTTTTAACAAAAGCATTTCTTAATCATTAAAATATCTAGTAGCACAGTTAGTTCACCATTTGATGCATGTCCAAAAATTATAAGTGTTAAATACAGATCCTTCAAAAACAAAACCAACAAACAGGACCGTGGTGACATGGGAGTATTAAGACCTGACAATATTTAACTTAATACAAAACTCGCCCAAACAGCTACCAGTAACTAGCAGCGTCTAAATCCCTGGAGCGCCTGAGGGTTCCCCGAATTCTTGTTGTCCTGAAAAATTTAAGGGAGAAGGGGTGAGCTAATAGCCCAATAAGTAATTTCCTGGCTTTAATGTGGGTTCGGGTTTGTCCGATGAAATGATAGAACAAAGAATAACAGATAGCCAATATGGGCAATAATGAAGGCGTAGCCAGTCACCAAAAATGTGCAAGGTATCGACCCGAGGGTCCAAAAGGCATATCCCACAAGATAACACAAGAGTCAATAACAAAGCCAAATGAAATTGGGATCTGGCCTATCATGATGGATTGCTGCCACAACAATACGTTAGCCAATCAAAGATATACCATGCTTACAACAATATGATCATTTCACAGGGTATAAAAAGATGATCATACAATGGAAACAAGAATAAGTTAACATCGAGTTCAAATAACCCAGATATACGTGAATTACCCGGGGCCCGGCATACCCCACTAAAACGCACGCTCAGATCTGCCACGGTTCCTCGGGCTCTCTGAAAAGCGTTAGAGCTCTTTTCAATATAGGTCCCGTAGGACACAACAGACCCTAATGGGTCTTTTTTCCCACGCAATCTGTGAATGGATAGGTCATTGTGACTGAGAACAAACCCGAGTACATACCAAATATCATGACCAACAAAATCCCATACAAGATGTACAAACGTACCAAACATTTGATATCACAAACAACAAAACATAAAGTGTATGGAATCAGTAGAATGTATCTCAAGACTAGGTCATGGTACGATAATTCAATAATATTCAAATATCAATGATCAATCTCAAAATGATGTAAGCAAGCAAGTCAAATCCAAAATCAGGTATCTGATATCTACAAGTCGATTGGCTCAAATCAAGTGCATCAGGTAGTAATGGAGTACAAATTGGCAGCATATGAACAATAACGTGACTGGCTGAGAATAACCCATATTAAAGTGTCAGAATTACTTACCTCAAAAATGATTCTCAGTAGTTCAACTAATTAAAGTCTCCTTCCCGTTCTCTTTTGACGTGCCTGTCAATTGAAAATAACTCAGTCTATAACTGTAATCGAACCATACTCGATATTCAAATTTGCTAATCTTGGCTATCGGTATCTCTATTACTGATTTAGATGTCGTCATTGTATTCGGAACGTCGAATAAAATAAGTTTAGGCTTTTACAGATCTTAAATCGGACGTCCGGATTAAAAAGGGCAAAACCGTCTTTTGTACTTTATAGGTACTTTTATTCTCGGGACCTCTTTTTATAATTTTGACCTCACCGTTGGATTCAGTGGATCCGAGATAGTAAGAATACCTATATGACTTGCCTTGTCAGGACACAGGGGTATTTTGGTCATTTTAAGACTTGTTCTCATTGTATTTTAATGTTCGGAGTCTCGTCTCGTAAAACGGGTCCCACCATTAGATCCGGAATGCTCGAGATAATAAAGTTTGACTATTTACTCGCCCCATTTGGACTTCGTTTGACTTATTTGTGACCTAGGGGTAAAATGGTAATTTTACTTATTTAATAAATTATTTAAATAATTTATTTTATTATTTTATTATTTATCAGGGGTGCATTTGAAATTTATTAAATAATTTATTTTATTATTTTATTATTTATCAGGGGTGCATTTGAAATTTATTTTCAAAGTCCGGGGTCAGATTTGCAATAGGTTGAATAGTTGGGGCCAAACTGTAAATATCATAAGTTTTGGTTTATTTGTTTTTTAATTAAAACATTGGACCAGAGGGTTCACTTAACAAAACCCTAGACCGGACCGGTTATGCACTGAACCAGCCGGTTCAGGCTAACTCAGAGAACCGGTTCAAGAGGTCATGCTGACGTCAGCCCTAACTTAAAATTTTAAAACCACTTTAATGAAACGGTGCAGTTTCATTGCCCCGTTGGATCCGGTCGGGTCCCGACCCGACCCAGACCCGGATCTGGTCCCGTCTTGACCCGACATGGCCCCCCGTTTTTCCGGTGGTCTTCTCCGGTCGTCCTTGTCAATTCCGGTCACCGGAATCTCGGCCAACCCACGGTTTTACACCATTTTGAAGCCCAAAATTTACGGTTTTTGTACCAAAAGCATCCTAACGTTTTAATAATTAATTTAAACTAGCTTTGGACCTCGGATGCCACGGTTTTTCAAAACCCATTTTTGGTTTTTCCGGCGTTGCACCGGCAAAGGATAATCGGCCATAAAATGGCCATTTCTCAACCGTTTTAGATGGTTCAAATTCCGTTGGGTTCCTAATGAACTTGGCTACCCATTTTAAGTCCTAAAATCGTGATCAAATGGACCTACCAAAATCTGCCATTGTTGACCATGTACGGCACTTTCATTTCTTTAAATTTTTTCTATATCTTAGCAAGTCCATCACAACTAATTCGATTTAAAACACAAAAGGACATAGGTTCAGTCAGAATATACCTGCCTAGTTGCTGTTTCTCCTTCCTCCAAGCTCTCGGTTTCTCCACTGCTCCAAAAACTTTTCTTTCTCTCTCTACTGCTTTCTCTCTCTAATTCTTCTTCAACCGAGCCTATAATCGGTGGCTTGGCCACCTGGATATGGAGACTGTCAGACTCTCTCTCTGATTTCCTCACTCCCACACAAAGAGGTGTATATACACTTTCATATAAAATATATATTTATATTTCTTTGCCCCATCCACACTCAACAAAGCATGGCTGACCATGCCCTCCTTCATGATTTTCTGATTTCTCCCATACCCCTCTCCATACCTATAGGTATAGGTTAGGTGGGGTTAGTTTTGATATTTTTATTTTATATACAATATATATATATATATATCCTATATTATAATAATGTATAAATACATAATATATACTCATTTAATACACACAAATATATTTATCTTCGTATATACACGTATATACGATTTTCATAAAATATAAGCTTAAACAGCTCTAAGTACAATTGATATAGTGTTGCCCGACCCGACTGCCTCGATATTCGTGCCATTTTGGGTCGGGGTATTACACCCATCACCATTTGTCTTATTCACAGTCTCGACATTCAATTATAAATCACGATTCTATCGTATATAAGGTATGAAATAACATAGCATAAGCATACAATGATAGACATCAGTACAATGAATCAAATCATGAGATATCAATCAATAGACATCCACCAGATAAAACAATATCAATGATGGGAACAATAACAGTGGATACATACATGAGTACAAGTCTTGGCAGTAGTAGAAAGATCGTGGCTTAGAAAACCACGTATAAGAGATAGGAATCCACTTACCTTATCAATGTCCTAGTATCCTGTGACGTTGTCCTTTCCTTTTGACTTGCCTATACATCAATAAACACGTTTTAGCTTTCATGTCATTTATCGAATTTATACCTCGCTACTCTAAATATTTCTTTTACTATTTTATGCTCTTACGGTTTCCGATTTGAACTTAATTTACCCAAGGGTAAAATGGTTATTTATGTGTCTCTACTTTTCGAGTTTTATTTTCACAATTTGGACTTCACCGTTGAGTCCAATAGGTTTGATATAATAAAAATCTACTATTTACTTAACTCAATCGAAGTCCGTTTGATTCACCTTCAACGTAGGGGCATTTCGATCATTTTGGCATTCTACGGGTATTTTATTTTTCGGGACTTCGTCTCTTGAAACGGACGTCACCATTAAATCCAGAAGGTCCAAAACAGTAAGTTTGTACTACTCATTTGCCCAATTTGCACGTCGGGTTTTATTTACATAATTAGTTATTAATTAATTAGATCTAATATATATATATATATATATATATATATATTAATTCGTGTGATACAGAAAACATGTGCCTCAGTGGCACAGTGGTTCGTTCCTTGAATCCTTTCCTCCCCATCACAAGTTCAAGTAGCAGGGATGGCAGTCCCTGCACCTTTTTTTTCCTAAATCTCCCCACCCCAAAACGTCACCGTTTCAACCACCCAAACACAAAACAGTGCCGTCCAGCACTGTTCATCATCTCCTTTGAATCCATGCGTAGTGTCCTGTAAAAACCCTAGCTTCCAACTTTGATTTTGCCTCATTTTAATCGTAGTTTCTCACTGCTCTAAGTTCGGATCAGTTTCTAGAACATTCCTCCATGTTTCCTGTTTGTCTTAAGGATTAAATCGAGTTCACGGGTTAGATTCACGTTCCATGGGAGATCTGAATTTCTCCTCGGTATGCATTCATTTCTCCACCAAATTTGGTGGTTTTTGTCTGGTTGTGACCCTAGAGATGTAAGGTTCTTGAATCCATTGAGGAAATCCAGTTTGGAGTTCAAATGGCCAAATCCATTCTTGGCCCGCCACCTGCAACTCCATTTCCCTCTCAACCCTTTAACCCTTTTTTCCCTAGTTTTTGTGTATTTAGAATCCTAGGATCATCTAGTTTAAGCCTCAAGGGTCCAAACCCCATTTTATTTGGGTCGGTTTCAAACCCGTTTCTTTCATGGTCATGGCAACAGTTCGGTCATGTTTCTATTTCCTGGGTTTTGCATTGATTCTAATATCATACTACATAACATCTACAAGCATGCATGAACTTCCTAATCATTTAACACTTAAACAAATTTGAGTACGTGAAGCTTACCCTTTTCTTGTTTTTCCCACGGCTCTTTCCTTCTGGGTTACACCACTGCACTTTTTGAATCTTACTGCCGCAACCTTGACCTCCCTTCCTCTGTTTACTCTTCCCTCTTCTCACTTTTGATCAGCCACGTATAGATATACATGTAGGTTTGCATGCGCCTCACATCTCTCTCTCCCTCTCTCTCATCTTAATCTCTTCTGTTGTGCACAACCTGATCACCCTTATCTTTCCATTTGAATTTCAAACTCCTTTCCTTTATCTTGCATATATATATATATATATATATATATATATATATATAGCTTAATCATATAATATACATACATATCCCTACATCACCGTCCAATATATACACATATATATTACACGTATATAATATATATATATATATATACTCATATGAATAATTAATTTATATTTATATTTTATTTATTAATTTACTTTGCTATTATTTTATTATTAAATTTATCTTTTTCTTTTTTTCTTTTTCTTTTTTTTTTTTTTCTTTTCTTAACTTATTTTATTTTATTTATTTGAAATTATTTTTTTTTTCAGTATCCATTTGTGGTTTGCTCGGGTACCGCCCGAGCATCATCCATACTTCCGAACTTTTAAATTTCAAGCCGACCATTTTATTTAAAACGGCTCAAGTTACATGGTTTATTCAGTTACATCTGGGTCAGGGTATTACAATGACCCGAGGGTCCAAAAGGCTTATCCCGATATAAGATACAAGAAGATGATAACAAATCAATCAAAGTGTGATCTAGCCTATCATGATGGATCCCTGACACAACAAAACGTTAGCCAATCAAAGTGTAACATGCTTTCAATAATGTGATCATTCATAGGGCATAAAATATGATCATTCAATGATGCCAAAAATATATCATCATCGAGTTCTAATAACCTAGAAATGCGTGAATCACTTAGGGCCCGGCATACCCCATTAGAACGCACATTCAGATTTGCCTCTTTATCCCAGGCTTACTGAATAGTGCTAGAGCTCTTATCTCTCAGGTCCCGAAGGACATGCAAAACCCCCAAAAGGTCTTTCCCCCACGCAATTTATGAATAAATGGGCCATTGTGACTGAGCACAACCCCAAGTACATACCAAATATCATGATCAATAAAATTTCACACGGGATGTACAACCGTACAAAACAATTGATATCACAATCAACGAGTCATTAAGTGTGTGGAATAACAAGATTTCTATTATCACGATATATCTTAAGATCAGGTCATGGTATGATAGTACAATGATGCTCAAGCATTAGTGATCAAATTCACAATGATATAAGCAAGCAAATCAAATCCAAAGACCAGGCATAACCAATAATCACAAGTCAATTGGCTTCAAATCAAGTACATTAGGTAGGGATAGAGTACAAATTTGGCAGCATGTGAAAAATAACGCGACTAGCTGAAAATAACTCATATTAAAGCATCAGAATTACTTACCTCAAAAATAGTTTTTAGCAGTTTTATTAATTTAAATCTTCTTCTTTTTCTCTTTGGAGGTTCCTATAAGTTAGAAATTTAATTGTTATTTTCCCATCTCAATTATTTAAGGTCGATGTTAACGTTCGGTATTATTTAATTATATTCTTAAGGTTGCTAAATTTATTACATCGGCTTTCAAAGTATTTTATTTGGGTAAATGGACTCCACCGTTGAGTCCAGAACATCCAAGAAAATAAAATCTAGGCCTTTGCGGCTTTTTATTTGGCTTCGGATACCCCCAAGGGCAAAATGGTAATTTCATACTTATAGGACTTAATTTTTCGGAACCCCGATTGGCAAAATGGACCTCACTATTGGGTTTAGAATGTCCGATATAGGCAAAATACACTATTTGTTTAATTAATTTGGATATTGGAATATTTACCTATTTTAAAATAATTTAAATTAATTATATCAGTATAATATATATATATATATTTTTTTTTTTTTTTTTGAGGTTTTGACGGGTGAGAATTGGGTGGCACAGTGGATACGTTTCACCCATTTTCCATTTGGTCCTAGGTTCAATTCGATAGAACAACAGGTTTACCCCCATTTTTTTCAATTTAATAATTTATATATGATATATATATATATATATATATATTTGGTGCAAATTAGGTTGGGCGAGAATTGGGTGGCACAGTGGTTAAGTGTCACTCCCCCATCCGTTCAGTCATGGGTTCGATTCAGGGGAGCTGCAACTCCCTTTTTGTTTTTTTTCCTGATTTTCCTTAATCCAAACGGCGGATAAGGGGTGAATCCGAGGATAAGCTATCCTGTCCCAAACTGGTTTATTGATTTAAATTTTTTAAACCTACAGCCAAATAGTCCCGAACCCTTTTAAATTTTAAAATCCCCTTCTTAAAACACTGCCGTTTCATTAATGCGGTGTCCTCTCTTTGATTCAACACGTGTCCGAGTCGACACAGTGGGTAGCCTAGCTCGGCCAGGATCGACTGAGTCAACTCACTCAGCGGGGTCTTCTTCTTCCCCACGCCTGGGCTACTGTTGCCCTAACTCCTGATTTTCTTCTTTTTCAATTTCATGCGTTCTAGGGTTGAGTTCAGCCCTGTTTTTGGGTGTATTAGGCTATTGGTTGTGAGGGAAAAGCTTTGGCATCCATTTTAGAGCTCAAATCGAGCTCTAGAAGCTACGGTGACCTGTGGTGGTCTCAGCCTGCAACTGCCACATGCATGCTCATTTTTGACTCAAACTTTATGGTATTTCCTTTGTTGAGTTCTGTTCGTCATGGGGTTTAAGCCCCCATTCCTAAAACAAGATTTAAAGCACTGTAAATAGAGTTAAATGGAGGACCTACGACCTGCAAGTCCATTTTTAATGGTCTCTCATTGGGTGTTTGGGTCGCGGTTTAGGGTTTTTGACATGCTAGAAGGGTTCGTTCTAGGTTTGAGTTGTCAAAAACTGGTTTCCTCAAGGTCATCTCAGACCTACATTCTTGAAGGTCCAACAATAGAGGTCTTTCTCGGTTTTAGGGCTTCTCAAGCCTCTCGACCCTCTCTGTCTATTCAGAAAAGTTCCTAAACATCTCAATATCTCATGCATGCAGTTATATGGCTGAAAGAAACTGAAACAGTAAGCAAAAATTCAAAAAGGGAAAATTCTGAGTTTTGGTATTTTATACCTTTGGTGGTTCCTCCCTTGATCGTGGCTCAGTTCTAACCCTCTCAAACCCCTTCAAAGGTTGCTCAATCTTCTTCCTCTTGTGCACTTAAGTGATACAAACACATGCATGCACACACTCACACACTTGTATGCACACACACAAAGTGTCTCTTTCTTTCTCTTTGTCACTCACACGCACATGCACTGCTGGTCTCTCTTTCACACACACACGTCTGAATACACAACACACTTACACTTGGTGTGTTTCAAAAATGGTAAGGCTTACATATATAATTGCATACCTATACATTTATCTATGCATGCACATCATGGTGTGCAACTGTGGTGATGAGAGCTAGGGCAGGCATGATGATGAGGCTAAGATTATAGGGTGCTGTATGGATGATATGTTGCATGAATGGCCATTGGCCAATTTGGGAAGTGGGCTTGGTTAATTTTTATTTATATACATTTTGTTGTATAACTAAACACAAAAGTGCTGACAGCCAAGTTGGTAAAATTTTTAGATGCAATTATTTTCCTCACTTGGTCAAGGGTTCAAATGCCCTTGGCCTCACTTTTGGCATTTTCCCCTCATTTTGGGCTTATGCCTCGTTTGGTTGGCGTAAATTTCTATTTCGGCTATTTCCTTAATATTTTCTTTTTTGTCGCTTTTTTTACGAAGCGGTTTCTTCTGGTCACGCCCTATTTAGGTTAACTTCGATGTTAAAGGCCTTGTGTCAGTTTTTATTTCCTTTTGTTTTCCGTAGTTAGCTAATTCGAGTTTTAATAGTGTTAAAATAGAGCATAAATAGCTAAATTACTGCATTAGATTCAAAAAGAACTTCATTACATTGATCAAACAGTAAAATAAAGTTTAGGGTGTTACATTCTTCCCCTCTCAATAAAAGTTTGTCCTCAGACTTTAAACATCTCATACTGCAAAGAGGTGTGGGTACTTGGCATGTACTTCATCCTCCATTTCCCACGTAGCCTCTTCAATCTGATGGTTTCTCCAGAGTACCTTCACCAAGGGAATGGACTCAAAACTTGCTCCTGACGATCTAGGATCTGCACTGGATGTTTGACATATGTCAGATCCTTCTGAACGTCTAGTGGTTCATGCTCAACCACTTGATCGGGACCATGCAAGCACTTCTTCAACATGGACACGTAGAAGACGTTGTGCACATATGCTAACTCTGCTGGTAAGGCAAGTCGATACGTCATCGGTCCGACCCGTTTCATAACCTCAAATGGTCCAACGTAGCAGGGTCCCAACGTTCCTTTCTTCCTAAATCTCACTACACCCTTCATGGGCGACACCTTCAGAAACATAAAGTCGCCCTCTTCAAACTCTAGCTCACGTATCCGAGCGTTAGCATAGCTCTTTTGACAGCTTTGGGTTGCTAGTAGCCGCTGTGTAATCAATTGGATCTTTTTTGAAGTCTGCTCTATCATCTCAGGGCCATACAACTTCCTTTCGCCTATTTTGGTCCAACACAGTGGAGATCGGCACTTCCTACCATACAGTGCCTCGTATAGAGCCATCCCAATGCTAGACCGGTAGCTATTGTTGCAGGCGAGCTCTACTAGTAGAAGTGAATCCTCCCAGCTCCCTTTGAAGTCCAAGACACAAAATCTCAACAGGTCCTCTAGTGTCTGAATGGTTCTTTCAGATTGCCCATCAGTCTCGGGGTGGTAGGCTGTGCTGAGACTGAGCTCCATGCCCATTGCTTTCTATAAGCTCTTCTAAAATCTGGACACGAACCTCGGATCTCAGTCAGACACAATAGATATCGAGACTCTGAGTAGTCGAACTATCTCCTAGATGTAGAGCGTTGCTAACCGCTCTAATGACTAGGTCATCTTGGTTGCTAGGAAGTGAGCCGACTTTGTCAATCTGTCAACAATCACCCATATCGAGTCACTCTCTCAAGGTGTCCATGGCAACCGTGAGACAAAGTCCATAGGGATGTACTCTCATTTTCACTCGGGTATTGGAAGTGGCTGTAATGGTCCACTAGCCTTTGGTGTTCAACTTTGATTTGCTGGCATTTAATACATCGTGTTATAAACTCAGCTATGTCCCTCTTTATTCCTGACCACTAGTAGGTTATCTTGACATCGTGGTACATTTTAATGCTCCTAGGATGTACAGCAAATCTCGAATTGTGCACCTCCTCAAGAATCTCCTTTCTAATCTTAGGCGTGTCTGGCACAAAAATCTGATCCCTATAGTATAGCATCCCATCCCGTACCACGAATTCCAAGTTCCTCCTTGACTCAGCTTCTTCACAGAGCTTGACTAATTTCTCATCGTGGATCTGTTGCTCTCTGATCTTGTCCACAATTGTCAGCCCGACTGTGACACTAGCAAGCACCGCTCTAGTACTAGGCAGAACCACCTCAATCTCTAATTCCTCTAGCTCTCTCAGTAACTCTCGCTGTGTGGTCAACAAACAGGCAAGGCTCCTTGAAAACTTACGGTTGAGAGCATCGACTACAATATTGGCTTTTTCAGGGTGATATTGGATGCTAAGCTCATAATCTTTAATCAGCTCTAACCATCAGCGCTGCTGCATGTTGAGCTCTTTCTGCATGAAAAGATATTTGAGGCTTTTGTGATATGTGAAGATCTCACATGTTGCCCTATAAAGATAGTGCCTCCAAATTTTCAATGCAAACACTACTACTGCTAGCTCCAAATCATGAGTCGGGTAGTTCTTTTCATGGGGTCTCAACTGCCTTGAAGCATAAGCTATTACTCGGCCTTTTTGCATCAGTACACACCCTAAGCCCTTGTGTGATGCGTCATTGTAAATCACGAAGCCCTTGGTCCCATCTGGCACTATCAAAATTGGGGCTGATACCAGACGGTTCTTTAGTTCCTAAAAGCTTTTCTCTCGCTCCTCAGTCCATACAAATGGGGTATTCTTGCGAGTCAATTGCATGATCGACGCTGCTATCTTGAAAAAATCCTTGACAAAACACCTATAATATCCAGCCAACCCTATAAAGCTACGGACCTCAATGACGCTAGTTGGCCTAGGCCAATTCACAATGGCATCTATCTTTTGTGAATCCATTAAAATCCCCTCCTTTGTAACTACATGCCCCAAGAGCGATATGCTGGGAAGCTAGAATTCACATTTCTTCAACTTTGCATATAGCTTTTGCTCCCTTAGCTTCTACAAAACTCTCCTTAGATGTACCTCGTGATCTTCTGGGCTCTTATAGTAAACTAAGATGTCATCAATAAATACTATCACAAAGTCATCCAAATACGGCTTAAAAACCATATCCATCAAGTCCATGAATGTAGCTGGGGCATTTGTCACCCCAAATGGCATTACAAGGAACTCATAGTGTCTGTATTGGGTCCTGAATGTCATTTTCTGCACATCCTCTGGCTTAACCTTAAGCTAGTGATACCCCGATCTCAAGTCTATCTTGAAAAACATTTGTGCCCCTCTCAGCTGGTCGAACAATGTCTACCCTTGGCAGTGGGTACTTGTTCTTGATGGTGACCTTGTTGAGCTCGCGACAATCAACACACAATCGCATGGTCCCATCTTTCTTTTTGACAAACAACACTGGGGCACCTCATGGTGACGATTAGGGCCGTATGAATCTTTTATTGAGCAATTCTTACAGTTGCAGCTTTAATTCATTCAGCTCAGTCGGTGCCATTCTGTACAGGGTTTTGGACACTGGTGTTGTACCGGGAATCACATCAATACAGAACTCGATCTCTCGGTCAATGGGCATGCCAGACAGGTCATCAAGAAATACATCAAGAAACTCTCGAGCAACTGGGATCTGGTCAAGAATGGGCTCCTGTGAGCGAGTATCAATAACACTGCACAAAAACCCATGACATCCCTTTCTGAGCAGACGTCTAGCTTGGATAGAAGAGACAAAATAAGATGGGGTGACTACTCCCGTCCCCTCAAAGATAACCCTTTGTTGCCCTGGACCCTGTATGTGAACTCTCTTAGCTACACAATTGATAGTGGCACGATTCGTAGTCAGCCAATCCATACTGAGAATCATATCAAATCCGCAGATCTCTAGTGGTATCAGGTCTGCCATAAACTGAGCACCCGTGATCTCAACCCCACAAGATCTATATACAATATCCCCAAATAACGACTCCCCTAATGGTATAGTAACAGTCAACACATAACCTAGGGGCTAGGCTTCTATGTTCAGTTTATTAGAAAATGCTGGCGATATGAATAAGTGCGTGGATCCAGTATTAAATAAAACATGTGCAGGCTAAGAACAAACTATAATAGTACCTGCAACTACCAAAGTAGTGGCCTGAACATCCCAGGTGTAATAGAGAAACCTCTCCCCGGTCTTTGCTACTCAGTCTTGGGTCCCCCACTCCTCTGTTGAGGTCTCGCCACCGAAGCTGATGCGGCTGGTGTAGTACTGACCACCGACTTGTTGCTTTTAGGATAGTCCTTCTTGAGGTGGCCAACCTGTCCACAACTATAGCGGGCTTTGCTGTCCCGATGGCACTATCCCGTATGATAGTTTTGGCAAGTGGGGCATTTAGGCGCACTCCCATTGTGAGACTTGGTTTTCCCTTGACTAGGCCCTACTCGGGAATTACATAATCCTGTACCAGTCCTAGAAAGTGAAGATCCCTGCCTTTGACTTTGATTGCCTCCTGCCCTCTGGTTTCCTCACCGCTTAGCAAATTTCTCCCCACTTTGCTCTATGATCTTGGCAGTTGTTACCACCTCATCGTAGGTGGGCAATCGGTGGGGCCGGATTCTATCTTAGATGGCCCATCTCAATCCACCTTTAAACTTGCGGGCTTTTAATTCCTCTGTGTTGACGACATTGGGTAGGAACCTGGCCAACTCGGTGAACTTGGCCTCGTACTCCTCAACAGACATTCCTCCCTACTAGAGGGCCATAAATTTAGCGATATTTTGATTCTGGACTTCTCGGGGAAAGTATTTCTGATTGAAAATCTCAACAAATCGTGGCCAAGCCATATTAGGTTCCTAGGCTTCCTACAAAAGCTACCATATGTGCGCTGCCCCCATGAGCATATAAGTGGCATAGGCCACCTTTTGGGTATCTGTACATGTTAGAATTATGAAGATCTTCTCCATTCCTAGCATCCACTCCTCAGTTGTTAAGGATCCCCCTGTACGATCAAAAGTAGGTGACTTCATATTCTGAAGCCGTTTATAAAAATAATTTAGGTCCTCCTCGTGTCTAGGCCAATCCCCTTGAGCTGGGGGAGGATGCTGTTGTGCTGGCCCATTTGCTTGAGCCTGGATCGTAGGCAACAGTTCCACTACACGATTTCGTATTTGCTCGATTCGATCTATCCTCTTTCTATCAGACTCCATTGTCATGCTATGGGTCTGCACCATACACTGCAAAAAGGATAGTTCATAAGGCTTATCAATTAACTGATGACCCCTAGACTCATGGCCCTCAAACTTTAACGAGTTGTAATACTTTAGTCTTAATCTCCCATGGACCACTAGAACCATAAGCTCTGATACCAACTCTGTCATGCCCTAAAACCTACCCTATGCGGATTAAGGGTCCGTAACCCAGGTTTGCGACCTGTGAGCCGCTCCCCATCCAAAGGATCTGAAAGGCTAATTAAGATTTTTTTTTTAGACAAAACATTGTATAGTCAATAGTAAATCTGGTAGCATAGTCAGGTAATCATTTAATACATGCCAAAAGAATATAAGTGTTTATAAGTACAGATCCTCCAAAAATACAACTGACAGGACCGCTGGTGACATGAGAGATATTAAGACCTTCCAGTATTTAATTTTAATACAAAAACTCGCTAAAAGAGCTACCAATGGCTAGCGGTGTCTAAGCCTCCGGAGCGCCTGAGGGTTCTCCTACTTCCTGTTGTCCTAAAAAAATATAAGGGAGGGATGAGCTAACAAAGCCCATTAAGTAATTTCCTAGCTTTAACATGGGTTAGGGTTAATCCAAGGGAATGATAGAATAAAGAGATAACAGGTAACCAATAGCCAAATAAGCAACAAGTATAAACATAGCCAATCACCAAGATATGCAACAATGACCTGAGGGTCCAAAAGGCTTATCCCGATATAAGATACAAGAAGATGATAACAAATCAATCAAAGTGGGATCTAGCCTATCATGATGGATCCCTGCCACAACAAAACATTAGCCAATCAAAAGTGTAACTTGCAATAATGTGATCATTCATAGGGCATAAAATATGATCATTCAACGATGCCAAAAATATATCATCATCGAGTTCTAATAACCCAAAAATGCATGAATCACCCGGGGCCCGGCATACCCCACTAGAACGCACATTCAAGATTTGCCTCTTTATTTTGGGCTTATTGAATAACGCTAGAGCTCTTATCTCTCAAGGTCCCAAAGGACATGCAAGACCCCCAAAGGGTCTTTCCCCCACGCAATCTGTGAATAGATGGGCCATTGTGACTGAGCACAACCCCGGGCATATACCAAATATCATGATCAATAAAATTCCACTACGGGATGTACAACCGTACAAAACAATTGATATCACAATCAACGAGTCATGAAGTGTGTGGAATAACAAGATTTCTATTATTAGGATATATCTCAAGATCAGGTCATGGTATGATAGTACAATGATGCTTAAGAACAAAAGAATAAGGCAACACTACAATAAGAAATCCAAAAATAAAGGTAAGTAAATATTAGTTTCTGTTTTAAGATTTTAAAGCATGAATGGAAGATTGAATTATTGGGTCTTGTAGAGATTAAAATATGGAAAATATTGCAAAAAGAATCAGTTAAAAAGAATTAAAAACAAAGGAGAAAAGCTTGAGTTGCAGGTTTAAGATGATTCGGATTTCCTTAATATTTTATGCACGAAACATTGTTTAAATGGCCTAGATATGATTTTATAAGGTGCAGAAGAATATTAGAACAAAAATTGAGTGAAAACTGTAAGGAAACCATAGAGAAACAGAGCTCACCAAAAAAATGCATCTTCTGGCCGGAGCTATTGTGTCTTCATTTTTGTGAAGATTGGGTGATGTAAATAAAAAACAAAACTTAGAAATGAAATCACCATGAAAAACTAAAGGAAAATACATTGAAAAATGGGGGGAAAGCGATCGAGAAATGGTGACTATCGTCAGGAGAAGACGACAGGCACCCACCGGAACCCTACCGGCGTATTGCTGGAGAAGAAGAAGATTGTTTGGGCTTGGGTTCAAGTCATGGGTCAGGATCCAGGGTCGGAAACCCGACCGAAACAAAAATAGATACATCAAAAGGGCGTAGTATTGATTTAAGTTAAAAGGTTTTAAAATGAGATTTGGAGTGTTTGGTGACACGGATAAGAAATTGAAATTGGGGCTGAAATAGAATAGAGATATCCTATCCTTGTTCCGAAAATATCAACTATTTGGATAACCTTAGTTGGGATAGGGTTTTCTGAAATTACAAATGAACCCAGATGTTATGGAAATTATAATTAGACCCTCAACTTTTAGTTATTATGATTTGACCCACAGAATATAAAATTAATTAAATATTAATTTAATCAATTAAAATAAAAATAAAAGAAAATTATCAAATTGCCCCTAAGTCAAAAAGTAGTCAAATGGACACCGATTAAAATAAAAGAATAGTAAATTTTTATTATTTTGAGCATTCTGGACTCAAAGGTGGAGTCTGATTTAGTGAAAAGAGGTCTCAAGAAGTGAGAACATGTGAAAGTGCAAATGACCATTCTACTCTTTATAGTAACGATGTCCAAATTAAACACATGAATAGTGTATTTTAACTATCTCGGACATTCTAAGACTAATGGTGAGGTTTGTGTCACGAGATGAGGTCCCAAAAAATAAAAGACCCGAAAAAGGTACAAAATGACCATTTTGCCCTTTTAGGTACCGAAGTCCGAATTGAATTTCGTGAAAGCCTAAACCGACTTTCTTCGACGTTCTGAACTTAATGGTAGATTCTAATTTAGTAAAATAGAAACCAATAGTAAAGAGACATAAAATTTGATGAATAACATAAATTATGAAAAGGTAAACTGAGATATACTATCTATTGATGAATAGGGAATTTCAAAGAGGAATGAATAGTGACTTGATTTGATTGTGAAAGAACGGAAATGGTTTAAGAGGTAAAGTAAATGTCTGATCTCTGCATGTGTTACATTCCCAAGCCATGTCAACAGTTTTTCGTATATCATTTATTATACTCCACTACATGCCAGAACAATTATTGAGTCCTATATTGATATTGTTCTATCTTGTGGAAAGTGTTTATTGACTATTATATATCTTGATCATGATTTCTGTATGCTCTATACATAGGCCTCAAGGGGCAAGACTTGTGATCTCAACAGCCTAGTTTACATTGGCCTGTTAAGGCAACAAGTTTCTTTTCGCTGCTGAGATAGTGTTATTCGCATTTACTGTTTATGGGATTTAGCATGATTTCGAATATATTATATTGTAGCCAGATTTGTGCTCAAGTCACAAACTCCATCTGATGCTTACTAGACTTACTGGTCGAGAAAACGGAATCAAAAGTGGCAATTAAAATGGCAACTAAAGTGGGATTTGCGAGGCGAGTACTGAACCTGACGGGTTAGTGCTTGGCTGAGAGATCAAGGACAAAGGGAATAAAATGAATTAAGGGGTATGTCGGGCCCCAAGTTAAAATGCATCCACATTTGTTGTTATCAGTATCTATTATTGATTTCCATAGCTTGATCATATTATTTCACTATGAATGATCATGAGATTTCACAGCTTTTTATTGAGAGTATACAATTTATGCTTGAGACAGCTCATGACTGTAGCAGTATAATATTTTCAGCAGAACTAGATTTTATTTCCTTATCATTTGAATTCTATCATTTGATATTGAGTTATATATTCATTGACTGGCTAGCATTTCTATATACACATGTACATATGGCAGAGTAAAGGAGTATTACTTATTGAGTTTTCATAACTCATCAGATAGTACACAACATTTGACTTGTAGGCACAGATATCGAGGACAGACCATAGAGTCTGATAGCTAGGAGGTGGAATTTGCTTTTGAAGTTGTAGTGTAATACTTAGTATAGACAATTTTATAGCTCTCCTATGTTATCCACATCTTGGGGATTAACAGTTGTATTAAGAAATTTTGTATTCCGCATTTTGTAAACATTATATAAATCACATGCAACTTTTATTATTTTCTTCCGCATTTTAGTCGTTGCATGTTAGTAGCACTAATTGTGCTGCAAGTTAAGACCCTTGGTTTGACAAACAGCGTCGGATCGAGTGCGCGACACTGAGATCCGCATAGGATGGGTCTCGGGTCATGACAGACTCCCTTTTTTTTTTCCTGATTTTCCTTAATCCAAATGGCGGATAAGGGGTAAATCCGAGGATAAGCTATCTTGTCCCAAACTGGTTTACTGATTTAAATTTTTTAAACCTGCGGCCAAACTAGTCCCGAACCCTTTTAAATTTTAAAATCCCCTTCCTAAAACGCTGTCGTTTCATTAACGCAGTGTCCCCTCCTTGATTCAACACGTGTCCTAAGTTGACACAGCTAGTAGCCTAGCTCGGTCAAGATCGACTGAGTCAACTCACGAGTTGACTTAGCAGGGGTCTTCTTCTTCCCCACGCCTGGGCTACTGTTGCCCTAATTCCTGATTTTCTTCTTTTTCAATTTCGTGCATTCTAGGGTTGGGTTCATCCCTATTTTTGGGTGTATTAGGCTACTGGTTGTGAGGGAAAAGCTTTGGCATCCATTTTAGAGCTCGAATCAAGCTCTAGAAGCTACGGTGACCTGTGGTGGTCTCGGCTTGTAACTGCTATATGCATGCTCATTTCTAACTCAAATCCTATGGTATTTCCTTTGTTGAGTTCTGTTCGTCATGGGGTTCAAGCCCCCTATTCCTAAAATAAGATTTAAAGCACTGTAAATAGAGTTAAATGGAAGACCCGCGACTTGCAAGTCCATTTTTAATGGTCTCTCCTTGGGTGTTTGGGTCACGGTTTAGGGTTTTTGACATCTAGAAGGGTCTGTTCTAGGTTTGAGTTGTCAAAAACTGGTTTCCTCAAGGTCATCTCAACATGCATTGTTGAAGGTCCAATAATGAAGGTCCTTCTCGGTTTTAGGGCTTCTCAAGCCTTCGACCTTCTCTGTCCATTCAGAAAAGTTCCTAAACATCTCAATATCTCATGCATGCAGTTATATGGCTGAAAGAAACTGAAATAGTAAGCAAAAATTCAAAAAGGGAAAATTCTACGTTTTGGTATTTTATACCTTTGGTGGTTCAGTCCCTCGATCGTGGCTCAGTTCTAACCCTCTCAAACACCTTCAAAGGTTGCTCAATCTCCTTCCTTCTTATGCACTTAAGTGACATACGCACATGCATGCACACACTCACACACTTGTATGCACACACACAAAGTGTCTTTCTCTCTCTCTCTCTCTTTGTCACTCACACACACACACACACTCACACTGCTGGTCTCACACACACACATATCTGAATACACAGCACACTCACACTTGGTGTGTTTCAAAAATAGTAAAGCTTACATATATAGTTGCATACCTATACATTTATCTATGCATGCATATCATGGTG
The DNA here is from genome assembly GCA_008638375.1 of Nyssa sinensis. NCBI lineage: Eukaryota > Viridiplantae > Streptophyta > Magnoliopsida > Cornales > Nyssaceae > Nyssa > Nyssa sinensis. The sequence goes on from CM018032.1 coordinate 45,074,618, forward strand.
TGCAACTGTGGTGATGAGAGCTAGGGCAGGCATGATGATAAGGCTAAGATTATAGGGTGATGTGTGAATGAGGTGTTGTATGAATGGCCATTGGCCAATTTGGGAGGTGGGCTTGGTTAGCTTGAGTTTATATACATTTTGTTGTATAACTAAGCACAAAAATGCTGGCAGCCAACTTAGTAAAATTTTTAAATGCAATTATTTTCCTCACTTGGTCAAGGGTTCAAATCCCCTTGCCTCACTTTTGACATTTTCCCCTCATTTTGGGCTTATGCATCATTTGGTTGGCGCAGATTTCTATTTTGGCTATTTCATTAATATTTTCTTTTTTGTTGCTCTTTTTACGAAAGCAGTTTCTTCTGGTCACTCCCCATTTAGGTTAGCTTCGATGTTAAAGGCCTTGTGTTAGTTTTTATTTCCTTGTGTTTTCTATAGTTAGCTAATTCAAGTTTTAATAGTGTTAAAATAGAGCTTAAATAGTTACATCAGTGCATTAGATTCAAAAGAACTTCATTACATCGATCAAACAGTAAAATAAAGTTCGGGGTGTTACATAATCCCAGGTCGAGAACTCGAGCCCGATCCGGTTTGGGCGGGGCGGCAGTGCGCATAGTGTGGTGGACCCTACTTTTGGCTAGGTCCTCTCCCCTTTACAAAACTAGGGTGCCCCTTGGGGCCCAAACCTTCCTCCAAGGTATGTGTATATATATTCTTGAAAAGCCTTGTACCCATCCTATATGGGACACAAGTTTTTTGCACAAGCTTCAAGCTTTTTGTTACCATTTCTAAGTGGTGATGTTTGGAGGCAATTTCTCATTCACTCCTTAATGGTTTTGAGCAACCTAATATATAATCTTAATCTTAATCTCCTCGTGGAGGAGAACATATTCCCATGTGGACCCATTAAAATTAATTTGTAGGACCCACTTTAATTTTAGCTCAAAGATAGCTAATTATAATGCTCAAAAACCCATTTTTCCAACAAACTCCACTTACAAAAAATTAAATCAAAAGGCAACAATCAATGGCATATACATATGTGTTTGTCTATGTTTGTGTGTAATTAGTTGTGATGAGAGGATGAGAGATAGAACTATGGAACCAACAACCCTTACAACTATGGTGGAAAAGAAGAATCCTTCATTGAAGTTCTTCAGGGATGAAGATAAAAGTTTGAGAGTGGCTCAACAATGAAATACCAATGATGGTTCTGAACAGATTTTACAATGGTTTTGAACAGTGGTGGTTTGAACGATGATGATCCATGAAGTGTCGATTTCTCGATGAGGTCGGTGGTTTGAACGGTTGTGGCTCTCCATGATCTCTCTCGACAATGTTTACTAGTCGTGGTTGGTGACGGTTTCAATCGATGACGAAAGGCGCCAGCATCAATCGATGGTGGATAGGGCTAAGGTGCGAGAGGTAGAGAGTTCGTGTGAGAGGCGAGAGGCAGAGAGTGACATGAGGCCGCGAGGCTATGATTTGTCTAGGACTGTGATTTGTATATATATGTGAAGGAAATCGATTGTAAGATTTGTATATACATATTAAGTGAAAATATTATATATATATATATATAATGTTTGGGCTCGGGGTTTCCCAAGTCCTTATCCAAGCCCAACCCTGATTTTAATTCGGACTTCCTAATTAGGCTTAGGCCCGTCCTGAATATAAAAAGTGTTGTACTGACTCTAGAATTTTTGGGCCGGACTCAATTTGGGCCAGAGAAACCGAGTTGCAGCCTACAATATGTATCACGAATTCACTTCAAAGTTCAAAACGACGGGTTGGCCCAAAAAAATGACGGCTTGGAAAAGCTAGCAAAATAATGAACTGAGTGAGCCCAGAGTCTTATGAATAATCCTGAGAAACAATTGGGGTACTATTGTCATTTGCTCAATATCCATCTCAAATTTCCCTCGCCGCTGCTCTTCATGGTCCAACAGACAAAGATTGAGTTGGACTCCCACTGACTCTGGGTATGTTACCGTTGGCTTCCAAATACTGAGGAGAGAGAAACAATGGTGACGCTGGGAAAGAGAGCTCGAACCCTAGAAACAGCAGCAAACCCTAACTACCACCACCAAATCAACGAAAATGGCGAAACCCAAACTCCAACCGACGATTCCCAGAATTTTTCTGGGTACGAGCAGTTCAGAGCAGAAAGGATTAAGGAGAACCTTGACAGAATGCAAAAACTCGGCATTCTTGACCTCTCACTCAAACTCAAGTCCCTCAAACCCACGCCAAAGAACAGCCCCTCCTATCGCAAAACCCCTCAGCATCTCTCTCAGTTGCCACCTTCCGGAGCCATTCGCCGCTCTTCTAGGTACTTCATTACACAATTCCTTTTGCTTGCCAGTTGATTTTGATGGGCATTAAGTTATTTTTAGTTAGGATCGATCTCTCTCTCTCTCTCTCTCTCTCTTTTGGACTAAGAACGAGGTTTTATGATTTCATTTGATTTTGATCGATATGGATGTAGTTCTGTTGATCGGTTCTCCGTGCAGATCATGTATAGGAAAAAAAAAAAGGGATTTGTGAAATTTATTTATTCTCAGTCCTTGATGCTTAATGGGTTGTTGGTTTCTGCTCTAAGAATGAGGGTTTTCGAGGATCTATGGTGTTCTGTCCATCTGTTTTTGTCACAACAAATGGTTTTTTTGGGACTTTGATGAGGCGTTTTCAGTTTATACTTCTTGTGTAGCCTTGTGTTTTGGAATACGAATTGGATTTCAAGTTTGGAATGAATGCTGATGGAGTTGTGTATTGTTTTTCTTTTTTTTTTCCCCCCCTTTTTGGTGGAAATTTAGATTGCAGAATGCAACTCCAGTTAGCTACTCTGAAGAGCATTTGGCAAAGAGAGAGACGTTTTTGGAAGGTGAGCATGATTTTCCAAGAGAATGTTCAAAGCCAGAGGTTTACACAGAAGAACATGAAAAGCTGCTGGGTAACACCGAGAGAAGTTGGACTCTTTTCGTGGATGGATATGGGAAGGATGGGAGGCGAATCTATGATCAAGTCAAAGGGAAGACTTGTCATCAATGCAGGTCTGGGGGTCTTCTCCACCAATCCAAAAAATTGGTTTACATAGCTTGAACTTTTTTTTGTCTCTGCAAACTTTCCTTACCAAAGTATCTTCATTATCTAACTGGGACAATTCTTAATGAATCCATATCCTGAAAGATTGTTAGAAAGATAGAAGTTACCTTTATTTCCTACAATTATGTGTAGGATCATTAAAAGGCCTTCCTTAAACATGTATTGCTTGACTTTGGTGGAAGTTATGTTTTCATTTTCATTTGTAGGCTCTACTCACTTAATTGAAATCAGTAGCTAGATAATTATATGATTGTTGTTTCAGTGGAGATTTATTATTATTGTTTTCATTTTCCTCTTCTATTAGCTTTTATTACTTCTTTGATTTTGAAAATTTGGAAAAGACAATGAGTATCCTTTCTTTGCTGAGGTTTTGTCTATTTTCCTTTGAAGCCTTCGTTTATTAAGATTGATGGAGAATATTAGATAATGCTGATCAATTATGACAATGGTCAGGCCATAGATTAAAAATTGTGATAGGGTTATTAACAGAGACTACAACTAGCTTCATCCCTTTCTCATATGTATTCTTGTGATATATTGATGTCTTTGAACTTCTACTGTTTATGGTGAGGAATTATCTTATCAAAGTGGGAAAATTAGTTAAAAGTATAATATAATTTATATTAGTGTTTTTTTAAGTCACATACATTTTGATATTTGGAGTTAAAAATAACAAACACAGCTCTTTTTTTCTTTCTTGTGGTACTATGCTGTTGAATTATCTGGCTGCAAAGTTCTTTCATGCATGTTAAGTTATTGATTTGGCTTAGACCACAGACAGTTATTTATTCCATATTCATGAATGGTCATGATGTCTTGCAGGCAGAAAACCCTTGGTCATCGTACACACTGCAGCACATGCAACATGGTCCAAGGACAGTTTTGTGGAGATTGTTTGTATATGAGGTATATGTTATACGAACAATCTTGATTCCCTCCCCATCATCAACTTTGGTTTAATTCTTTTTTAGATTTTATAATCTATAAATTTGTAATGTACTTGGCACTTTGATGGCTTAAGAGTTCATTTGTTATATCATCCATAATGTTGGATATGAATTCCTAGTTTCTAATTATATACATATCATTCCTGTTCTTGTCTCCATGTAGCAGATGCAGCCAATACAAATTCTCAAATTTCATTAATATATAGTGGTTACTTTTGAATCTTCGAGCCATGTCAATCAACCCCTTGATTTTATCACCTTATGGGGCAACTTGCTAGGCTTTAATTACAATCTCATCCTAATTTATATTGATAGTTTTCCCAGAGATCCATCTCAGTTGCAATTACGAACATTATTTCGTGGTTGGCCAATGTTTAGGTTGTATGATAAGAGAGACGAGTCATATCCACTCAATCAAAGTTAAGTTTATTTGGCAACTGAACTTAAAACTTGAGATTAGTGTCAGCTTGTCTTAGGCCGCGCATCTACTAAATGAACTGTTTAAAAGCATATCAGTTTATTAAACTGACATTTTTCTCCATAAGCATAACCAACTTTATTATGGTTCCCTTCAGTTTGATTGGAATGCATAGTCTCTGACTTGTGTTTACCCTAGTGGATGATCAACCCATGATACCGAAATAAAATTGAAAACCATCTAAGTAGAATGATGGTCATATAAGACAAGCATGCCAAGCAAGAATCTAATCCTACACCTACTTATCCGCTAGAATCTAATCCTTACAAGTTACACCTCTTCCCTAGATCATTCTTAACATTTAGAAACTAAAGAAACATTGTTATATGTCAGAAGTTCATGATAATTGTTCTGCTTATCTTGTGTACTTCTTTGTAGCTATGATGATCCTATGCATGCCCTGAATTGTTATTCTGCTCAAGTCATGCTTTGTTTGTAGGCCTTATGTAGTATGCACATTGATTTTTGGTATGCTCAAGGTGTAGATCCATCTAATCTTGTATTTCAGGCCGCGAAGCTGTTGAATTGTATAAGTGCCCAGCTTTTCTTCTTCTGTACCTTGGGGTAGATATATATGTCTGTAACGTAGCATGTCTGCTACTTCATTTCAAAATATCAATCTCTGGTAACTTTAACTGATTTTGCAATAATATAATCAAAGAAAAACTTAAGAAAGTACCATGGGAAACTTCTAGATAATTAGGAGCTTCTTCCACTCTTTCTCTTCTTTGTTAAATCGACCATCAGAGTAAAAAAGGGGCCAAACCCCAAGGGGAATCTCCTTTAAGGCTTGACCCCAAGGGAGATTCCCTTTGGTGGTTCCAGCACGAACCGGCCCCTCAACGCATGCAGAGTTAAGTTGCCGACTCATGCAGCAATGGGGCTTCGAGCCCACACCAAGCTCTAGGTATGAGGCTTGACCAACCCCAAGGGGAATCTCCTTTAAGGCTTGACCCCAAGGGAGATTCCCTTTGGTAGTTCCAGCACAAACTGGCCCCTCAACGCATGCAGAGTTAAGTCGCTGACTCATGCAGCAGTGGGGATTCGAGCCCACACCAAGCTCTAGGTATGGTTCACCCAGTCACCTGAGACTCATCCTACCAACACACTGCGTCGATGCCCGGGAGCTGGCCCCAAGATTCAAACTGGGAAATTTAAGGATGACTCCCTTAAGCCCTCTCCAGCAGAGCTACCCCGTGGGGTTCATGGACCAGCAGAGTAGATGTGCCTAACTGTCTATGTAATGTAGCATGTCTGCTATAGTGCTATTTCATTTTGAAATATCCATCTCTGGTACTTCACTAATTTTTTGCAATAATGGAGTTGAAGAAAGTCTTAATAAGGTACCAAGGGAAACTTCTAGCAAATTAGGAACTTTTCCCCCAAAAGAATATGGAGTCTGATGCTTGTAATGTATATATTCTTTGTGCAGATATGGGGAGCATGTACTTGAAGCAAAAGAGAATCCAAACTGGATTTGCCCGGCCTGTCGTGGAATCTGCAACTGCAGTTTGTGCCGGCAAGCAAAAGGATGGCCTCCCACAGGCTGTCTTTATAAGAAGGTAGATCCCACAACAATTCCTTGTATAGTCATGTGGTCTCACACAGTTTCCTGTGCAATTGGAGCTAATCTCAATCTGTCCACTTTCTAGATTTCAAAACTGGGCTTCAAGTCAGTTGCACATTATCTCATTCAAAGCCGGCGATCACAGACTGATTCAGGAAAAAATCCGGGTATTAACGTCCCAGTTTCTGCAAAAAGAACACTGCCCTTTTCAGATATGGAAGCAACAGCTGAGGAGAAGGAATCTCCTGAGTCCAAAGATGACCAAGGATTGATTAATCCTAATGATAAAGACAACAAAACAGATGATGAGTCAAAAGGCAAGAAAGAGGAGGAAATGCATTTTCCTGATAATGAACATGAAAGCAATATTGCACTGGAGAGTGGCCTCAAGCCCAAAAAGAAGCCTGCACTGGCCATTGGGGCCAGTGAAGATCACCAGGGATCATCAAAGCCTGAGTCTGACAACGAAAAAATAGATGATGAGTTCAAAGGCAAGAAAGAGGAGGAATTGCGGTTTCAAGAGAACAAACATGCTGATAGCAATATTGCAATCGAAACTAGCCCAGAGTCTGAAAACAAGCCTGCACATGTCACTGAGGCCAGTTATGTTCACCAAGATTTGATTGAAGCCTGAATCTGAAGACAACAAAACAGTTGATGAGTTCAAAGGCAAGAAAAAGGAGGAAATGCATTTGGAACACAAACATGGTGATTACAATATTGCACTGGAAAGTTGCCCAAAGTCTAAGAACAAGCCTCCTCTTACCCCTGAACAAATCCTGGATAGTATTGCAGGAAGATTAAGACAGAGACGTGATAAAGTCCACGGACATGATGAGCGGTTCACAGGGATGAAAGACGACTCTTTGGATGCTAAGCAGGCTGTGAACAATATATCATCAGGAAGTGAAGCAGAGGCTAACACTAGTAGTTTGCATTTTACCAGTCCGACAGTGGACAGTATTGCTGGAAGGTTGAAGCGTCGAGGCCAAAGAGCATGATTATGATGTCCTTCCTTTATTTTTGCCAACAAGGATTCAAGTTCTGCATTTTGTTGTTGATTTGGCAGAACTTCTTAATATTACAAGACAAGCTTTTGTAGGTTCGAATGCAGTTTGCAGCATTTAGGTGTTACCTGGGCTCCCATTTGTAATTCTACAATGCAATTTTGCATGCAGAATATGACATTTAAGATTATGTTTCATTTGATATGAGCAGCATCCATAATGTGAACTGTCAGTTACCTTTCTTTATTAGCTGGCTTAGTCTACTAATTGACGTGAGTCAGATACTGCATAATTACAATATTAATTAGAATGCAAAATCATCCACATGCCCACTTAATTCTGAATAAAATAAATAAATTATCCATCTAAAAAATTATTAAATTGACCACATGCATCAATCTACTCTTTTACAACTTTATTCTCTTCAAGGGACTTCACTGGTTATTCTTCCAAGCGTTCACAAGTGACAAGACACATGATACATTGAGTTCTTTTTCAGTTTTTGATTATGTCAGGACGTCTACAATCCTTTTTGAGTGAAGGCTAATCCCTTGATATTCAAGCAATCATTGTAAACCATGTGTGTATCATTGGGTAAGCTGGGAGATAATGGAGTTTATGCATGCAGTTATATGAATATTGTTGAAAAATAAATATGTATTATATAGGTGAGAAATTATATTCGAGAGAGGTACTAGTAGAGAAAGAAATTTCTTTTACCTAGATTAGAGTCTTAAGTCCTAAAATTAGGTAGGAGATCATTAGTTTAGCCATGCAAGACCCATTAAGTATGAACAGAAGTCTTACTTAAGGGCCTAAGCCCACTGTGCTCAAAGACATCATTGGTTACCCCACTCAACTCCTTCAAGAAATAAGAATTGCAGACTTGAATTGAATTGACATCATTAAAAAGAAAAAGTGAAAGGTTAAGAAAGAAAACTCCCAAGGCAAAAGGCCTGCTTCCAAAAAGAGACCACCGTCTGCCCAATCCTCAACTTGAAGTTGCTAAAACAACTTTAACAAAGCAGATGTCTTTGTGGTCTAAAGTACATCATACACATTGGACAATTAAGCATGCAGTATGAGGGACAGATCAAAAGCGTTTTCTATTTCTTCTCTAAACTCTGCCGTGATAAAAAACTTGTGTACTGCATTAACCTTTATAAAATGTTGACCTATCATGTCAGTATGCAATAACATTATTACTGCATCAAAATTTGTTATCTAATTATTAATTTTAAATAAAAATTAAAAATAAATAAAATAATAAATCACATGTGCTGAAGATGAATTAACTCACAAAGCATTATTTGGAAAGACTGGTTGTAGTTGACACCTCGAACAGCTCATATTAGATGATTTCGAGGGAACTTTTCTTTTTTAATAGAGTGATATTACTTTTACTCGTTTAAATTATTTTAATATTGAGAAAAAAATATTATAAAAGAAAGTTTGAGTTATTAAGCTTTTTTTTTTTCAATTTCTCCAAAGTAGAGAAATTTAGAAAGAAATGAAATTTTATTTAAATAGTTTTTTAAATATCAATTTTTTTTTAAATGCATGAGTTAAAAATTAAAATAATTATCAAATAAAAAAAAGTATAATTAATTAAAACAAATGTAGCTTAGTAACGTAATATGTTTGAAAAGAAAGGGAAAAGAACATTTGATTTGCTTTTCAATTTTAAAGAGATTTGATCAAAATGGAAAGTGACATAATGGTTTCACCTCCCAAGACAAAATATCTTTTGGAAAGTAAAATGTATCATTGTATATTTTATCTTTTTAATTTCTTTCTTTTGTGTGTTGTGTGTGTGTGTGTATGTATATATATTATTGCGCACTTGATTTGAGAGTAAAAAACAAACAAAAGTTTGAAAGTCTCATCAATTAGTGTGTGTTTGGGGTGCGGTATTTTATGGGGAAGAATTGTCTTGAAATGGTTTTTAAATATATATGCTTGGCGTTCCATCAAGCAGGTTTTGGTTGTTATTATGCCATTAAAAGAGGTGATTAATACATGGATTGGATAGTGGACACTTCCTTTGAAAAGCAACCAAAGCAACAATAAATAAATCAGGCCTCAACAATCCAAGAACTCTTCTACCTAAATGAAACCCTTCAATGGATTAGAACCAACCACGTCAATATATATATATATATATATATATTGGAATTTATATTACATTAACTTCCATTAATGTAGACTTGCAGTGACAAGCAACCCTAGTTAGAACTAAGAATCCATTAAAAAATGGAAAGAAGTGACTAGAAGGTCTTGACTCCATATTTAGGAGAAATTTTTAGGTGAATTAGATTTATTAATCAATTTAATAGAGTTGATTTATTAGTTCAAGTTAGACAGGAATTTTTTTTTTTTTTTCATTTTCTAAAAAGTAAACGATATATATACATGGCATGATTTAATCGGTCGGATTCATGATTAGTCAATAAATCTGATTCATGTATAAACTTCTCGTATTTCATGAGTATGTCATATTGTGTTTAACGGACTTTTATGATTTTAGTCCTTACAGTTAGTTTCAAATGAAATTTCATAAAAATATTAAGATTATAAAAATCATTAACATCATATAACAAATTCATTAAATAATTTATTTTTTAATGGAGTTTGAAAAAAAAATAATGTACATATTTTATTTATTGTGATTTGAATGAAAAGAATTATTAATATTTTTTGGTCCAACGTAATGAACTGTAGACTTGTAATGAGAGTAAAGACAAAAATTAGGAAAACTGGAAATTAAAATAATAAAAAAAACTGATAGTTGCACTCTCAAGAAGTTTGTCCATTAATTTAATTAATTGTTGTTTATTGACAACTATATTGAAGCACTGAGGAACAAAGATGCTGACGTCGAACAACGTGTTTTAGATTCAATTTGTCGTGACATTAAATTTTAAAAAGCATAAAACTGAATGTTAATTTCAAATTACTAGAAGATTCAAACCGGTAACCATACATGCTGTTTGGAAACTAACCCATTCTGAAACTCCCATTGAGACCTTTCATGCAAAATGTCAAACTTAGAATGGTTTAAGTGGAATATATATATATATATATATATATATATATATATATATTGTTCATGAATTCCAACACTTTAGTGTTGGGGGGGGGGGGGGGGGGGGGGGGGTGGGAACATGAAAGAAAAGTTTAAGCTAATGTTAATCATGTGTGGCTTTCTGTAACTAGTTTGTCATAGAAGGACTCATGTCAAAGATTTCACAGTTTCTGTGCTTTGTTTGTAGGGCTGAAAATATGCGATACGACTTAAGAATGATACGAATTTAGTAAGTTTTGGGTTGGAATTAAACGGATTACAGATCAAAAATAGGTCAGACACGATTAACACGATTATTGCTTTGTTTCGTATTTAGATTCGATAAGATTGACCCAAATTTGACTCGAAATTGACACGATTACTACTTGAATAGTGACTCAAAGTTGACATGATTACTGCTTAAATAGTGACCTAAATTTGACCCGTAATACATTTAACCTGTTAATCCGAATTTGACTCTTGATACGTTTAACTTGTTAACTTGAATTTGACACAATTAATAAAAAAAAAAAAAAACTACTAATTTTGAGTTTTGTTTGTCCTGCATCGGCTAAAATGTAAAAAAAAGTAAAGGCATTGAACCTATATAAACAAACTCTCTCTCCACTTTCTTCTACTTTCTCATGTGACTTGTGACATGGTGTGTTTGCTCACATAGTGACACTCGCCATAGTTTAATTTTTTTAATATTATATATAATAATAATAACAATTTATTTAGCCATGTTTTGTCATGACTTTGGCATTAAAGGTAGTAAGAAGATTTTGAAGTAATCATGTTAACCCGATTAACCTGTTTAACATTTATCATGATTAGTTAATCGAGTCGCGATTCAAACATGATTCACGAACACAAATTGCCAGCCCTATTTGTTTGGTCTTCTAAATCCTTTTAAAGAACCATCTTGTATCGAAGGAATGTTTATACAAAGGTACATATGCCATTGGTATTTACGATTATGATGCTCGATAAATAAAATGTCTTAATTGTCTAATTTAGTTAATGAAAGATGACTTCTCTTTTTTCTCGAGTTTGCAGATTCGACTCATCATCTACACCTCTAGGACCAGTTACCCGTTAGGGTTAGTAATTTGAACGTTTAATAATCGTATGAGATGATAATCTTGCATAGAAAAAAATAATAATAATCAAGCTCTGATTGTTTAGATACTTTCTTGACCTGATAAAAAAAAAGAGAGAGAAGAAGATGGCTTCTTGCTTATTACTTGCTTGAATTGGGTTAGGACCCAATTGTGACAGCTTTACTTTGTACCTTATTTTTATGTTTTATGTTTGCATTTACCAGAATTAAGTTGAAATATGTTTTTAGCTGTTTGACCTAAGTTTTTTTAAATATTTTGCGTGTTGAATTTATTTATCCAAAAGTACAATGGTGCCTCAGGGGAAAAAAAGCTACTTTATGAGTTTAACTATATCTTTTTAAATACACTATTATATATTTTGGAAAAACAATCTCAAAGCTTAAACATATGTTGATGTATAAAAAGTTTGAGATTAGGGAGAAAGTAGAATTTAAAATTTGTATTATCAACATGCTATTTATGTATGTGTTTATGCATGTATATATTGTATACATGATTCATCAACAGCAAAATTTCGGATGAAAGTATATTGATGCTATCGAAATGAGATTTCTAATGTTATTGAAGGACATGGTACAGTGTCAATCAAAGCCTCTTCGATATTTAAGTTGGTAAAATTTGAAGAACAAGCTATTGTGTATTGTAAATATGAAAATAAGAATGTATTATTATCATAGGACTCTTAATTTTGAGTTTTAATATTTGATATATTATAGATAAGTTTTATCTTAAATAAGAGTTAGATAATTAATTATTAGTGAAATTAGAAATCTCTGTTTTAATTGAAATAAATTATACCTGGCAAAATGGGCGGGTTTGGCGTGTTTGGTCAGGTTGAAAACGAGTCAGATCCATATATGACCTGCAACTAAACAGATCCATTACGGGTCGGGTCAAGCTTGGGTCGGGTCCGGGCGGATTGACGAATACGGATTATGTTTGCCAGGTCTAGAAATAATATTACTAATTTGAAATAAATTAAAAGATTTAGTTACATTAGAATTAAAAGTATAATATTATATATATATATATATGTGGTCTCTATCATATTGAATCGAAGCCACAAAATAATTAAGTGGTGGTCAAAAAATAAAAAGCCGTGAATGACTTGTGATGTTTAGTTGAAATAGTTAAACAATTCAATCTTCTAGTGCTGGTGACTTTCTTATTTATAATTTTTTATTGATTCAAATTTAATAATTAGTATTAAAATAATTTTTAAATCCTACAATTGAACTTATTTCTTAGATTTTTATTCATAACATAAAATAACGTTAATGTGAAAAGTGGGTAATGTTCATGTATTTTAAATCATGTTAATTGGGTCAACTAATATAAGGGTTTGATCTAATCAGAAAAAATTGTTACGTATACGACCATTCTGGATAGAAGGGAATTGGAAGAGTTCCCAATAGTCAAGAGCAGACGGTCACGTGTTTTGATCCATTGTGAAGTCAATGTAGATATGCTTCATCTTCCTTTTGACCACATTCCTAATTTGAGAGCGGAGAAATGCTTGTTCCAATTATTGCCGACGTCAAAATTTATAATTTGATTATTATGTCTATTAATATCATGTAGAATTAATCACATTATAAGTAAGGATTACACCCAACCTAACACTGGTGGCGTTGGGTCAGACTGGTCAGTGAATAAATTTCTTATTTACTGCAAGGTCCATCCGGTTAAAATTGGAGTCAATCTCAAATCTGGCCCTTTCCTTTTTGTAGCAGTAATTTTATAGGGTCTCGTGCGTCAGTCCGGCTATCCAGCCCGCCCAGGGAAAAGGGAATCCAAAGAAAATTATTACTTATATATATACATACATACATATATATATATATATAGAGAGAGATATTTTCAGAGGATTTTAGTGAATTAAGAATTGGTATAAGATATTATTATGAATGAAAACAATTGGTTGTTGTAATCGAAATTATGAAGGAAAAAAAAAAAAAAACTCTAATGGGACCACCACATGTCATATGATATTATGATGTGTCACAGTCTCCCTTAAGCTGCTGTGAATAGGATTAGAAAGCAAATGTCATTATTCAAAATTTTCCTGGGCTATAATTTATAATTTATAGCTTTATTGGATTGAAAGTGAAAAAAATATTTTCTGTAATAATAATAAAATGATTTTTTTTGAGTTCTTCTACACAAAAAACATTTTATGAGCAATATAAAAAATAACAATGAGATGGACGGCATTTAAAATAAAAAATGAAATAAAAAAATTAAAACAAATCTAGGGGCGTCTCAAAAATAATTCATCTCGTAGTATTGTGTTTGTATCTAAAACAATACTTTCTAGAACAGAAAAGGTTATGGGAAGAAGTAACAAATGGAAGTCAAACAGTGATGAAGAGTTGACTAAAATGTTATTTAATAGATTGATAATAAACAACTGCAACAATTGAGCACCGAACCTGGTTGTACCCATTTTAGAATTTTTAATTTTTTATAATAATAACAATAATAGTCATCACTTTGAAGATATGTCTGAATGATAGAAGTATTGAAACTTAAATTCGAATCTTAAAATTTACTCTAATAAGAATAAACTAAGTTAAAATATTCATTATCGATGCATAAAAGGAAAATAATAATAATAGTCTTATCCTACCCAAAGGAAGAGTAGATTAACACAAGCAACTACCCCTGACGAGTATTAAACAAGCTGAAAAACTGGTGAATTGATATGGCCCACACTTTCTTTTGTTTCACTTTCACACCAAAATATATATATATATATATATATATATATATATATATATAAAGGGCGAGCATGTAATAAAAGTAAAACTACACTCAAATGAGATGATAAAACCTTTCATGTGTTGGGATAAGTGATGAGAAAGAAAAGGATAAGACTAAGCAAAAGAGAGAAAGGAAAGAAAAAAAAGTAAAAAATTATAGTTATAGTTATTTTATTATTTAATGTTAGATTTTTAAAATTTTTATTTTAAAAAATATGTGATGCATCAATATAATTATAGTATTATAATGATATATATTGCGTTTGGATAGTGATTCAGATATAATTTTAAATTTTTTTTTTTAAATTTGTAATTAATTTTTTAAAAACTGTAAAAACATATTTGAATATGATAATCTAAATTATAAAAATTAAAAAAATTAAAATTAATAGTTTTTCATCCTTTTCTTTTTCTTTTCGTATGGTCCGTGTCTTTAATTCAAACGAATTATTAAATATTGAACTTGAGGTTCATTTATTGCACTTTTTGCATTTTATTTTTGTATTTACTTTTATAGAAGTTATCTTAAAAAAATTATTTGATTATTTTGATTAAGTTTTTAAAATAACTTTTGTATTAGTGTTTACTTCTTCTAACATACTTCCATGTATTTAAAACAAAAATTCAAATTTAATTTTCTTCAACCCAAAAAAGTGAATTTTGTGTACTGAAAAATTAAATAAAAAGTAAGATTTTAAACGCCAGTGAAGTTGAGTCCATTTGACTCTTACATGAAAGAGAATTTTACAGAAATAAGTTATGCCATAAATCTTATTTCATGTGAGAAAGGGATGGATTGAAACGGAGAAGATATCTCAATCCCATTTCTAGTTGCCTCCATTTAAGTGCAGAGATGAGTAGGATATCAATACTTTTTTTAAAAACAAAAAGTGTAGGATATCTAAGTTGTTTGGATTTCTTACTCCGCCATTTAAATCAATTGATTTGACATTGTAACTCAAAAATGAAAAGTGCATTTAGATATTTCTTACAATGATAGTTACTATATTCCAATTTTTATTTTATACATTTTTTTGATATTTCTCTATTATTTTTAATATATCCATCATTTTCAATATCTTGGTCATTATATTTTAGATTTAATTATTCTTTAATAAAGATATTTTAAGTGCTTAATGAAAGACATAAAAAGGATGTAATGAAATATGTTTAGAAATTGAACATCAAAATATAAAATTTAGTTTCTAGAAAACTAGTTAGTTAGTATAGCATATCGCATATCGAATTTTAATTTCTTTTTTACAAGTTTATTCCTGATTCGTTTATATACTTATTAAATTCATTTCATTAAAAATATGGTGGGATGAAACGAGACACATTACATGAAAAAAAAAACTTGTCTTATTGAAGAGTTTGTCATTAATTATAGTTTTATTACTGTTATTATTATTTTGTGTTTAAAACACGATACTTAATTGGGATAAATACATTAACTTCCCTTTTCATATTTTATAATTATACGCACATCTCATGTGATTCTTGATAGACAATTGTTAACGGAAAATATGAATCTACTATTTTAAGTTAAAAGATAATTATCCCGAGAACATCCCTTATGATCTCTGAAGAAAAATAGGATTCAGTGTAATGTATATGAGTATTTTTACTCATATAAAAAACTTAGTTAAAATTTAATATCATCAATAATAAATTTTGTTAAGAAGAGAAATCTTTACATTATCAATATAATCGAGAAAATATCAAAAAACATTGAAAATGTACTTATAATTGTCAAATAAGTCGAGGAAGATTAGTATAATTATCCTTAATTAATAAATTGAGTTTTTTTTTCTTTCTTTTTTGCCTATTTGAATGAGTAGTTATTTATAAATAGAATTACAAATAAGTCCATTTTACTGTTAGAGAATCAGTCGTATCACTAAAAAAAAAAAAAAAACTAATCTCATAACAAAAAAATTAACATAATACTATTGTCTTATTATAAGTCATTGTTTGGACGATCAGATAAGAAGGAGAGATTGGATAAGATATACGTAGATCGGACTCGGATAAAGGATCTCGATACGTTGTTATATCTCATTCCTATGTTTGGGTGCCTACCAGATATAAAGTTCAGATATAAAATTTGATCTTCAAAAATAATTTTTATGCAAGTCATTTATTTATTTATTTTCAAATATTTGTATACGAAGTATCTAAAATTAAAATTTTATTCACAAGTCAATTATAAAATCTAATAGTTATAATCACAATATTTTAGAATATTATTGTGCAAACATCAATCAAAATACAATAGTCTCTCACTTTATAAGTGATTCAAAAAAAAAATATGGTCTATACATGCTAAGAATCATCCAAATCAATAATTATGTGTTTGCATATATATATATATATTATTGTTATATTTATAAAACAAATAATATATATATATATAATAAAAATAGTTCATTTATTAATATAAAAATACATTTAAAAATCTAAAACATATCAAAAAAATTGAACAATGAAAAAATAAAAAAATTGATTTTTGAACTGGACTCTTCCACGCCTTCGTTTTTATATTGTATCGTTGTAATTTTCTTAATGACGTGATGTTTTATTTTTATTTCAATAAAATAAGATGACTCTAATATTATTACTTTCTTAAGATAAATTATATCCTTATCTAAATAAAATATAAACGATTTAGGTTATAAATTCAAAAACAGATTTTTTGAAAATCATATTTGAAAACTTGTTTGTTTAGTCATGTTCTAAACAAAATCCTGAACATTATTTTAAAAGCAATCTGAATATCTTTTGCATCCCACTTTTTATTTTCAAAAATAATTTGACTACTTTTTATATAACATTTTCAAAACTTTAAAGTAATTATTAAATTGCTATGTAATCTTAAAAAGTATGAAATGATAAAAATAATAATATTTCTATTTAAGTATTAATTGAAAAAAAATGATTACATATCATTTATTTATGGTTAGAATTGATGACGTTTTATCCATATTTTTTTGGTTATTTATATCTATATTTTGTTGATAATATCTCAATTAAGTAAAATCAAATAAAAATAATAATTAATAGATAGATTATAATTTTTTTCCATTTTTGAAAATATCTATTCAAAAATGTTCCTAAAAGACACGTTTTAAAAAAGAATTGAGTACTTTTTAAAAAATTGTATTCTGTTTTTAAAAAATATAAATATTAACATAAATTCCTTTGGAAAGGAATTTTCAAAAATAAAAATAAAAAAATTTGATAATAGCCTCTCTTTAGGAAACAACTAACAGTATTTTTAATTTTAAAAATTTAAATTCATTAAAAAATGAAATTACTAGATAACGCACATGTATTTTTAATTTTTGTTGTTGATTGAAACCACAAAAATTAAAAATAAAAAAAATTCAAGTACACGGGTTTTACAAGAACGTTATCATTTTCATTTCTAAGAACAAAAATACAAAAAAAAAAAAAAAATTCTCTCTCTCTCTCTTCAAAAACAGGAAACATAAAAATATTAATATAAATTCTTTTGGAAAGGAATTTAAAAAAATAAATAAATTCTAATAATTATAGTGTCTCTTTAGGAAGCCACTAAGAGTAATTTTACTTTTTAAAAATTTAAAAATAAAAAGTTATCTTAAAAAATAACTTATCTAAATGCATTTTCATTATTTTTTATCTTAAAAAATATAAAATCAAATTTTAGATCAAAATATATTTTCATAGTTTTGTTCTTAGAAACTTAAATTCAAATATTATATTCTAAATGTATTTATACAGTTTTTAACTTAAAAATTAAATTCTGATTAGCATAACTAAATACATTTTTTCAGTTTTTAAAAAATTAATTATAAAATTTTGAAACATATTTTAAAAATATTTTTAAAAAATTATATTGAATCACTATTCAAACACAACTCTAAATATTCAATACAAGAAAAGATACAAACATTGAGTAAGAATTATCCTAGCCGATCAATTTATCCGGCCGTACAAACATGGATAATTGTAATTGTTTTTTTTTTTCAAATGAATTTAATTAAAATGCAAGTTGGACTTTGAAAGTTCGAAGCTGGACAGAAAACAGCTTTTTCAAGCCGGCTGATTATTTGACTTTTAGCCATCGGCGTAGGAGAAAAAGATTTTGGTAGGACCCAAGAAGCACTACCCAAAAAAAAAATTAGTCAATTATTTAATATTTTAAAAAATAATAAAGTTAATAAATAACATAACAGCACTCATTGGTTTCTGAAAGTCAATGTCATTTCTCACTGTTTGTTAAAGGATTGTTACTGTAGATTGTGGAGATAGCCAGATATTGGTTAATGAGTGTGAGAGGGGGAGAGAGGTATTCTGGGTTAATCCATAGAGGGTATGTTTTGAATTCCCAGCTGAAGTAAATGAGCATTTGATGTGGTGGGTTTGCCTTTAATTCTGTTGCAGAAGAGAGAGAGAGAGAGAGAGACTGACAGAGAGCTGGAGCTCTTTCTGGTGTTTTATGGAGTATTGATACAAGTCTAGGGCTTTGTTCAACTCTGTCCTTTGGCTCCGTGGATCCATTTCTCTGCTACATTCGTTGTGAGTGTCTTTTGTGGTGTCCGTCCTTCGCTATTTTAGCGGATCTGATTTTGGGTTCTAGGTTTTGAGGCTTTGATTTTTTTCGTCTCTGTATTGTTTTTTTTTTCTTTCCAAGGGCATGTGGTTCAAAATTTCACGAGTCTTGTGAATCTTGGGTTTTGAATCTCTATGAGTTTTGAGCTTATCTTATCTTTCTTTTCTTTTCTTTTCAAAAAAGTATTTTTCTCTCCCTTGCCCGAAATGTTAAAAATGATCCACTAATTCACTAGATTTCACTGACTGAACCCTAAAATCTGTGGGCGGGTTCTGCCTTCCCCATCCCCCCTACATTTCTGAGTTCCAACTTTGTTTTCTTTATCTGAATTAGATCCTCAGTCTCTGAATCTTCTAGAAGTCAAGTTTAGGGTTTCTTTGCTCTTGTTCAAGATTAATTAGTATTGAAATCTCTTAACCCAATTTCTGGTTCTGTGTGTTTGTATGTTTTCTTAAAACAATGGCTCTAGGGCTTTCCCTCCTTAAGATAGGGATTTGATTTTTGGAAGCAGAGGTTCGATTCTGGGAAAGCTTTTAGATTGATTCCTTTTGCCTTTTGAAATTAGGGTTTGAACTAAACAGGCGGTTTGGGGGTTGGTGTTAGATGGGCTAAATAAACCCTTTTGTTCTGGTGAAGCTTCAGCTAGTTAATCTCTCTGGGTTTTTTCTCAAATTGATTATACAGATAAGCTTTCATGCATCTTTCACTGTGGAAGCCAATATCCCACTGTGCTGCTCTGATCGTGGATAAAAAGAGCAGAAGAAAAGATGGGTCTAACCATTCAACAGAGGAAACCAAAAGAAACCCATCATTTCTCAGAAAATTGCAAGAGCACAAGCTCAGGGAAGCTCTTGAGGAAGCATCTGAAGATGGGTCACTTGTTAAATCTCAAGATATGGACTCTGAGTCTGTTGCCAATCAAGATGAGGGCTTGGGGAGATCACGATCGCTTGCTAGGCTTCACGCCCAGAAGGAATTCCTGAGAGCTACTGCTCTTGCGGCGGAGCGCACGTTCGAATCTGAAGACTCAATTCCTGACCTCCGTGAATCATTCTCGAAGTTCCTGACTATGTACCCAAAGTATCAATCCTCAGAGAGGATCGATCAGCTGAGGTCGGATGAGTATGCACACCTATCAGGGTCTGTTCCTAAGGTATGTCTTGACTATTGTGGATTTGGGCTGTTTTCTTTCCTTCAGGCTGTTCATTATTGGGAGTCCTCTACATTTAGCTTGTCTGAGATTACTGCAAATTTGAGCAATCATGCTTTGTATGGAGGTGCCGAGAAAGGAACTGTGGAACATGATATAAAAAGTAGGATAATGGATTATCTGAACATCCCTGAGAATGAGTATGGCCTTGTTTTCACTGTGAGTCGTGGCTCGGCTTTTAAATTACTAGCTGAATCATATCCTTTCCATACAAACAAAAAGTTGTTAACCATGTTTGATCACGAGAGTCAGTCCGTGAATTGGATGGCTCAGGGTGCCAAAGAGAAAGGTGCAAAAGTTTACAGTGCATGGTTTAAATGGCCAACCCTCAAACTTTGCTCCACTGATCTCAGAAAGCAAATTTCGAATAAAAAGAGGAGGAAGAAGGACTCTGCTGTAGGCCTTTTTGTGTTCCCTGTTCAGTCTAGAGTTACTGGTGCCAAGTATTCTTACCAGTGGATGGCACTGGCTCAGCAGAACAATTGGCATGTCTTACTTGATGCTGGGTCATTAGGTCCCAAGGACATGGATTCACTTGGATTGTCTCTATTCCGGCCAGATTTCATTATCACATCGTTTTACAGGGTATTTGGATATGATCCTACTGGTTTTGGATGCCTTCTCATAAAAAAATCTGTGATGGGAAGCCTTCAGAATCAGTCGGGGCATGCTGGTTCAGGTATAGTGAAAATCACCCCTGTTTTCCCTCTGTACCTGAGTGATTCTATTGATGGTCTCCCTGGTTTGGCTGGAATCGAAGATGATGAAGCTGCTGGGAATGGTGAAGAAACCTCTGAAACTCGCCCAGGGTCACAGTTGCCTGCCTTCTCTGGTGCATATACTTCTGCTCAAGTGAGGGATGTATTTGAAACTGAGATGGATCATGACAACAGCTCTGACAGAGATGGGGCAAGCACCATATTTGAAGAAACCGAGAGTATATCAGTTGGGGAAATGATGAAGAGTCCAGTCTTCAGTGAAGACGAGTCATCAGACAACTCGTTATGGATTGATTTGGGTCAGAGTCCTTTGGGATCCGACAATAGTAGCCAGTTGAACAAACAGAAGGTGGCATCCCCTTTACCACCCTTTTGGTTTACTGGCAGGAAGAATAACAAGCAGCTTTCTCCAAAACTATCATCAAAGATATCTAACAGCCCAATATATGACAAGGAGGTACTAGGGCATCATGATGACCGCCATGTGCTATCATTTGATGCTGCTGTTCTATCGGTTTCGCAGGAACTGGACCGCATTAAGGAGATCCCTGAAGAAGAGCAATTTACAGAAAGAAACCCCACCTTTCGAAACAATGGAAATGGTTCAGATCATCGGCATGTTCAGGAGATTCAGGAGGAACCTGAAACCAGCAAACCAAGTCCCACATTACACTCAGCTGTAAATCGTTCCAGATTCAACAACGCAACTTCTGTCTCTCAGCAGCATGACCTGAAGAATGGATCAGCCTCTAAGATCTCCCTGGAATCAAAAGAGAGTGCCATAAGGCGGGAAACAGAAGGTGAGTTTAGGCTATTGGGAAGGAGGGAAGGGAATAGGCTTGCTGGTGGTAGATTTTTCAGTATAGAAGAGATTGAACAGCCTGGGAGAAGGGTATCATTTACCACTGAAGATAACTGTAAAGCACATCTGAGTCACAGTTTGGAGACAGGAGAATTATCTGCCACAGGCCTGGATGATGAAGATTACACCAGCGATGGAGAATACGGGGACAGGGAAGACTCGGGCAGGAGGGAACCTGAGATAATATGCAGCCATCTTGATCACATAAACATGTTGGGTCTGAACAAGACCACTCTCAGACTGCGTTTTTTAATCAATTGGCTTGTGACCTCATTATTGCAATTAAGGTTACCCGGTTCAAATGGGGAGAATACAGTGCCACTTGTTCACATCTATGGCCCAAAGATTAAATATGAAAGGGGTGCAGCTGTGGCTTTCAATGTGAGAGACAGAAACAAGGGACTGATCAATCCAGAAGTTGTTCAGAAGCTGGCTGAGACAAATGGTATCTCTCTTGGTATTGGAATCCTTAGTCATATACGGATTCTAGATAGCCCAAGACAACATGGTACTTTAAATCTCGAAGATACTACCCTGTGCAGACCAATGGAAAACGGCCGGCATGAAGGAAAAAGTGGGTTTGTTCGAGTTGAGGTGGTCACAGCTTCTCTCAGCTTTCTGACTAACTTTGATGATGTTTACAAGCTGTGGGCTTTTGTGGCAAAGTTTCTTAACCCAGCCTTTGTAAAAGAGGGTCGACTTCCAGCCGTTGTGGAGGATTCAGAGACATAAAGCCAATAACAGTTGTCATAATTTAGTTTCTGGTTTGAAGAAAGATGGATTCATCTGGCAGGGGAAGTTCATTGGGATACTATCTTTGAGTCGGAATGGAATATTCAGTTGCAACCAAGGATTAAGATGGTAACACTTCTGTTGGGCCAGATTCTTTTGTCTTCCTGTAAACTTTCTCTGCAAGTGGGTGAATTTTTTTATTCATGTTTTTGATTGCTAGATTTTTCTTTACCCCTTTTATTGTAGAGCTGCCTTTAGAAATTTGTATCCTCTCGAGAAGTCACGATGAACTCAAATCAGAATTAGAAGGGTATAATTTCCCCACTTACAATCTCAATCTGTTACTGCTCTCTACCAAATTATTTTTCTGCTTCTGTATAAAAATTAGCTTCTTGTGCTTTCTTCAGGCTATATTACAATTCAGTGTAATGTGCATTTTGGAGTCTCTATATGGAATCATTGATAATGTTACCATTCACTCAAGCACCTTCTTATTTGAACGGGAGAGCTATGAGGAAAGGAGAGAAATTTTGCTTCTCCCATGAAATATGAAATCTCTTTTGAATTTGTAGAAAACTATGGGTTGAGAAGCAAAACTATATCCCTTTCAAGTCATGCATTATGGTCTCACAAAAAAATTTGTATGGATGCTATTTGTCGTTCATTTTTTCCGTCCTTTGTATAATTCTTTAGCAATACTAATTTGTTTTCCTCCTCCTAGATGAAAAATTATTCATTGGTCCTGCACCCGGGCCAATGCTCAGCAGGTTGCTCACAAAAAGGAATTTCTATTTCCACAGCTAATATGGCTATGTTCGCAAGTCTCGCATCTACGAGACCTGGAGTTGCAGAAGCAGTCATATTGGCTGCAGAAATGACGGTCTCCAAAAAAAAAAAAAAAATGAAAAGAACATAAAAGGAAAGAAAAGAGAGAGAAAAAAACACTGGAGGAGAGATGCAAACTGTTGTGTTGGATGTTATAACAATTAACAACATAGACTAGAAAGCAAAATTACACTCCGACACTTGTAGCAGAAAAAATTGATAACTGTGCAGATTTTCCTCAAATCTTCTTTATTTCATTGCATTGATTTCCATTTAGACTAGAAAAGGAAAAAATTCACAAAATTTCCCTTCAAATTCAGGATTTCGAAATGGAGTTGCTGTGTTGACCATGTCATTTTCTTGTCCAAGGATGATGACAAGGATGATTGTTTTTTTATTATTATCCTTACAAGTGCAGTTGGCAGTTGTAGAAGAATATGGTTTCTATCACAGCACAGTTTTAACCTTCAACTGGTAGCAATTAGCATTGGTTGTCAAGAATAACTTTCTTAAATCAGGTGGCTCGTGCTTCAACCAACAAACATAATTGACAACCTCCTTGTCTTGGTTCAATTTCAATTCCCAGTATGTGGGTTTAGTGAGGTTTGATTCCTTTCAAAAAACAACTGACATTTTCTCCAACTGAATTGATAAATTTTTTTTTATATTAGTTGATATCTTCAACTCACCTAGTTTAGTCTAATTAATGTTTTTAATTTGAAGATTCATGGCATGCCAGCTACCTAATACGCAGATAACCCATGTGTGTGTGTGTGTGTGTGTGTGTGTGTATATATATATTAAGGATGCAATAGATTAGATTGGGTAGAGTCGACCAAGCAACAGTGGTGTGATGTTAACAGAAACCATATATTCCTTGCATTGTGCAGAGAGCAAACACATGACATCACTCAACCACAAGAAATATAAAATCAGGACTTGGGGGGTTGATTCAAGAATCAAGACTATGGGACCCCTGGCTCTCCCCCCCTGCTATTAGTAATTATTGTAATTGGGCCATACCCCCATTGAGTTTTGTTTGCCATGGAGATAATGGTGAAAGCTTGAATCATTATAACCACTCTTCTTTCTCTCTGGCTCCTGGCTCCTCGGAAAACTTGGGGTGGGTCCTTGTGATAATAAAGTGGTAGGGAATGGAGATGTCACTACACCATTCTTTTAAGATTGGAACAAAACAAGAAATCTACTCTGCATTATATCGAACACTTTCTGTACATTTCACTAGCAAAATCTTTTTACCTCGCTAAAAGATGGCATATGTCATAAAAAGCCAAAGGGAGCGTATATGGTACTATGTTTGACAAAATGCTCTGAGGGCCTTTGTGGGGAAAGCTGTCTTCTAAAGGTAACTTTTTGTGGTGGTTGGGGATGCTAATCTGTTGACAAACTTGACCCAATTTTAAATGACCGGAAAAGTGTCCAGTTAAGTCCTCTATTTTTGGTCCGACCCGTGGTTCATAAGGTGAAATAAAAATTAGTAATGTTCATGGATCACATGTAATTTTTTGAAAAACAAATTAACTCAACCAATTCTCACAGAACCAGTAAAACCTACCAGTTCACTCAGTTGAACCAGTTTTTATCATTTTCTTTTTAAAAAATAAACTAGAATAATGACTGGTTTAGGCGAACCACGGTTGGACCACTGCTTTGGTCCCCAAATTTTTTTTTTTTTTTTTTTGTATTTTTGGGTGATGAAACATTGGAGAGTATAATTAAGATTCGGTCCCCTTTTATGATACTGACGTGAACAGGATGAAGATATAGGTGGCAATAGGTAAAGAGTAATGACACTTGCCAGGCCAAAAATTGTTGTTTTTCATACAAACAATGAGCTACATTGATATCATGATATGTACTGGTAACAAACTTATAATCTCAACACAGTGGAAAGAAAGCAACCCACAATCAAAGCCTGAAGTCCAATTCATGTATCATCACCTAATGCTCTTCCTCTAATCCACAATCTGATAAAATTCATGGGAAGAATATTGTAACACCCCAATTACTTGACTGGCATGTTTTGTGTATTGAAAACTGTTTTGGGAATGAAATGTCAGGTTTAGCTAATTTAATGTCTATTTTTAATAGTAATAAAACTCGAATTAGTTAATTATGGGAAACTCGAGAAAATAAAAACCGACATTGAACCATGGTCAATGAAAGATATTCTGAGTAGGAAGTGACAGAAAGAAACCGCACTGAAAAAGGAGTTACGGATTGAAGTTAAGGCCAAAACAGTGAAACTAGAATTCCGCGACAACCAAACAGGGCCTTAACCAGAAAAATATGAGAAAATGGTCACTTGGGAGGCCAAGGGGAATTGAACCCTTGACCTACCAAGGTAAGTAATTTTGTCCCAAAAAGTTACCAACTAGGCTGTTGGTTACTTTGTGCATATGTACAGCAATATATGTATATAACCTCAATTCTTGCCCAAGCCACCACCCAAATTGGCCAATGGCCTTGCATGCATTCCCTTCATCATAGCCCTCCATCACCTCCATCAGTCAATCAGCCACTAACCCCACTAAGGGCAGAGATACACTCATATATGTGTATAGCCCTATATGTATATATATATATATACATAACTTGCATCAAATTCTCTTTTTAGAGAATTCTGAAAATACAGAAAGTGTGTGAGTTCTGTTATGTGTACGTAGGGTTGGTTGAGAGGGAGAGTATAGAGAGAGAGAGAGAGGAAAGGAAGCTTGTGCATGCATATGTGTTGTGAGAAATTTGGCCATTAGGGAGGAAAGGTGAAGGCTTGAGGATTGCAGTGCATGACCTGAGGGAGTCGAGGGATACTGTGAGAAGTCTGGGTCGAGCCATAACCGAGAAAGACAGCACTGTGAAGGTAAAATTCCAAATTATCTTCAATTCTTGTTTTGTAAATTTTGGAACTGTTTGATAGAAATAGACTGCATGCATGTTTTATTCTTGATCCTAGGAATTATTCTGAGTGTATTGCATGGCTTAGAGGTGTCGGATAAGTGCAGAAACCATGGAAACCGAGCTGACCTCCATTAAAGGACCTTGGAATACCAGGCCTGATTCGACCATAGCAGTTTATGATTTTGAGTAGTGGGACTCAAAATAGACCCTAAGAGGATCTCAAATATATACCTACGCGACCCCAGAACTCACTGTAGCCCCACGAATTTGGAAATGAACCCACGGGTTTAAAATCCAATCCGTTAAAACTCGAGACTAAACTGAAAAATAAAAATAGGGGCTTGATCCTTATGGTCTGTAGATCACGTAGCTTCAAAAATCACATGAAATGGTTGAGAAATGAGGGTGCTCGAGCGTGTTACAGGTCACGGCTATTGTTTTGAAAACAGAATGGTTTAGAGTGATTCGATGCTTAAAATCGATGTCAAATGATAGATACTAAGTGCAGAAAGCTATCGGAATCGAAACCAGTTGAAAACCGCGTTCCAAATCTCACGAAATAGGAAGTGAAAAATCTGCAGAAATTAGGGCAACACTGAGGCAGTTAGTGGGGAAGACAGAGTTGACTCGGCCGAGTCGACCGAGTCGAACGAGTCGAGATGGGTTGGGCCGAGCCAACTCGGACATGTGTCAAACAACGGGACCGCCACCGAATTAATAGGACGGTGTCGTTTTTGGGCCGTATATATGTTAAACTGATACGTTTAAAAAGAAAAGAAAGGGAAGGAAGAAAGAGGGGGGCTACGGGGTTTCGAACCCCTGACCTCCAGAACCCACGCGCCCCTTCTTTCCACTCGGCCACCCACCTACGTGTGACCCTTATGAGACAGAATATATATATATATATATATATTATATATTTAATTATATCAGAAAAATAAAAGACGCATTTTGCGCCTTATAAGGTTCGAACGCAGTGTCTATTGGAGAGGGAGGTGGCACGCGTCCGCTGTGCCACCCTATTCGACCATTCACTGTTGTGCCGAAAATAATATATATACTATATATATTCCGAAATTAATTTAATTAAAATTATTTAATTAAATTAAATACTCCAAATTAGTCCGTTGTCCAAAAATCACAAGTTATATATGTATTCCTACTGTCTCGGACCTTCTGAGTCCAATGGTGAGGTCCGTGACTGCAAAAGAGGTACCGAAAAAAATATGATGTATGAAATTACCATAATACCCCTGACACTGTACAAGGCCCAAATGAAGTCTGATTAAAACGGAATTGATACCAGTAGTAGACCTGACACTTGTAAGACTGTATACATGATTAGATGACGAACCCGAGACAGAAATTATGTGACGGCAAAAAAAAAAAAGACCAAAATACCCCTGACATACCCGAACCCAGATTTAAAAGCCGAGAGAGTCTAAATTGACTTTCTTCGACCTTCCGAACTCAATGGTTAGGTCCATAATATGAAAATCAGAACCGATAAATGTGTGAAGGCATCTGTTCTAACATGTTAAGCTGTGATCTAGGTAAAAATATCACTTAAACTACCATGGACAAACAGGGCAAGAAATTCACCATCATGACTAAGGCCCAGAGGTTAGCCGATAAGAAACAGCAAGAGTTTATGCAAGAATTAATGAGGCAGCAAAGAGTTATTGAGCGCCATATTAGAATAGCTAAGTCCACTGAAATCGTTTCCGTCCAGCCCTTCATATATAAGGCACGTACTAAGGAAATGATTGCCGAGGCCAAGATGAAAAAACAGGAAGATACTGAAACCCTAAGCCAAATGCTTAAGAGGTAAGACCTATGAACTAGCCACTATAAGTTAGTTCCATGAAACCCATCATAGGGTAGACTTACTCAGTCTAAGGTCACGAGTTGATAAATCTTTATAAATTGTTTTAGGCTTAAAGAGAAAAAGAGGAAGGCTCCGTTCATAGCTTCAAACTCAAATATTGAAGGTGAGTAACTTCTGACACTGTTTAGTTACTGCTCCTTGATCTGCTAAATCGTTTCGAATACCATATGTTTTAAATGCAATTGTTTTAAATGCATGCTTTTATCACCGATGACATGGTTTTTAGTTTCTCAAATGATTAACTACACTTCTGATTGATATGCTAGCACTTTGAACCGTTCATCTGTTTTGATCTATTGAACTTGACTTGGATTTATTGAACTATTAATTCTAAACTGATTTAATTACCATGTGATTTAAGCGAAGATTGAATTCGAAACTCTTGCCTGGATATCTGTGTTACTCACTAGGCTTTTTAAAGCTCATTCCATTATTTTAATAATTTCAGGGGAACTCTCAGATGGACAGGTTTAGCAGGTTCAGGACTTAGGGGGAAAATGTTGGAGACCCCCAGATAAAATGATAATCCATTTTTGTGAACCTATACCATTTTTGTACTATTGTGTAACTGAACAGATTATGACCTTTTGTGGTGAAACTGTTTTGTAATCTTGATTAAGATAGGACTGACTATGATGTATCCTGAATGCTCTGCCAAGTATATATGTATGCATTCTCTTGTGAAAATTCTGCTGCTTAAATTATATATGTCGAATGCATTATGCTTGGGATTTATATCGGAATGGCCTGTGGTTAGGATTACCGTCGGGGTTTTGCTTTCAAAAAAAAAAAAAAAAAAAAACTGATAAAACCCGATGGGTGCCTAACTGGCCTTTGTCACGTGCCCCAAATCCGCACAGGGTGGGTCTGGGGGATGTGACAAATATTTTCTGTCTATTATATTTTTTTACACAAAATGAATATGCATATATAACAAGAAAATTTCTATATATTCGTGGTTATACTAATATTGTGGGTAACTAGGTACTTAGTTCACCTAGGCTCATTTTGGCGATGCGTCAACATCCTATTTCCTTTGAGCTAGACTAGAATACAATGCATATATCCTATTTAATGATCAATTGTTGACATTGGACCAATCATATGGTGACCTGTGTCCTATTATCAAGATGATCATATTGGTTTCTCATATAAGCTAACATACATCGTGCCTTAGCTATGGACTAGATAGGCAGCGCTTATGGGCAATCTTGAGATTAGCTTATCTATTGGAGTTGAGTTGATCTTTCCTCCAAGCTATACCTCATTGAGTTCAGTGAATGGTGGACCAAATTCGGTCTTGTTCCAGAGATTCTCCCATCACCCCTCCAGTCAGTAATGCAGTATTTTGCTACAGTTTTCCCCACAGATCAACATATTGCTTAGTTTCCCATTATCTTACTCATGGCCAGTAAATATAAAATATCATGGATAATGAAATTGAATTATGTAATCAATAAAAATACAGTCATCAGAGAATTTTCAGTAAAATGGTGGGATAAACTTAACCATAAACAGTTTATCTCCTTCATAAATAAAGAATTCCCTCCACCAGTGCAACAGTCAGACTCTCAGCCCATTGCTCACAGGACCCGATCATCCTCTAGTATTGATCAAACCTTAATCAAAGGATAGTCCAAAGAAGAGCTCAAAGAATTAGCTTGTCAGTTAATGTTACATGTCTCACAGATGAGTGAAGATCCAGAGACCCATTCTGATGCAGAATCCAGTTCTCATCCTCACCATCTAATTGATGATGAATTCAGTCAGGACCCATATGCATTGGATAGTGATTTTGAGATTTGATCTAAACAATATAGACCATCCAAAGTTTTATTCATAAAAAACTCGTGCAATCTAAAGCCCTCCAGTCATCATAACCACAGAAAACCTGTAAGCAAACAAAGCATCATGGAGCTACAGTAAGATTCCTGTAGCATCCTGCAGCATTCATTAAGTAAACCCGTGAACAAAGCATCATGAAGATACAATAAGATTCCAGACTCAATCAGCATCACTCCTACAGCATCAATTGAACAGTAAGATTCCTGCAGCACCAGTCAAACAATAAGATTCCTACAAAAGTTACAGCCAATCCAGTCATTCACTAGGCGCTTTCCCCTTCTATAAAAGGATCGACCCTCTTCAGTTCGAGACACCTTCATAAAAATAATGAGAGAAAATCCTCTAACGAGAGAAACCTTTCATAATATGTATCTGGATTTCATCATGTATTCAATTTTATTTACTTTTTCAGTAAAACAGGCTTCTAGCCTCTAAGTTAATTGTAAGTTATTGTTTATTTATATAATCCAGTTTTCAGTTTCATCAAATTTTAAGTTCCATATTTATCATTATCTTCCCATTCCCCTTATGAATGGTTATATCGCCTCCCCTTGCATATGCATATTTACTTCAGTTATATATTCTTACGCCTTTTTTAATTTCGCTTACGTCCCACTGACTCATCCAGTCCCCTTATGGTATCAGAGCCATCTATAGGATCCATTTCAGTTGAGATAATCTACACTGAACACTGTAGTGATCAACAGAATGGTGAAATTGACGATGAATGATTCCATTCCTTTTAGTTATAATTCTTTAAATAATGCTCAGTTTTCTCTTCTTTCCCTGTTTATTTGTATTGTTTAGTTATCTTCCTCTCTTAGATTGACTCTGCACCTTCTCCGAAAGTCCACAGACTATAGAAGACATAGTAAGTCCCGTTTAGCTAAGAGAGCGTTTAGGGCAGTAGTCTTATCAAAGTCCTTAATGGCTGGGTCAAGGTATGTCAGAACAATCACCTAGGAAGAAGATAATAAACAGTACACCTAAACAGTAAAAGAAAGGAAAATTCTGTGTAATTTAATCAATTATTTCTAAAATGAATAGATTATTCAGATCCAATTTAACTGCTTCTTCTTCTTCTTCCCTTTCTTCTGTTCTTGATATAGTTAATAGTGAAGACTACCAAATAAATCACGATAGTCAACCCCTTAGAAATTGGAACATCCTTAAGGTACTAGTTCACCAAATCTACCAAGTATCCTCTTGGATAGGTTCTCACTCATTTTCCAGTAATCTGAATGTTAAGACAGTAGAACAAACCTACGCCCTTAATAGAGAACAAGTCAACTGTTAGTTACTTACTCAATCCACTATAAGTGACCATATTAAGAAAGGTTATAACTTCATCCATATAGGATTAGTTCAAGTAGGCATTAATCCTCTCATTCGACAAGGTTTAAATGCTTCAGTCCTTTTAGCCCTTAGAGACGCCAGGACACATCAGTTGGCCAAATAGTCTCTTAGGATTAATGGAGTCACCTTTACATCAAGGATCAGTCCATTTTGACTATTTCCCTGACTTCTCAGTTAGCCTTCATGATCCTCATGTCTTAAAAACTTTTACCCTCCACATTCAAACCTCTGACACCAATATGCTAGAAGGAACACGACAGTTAGCTCTGGTTTATCGTATCTATTATAAATGTTTCAAAAATAATTTAAATGCCTTAGCAGTAAACAAAAGTCCTAAAGATAAAACCATCCTTATTCAGTCATATTCAAAAGGAGCCAACATTCAGGTTCCGAAATCCATTCAATGGTCTGATGTAACTCTTCCCTCCTTTTGGATCATTGAAAATGAAAACCATCCTCTACCCAGACACATAGAAACCAACGTTAACCTCATTCAACAATTCTAGGATGGATCGGTAAGAATTAGTTTCGATGGACAAAGATTTAGGCCAACCAACCGCAGTACTACTCTTAGTCAAAGCAGATCTGAACTCTCAACACTTAGATTTGAAAAGTTAATACCTAGGCAACGACGAGACTTACACCTAGATCTTCAAGGTTTAAAGTTAAAATCTCAAATTAACACTCCATGTTATACATCACAGTCACAAGTCTTAGACACTGAAGAGGAATCAGTCACATCTTCTAGTCCCACAGATTTTGAGGCATAGGAAATTCATCATGAACTCAATACACTTAGTAAAGAGTTCATCATTGATTCAGCCACTCTCAGAGCAGAATTTGAGTCTGAGGCTAATAGAGTCAAACGAGAACACTATCGAGCTAGCCATACTAAAGAACAAAAGTTAGATATTTATACAAAATAGAGAGAATTCATGCTAGAACGGTGTGAAAACATCCCATTTTTTAGTTATGTGGAAAAATCAGTTACGAACAACACTCTAAGTGTAACACCCTCACTAAAGTTAAATGGATTAAAGAAGATAAATCCACAGTCCAATCGAGTCATCCACCCATAGGAACAATCATGGTCCAACATTTAGGATCAGAAATAGTTGCTTCACCTTTCAAAGTGACTCCTACAAACGAGACGTCTAGAAAGATAGTTGAACAAAACAACTACACTAACCAATGTTTAATCACAATTGGAAACTAGTTAGATAAAATAGTTGACAACAAACAGTCTAGTTCTTCTCAACCTTCTTTTTCTTCCCAGTTAGAAAAACCTTTGATCAAGTTACCAGAATTAAAACTATCTTAGAAACCTCTTCCTGAAGACCACAACGGCTTTAGAACACGTTAGTAAAATGCTCCAGGAATTAGTTGTACTAGTCAAGTCCGAAAAATCCAGTTCTTCCAAAACGATAGTCACCATAAACAAGTCAGGCACCCCATACAGTTCAACATCATCATCTGGAGATGAGAAAGCCTTATAAACCCAGTATCAAGAAATAGACCAGTTACAGAACCAACTTCAAGGCCTCACAGTAAATAAATTTCATTGACCTAGGTTTAACCCTACCAGCATCACCAATAATAGGTATGGTCGCCCCACACCTCCCGATCTCTAGTACGAGGAATGACTACTACATAGCCAATTCTCAGTTGCTTCTGATCGCCTCTACGAATGGAACATAGATGGTTGTTTAGAACTAAGAAATCTTGAATAAATTGAGTCACATGGCCATGACAGCCAATTTTTATCATGAAAAGAATAACAATCCTCAAAGTGACATAATCAAACTCTTGGTTCTCAGATTCACAGGTAAGCTTCTCAGTTGGTGGGATAAACACCTTGCTGATGAAACCAAAGAATCCATAATTCATACAGTTAAAAGAGACCCTGACGGTAAGCCTAGTCTTTGACGAAACAATAGGACAAGGAGTACCAGACGGAGTTAACACCCTCATTTACACCATTAC
This sequence comes from Nyssa sinensis, assembly GCA_008638375.1. Taxonomy (NCBI): domain Eukaryota; kingdom Viridiplantae; phylum Streptophyta; class Magnoliopsida; order Cornales; family Nyssaceae; genus Nyssa; species Nyssa sinensis. The sequence continues at coordinate 45,107,605 of CM018032.1, forward strand.
TAAACATTTCATAGGAACCCCTAGTGATGTAACAGCTAGGATTCATGATCAGTTAAGTAACCTTAGATGTCCCACACTTAGTGACTTTGAATGGTATGCAGATGTCTTCTGCTCTGGAGTTATGCTCAGAGATGACAGCAACTCTCCGTTCACGAAAGAAAAATTCATTAATGGCCTTCCTAGTCTTTTTGCTCATAAGATTCGAGAAATCCTTAGAAAAGACACAGGAACTATAGATTACCCCAATCTTACATATGGAGACATCATTTGCATAGTTCGCAAAGAAGGTATGCGAATGTGCATAGACATGAAAATTAGTAACCAAGCAGCTAGAAACAAGAAAAAAGCCAAGTATGAACTTGAAAATTTCTGTGTTCAATACGGCTTACCCCGAGTAGCACCCTCAAAATGAAGACCTCGTCAACATCACCAAGAAAATCACCAAAAATACCACTGCACCCATGGTAGTCACCACCAAAGACACCTCCACAAACACAAAAAAACCCACCATCAAGGTGAGCATAGTAACAAACAAACACGAAAATATTACAAAAATAATCAGTAGGAAGAAAAACTCTACTAGTAAACACACTTCTCGCAAGGCAACATTACTGATGTATGCTTTAAATGTGGAAAACCAGGCCACTTCCAGTCAGATTGTAAAGTTAAATAGTTAATCAATGCCCTCCAAGGAAACTCGGATCACAAACATGAGTTATTTAAAATTCTAAATCTCAGAAACACAGATAGTGAACCATCTAGTTCCTCCTCTTATAGTTCTAGTGACAGTGAAAATGAAATTGAATAGTTAGACCAATCTTCTGACCATAGTTCTCACTATCAGTCAGACAGTCCTCTAGTTAAGATAGGATGCACAGATAATTGCACCCGCAGCTGTTGTAAAACAGTTAATGTTTTAAGTAAACAAGAAGAAGCTTCTACTAGAATTAATTAATAACGTAGAAGACCTGATAATTGAAATTCCAATATTTAAATCAATTTAAAACTGACATTAGTCACAGACACGCCTAAACCATCTCTGGTCATCCCTTCTAGTCCTTAAGTTCAATTTAATAAAATCTTTGATAGATTTACTAGTAACACCAAACAAGTTACCATCCAAGATTTACAATATGAGGTGAACCAGACCAAAAAGGAGATCACCAAATTACAATATTTAGTTCATACACTCAGAATCGACTATAATTCTTTAGAAAGCAAAGTTGATAGTCACCTATTTCCTCCCCCTCTTGTCCCAGTTCAACCATCCCCAGGTGATGAAGTTGGCCCAACCAATAACATCACTGTTTCCCCAGAGTTACCCATTTTCAGCCAAGATCAAGATGATCATACTAGTTTCTTAACCGCAATCACTAGGATTAACTTCCAAAAATGGCGATGCTCAGTCAAAATCATAGTTTGTGAGGAGTTTGAAATTGAGACCATTGCTCTCATGGACTCCAGGCGCAGAACTTAATTGCATTCAAAAGGTATTATCCCTACTAAATACTTTGAAAAAACCATAGAAAAGTTAAAATCAGTAAATGGCAGTTCCATGCAAATCCAGTACAAATTATCCAATGCACTGTGTGCCAGGATAAAGTATGTTTCAAAACTCCTTTTGTCTTAGTCAAAAACATGTTTGATAAAGTCATCCTCGGTAACCCATTTATGTGCTTATTATACCCTTTCACCACCGACAGTAAAGGGATCACCACTAAACCTCTAGGCCAAACTATTAGATTTAACTTCATCAAAAATCCTCAGTCCACAGAAATAAATTCGTTACAAGATCTCTCTATTAGACGTTCAGTTAATCTTCTTTCAAAGAAATAAATTTATTTTCGCAATTACTTTGTTTAGGAAAGTCCGAATTAACTTATACTTGCGGCTATAGTTTCCTAGTTTGATATAGTATCTAATTTTCTAAAAAGTCCCAATTTTTATTAATTTCATCCTTTTTCATCTTTTTCGGAATTGTTATAGTTTCCTAATTGTAATAGGACTAGTATAATGAATTAGTAGATTTTTATTCAGATTAGTAATAGTTTTAACTTATATATATATATATATATATATATGATTTAAATGAATCTTTATTATTTAGATTATTAATAATATATTTTCTGTTTAAAAATTTGAGATTTGTTTTTTTTTTTGGACGAGGAATCCCTTTGTTCTTGATTACTAACCTTCACGTTTTATACTGCATTAGCTCCAAATATATATCAAGTAGAGGACCCAAATATTTTAGAGGCCTAATAATGAAGGCAGGTTCTCTGCACTAAGCGCATGAATGCCTTGAAGGATCACTCGGCATAACATTGCAAAGTGCAAGTAGGCCTTCTTAGCACTCATTCCAAGCGTAGTGTGCTCTTTAAGAGAAGCTTTACACTCAAGATTAACATTTTTTTTCAATGGCCCCAAATATCAGAAACTTGCCTTCAATTATGAATTTACCAGGGACATGTGGCATTTCATCATTCGAGAAAGTATAACCACAAGAGTTGTTCTCTAATTTGACATAGATGCACAAAGGGCCTTTGGAAATATCACAGAAGCTAATGTTATCTATGGAATCAGGACTGCTTCGCTTGTTGCCACAATCTAGAATAATTTCCCTGATCATAAGAAGAATCTCATATTTGTTCTTATTTAGAGGCTCATGATTTATCAATACATATGAAGCTTTTTTAGATTCCAAACAATGTCCAACAACAATTACCATAAATAACAAAAGCAATATTCTTGTGCTTTTGCCAAGACATGTTTCACTTCCAATGCCTGAGTCAGACAAAACTGCTCTAAGCTCAAACTAGGTCAAGAAATGAATTGAAAAAAAAAAAGATTGATCCTACTGGTTGCTGTGATGCAATGGATTTTCCCTAAGTAACGTATACATTCAAAGAAAGTTCCGATTCAATGACTTTTTTTATTCTTGTGCAGTGCCTGAGGAGATGATTAGCCAACTTTTATTACATCATAGAGTGGTGAGATACCTGTGGAGCCTCATTTGTTCATTGTTTAGGATTTCTTGGGTCATGCGAGGGACAATCAATGCTATGTCAGGCTTGTTAGCAAGTTGGAGAGGGGCCTGGAAGCAGCAGGGTTTCTCCCTGTATCTTATGCGGTACCTTTGAAGGGATTGCCAATAGGTTGAACTGAAGTAAATATTTTTGAGAATCTTTTTCTTTTGGATTGTATAGTAAGTATACTATCAATTTGATTAGTTTATAGAGTTCTTAAAAGAAATAAGTTTTTCTTCTCGATTTTTGCATACGCAGTATATATAAAGGGTTGTGCCCCCATTCAGGCACTTATAGTAGTTATTATCTTTACTCGTCAAAAAAAGAAATTTGACGCCAAGCTACAGTTTTATACCTTTGTATAACCTCCTCCCTAACATGGACAAAATGGCTTATTGCAAGGTCTCTGGTCAAATGTATTTTCCTTTTCAGTAGCCCTCTTAATAGCATTTAACCCTAACATAGAAAAATTAAAAAGTGAAGTACAAAAAAGTACACATCTTAGATAGTTAAAATAGCTGAGAGTTGGAAATGTCACTTTACAATAGAAAATATAGTTTGGATAAAAAAGTACACATCTTAGTACAAGAGAAATAATATTCTTGCGTTGTTGCTTCAACACAAGAGATAGGGTGCAGCGTGAACTTATCAAGGAACACTTTCTAGTTGAAATCATGATTTGGTACTGTCTCTAAGATTCTTGAATGCAATACAACCACTTCATTTCTCTAATGCTAATGGAAACTTGAGGCGTGACAAGGAGAATTGATTTGAACAACCATTACAAATCCCAAATGGTTATATAACTAGCCATTTACCTATATCCTAATTCAAATGAAGAAATTAACAGAAAGCTTGAGAACACACTAGAAGCATATTAATTAAAGGAAAAGGCAACAGATAGGGAACCCGTATCTTGAGATTACAGACAATATAAATTTTCACAACATATAGAAATTATAAGCCACTTGAGTCTATAAGAATGATTGCTAAAGCTTACGGCAGAGGTAGAGAAACTGAACGAATTCTAGACTTTTGACCTTTCCTTATAAGTACCACATGTGCGTAACTAAAATCAATAAGTTTAGACCTTCCTTTACATCAAGTACCAAATGTTTGTCACTTAAATCAACATTCTCAATAATCAATTCCGGGTCATCAGATAAATACACTCTGCAGTAGATAGGATCAGACAATATTTAAAAAACCAAGAACATATTGAGTGTGAAACAGTAAAAACAGGACTGTGAAGAAGATAATGGTAAGCAACAGGTTGGCCGTCTTCAGAAGCATCTGTAAAGACCCTTGATGATGCTCAATTATGCAGTGAGTTTGCACCTCACACTCCCATGCTAATGTCATGGTAGACAAAGTATCAACAAGATTTAACAGAAAGACTTGGATAATGATCGCATATCCATAAAATTAATCAATTGAAGAATCATAGAATGTGGGCTACAAAGTGTTTCCAAAATGATACCCTTAAAGACGTAGTGGAGAAAGTATTTACAGTCACAAACCAAAAATCCTTAGCGCCTTCTGTTTACTTAAACATTTCTTCGGCTTCTTGGAAGAACGATATATCTTGTTTATTTGACTAAGCATGATATAGTTAGTATATCCTGATGAGAAGCCAAAAGGAATATTAAGTTTAATTCATCTTTAGAGCAAATAGGAAATGGCAACACCTCTGAATCTTTCAACTTCTTGATTGTAATCAAGCAGCTTCTGCTCAATTTTTTTTCCCAAAGTATAATCAAACCTAGTCGAAGGAGATTTATGCGAAATAAAACCTTCGTTTAAGCTGGCCAATCTACGACACGCTTCTTTTCTTCGACTCGATATTTGTAAAACAATAATTAAAATTGTGAGTAAAAATGAGAGAGAAGAAGTATCAATGGTTGGGTGGTTGGGTACCACGGGCCCTAGCGGAGGGGAGGGGTGGAGAGCTCGAAGAATAATAGTTGGTATCCAATTGGTGCAGACTCTGGTTTTCCTATTATCAATTAGGTTTTCAACATTTGTGGAAATCATGTCTGATGTAGCTTATTTGGATAGAGTTTTGGCAGTGTGCCGAGAAAACTGCAAATACAGTCGATGTTACTCTCAATAATATATTCTAGGCAATGGGATTCTTGCATAGATGAGCAGAATCAATGTTGTGAGAAGATCTTAAATGACCCAAATTCTTGTATTCATGATTGATCCTTTCTCCAAATATAGAAAACTTATACAAAGTATTCTCTTGTGATGATCACATTGCCTTTTTTTTTTCTTTTTCTGAAGCCAATCCCAAAGATTGCAAGTAATGCAAACCACCATTAATTTTTCTAAGCTCTTCAAAATGTCAAAGGAATTATATTTGACGTGTTAAATATAACTGAGCAATCCTATGCTTCTAACAGTCTGGCTCACCATTTGTAAGTGTTGCGATGACCCGAGAATTATAACGGTCGAGGAAGAGGAATCCCTCGACTTTTTCAATGTCCTTCTGAGAAAAATTATTCAATGGACCCTTCCCAATGCACATATACATTATACTATTACATATATGACACTAGGAATGGCAATAGGGACGGGTTTGGAGTAGGGTGATCCTCCTTCAACCCGACCCCGTTTATATTCCTCGATTCCATCTCGCCGTAAACTCCAATATATATATTTTTTAAGTAAGTTAAAAATTTTATTTTGATAGATAAATTAAGTTTTTATTGCCAAAATAACTAAGATAAGAAAAAATAATGAGTGTGGTAAGAAAAAATAATGAGTGTGGTACGAAAAATCTTAAAACTAATTTTATATAGTATTATTTATTAGTAAATATAGTATATATAAAAATAAATAAAAAAATTAATATATAAACAGGGCATGGTCAGGGGGTGACCATCCCCCAAACCTGTCCCGAACCCGACGAGATTTTAAAGGCTCCACTTCGACGCCGTTTATGAGCACCCCATATCCGTCCCATTAGGGACGGGGCGGGACTGGATTGGACGGGTTCCCGATAGAACGGGATAAATTATCATCCCTCTATGACACTCAATCTGACCCTAGGACCATCAAATAATTGCTCTTCTGAGGTAACCTTTTTCTTTTAGGAATCTCCTTCAAATGGTTAATATTCCTCAAATTTCTCTAGTTAAGGCTAGACACGTTAATTGGACTGACCCAGAAAGAGTGACACATGGGCAACCTATAGGCACAACCAGGCACGAGTCCAATTAAGACATGGGCGCAGTTCAGGCTGGTAATGCAAGTTTGGGGCATATTTGAAATTTTTTATAAAATTTCATTTTTACCACTCCAATGGTCATATTAATGGTAATTACTTTAGTCGTCACCTAAAAAGAAGGTCCCAGATTTTAGGTATTTATAGTATAATAAAATTAGAAATCTAAGATTAATAAAACTTTAACGGTATAAAAAGGCCCCAAAATTGCTTTAGGCCTCACCTAAAGAGAAGACTCTAAATTTTTGGTATTTATCGTATAATGAAATTAAAAGTTTAAGATTAATAAAAGTTTAACTCTACAAAAAGGTTCCAAATTTTATATATTTATAGTATAATGAAACTAGAAGTTTAAGGTAAATAAAAATCTAACTCTATAAAAAAGGCCTCGTAAAGACTCCATGAAAATAATTTAATTCTAGAATTTTATTCGTATTATAATCAATTTTTTTTTTTTTTATTGTTGTCTATTAAGATAAAAAGAAATTATGTAAAATATTTATTAGTAGAGTTTTATTCAATACATAAATCTCTCTTGTTAGAAAATAAATAAATTTTATATTACAAAAATTATAATATATATATATATATATATAAAAGAAACAAGATAAAAATTTATATTAATATAAAAAAAACTTCATTAGGAGTTATTACTTTCTCACTTTAAGCCCCTAATTATATTGAGTCGGCCTTGTGGCTAGTTTTAGGGATATTTAAATAAAATAGTTGAAAATGATCATTTTAATCCTCCCAACAGATACAATGACTAGTTTTAGGGAATTGAAATTTTAATTACTAATTTTTTCCTATAAACACCCTTAACTCTAGTTCATTTTTCTCACCAATTCACTCACATTCTCTTTACAATTCTCCCTACAACCTCTCATTCTATTTATTTACAAGCTCTCATTTACATTTTAAAAGTATTTTGCAAGTTGCTGTCACAACCCAAGCCCCGGTGAACTCCAAAATCAACACTGACCACTACTCTGATACCATTTTATTACGATCTGACACTTAATCCCTACTTTCAATTTCTTTAAAACCATTCTTATTCCAACCCAAAGCCCCCATAGCCTAAGTAATAAGCTAGGTAAATATAAATTATATCATCACTAAATCATAATAGTATTTTACTTTCATGTCAATATCATCATAGTTAAGCGATTATCATTCTAATGTTCATGTTTCCTTTATTTGATATCAATTCATGGTAACATTCATCTTTCCTTCACTTACTACCAAAATGTTATGCCATATTAACATACACAACATTCATGCATTTGCGTTCAAATAATATGTATCCATACAGTTAATATAAATTTCAATTCGATGGCTACATCCACCCTTCTTAACAAAACACACAAAATTCATCATATGAATTCATCCCTCTATGGTTACTCTTAAGTCTTTTTGCTTCGTCTTCCTTTTTGTTATTGGTTACTCCTGTTAAATTTTTCGATACGGTAGGGGATGAGTAATATTGTCCAGTAAATAGACTCCCAAAACAATCAAAATACTTAACATTCAACATGTCATCATGCATGTTAGGTTATCATTAACATTACATCATGCATCTCTATACCATGCCTCTACGTGCTCTACTAAGCATGCCCACACACATTCATTCATACATGGTCGTCATGCCAATTAAGTAGCTAATATTAAAATGAAATATATCAGTCATATGGATCAACATACATTCATTTATTTTATTCCACACTCTTCTATCATGCCTAGATGAATCAACTCACAACATGACTTAAAAAGTCATGCTTAGCTTATTGCATACTCAATATCCATGCTAACATGCTCATTACATCAAATAATTTCCCATTCAAATAAACATACTGTAATCTATCAACTACATATACGAATTCATGCTCAATTTTCAATTACCCGAACATTATACAATTCTTATCATAAGACCATCTCTATATAGAATCCACATGTCCATGCTTTCCTCACATGCAAATAAATACACCAATTTTTTTTGAAATACTTTATCACGTCATGCCCCTTCCCTGATTCCCTCCAATATTATCTGGGCTCGATAATTATTCATGTTTTAAACCAATAATTCACCAAACCATTTCAAGTTGATCAAAGACACAAACACACACACACACACACACACACACACTTAGTCCGATTCTGTCTCATTTTTCGTTAGCTTCACCCAATTCTCATTTACCAATCATCTCTCATTTCACAAAACAAAATCAATCATTCCTCACTTTATGAGTCTATCCTCAGGGGAGTGTAATCAATAAAATTTCTCACTTTAAAGGCTACTAACCTAATGGAATGCGGTCAACCACTTGGCCAAGTTTCGAGCATTATATCCCAAGACTACTTCCCTGTGTGGCATTTTTCAATCATTCCTCACCTTATGGGCTAAACCCATGGGACCGGAATCAACCCATCATCACACACACATTTTGTTCATATTCATTATTTTTCAGACAACACAACCCATCATTCCTTGCGTTATAGGCAAAACCCAAGGGACTACGATTAGCCCATCATTACATCGAAGTTTAGTTCATTTTCATAATCATTCATTTTTTTAGCCCTAAAAGTTTTCAACCAATGGTATCTTAATAATTTTGATGATCACGCAACATTATACAATGGACTAATATTTTATCCAAGTGACAATGCAAATAAGTCATTTAGGTCAAAGAAGATTGTTGACCAAGAAAATGACAAAAATCCATCAAGCTAAAAGATTCCACTCAATAATATGCTCCAAAGCAAAAAGCAAAACAAGTGAAATACTCTCATGATGATTCAAGCAAATTGGATATACTCAAGTCCAAGAATTCAAGTAAAAACTTTCATTTTCCATATTTTGGGTTTTGAGTGATGTTACGATTAGATTGATCATTGGTCATAAGCTCTTACTATTTAAAATGATCATCTAATAACTAACTTCAAATGATTTTTCAAAATAAAACATTGCCATAACTTAAGTTTTGAAAGATCAAAAGGTTTTGATAAAAGTATACTAAGAAAAATAAGTTAGAAGACACTCACTGTCTAAATTAGTGGACCAGTTCATGGAACCAGTCAACCGATTCTTAATGCTTATTTATTACATTAATCAAACCAGTCAATTAATCCTAAGAACCAATCAACTAAGTGATGTTTTACAAAACAGCCTAAAGACTCATTGTCCTAATTAGCCTGACCTCCAAGGAGATTCAATCAACTGATCTTTAAAGAAAAAATTAGTGTACAAACAAAACGAGTCGACTGATTCATATAACCAATCGTCTGGATGACCAATTGATGAATTGCTTAAGCACACTGTCCAAATCAGTCGACTTAAAGATAATATTAGTCAACCTCTTCTCAAAGGCAAAAATAATGTACAAATAGAATCAGTCAACTGATCCTTAAAACTAGTCGACTGTTTGTTCTTAACCAAATCAACCTCAAACCTCTTGACAAATCAGTTGACCTAATCAGTCGACCGATCCTCATTATAGTCGACTAGTTGATGATTTAGTTAATCTGACAATCGCAAATTCAAATTTTGAACATACAAAAATGGAAAAAATGACTATTTTTGAAAAACAATGGACATATACTTTAAAGGGCTATAAATATAGGTTCTTTAGGGCTTTCTAAGCCATCACTTACAATCTTACATTTTCACATATTTTTTATCGACTTTAGATCTAATATCTTCCAAATCTAGATATGAAAGTTATACTCATCTTAAATATTCAGAGCTTATATGTCACGACCCGGCACTCCACCCTACGCGAATGCTGAGGACATGATGTTAATTGGCCACCTTGCCAGTTTTTCCCACCGACAATGCGGCCAACCAAAGGCGACTTCTGAACTTTATAATGAATTGCATTCTAAATATAGGATCACAACAACGAAAATTAAAACCTTTTTAAATCGAAAATGCAACTCATCCCAACACATCAGAGCATGTCTAGAATCAGTTACCAAATATCCCTAGAGTATCAATATACATGCTCCAATGCATCTATTCTATATCACTGAATTACTTAAAGCGGAAGTTACATTAATACAATTTAGCTGATCAACAACTCATCCCAATGATCAACATTCAGAATATCTCCAAATACAATTTAATCATGGTGATCCAACATACTAGGCTAACATCATCACTAATGACGTAACATTATAATACAAATTGTGAACTTAACCTTATAGAGTACGTAGTCAACTTTAAATTGGAGTTCATATTATTAGTACAAATCATTTGTGCTTCACTAGTTCCACTAGTTATCTCATTGCATATCATCCATCATAGGCCACCTGAAAAATGGTCATAAGTAAGGAGTGAGCTAACTTAGCTTAGTAAGTAAATTCTCAGCTTTGCCATGGGTCAGGGTTAGTCCACAAGTATATAGAAGAAAGAGATAGCAGATAACGAGTCACCAAAATAAGCAACAATGACCCAAGGGTCCAAACGGCTTATCCCAATATGATACAAGAATATGATAATAAATCAATCAGAATGAGATTTAGCCTATCATGATGTTTCGCTACTACAAACAAATACGATAGCCAATCAAAAATATATCATGTTTGCAACAATATGATCATTCACAGGGCATAGAATATGATCATCCAATAAATGCCAAAAATATCATATATTGAGTTCTAACAAAATAGATGTGTAAACCAAATAAGGCCCGACATACCCCCAAAACGCACATTCAGATCCGCCTCTCTATCATGGGCGTATTGAATAGCGTAAGAGCTCTTTCATCACAAGTCTCAAAGGACACAAATGACCACACAGGTCCAAAATGCCATCTGTGAGTAGGTGAGCTGATGTGACTGAGCACAACCCCAAGCACTTACAAAATGTCATGATCAACAAAATACCACATGGGATATACAAACATGTGAATCAATCAATTTCTCAATCAACGAGTCATAACGTGTGTGGTATAATAAGGTTTCCAACAACATGATATATCACAAAATCACGACATGGCATACATGAAGGTATAATTAAGCTCAAATATCAACAGTCAAGTTCTCAAATGATATAGGCAAGCAAATCAAATCTAAAATACAGGTATCACAAATTGATTGGCATCAATTCAAAGAATTTAGGATCATCAGGTAGGTAATGGAGTACAATGTTGGCAGTATTAGGACAAAATGTGACATGGCTAAGGAAAAACCCATATTAAAGCGTAGGAGTTACTTACCTCAGTTTCTTAGTATCGCATTCTCAAACAGGCACCACTATTGTTACCCCATAGCTTCTTTTCAATTCTGTTGCTTAGGTGATCCTATAACTATAGATCCAAAATATTACATAATGAATTAGTTCCCATTTTGATTCCAAACATTGTTATGCAATGTTTTAAGTTTCTTTGAACTTAGTCTGTTCAATTAAGGATTTTTAATTTTTCATTCATCAGGTTTTAACTTAGGCTATTAAATTCCTTAAATGAGCTTAGTAGCCGTCAGGATTATACTTAAAGTCATTTGAACTTCATTCGTTATCAATTAATCACGTTTTTAATCTTAGGAGCATAAAGGTAATTTCGTCATTCTTGCCTCGGACCCTATCGTGGTCCTCAGAATATTCGTCATGTCTTATATGAAAATTTTTAAGCCTTTTAGACTTCATTTGGTATTTGTTTTAGATCATCGGGACACATCGGTCATTTTTTATTTTATACTCTAACTGTTTTCAGAGTTTTTTTTAGCCCCATAATTATGTTTTATATCAGACTGGCCTTCTTTTCTAATTTACTCGGCCTTTACTTTATATTTTCTATACTTAGGGGTATTTTGGTCATTTTATACTTTTATGCGTTACATTTTTCGGTACTTCATTTGCTAATATGGACTCCATCGTTGAGTCTAGAGTGCCCAAAATAGTCAGACTATGTCCCCCTTGACATTCATATGGATTTTGGAATACTAAGGGTAAAATTATCATTTTGACATTTCACGTGCCTAATGTTTCAGGACTTCGTTTCACAAAACGGACCCCGCCATTGGGTCCAGAATGTTCGACATAATTAAAATAGGCTACCTTTTATGTTTAATTGGCCCTGAGTATCATTAGGGCCAATACAATCAATTATAATTTATGTGTCTATATTTTTCATAATTTAATTTCAGCAATTGGACTCCACCATTGAGTCCAGAATGCCTAAAATAGTAAAAATACACTATTTATTTATTTTATTTGGGCTTCGTTCGACTTATTTAGTGTTCAAGGATAAAATAGTCATTTTATCCAAATAATTAAATAAATTATTTTATTATTTATCTATTTTTCAGGGGCCCATTTGAATTAATTTCTTACATTCTGGGCTATAACAGAGTTATCAAAAAGTCTTGGGGTCATTTTTGAATTTCAAAAAATCTTGGTTTTTATTTTCAATTCAAAACAGTGAACCAGTGTGTTTATTATCTAAAACCCTAAACCGGCCCCCCATAACCCCTGAACCGATTGGTTCAGGCTACCCCTATAAACCGGAATAACATATCCTCCCTATACAGCTTATTCACGTTTTAGGTTAACCCCAACCCCAACCCCAACCCCATTTCTAATTCATTATCTTTGTAACTAAACAGTCCCAATTGGACTTAAATTTAAAACATAACATTCGAAAAGGCGTAGTTTCACTTAAGGGTTTTTAAACCATTCCGCAATTGGGTCGGGGCCCGACCCGAAACCCGATCCATGACCCGAACCAACCCAACACTGCTACAGTGTCGTCTTCCTCACTTCGCGTCTTTACTGTATCGTAATAAGCCCAAATTTTTCATTATGATTTTCTTGCATTTTCCATTTATTTCTTCATTCCAAAACACATTCGATCTTTATATTAAGTCTTTAAATAACTTTCCAAGGGTTCTATCGCATCAAAGTTCCTTAGAGTTCAAACTTGGCCACTAATGGTCGTGAGCTGTAATTGGCTAGAAAATGCTCATTATAGGACCAAATCGAGTGGTTCAAGTTTCTTTCTTCATATTTTTCAAGGGGATCTCGATCCCTGTTCTCAAATTTTCATTTGGTGTTGGATTAAGTAAATTTGGTTTTTGGTCTATGACCTGTAACTTAAGGTCTGAGGCTTATTTTTGAGTCATTTGCTTCAATTTTTCTTGCATTGTGCAAGGTTTGGGACCTAGTTTTAGACCCTATGCTTAAATCCAAGATTTGTGAAGATCGATTTCTAGGCAAGCTTTCATTTTCCATTAATGGCGGCTTACTATTCACAATTGGTTCTAGGGCTATTCTACTCCATTCTCTATGTCAATTCTTTCAAAAATAGCCACAAAAACCAAATGAGAGGGTTTGATTTACTGTACCTTATTTGGAGTTCAGTTTTTTACAATCTTTCTACTTTTTCTCTCTAGCTTCTCTCTTCATGTTTCTGCTTCTGCTCATCACTTCTGGTTGCTACAACTCCTTTAGTTCCTTATCTTCTCTATCCGTCGAGTAGGCATGCATGCAAGCATAGTTCTGCATCTCTCTTTCTTCCTTTCCCTCTCTTCACAAACTTCTTTCTCTAGTTTCTAATTTCTGATTTCTTTTCTAAATTCCCTCAACACACGCAACCTCTGATTTCTTTTCTGAATTCCCTCAACACGCGCAACGCACATATATATATATATATATTTATATCTTATTCATTTTATTTTAAAACTAATTGTTTTAATTGCATGAATGACCATTGGCCAATTTAGAGGTGGCTTATTTTAAATGTTTATGTTTATATATATATATATATATATATATATTTTGTTGTAAAATAAGACACAAACAAGTGGCCAGTCCAAGTGGCATTTTTTTTGGGCTTTTAAATGTTGGTCTCACTTGATCAAGGGTTCAAAACTACTTGGCCCCACTTTTGATCATTTTCTCCCATTTGTGCTTATGCCTTGTTTGGCTGGCACAATTTACCGTTTTAGCTATTTCCTTAATATTTTCTTTTCTATCGCTCTTTTTACGAAGCGATTTCTTCTGGTCACTTCCTATTTTGGTTAGCTTCGATGTCCAATGCCTCGTGTCGGTTCTTATTGCTTTGTGTTTTCTGTAGTTAGCTAACTCGATTTTTAATAGTGTTAAAACGAGACTTAAAATGCTATATTAATACACTATATTCCAAAATGACATCATTTCATAATTTAATCAGTAATTAGGTTCGGGGTATTGCATCCCTCCATTTTTGACGTATTAAATTATTTTATTGGTCTATCGTGATTGTCGAGAAATTTTTGATTCATTTTATTAATTATTTTTTATGTTATTTCTAATTAATAATTAGTGAACAAATGATTAATTAATAAGGTCAGGGTGTTACATTACACCTGATTTATCTATAAAGAGTGAGCATCTTATTGCACCAAAACTACTATAGAAGAGAGTGCTATTCAGTAAACATTTTTGTATCATCTCATTGCGGTGGGAGTTGTGGGTAGGTGCTACTCGGTGAGGCAAAATGGTTTATTTTACTGGGATAAGAGGGTTGCAGTATTCGCTTTGTAAATATTTGGCCTCCATATGCAAGGAGGTCACGATAGTAGAAAAACTTAAGTGGGGATACTTGAGTCAAGGACGTATGAAGTTTTTTAAACCTCGTAAAACTGCCTTGTTTACTCTGTCTCTCTCTTGTTTATTTATTATGAATTTACAACTTTCATTTTTGAATATCTAAAAAGAAACCAATATTTGTAAAATACCATATTCACCTCCGCAATAAGGTAAATATCTAGAAAACACATTTCTCTATATTTTTCAATTCACAATATTCCTTATTCATTTGATTCCCATCGGTACATTCATTTCATGTTCACATTGATCCACATTCACTATTATTTCCCCAAATGTACACAAACACATCATCTTGTGATTTATTTCTATTTTTATTAGTCATTTCACCTAAGCATCTCATCTCACATTATTATTAATTGGGCATAATACTCAACTTAAGTTGAGGTATCATTTCTTTCATGCTTAATTAATAATGTCTAAAGCATCGCATAAGGTTAGACACTAGATTGACTAAAAAGACAAGACCATTATATGGGCAAGTTATATGTATTAGGGGGAAAAAATGTAAGTATTGCAATTGTAGGCCCAAGGATTAAAATAGTCAGTGAAGAGGAATCTTTTAAATTTCTCCAAAGTGATTCTCCTTCCATGGAAAAATTCTATGAGGTAACCATTTTTCCAAATAAATTTCCATAAAAAATTTAATAGTCCTCGAATTTCATCACTTTTTTGGTTAGGGCAATATCTAGACAATATGGTCGTGGCATAGCCTATGGGTCTTGGTATACCACAACTAGTTGTTGTAGTATGCTCTCTATAGTCATGGTGACCCTCTTTTAGATATGTCATAACCTTATGAACAAGGTATATGAGAGATATACCTTATTTTCTACCGTCTTGGTTTGGTTCTTATGGATGAGCCACGGCCCTATGGGTATAGTTTGTACTAATTGCGATATATCAGGCCATATTCTGCACTCGAGAATAAAATATTACATGGATTGTTTGATCATCAGGGGGCTTGGGACAATTGAATGGAATCTTCTTTTTTATTGTGCCCTGACTAATGGGATAAGGATAAACGTCACACCAAGCACAATACTAAGAAATATATATATTTTTAATATTTTAATTAATTCATATAAAATTTAAGTAAAAGAGTCATATAATTTAGTTAGTTTAAACAAATTGGAATGGATCAATAAAAAAAACTTAAAATAATATATAATTAAAATTTGATATTTAAAAAAAAAAGATTTAATAATTCATGATTTAAATTTTTTTGTTGAATTTAAAATCTGAAGTTTAATTAACCAAACTCTAAAACAATTCTATGTTTAACTAATGAAGATTATTGATCAAAACTCAATTTACTTAATTCCCTAAGATGAATTATATACAAAGAAACCCTCTTGTTAAGTAACCAAGCCTATAAGTTCAAATCATCAAGCCAAAAAAATAAACAAAATAAAATCAAGAGATAAGGACACAATGATTTATAGTTGAAAAATCCTCATAAGAAAGAAAAATCAATAGATGAAAAAAAAATACTAATTAAACTAGATCCGGAACAAGTTACCAAATATTCAAACCCAAGAAACTAACATGCCTTGCCCCAAAAGTTTTACTGATAGGCTTCTTGTTGGTTTGTCTAATACTTTTTCTTTGTCCAATTTGCTTCTCCAGCTAGTCTTCACAGCCTCCACACCTTCAGATCCACGATCCACTTTTCGAGAATGTGTGTAAACCTATGCAGTGAATACGTTATCCGCTATATGTCATACCACTGTAAGGAAAACTTAGATTTATTATGAAACGTTTGCAGAGTTTAATATTAGATTGAATAAAATTTGTTAGCCCTAAAGGTTTTCAACTAAGGGCATTTCAGTAATCTTGATGATAACAAGGCATTGTCCATGTGGACTAATATTTTATCTAGTGAAAATATAAATAGGTCATTTAGGTAAAAAAAAATTGTTGACCAAGAAATGACAAAGTTCATTAAGCAAACAAATTACATTCAAAGCACAAGCTTCATAGTCAAAATTCAATCAAGTGGAATGTTCTCGTGATGATTCAAGCAAATGGACATACTCAATTAAAAGAATCAAGACAAGTTAAAGAGAAGACTTTTATCTTGCTTATTTTGAGTTGTGAGTGAATTAGGTTTAGATTTAATACACAGCATTAGCTCTTAATATTTAAAATAATTTTTTAAAACAACACATTGATAAACTTTTAGTCTTGAAAGATCAAAGGTTTTGAGAAATGAACGCTAGTAAAAAATAAGCAAGAAGGCTTACATTGTCAAAATTAGTCGACGAGTTCCAAGAACCAGTCGATCACTTCTAAGAACTAGTTGACTGACTCTTATGCCTTACTTTTACACTATCAAAACCAATAGACTAGTTCTAAGAACTAGTCGACTGAGTGACAAGTTTTGTACACAACCTGAACCTACTGTCCAAATTAGTCGACCAATTAAAGCACTCGATCGATTGACTTTAAAAGGTAAAAATAGTGTACTATAGAACTAGTTGACTTACTCCAATAACCAGTCGACTGAATGTTCTTGAGCACATAAACCTTAAACCCTCCAGACAAATTAGTTGAGCTGATTAGTTAATTAGATTTTCATCCAATTTTGGATGATTGGTGAAACTAGTTGACTGTTTTTGTCGATTTGACGATTGAAAATTCAAAGTTTGAACAAATAGAAAATAGGGGAACAACTCTATTTTGAAATCCAACGGATATATTCTTTCAAGGACTATGAATAGAGGTTTTCTATAACATTTATTGCTAAATTTTTACAAGCTTTAACTTCTACATCCTTGTTCTTCACTTTAGATCTCTTTATTGAAAACCTAGATTTAAAAGTTTTATTCATCTTAAATATTCCGAGCTTACACTTGATCAATTTTTAGAAAGTGAACATTTATTATACCAATCAACTTTTAAAGAGAGTACTTGTTGGTAAACAATAATGTATCTTCTCATTGCGGTGAGATTTGTGAGTAGGTGTAACCCTTGTGAGGCAAAATGTGATATTTTGTTAGGGCAAAGAGCTAAGAGCTCTTGTTGTAAAGGTTTGACTTCTACCATCAAAGGAGATCAAGATAGTGAAAAAAACTCAAGTAGGAATGCTTGAGTCTAAGACATAGGATTTTTTATGAATCTTGTAAAAAATCATTGTATTTACTCTCTTTTTCTCTCTATACTATTTTACATACTTGTGCATATATTGCATACATTTTTAAAGTTTGTAAAATTCTTCAATATTTGCAAAATATGATATTCACCTCCCTTCTAGGATAAATATCTAAGCAATAGAAATTATAACTCAATGTCATAATTTAGGTAAGGAAATATAGAAGAACACAAAATAGTAAAGAAAATTCTAAAATCATTACTTGATAGATGTCAAGCTAGAGTTATTTCTATGGATGAGTGTAGAGATTTGACTACACTTAGGATTGATGAATGAATAGGTGCCCTTCAAACCTATGAATTGACTTTTAAGTCACAATGGAAAGTAAAGGATTTAGCTTTAAATGTTATTGACAATGATGGTCAATTTTTTTACGATAGCTTACATTATTAAGTAATTTAGGAAATTCCTAAAGAATAAACAAGCAAAGAAAGATGCTTTTAGTGATAAAATTAAAAAGAAAGCAAACTATAAAAGCACTAGCAAAGAAGAGTCTAAATAAAAGGGCAAAAATACCAATAAAAAGACAAAAATGATGGTAGATGCTATGGTTGTCACCCACTTGATCACATAAAAGCAGATTGTCCATTAGAAACGAAAAAGAATAAAAAAGAAAAAGTTATAATGTAATTTGGTCAGATGAATATGGTAATGTGAGTGAAAGATTTGATGAGGAGGCTTATGCCTCTGATGTTGAAGAATCTTGTAGCCTTTAGTTCATCTTTGGAAATATTTGTTTAAATCTAGTTTAGATGAAAAAGGAGTAGAAATATTAAATGGTAGGCACTTCATGTAATGTAACCTAATCCTTAAACAAGAAATTAAAACTTAAAGAGAAAGATTGTTTTTTATTTATAAATTGAGAGTTTAAAATTAAAATTGCAAGAATATGCATTAAAGATTGAAACTCTTAATTTTGAAACTTTAAGGACTCTTAATTCCTATAAATAAAGGGATTAGGTACGCTTAATACATAACAATTTTGATGATGTCGCTTTCTGTCTTCGGTAGTTGATGCCTACAATCCTTTCTTTAAGGTATCTGCAAATAAGAGATTAAAAAATCATCGCTAGAGGTTTGATAAAAAGTCCTCCGACGATCAAGTTAATAGCTTGTATAAGGAGCTACTGAGAGTGATTGTAATGTTTGGAGAAAGCGTACCCCTTCTAGTTAAGGTCTTACCCCTTTTATAGATGATGAATATCTTATTGTTGAGATCTTCCTAAAGAAGTAGGGATTTGATTTGATTCTTTTGACTTGGTCAACTATCGCATATTTTTGAATACTTTATTCCTCAGCACGGGGTCATAAGGTTGGAGGTTATCTTTTTAGGTATAGCCATTGCGCTTCACTCTTATACTGTTAGTTAATTTTGAGTAAATCAGCTACTCCCCCCTCAAGCCTTAGATGTTATGATGTGGGTCAAAGTTCTGAGATCCAAGCTCAATGCTCCGTTGCCTCCGATTCGACGATTCATTTTTTGAGACCCCAACTGTCCCTTCGCTTCATAAAACATTCAATCATTTCTTGCTAAACGTCGTTTCAAAATCCCCAGGCAATCATTAAAGAGCTTATGGTTTATCAATATTTCTTGTTTAAGCTTTCTAATCAAGTTTTTTGATTAGTTTTCTTTATCAAGTTTCTTAATCAAGTTTCTCCTTTTCTGACGACAGTCTCATTTTTTAGCCTGATACACCCTAATTAGGTCAAAGTTTTTACCTAATCCTCTTTTTATTTTTCTCTTTCATTTATCATGTCTGCTCAAAGAGAAGAAAACCCTAGGGTTAGTGTATCCAACTCGATTAAACCTGTGAGGAATGGAGAATCTGATGAATCCAATTCCAATGAAGTTGGTAACATCGAGTTTGAAGATACGCTAAGAGACCCTGAGATCAGCTATTTTACTTTAGAGAGTTTAGATGTTTTGAAAGTTACTTATAACATCCCTAAGACCGTGGTCTGTAGGGTTCATAAGTCTTTTGAATGCCCAAACACCCCAAGACCTAGGGAGATATGTGTATATAAGGAGTGGTTTGAATTTGACTGTCGATTTCTTTTCCACCCATTTTTTGTACAATTTTTTATTTCTATGGCATTTGCCCTACCGACCTGAATGTTAATGGGTGGAGACAACTAATGGCCTTTTTAGTATCGTATTTAAAAAATAAAGTAGAACTTGACCTTGACATTTTGAGGTGCAATATGAACCTTAAAAAGAGCTTTGGGGGACTATATTACCTTTCCTTCCTACCTTGGTTCAAACCTCATACCTCGGTACTCACTTCTAACAAGACATGGAAGAAGTGGTACTTCTTTGTAAAGGGAGCTTTGGAGGTGCTGAACATATTGAGCTGGACTCTAGGGTGATACCTCGGATCTTGGGCAAGGCTGGTGAGATATATGTCCTTCATTTTTTTGTGGTTATACCCTCTTTCTTTTAATCTTATATTTTTCTATTTTTAGCTCGGAATACAAAAGGTCATATCAAACTGACTGACGAAAAACAAAAGAGGTTCGGGAGAGTTTTAAAGTCTACATCATGACACTATCATTCCATTCTGAGCACGAAAACTTTGGTTAAAGTGGGCTTAATTCAATCTTCAGATATGGATCTCCGCAAACATGTCTTTTCGAGCTTCCAACCTTTGAGGAAGAAGCGAGCAATAGTTGGGGAACCCATAACTGTAGTTTTGCCCAAGAAAATGGCCATTAGAGAAGGTTCTTCTTTAGAGAGGACCATAGCAGAGGGCAACCTTCATTACCATAAAGTTCTACCATCTCGACCTGATCTATTGAACTCCCCACCTTCTGGAGGCTCTGATGTGGCTGAGACATTTACTCATCTGTCAAGAAAGAGGGGAAAATAGATGGTGACTCTAGGGCAGAGATGAGGGGCTGCTACTCGAGCTTTGGGAGAGAATGATCCCCCACTGCCCTCCATCAAAGATGTTTTGAGGATGGCATGAGACCTAAGCTAGGAAAAGATCCTAGGGAAGTTGGCTCAAGTGAGTGTTTCCCAAGTTGTCTATGGCAGGTTTATCTCTTTGTGCAGGGTAAGGGCAAATTTTTTTTTTAAACCCTTTATATTTGTCAGTTTTAATAACCTTCAGTTTGTAGGCCCTGCACATTTGGTTGCTTTAGGTGAAATCAGGTACGAGTCTCTCGACTTGGAGGCTCACCTTCGGCTCCAACTTAAGAGTTCTACCGGGCGGCTAATAAAGTCAAGGAGCTGAAGAAGAGACTTGAAGAAACCGAGATGAAACTCGGAACCTTCCGATCTTTGACTGACGAACTCAAGGGGCAATTTGTCGAATGTTCCAACATAGTATCAGCTCAAGACTTAGAAATACACTTTTTGGGCAATGAAGTTGCTGACCTGAAATGGAAAATATCAGATCTCAGATCAAAAATATCTATTGTTGAGACTGCCGCTTCTGAGGCCGAAGCAAGGCATCGTTCAAAGATAGAAGTTGCCAAGGTTGTAGTGGTTGATGAACAAAAAGACAAGATTTTGAAGCTTGGGAGGGAGCTCACCTTTGATGGTTGTAATTTTTGTTTCAAGAAAACGGCCAAAGTTTTCTCAGACATCGATACAGAGGTACTAGACCATATAGAAGTTTCTGACGTTGAGAGTGAGGATTTTAAAGATGATGAAGTTTCTAAAGACCCAGCTGCCCCCACTGATCCTTAGTCATGCTTTCTTTGTAATATTCTTTCTGTAATGACTTTAAACGTTTGCTCTTAATATATATTTATGGTTTCTTAATTTTCTTTATCATAAAATTGTGGAACACTTGTCACATTTTATGATAGTTTTTACTTCTATATTTGACAACATCTAGAAGAGATCCTAGTTGACTTTTAGCTTTTGTTTAGAGCCTATGTTATCCCGAGCGGATAACCTTAATGGAATTTAAAACCAACAAAGTTTACTCAGAGCTATAACATTCGGAGCTTGAATGCTTCGTGGAATTTAAACCTGGCCAAGGATCTTATTCACAATTGTAACATCCAGAAATTAAATGCTTTGTGGAATTTAGAGCTGATAAAGTTTTTATTCAGAGCTGTAACATCCAGAACTTAAATGCTTCATGGAATTTAAAGCTAACAAAGATTTAATTCAGAGCTGTAACATCCAAAGTTAAATGCTTCGTGGAATTTAAAGCTAACAAAGATTTTATTCAGAGCTATAACATCCAGAGCTTAAATGCTTCACGGAATTTAAATCTAACAAAGATTTACTAATAATACTTCTTCAAATGCTATATGTTCCACGGCCTCAGAATTTTCTTTCCATTGAGTTCTTTCAACCAATAAGTGGTCGGCCTGTATATCTTTACCACTCAATAGGGGCTCTTCTAGTTGGGAGATAGCTTTATTAAAGTAGGTTTCTTAGTATTTGGAAAAATTTTTCTGAGTACGAGATCCTTATCTTGAAAACTAACTGACTTAGTTTTTTTATTAAAATATTTTGACATCCTTTGTTTGTAAGAAACCATCCGTGTAAAGACTTGAAAATTGAGGGTAAATTTTTTATTTTTGCCGGTAGGGTACTATTCATGCACTGTTTGCCAATAGGGCATTATAAATGTACATTTAGATGTTAGTCATATTTAGAAGCATATTTTGAGTATGCCATAGAATAAAAATATGCTTATAATGTTAAAATACATATCCTATAAAAATTTGATCCTATTTGGAGATAGTTTTAAAACTTAGATCGAAAAGGCATCTCGGGTGGCCTGCTTGGAACCGGCCAAACCCGGCCGCAGGAGAAAATAATTTTTTTTGAAAATTTTTATTTAAAATAATTTTAAGAACTTTGGCTAAAGTAAAATGTCGAATTGAGGCGTTTCGGGACAGGTTGTAGGGTAATGGGATCCCGGATTCATTAAGGGCAAAATAGTCTTTTTGCCACTTTGCCCCTTTACTATAAATAGACCCCTTAGTGTGAAAAAAAAAATAGAAATGGTCTGAAGAAGGCGCAACTTCACGTTCATGAGAGAAAAATGAAGAAAAACCCTAGGTTCTCCAAGCTTCAAGCCATCAAAACACACTCCTAGGCCAAAATTATTGCAAGACTTCCTTCTAGGAAGTTGTTCCTCTCATCAAGGGCTATATTCTCACCGAATGGTTCGGCTGTACAACTAACACAACTCCCTCAGGTTGAGAAAAATCATTTTAGGTATGATATCTTGCTAAGTTAGGAATGGATTTAAGTTTCTTTGTCTTTTTATATGTTGGTTGAGTGATTTAGGTGTTTACTTGATGTTAGAAAATTACTTAGGTAGTGGTTGCTTTGAAAACTTAGAGTTGGTAGTTTAGGTACTTTTGTGTTCTTTGAGTTTCTTGACAATTTGTTACTATGATGAAAGTGTACCTTGCATATGTGTTGGATTATTATATTTTAGCTTATGTTCATGTATAGAAAATTTTGTGATTTGAGAGTTATGATTTATTTCATGAGTTAGAAATTTGTGTATTTGTATTTTCTTTGAAAAAATGTTAAAATAATGAACATGAAACTTGATCATATGTTAAATTCATTGAATTGTGACTTACATTCATGTAGACAAAGTGTTGTGAATTTGAAGCTATGTTTTACTTTATGAATGAGGCATATTTTAAGTTATACAAAATGTGGTTGACGAAATGTCTCATTGAATTTCATAAGAATAAAGTCAAGGCATGTTGGCATAGTGTAAATCCTTAGAAGCATAGCGTGAATTGAGCATTTTGGTGCTATGCATTATAAGGGTGTAGATCCTATGGTGAAAAACCCAAAATTGGCCATTGGTACTCATGCCAAAGAGGACGGACCGTGAAGTGAGACATAGATTGGTACTCGTGTCCAACGAGGAAGGGCCGTGAAGCGAGACATGGAGGTGACATAGATTTTGCATGTGTGCGTCATGCATATCACCTTTGCATTGCATTGATGAATGAGGGGGATATATAGCTTGAAAATATACACTTACATATGCCACGACTTAAATTTGTTCCTAGCATTAGCACTATGTTATACCAGCGATTGTGCTAACCCCTCGTGGGATATCATATTATAGATGACGCTCCTGGTACTTGAGACTTGTTGAAGTCTTGAAGAAACAAATGAAAAATGGACTATGAAGGAGATTTGGCCCTTGGGGTATATTTTGTATATATGGGCATAAGCCTAAAAGACTTGTATTTCAATGTGGATGAATAGTGAACTATAGACCTTGAATCATTTTGTAATGTAATGGCTTAAAACCCAAATGACATGTAGTGTGCTTTAGTTAAATGTGTGTCAAATGTATATATGTTGAAAGAAATGATATGTAAGATATCTTTATCCAATGGGCATTATATATATATATATATTGAGAAAAATAGATGTGTATGTGAAAGCAAGGGATGTATGTTTAATTTACAAGAGTTGTGGCTACCGAGTGAGGGTAGGTGTGACATGTTTATACATATGAAGTATCATGAATATTAGGTGGGAAAAAGGCTTAGAAAACAAAGGAAGTTATGTCAAAATTTTAGTGAAATTAAGGAAAAACAATTAAGTGTGTAAAACAGTATTTAAATAGGTGAGAAAAGTGCTCAAAACGGAGGGTTAGAAACCTTGAAGAAATAGGCTAAAAATGGGGAAAAAGAGGCCTTCAAAACTTAGAAAAAAAAAGTTAAAAAATAGAGAAAATTAGTGCAGTAGATAGAGAAATTCACTTACAGTAATTACATTGTTGCTACAGTGTTTTAACATAAAATCAAAAAATTAGGTCCTACACCAAACTCTGCCACAGCCCCGCCAGCCCCCTCGCGCACCTACCCTGCGCCCTGCACGCCATGCCCCTGCCCACGCGTGCTATGCCCCTGCCTTGCCCTGCTGCACGCGCTGCTGCTTGCTTTACTGCACAGCTGCTACCTTGGCAATGTCATGGCATGCTATGACCTACATTTTTAGGCCATCTCAAGACCATTTAATTTCATGTTTGACACCCTCTTTTGGAGCCCATTTTAGGCCACTTTTGGCCATTATACCAAGCCATGTTGGGTACCTTTTTGGGACTCTTTTTAGTCATATCTCAAGGCCATGTTTAGCCATTTACTTGGACCATTTTAGGTAGGACCTTTTGACCTATTCTTGGCTCATGCCTTAGGACATTTGGGGTCCATTTGGGGTCACTATTCCAAGGCATATTTATAGATATTTTGGGGCTATCTTGGAGGTCACCCTTGAACATCACCTAAACTATTTTGGACATTAATTAGGAGGGATGTTTGAGTGACATTAAGAGATCATTTGGGTTAAGTCAATTAGTAAGTCTTTATTTTTAGTTTTGGGAAAAACATGGGGAAATGAATGAATGAGCAATTAAATTCACCTTATGACCTTTCGTTTACTTTTCTTATTTCATTTCACTCACTCTCCGGGTTTGTAGGAATTCGGGGCGTGACAATCCGAATATGAGCTTGCTCCTTTTTTTCTTCCAAGAGATCCAATTCTTTTGAAAGTAGGTTTTCATTTTGATCCGAATGGTACATATCAATTCTGGGGGAGAGGCTAATTTCCACAGGTATGATGGCCTCTGTTCCTAACATCAGAGAGAATGGTGTTTCCCCCGTGAGAGTTCTTCTAGTAATCCGGTATGCCCAAAGAATCCCAAGTAACTCTTTGACCTATTTTGCTTTTGATTCCTCTAGTCTTTTCTTGAGGGCTTCTAAGATAGACCTGCTAGTAACCTTTGTTTGACCATTGGCTTGAGGGTACGCTAGAGAGGAAAAATGTTGGAGTATGTTTAGGTCAGTGTAAATTTTTTTGAAGATCCTACCTTGGAACTGAGTTCCATGATCTGAAATCCGTACCCTAGGTATTCTGAACCTACACACTATCTTCTTCCAGGTGAAATTTCTTACTTCAGACTTTATTATTTTAGCTAATGGATGAGCCTCGACCCATTTGGGGAAGTAGTTTATAGCTACTAAGAGAAACCTTTTTTCTGAGGCGCCCTTGGAAGTTGTCCAATAATATCCATTCCCTACTGAACAAATGGCCATGGACATGTAATTGGGACCATCTGTTGCTGAGGCTGATGTTGGTAGGGTGCAAACCTTTGACATCTATCACATTTCTTGATATAATCATTAGCATCCTTTTGCATAGTCGACCAGTAATACCCCTGCGTAAGAGCTTGGTGGGACAAGCTCCTTGCCCCATTGTGATTTCCACAAATCCCTTTATTATTTCTCTTAACATATAATGAGCATCCTCCAAGGTAAGACATAGAAGGGGAGGTAAAGTGTATGACCTTCAATAAAGCTTGTTCTTGATAATTAAATATCGAGTTGATCTGATTCATCTTTATCTGGATTGATATTTTCCATCGGGTAGGACCCTTCCTTTAAATATCGGATGATAGGAGTCATCCAGTTGTCTTCCTCATGGATTTGTAAGATTTGATCACTCTGGGTTATGCTTGGAAACTCTTAGAATGATACTTTAATATCAGCCCAAAATTCTGAGCTAAGGGACCTTACCGTGATCTTTGAGCTAAAGAAAGTTACGGTATTCGCTAAGATGTTTGACCTTCAGCCCAGTCTATTTTCTCGAGAGGGAAGTAATTAAGGGACTTGCCTAAAGATCTAAAAATTTCGACATAATGTCTCATTCTCAAGTCTCTTATGGTGAATTCTCTGGATATTTGGCTAACCACCAACTGTGAGTCAGATTAAGCTTTTAGGTCTCGAGCTCCACACTCTAGAGCTACCTTGATTCCAATGACTAACGCTTCATATTCTGCCTCATTGTTAGATGCATGAAAACCCAAGGATATGGCCCTTTCCAGCACATCTCGTTATGGGGTCTGTAAGACTATTCCAACACCAAAACCTATGTCAGTGGAAGATTCATCTACTTAAAAGGTTCAGATTTGAGATAGGGGTTGCTTGCTATTTTGTTACAGCGCTATGGAGAACTCAACCAAAAAGTCGGCCATAGCCTGTACTTTAATTGTAGTTCTAGACTCATACTGAATGTCAAACTCCCCTAATTCCACTTACCATTTCATTAAATGTCCAGAGAGTTTTGGTCTGTGGAGTACGCTTCGAAGAGGGTATGTGGTAAGCACAACTATAATATGTGCTTGGAAGTAAGGTCTGAGCTTCCGAGCTGAGATAATTAATATGTAGGCCGATTTTTCTAAATCCGAATATCTAGACTTTGCTCCCATGAAGTCTTTGTGGGTAAAAGATTGGCCTCTAGACTCTATTGTGCTCTTTTAACAATACAGAGCTGACAGTATGGTCTGAGACCGCAAGATAAAGTTATAATTTTTTGCCCACAATTGGTTTTGACAAGAGTTCTAGGGACCCAAGGTAATTTTTCAATTTATGGAAAGCGTGCTCGCATTCTGGGGTCCATTCGAGGGATTTGTCTCCCTTGAGTGTTTTGAAAAATGACAGACATCGGTCGATTGATTTGGAGATAAAATGGTTTAGATCAACTATCCTTCCATTTAAGCTCTGGACCTCCCTCTTGGTCCTAGGTGAGCTCCTTTCTTGCAAGGCTTTGATCTGAGATTAGTTAAATTCTATCCCATTTTGAGAGACTAGGTATCCTAGGAACTTCCCTTCTGTTATGCAAAAGGTTCACTTGGTGGGATTTAATTTCATGCCATATTGTTCAAAATCTCGAATGTTTGAGCCAGATGTTAGACGTGATTATTTCGATTTATGCTTTTTACTAGCACGTCATCGATGTAAACCTCTATGGTGCTACCAATTTGAGGCTGGAACATTTTGTTGAGCAACCTTTGATAGGTTGCTCCTGCATTCTTCAACCGAAAAGGCATTACCTTGTAGCAGTAAATTCCTTTTTAAGAAATAAAGGCTGTCTTTTCTTGATCTGATGGTACATTTGTACTTTGTTATACCCCAAGTATGCATCTATAAAACTCAAGGGCTCATGCTCTGCAGTTGCATCTACTAGTTAGTCTATTCTGGGGACCAAGAAGCTATCCTCGGGCATGCTTTGTTGAGATCGATATAGTTAACACAAACCTTTCATTTTTCATTCTTATTTTTGGCCAAAACTATTTTGGCCAACCAGTTTGGATAGTAGACTTCGCTGATCATCCTAGCCTCCGAAAGTCGCTCAACTTCTTTATTGATTATTTTGTGTCGTTATGGTGCAAATGTCCTTCTCTTTTGACATATTGTGGGATAGCATAGATCGACTATAGGTTTATGGCTAATGAAGTTAAGATTAGTGCCATTCTTGTCCTTTGCACTCCAAGCAAAGGTTAAGGCGTTGTCTTTTAGGAAAGTTATTATATCTTTTGTTTCCTCTAGGCTCAAAGCTGAGCCTATCTGGACAACGCGATTGGAGTTTTGGCGATCAATTTGGATATTTCAAACCTCTTCCTTGGGTTTGAGCGAACTGCTTGTTCTTCTTGGGCTGAGCCGTTCCCATAACTCCTTTGGACATAATTCATCTGGATTTGAGCTCGAAGTTCTGACAGAGTAGCAAATTTTTGTAGTTGTTATTTCTCTGTTTTAGGCTTTAAGGTTATGGCTTGGCATTCCCTGGACATAGGTTGGTAGCCTTTGATAGTTACCACCTTTCCTTTCAGAATAAATTTCAAATATTGATGCACAATGGACGTTACGACATTGAGATCATAGATCCAATGTCTTCCGAGGATCAGATTGTATGGAGAAATTACATCAATGACCATGAGTTCTATCAAGACAGTTTTTTTTTTTTTTTTTTCTTGGGAATCTCTAATAGTGATATGGGTTTGATGGTCCCGAGTGGAGAGCTGATGTCACCATTAAAACCTGTCATCACCGTTGTAGTGGGCTAGAGTTCTTTTGGATTTATCTTTATTTTCTGAAAAAAAGGGGTAAATAGTATATTTGCCGAACTCCCAGTATCAATGAGCACTCTCTTGATATAGAAGTTTGAGATTTGAAGAGATATTACGAGTGAGTCATTGTGGGGGAAATGTACCCCTACTAGGTCCAGATCTGAGAACTTGAGTGTAGGGGTTACTTTATACTTTTTCTCAAATGCGTCAAAATTGAAGACTTTTGGTTCTTGCTTGGCCTCTCAGGCATACCTCTTCCGAGCCCTATTCGACATCCTACTCCTCTGGTTGTTTGCATAGAGGACATAGATGACGTGGTGTTAAGGTTCCGCCCCATCGTTGTCATTCAGTTCGTCTAGCCTAGGACCTTGTTGCCTATGAAAGGATCTCTATTGGTCCTCTTCACCCTTATATGATTGGCCATCAATCCTTTGAGTATTTTGGGTGAATTCCCGTAGCTTCCCCCTACGAATTAGGCCTTCAATTTCCTATTTCAGAATTCGACCCTTATCCGTGGTATGGCCGTGGTCTCTGTGAAAATCACAGTATTTATTCTAATTCCTTTTTCCAGGCTCTCCCCTCATCCTTTTCGGCTATCTGAGCTATTCTCATGACTGTATCTGGTGGAGAATATGCCTCAATGATGCTTTCAGAGGTGTGTAAGGGTTACTTTTCCTTGAGGTGCTTGGCAATTCCTTTTGTTCGCGCCTCTCAAGACTTCGAGCTCTCTTCCTCTCGTCTCTAGTCTACCTTGCCGGGGGGGGTTGCTCCTTTTTCTTAGTCAATTCTTTAGTTTCTTTGAAAAGGACTTTACGTTTTCCAATGTGATGTACTTTTGAGCCTTAAGTAGTAGTTCAGGCATGTTGGTCGGAAGACTTTTGACGAGAGAATCCCTAAACGTTCCAAGAAAAAGATCGGAGGTTAGAGCTGCGACTAAAAATCGCTCTTCACATGCTTCCACGGAGGTGAGCTCTTTGCTGAATCTTCCTATGATGTCCCTCAAAGATTCACCTTTGTTCTGATTGATTGTTAATAGAAACTCAGGGCCGCTCCTACTGGTGATAAACCTACTCAAGAGTTTTCTACTTAAGTCTATGAAACTTGAGATTGAGTTTGGAGGTAGATGGTAGAACCATTCTAGTGCTGCTTTTTTAAGGCTCATAACGAACGATTTGTACATCAGTGTGTCTGTACCTCATTGGAGAGCTATAGTATGTTGGAAGTGAGAGAGGTGGTCTATGGGGTCAGTACTTCTGTCGTACAAATCGATTTTTGGAAGGACATACTTCTTTGGAGGTATCTCTGCCATTATAGTTGGTGTGAAGGGAGTCCCTCGCATACCGAATTGATTTTAGAGTTGTTTGGCCATATGTTGGGTGACTCCAAACCTGGCAAGGATTCCTAACTCTGCTTCCTAATCTCGGCTCTATCGTGAATGATGGTGACTTCTGGACTGTTGAGGTGTTGCCCCCACATTTGACTGATCCAGGTTCTCTGGTTGGTTTATTTGTTGAGGAGATGGCCCTGCCCAAGAGGCGTGTTGTCATTTTGGCCATTTAGAGGTTGTTGATTCTAAGTTGGCTAAGGTATCGATTGTTTCAGAACCAGTTGGGGCGGTTGCTGATTTTGAGCCGACTATGGCGACTGGATTGGTTATGGCAGTTGTTAAATCTGTGTAATTAAAGCTTGCAGACTTTGAACTAAATTTTTCATGTTTTGGCTTATATTCTCAATCTACCGAGCCATGCTGTTTATCCTTTAATCAGTTTTGTTTGGACGAGGCTGACGCACAACAACTTGCCTTGGTGCAAGAGTTGGTGCTCGGATTGGGGTAGGTTGCCTTGGTCACAAGTTTCAAGTCATTTGGTTGTTTGATAGATTTTATTGGAGAAAAGAACTTTGTCGAGTTCCCACAGACGGCGCCAAATTGATGATGTCACTTTAAATTTTCGGTAGTTAATGCCCAAAATCATTTCTTTGAGGTATCTATAAAGAAGAGAGTAGGAAATCATCGGTGGAGGTCTGACGAAAAGTCCTTTGATAGCCAAGTTAGTAGTTTATACAAGGAACTAACTGAGAGTGATTGTAAAGTTTGGAGAAAGTATACCCCTTCTGGTTGAAGTCTTACTCCTTTTATAGATGATAAATATCTTGTTGTTGAGATATTCCCAAGTAAGGATTTGATTTGATTCTTTTGATTTGGTCAACTACCACATATTTTTGAATATTTTATTCCTCAGTATTGGGTCATGAGGTTTGGAGGTTATCTCTTTAGGTATGGCTGTCACGCGTCACTCTTATACTGTGAGTTAATTTAGGTATATCAGATTTCTATTTACAAAACACATATTTTCTATTTTCTTACTAACTTAAGAGCTTTGGGCTGGCACCCCACCAGCTAAGGCTGGCAACATTAGACATGACCCATGAACACGACTCGAAAACGACACAAACTTGGCAGGTTTCGAGTTAAACTTAATCGTATTCGGATAAAAATCGTGTCAGACATGATTAACATGATTACTATTCATGTTATGTTCAGGTTGAGTTGCTTCACTCGAATTGACCCATTTATTAAAATGTGTCTCATGACCCATGACTCGAAAATGACACGTTTAACCTATTTACCCAAAAATGACTTGTTAATACGAAATTGACACGATTATATATGTGTTTACTTTATTTAATAGTAATATTATAAAATAATTGTAAAAATATATTAATTATTAGCTTTAACTATGAATATAAATGTATAAGTATTAATATAAAAATGATAAAGATATAAAAATTAAAAAAAAAAACTTTTTAGTTGAATTCATCTTTTTTACTTTAATAATAAACTTAAGGAGTTCATATAAATTGCAAGACAAATCCTAATAAAAGATTTAATAATTTAATAAAATAGACTATATTAATTAAACATAATAGTCTTCTAATCTCTTTAAATATTTTAAAATAATATTATTAAACTTAAATAAATCATATATTATTTTTCTCTTTCTCATTCCCCCTTTTAGTAAAATAACGTGTTAAACTAAACTATATTAATTTTCTTATTAAAAAAGTTATGTTAATATACATAAATTAGCTAATATATTTTTTGAAATCTTTTTGGAATGGTTTTTTTTAACATCTTTTTGGAATAAATTTTTTGTATTTATATTTAGTTTAGTCTTGTAAATGTATTTGACACTTGAACTTAGATAAAATATCATTTACTATAAAGTTTATTTTGATTGAACAATGCATGTTAGTGAATGACAGGTGTTTTATTTTATTATTTAAATTATAATTTGAATAAAAATGACTTAATTAAGCTATATATTATGATTTGAATAGGAATAATGTATAATTTTTTCAAACAAGTCATGTGTGTCAAACATGTTATTTATGTCAAATAAGTTATTTATGTCTAAATAAATTATTCATGTCGTGTTGAGTTATTCGATTTGACACGACTTATTTATTAAACGAGTTAGTCGAGTTTTGTCATGTTAATCTGTTTAATAAACAAGTCTCTATTCAAAAAAATTGACATGATTAATTAATCGGGTCATGTTTAAGTTGACACTATTTTTAAAATATATATGTCCTAAAAAAATAATAGTATATAAGAAATAAAATATATTATATTATAATTTACAAATAAATGATGGTATATAATAAATCATAAAACATATGTTTCACATAAAAAAAGAAAAGAAATTCTTGTAGATATAAAATTGTTTTGCAACTATGACCTGCAAAATATATAAAAAAGTAAACTGACATGACAGCCAAGATGACCTGGAAGATACTGACTTTTCATTCAAATGAAATTAAGTATCAAGTTTTTTTTTAATAATTAATTTTTTAACCCACTACATTAACTGTGATTTCAAAAAACCCCATTGCCTAGATATGATTTACCATCGGGAGTCTTTAACCATAATTTTTCAACCAAAAAAAAAAAAAAAACTTCAAAGTGAAATCTCATTTAACAAAAGTGCCTTTCCATTTTAATAACATTTGTAACATGACGACTTTAACTTAGAGCTGCTTGTAGAAACTATGTTTTACATTTTTTTTTTTTGAGAAAATTATACTAATTTTTATTCAAATTTTTAATAATTACAAAAACTTGTCTAGAATATTCTAAAATAACATTAAACTTTTATATTTTTATTGACAAATTTCAAAGAGTGTAACAACCACAAATTTTTTTTTTGTATAATAAATTTTGTTGGTTGTTATTTATTTATTTATTATTATTATTATTATTATTATTCTTAATTTTAAATGTGTAATGGATGTAAGTATGTACATTGTACATGGGTATATATATGTGTATAATACATATATGTGTGGATGATTTTGTGTATATATATATATAATATACAATCAGATTGTGTGTGCAATGATGTATATAAATATATATATATATATATGTATAACCGTGTGCACTGTGTGTGTAAGTGTTGAGTGTTGTACACTCATAGGGGCATGGTTTGAGTTGGTGTGTGTGAGTGAATTTCAGGGCATGGGAGGGGCTGTGAAGTGTAAGAGATTAGGTGTGTGTGTGTGGTGAAGTCTAAGAGTGTATATGAGAGTTGAGAGAGGAGCAGAAGGTTGTGAATTTTAGAGAGAGAGAGAGAGAGAGAGAGAGATAGAGAGAGAAAGTGAAGAGAAAAAGAGAGAAGGAAGTGTGTGCTGGTTTGAAAGGAAAACAGAGGGAGAAACTTCAAGGTGAGGAGCACACTGATGTCCAGTAGTTGAACCAAGAGAAGGAGAGAGAAACAAAGGTAAACAACTAAACCCATTACTTTCTCTCTCTAGAAAATCTCACTTATACAGGATCTGTTTTATGATATGTTATTTAGATTTAATTCTTGAGTATTATAGCATGTGAAAAATGGAACATTTTGCAAAAGAAACCAACTGAAATGGTTGAGAGATGAGGGAGAAAAGTGAGTTACAAGCCACGGCCATGGGGGATTGAGTTAATATTTTATGTGTGAAACTTAGTTTAAAAGGGGGGAAAAACATGGGGTGAAATGCAGAAAATGGGTGGAAGAAGTTTGGGTTTAAAACAGTGGGGGAAGGTGTTGGAAAATGGGTTGGCCGGAAAGTTGATCGAGGGTTTGACCCTCTATTCGTGATGATCCATTGGTCCAAATAAAAAATGAAGGGTGGGGATGAAATCTACATGAAAAACCCTAGGAAACTGCATTTTCAAAACCTTGAAAACTCGCCGAAAAATTCTTGCCGGTGCCGGAGAAGGCGCCGGAACCCTACTGGTGCATCGCTAGAAAATCGGGGAAGAAAAGGGGACTGCTCGGGTCGGGTCGGGTCTCTGGTCCGGTGCGGGTCCGGTTCGGGCTTGGGCGACCCGCCCCTGCCACGTGTCACTTCCATGTTTTAAATTAAAAACTGAATTGAGGCTGTTTGGCTACGGGTGTAAGAAATTAAAAATTGAAATTGAACAAGAACAGGGATATCCTATCCCTGTTTTAGGTTAACCCCTGTTTGGTTATCCGAATAGGGAATAAGGGTTTTCACAATTACAAAAGTACCCCTGAACTTTTTGATATTTACAAATTTACCCTGTACTTTTTCTGAAAATTGCACTTTGACCCAAAAACTTTAAATAATTACACTTTGACCCCTAAAACTATTAGTTATTGTGATTTGACCCACCTGATTTAAATATTAATAAAATAATAATTAAATTAATTAATTAATTTAATTATTTAAATATTCTAAAATAACTCAGGGTCCAAATGAGACAAGTCATTAGAGTATTTTGACTATCTCGACCATTCTGAGGCCAATGGTGAGGTCCGTTTTACGAGACGGGGTCTCAAAAAATAAAAGACCCATAGTAACCTTTAAAATTACCAAAATGCCCCTGAATTGAAACACAGTCAAATGAACTCCAAATTAAGTAAACAAATAGTGAAACCTTATTATCTCGAGCATTCCGGACTCAACCGTGGAGTTCGATTTGTGAAAAGGGGTCTAGAAATGTAAGGACCCGTGAAGAGTGCAAAATGACTATTTTGCCCTTTTGAGCCTAGATGTCCGAATTGAATTCCACGAGAACCTAAACTTATTTTCTTCGACGTTCTGGACTCAATAGTAGAGTTTAATTTAGAAAAATAGAAACTTATAAAATAAAGACATAAAATTTGTTGAATAGCATCATTTAGGAAACAAATGAACTGAGTCACATGTTATGATTTTAGGGACACGAAAGGGCAAGGAGAAGGTGATCTGACCTTCGGTATTCTCACAGTGATCCTACTATACTACGAGTACACCTTCCCGAGTTGAGGTTGATTATCAGGTACGATATCTTGTGCTAAGTAAGAAATAGAATTGAGATTAGGAATACTTGTTCTGCTGCCTTGATTGTTCACATGTTTGCTTGATTGTTCACATGCTTATGTGTTTCATGCTATCTTGCTAAAGTTGGGGTGATTATGTGGATGATGATTATGTTTATATCGCATGTGTTAGAGTAGTGTGTAAATTATATGCTTTAAGAACTGTTGACATTATGAAAATATGTACTTGAAAGCATGCTTCATGTATGAATGAGATGCATCATTAAGATTACATTGTGGCATGAATGAATCAGAGCATATTGGCATAGTGTGGTTCTTTGTGCATGGCGTGAGTTGAACACGTGGTGCTATGCATTATAAGAGTGCAGATCCTGTGGTGAAAAACTCAAAATCGGCCATTAGGTACTCGTCTGCCTGACGGGTTCCGGACCGTGAAGCGAGACATACGTGGAGGTACTCATGCCAGCGGGGAAGGGCCGTATCATGAGACATGGGTGGGCATAGAGTTGCATGGGTGTGTCACGCATACTGCTCATATACTGCATACTGTTCATATACTGACATCATGATGTCGAATGCCATATAGAAATAACTGTACATTTGCACATGCCATGACCTTAGTTTTGTTTCTTGCATTAGCATTATATTGTAGCAACAGTTGAGCTGACCCCTTTAGTGGGGCAACATTTCAGATGATGCTCCAGCTGTGCGAGACGTGGAGATGATTTGATTGTGGGTGATGTTTGGCCCGAGGGGCGCATTTGATGTTGTGTAAGGGCATAAGCCCGAGACTATATCTTATTTTGTATGTTGTGAACAAATGGACCAGACTCTATGTAATGTATCAGAATAGTATGTAGAATGTATGTGATTGTCCTTAATTATCTTTTATTTCTTTATCATTTTATTCCTTTTTGTCTCGTTACTCGCGCCTCGGGTTCGCTGGAATTCGGGGCGTGACAACGTGGTATCAGAGCTTAGGTTCAAATACCTAGAGACCGTGGGGTGTTGTTAAAACACCATGAGACCCTAGAGGAAAAGTGATGACTTAGTGTGAACTGTTAGTAGCATGCGGTAGGGCCTTATGTGCTATGTGATCATATGTCCTGATGCATGACTTATTGTGATTACGTGCTGATTGATGCGATGTTGGGAGGCATGACATGTATGATGTGTGAAAGACTTGTTAAGTGTATATATCATGACTTGCTATATGTACTACCCGTTAAAGTACAGGTTATTGATAAGAACATTATTGAGATTACATTTAAATGCTTATATCTGGATGTGAAGAAGTGATATTGAATTTTTCTCTTGGACTTGTAGATATGCCTTCTAGACGAGCTTCTACGAGAGCTGGACCACCCAGACGGGGTAGCGGTAGGCCTAGGGGTGCTACCCACCCTCGTCGTGGCAGACCTAGAGCTGCTGCCCCTATTCCTGATGTAGTTGAGGAGGTTGTTGCCCTAGCTGACACACCTGAGCACAGTGCAGCTGAGGAGGATATTGCTCCCGCCTCTGCCCCTATTCCTGCTCCCCTCCAGTACAGGAGGTAGAGCAGATGGTTGGTGCCAGAGACATGGCGGCCCTTTTGCAAGAGTGTCTCCGCACTATGATGGAGGTGCGGACCACCGGCGGTGAGACCAGGGATACCTTCGTGATGAAGGTGTTCTAGAGGATGAGACCACCCACCTTTGCTGGACAGCCAGACCCACTTGTTGCAGAGGAGTGGTTGAGGCAGATCACTCGGATTTTAGACTCACAGGGGATTACTGAGCCCCACCTAAGGATCAGATGTGCTACGTTTCAGTTTACAGACCTGGCCAGTCAGTGGTGGGAGGTAGCTGCTGACAGACTACATCGGTTTGGCGAGGGATGGGAGGCATTTGTGGCCATGTTCAATGACCACTACTTTCCTATATCTGCCAGAGTTGGGTTTTGGGAGGAGTTCGAGGCACTTCTTTAGAGGGACATGACAGTGGCCCAGTATGAGCCACGGTTTACTGCTTTGGGGAGGTTCGCCCCACATATTATTGGACAGGAGGATTTGAGGGTGTACAATTTCCTCAAGGGATTGAAGACCTCTATTAGGGACAGACTGGCTGGTCATATTATAGAGACATATGAGGAGGCAGTGATCAAGGCCTCCAAGGTGGAGAGAGAGCTGGCTGATCTTAAAGGGATCAGAGAGACCAGAGCTCAGGGCAGGGCATCCACAGTACAGACCTCTACCCCTGCCCCGACCTATAGACAGCCGAAGAGGTACCGAGCCAGTACTTCTTCCACACAGCCACCAGCCGGACCCCTCCATTCGGTAGCTCCCCGTCCTGCCTTACCATCCGCTTCTAGGGGAGGAGGATCACAGTGACCTATCACATGTTATAAATGCGGGCAGCTTGGCCATAGGAGGGCCGATTGTCCTTTAAGGGGACCCAGCTTTGCTCAGGGTGTCGGATCCAGTCAGGGGTCACTTCTACTACCTTTACCAGCATCGAGTCAGAGGGCCCCACTGATTTGTTACACTTGTCAGCAGCCTGGCCATGTTAGGGCCAACTGCCCTCAGGGGCAGACCTCATAGAGTGCACCGAGGCCCCACTATTACCAGCATACACAGGTGCCTCTGCCCCAGCCACAGTCAGTCCAGGGACTCCCAGTGCCCTATCATCAGTCTGCATCTTCCGCGCAGAGTGTCAGAGCTCCAGCACCTAGGGGAGGAGGCCAGTAGGCACAGAGAGGGGGAGACAGACAGGGCCAGACCACACAGGGCCGAGTCTATGCAGTAGCCACCCCGAAGACCTCTACTGCCGGACCATCAGTAGTCCGAGGTACATTCCTTATATCCAGTTCATGGGCCAGTGTGTTGATAGATTCAAGTGCATCACATTCATTCATTTCCACTGCACTTGCTATGTCATTGGGTTTGGATATAGATTGGTTGGACCCCCCGTTGCATGTTGGTACACCAGTTGGGGGTATTGTAGTACTGACGAGGATCTGTAGAGATTGCTCGATAGAGATAGCTGATCATGTCCTCCACTTTGATTTTATTGTACTTGATATGATTGGGTTTGATGTGATTCTGGGGATGGATTGGTTGTTCACCTATCGGGCGAGTATAGACTGCTACAAGGGGAGGGTGACTGTATGCACTCCTGAGAGAAACTGCTTTTATTTCACAGGGGATCGGGGGGATTTCTTGATTCCGCCGTTGCGTGATTCTAGGAACTGGGGAGGCCACAGTTACATGCTCGCTAGTTTGATTGCGGGTGATCTTGAGGCCGCAGAGATTGTGTTGCCCCCAGTAGTGGATGAGTTCCCCGACGTCTTCCCGAGTGACTTGACTTGTCTACCCCCTAGACGAGAGATCGAGTTCACCATAGAGCTCATTCTTGGTACTACACTCATTTCCATACCACCTTACCGCATGGCTCCAACTGAGTTGAAAGAGCTGAGGGAGCAGTTGACTGACCTACAACGGAAGGGGTTTATCCGTCCTAGCACTTCTCCGTGGGGTGCCTCGGCACTGTTCGCAAAGAAGAAGGACGGGACGCTGCGGTTATGTGTGGATTACAGGAGGCTGAACCGGGTTACTATAAAGAATAAGTACCCGTTGCCGAGGATCGACGATTTATTTGATCAGTTGAGAGGCTCGAGATGCTTCTCGAAGATTGATCTTAGATCGGGTTACCACCAGTTGAGGGTCAGGGAGGAGGACATAGTGAAGACAACTTTCCGCACTCGCTATGGTCACTATGAGTTTGTGGTCATGCCCTTTGGAGTGAGGAATGCCCCAGCGGCATTCATGGACTTGATGTAACGCATTTTCAGTCCTTACTTGGATCAGTTCGTGGTGGTATTTGTGGATGACATCTTAGTATATTCACCTGCTGAGGATATACATGCCTATCATTTGAGGACTGCACTGCAGATTTTGAGAGAGCATCGCCTATTTGCCAAGTTCTCAAAATGCGAGTTTTGGCTTCGAGAGGTACAGTTCTTAGGGCATGTAGTATCCAGTGGAGGGGTATCTGTAGATCCCTCCAAGATTGAGGCTGCCATGAGCTGGGAGAGACCGAGCAGTGTATTTGAGATTTGGAGTTTTCTGGGGTTAGCCGGATACTACCGACGATTTGTGGAGGGTTTCTCCCGTCTTGCCGCGCCGATGACTCGTCTGACGCGCAAGGGCATCAGATTCCTATGGACGGATGACTGTGAGTAGTCTTTTCAGGAGCTGAAGAGGAGACTGACTTCAGCGCCTGTTTTGATCATACCTGAGAGGGGAGTGGGTTATGCTATGTACTGTGATGCTTCCCGGGAGGGATTAGGTTGTGTATTGATGCAGGAGGGTAGAGTGGTAGCCTACGTTTCTCGCCAGCTGAAGAACCATGAGCGGAACTACCCCACACATGACTTGGAGTTAGCTGCCGTCATCTTTGCACTGAAGAGTTGGCGACACTACTTATACGGGGGAGATTCGAGGTATTCTCTGACCACAAGAGCCTCAGGTATATCTTCACACAGAAGGACCTAAACCTTAGACATAGGAGATGGATGGAGTACATGGAGGATTATGATTTTGACCTTCAGTACCACCTAGGGAGGGCCAATGTGGTGGCAGATGCACTCAACAGGAGGTCGAGGGGTACTATTGCCAGTATTGCCATCAGGGAGTGGGAGATGATGAGGGATATTGGCGAGTTTGATCTAGATATTGTTGAGTTTGAGGGATAGGCCACTCTGTTCAGCTTATGTGTACAGCCCACCCTTTTGACTAGAGTCATAGAGGCACAGCTAGTGGATGTTGAGGCAGATCAGATCAGAGTACGGATTGCTAGTCCTGAGGGATTTGCGGGATGGACAATGCATTCTGACCTTAGTCTGAGGTATTTGGGTAGAGTTTTTGTCCCAGAGTCTCTCAGGGCTGATGTCCTTAGGGATTTCCATCACTCACGTCTGGCAGTGCACCCAGGGGGCACTAAGATGTATCACGATCTGCGCCGTCAGTATTGGTGGGCGGGGATGAAAAGAGATGTGGCGCAGTTCGTGTCGAGATGCCTCACGTGCCAGCAGGTGAAGGCTAAGCACCAGAGACCTGGAGGGTTGTTGCAGCCATTGCGAATGGCCGAGTGGAAGTGGGAGCATGTTACTATGGATTTCGTGATGGGTCTTCCGAAGTCACCGAGGGGCCACGATGCAGTTTGGGTTATCGTGGACAGGCTGACGAAGTCTGCTCACTTTTTGCCGATCAGAGTGACTGATTCATCAGATGCCCTCAGTAGATTGTATATTCGAGAGATTGTACTACTACATGGGGTTCCGGTATCCATTGTTTCAGATAGGGACCCATGTTTCACTGCCCGGTTTTGGCAGAGCCTTTAGACAGCCTTAGGGACTCAACTCCAGTTTAGTACTGCCTTTCACCCCCAGATAGATGGCCAGTCAGGGCGTACCATTTAGATCCTTGAGGACATGCTTAGGGCCTGTATCATGGATTTCAGGGGTAGTTGGGAGGATCACCTTGCCTTAGTCGAGTTTGCCTACAACAACAGCTATCAGTCCAGTATTGAGATGGCACCATTTGAGGTGTTGTATGGTAGATCGTGCCGTTCCTCGGTGTGTTTGACTGAGGTGGGAGAGACCGCTGCCTTGGGGCCCGATATAGTCCGTGAGACCACGGACAAGATACAGGTGATCAGGCAGCGCTTGTTGACAGCCCAAAGTCGCCAGAGGAGTTATGCAGATAGGAGGCGGCGACCCTTGTCATTCGAGGTTGGGGACTATGTGTTCCTCAAGGTATCTCCCAAACGAGGTTTGAGGAGATTTGGGCGCAATGGGAAGCTGTCGCCACGATTTATAGGCCCCTTTGAGATTCTTGGGAGGGTTGGTGAGGTGGCTTATAAGTTGGCATTGCCACCGTAGTTATCTAGAGTTCATGATGTCTTTCATGTGTTGATGCTGAGGAAGTACCAGCCTGACCCCTCCCATGTATTAGATTGGGTAGATCTTCAGCTAGAGGGCAACGCTTCTTATGACCAGAGACCCGTAGAGATATTGGACTTGAGGGACCACGTTTTGCGAGGCAGGACCATCCCTTTGGTCAAGGTTCGTTGGAACCATCATGGGGTTTAGGAGGCTACTTGGGAGTGTGAGGCCGAGGTTTGTGCTAGGTATCCCGAGTTGTTTGATCTTTGATGTATTTTATTTTAAATTTCGGGACGAAATTTCTTTAAGGAGTGAAGGATGTAACAACCACAAATTTTTTTTTTTTGTATAATAAATTTTGTTGGTTGTTATTTATTTATTTTTATTATTATCATTATTATTATTATTCTTAATTTTAAATGTGTAATGGATGTAAGTATGTACATTGTACATGGGTATATATATGTGTATATTACATGTATGTGTGGATGATTTTGTGTGTATATATATACATATACAATCAGATTGTGTGTGCAATGATGTATATAAATGTATATATATATATATATATGTATAACCGTGTGCACTGTGTGTGTAAGTGTTGAGTGTTGTACACTCAAAGGGGCATGGTTTGAGTTGGTGTGTGTGAGTGAATTTCAGGGCATGGGAGGGGCTGTGAAGTGTAAGAGATTAGGTGTGTGTGTGTGGTGAAGTCTGAGAGTGTATATGAGAGTTGAGAGAGGAGCAGAAGGTCGTGAATTTTAGAGAGAGAGAGAGAGAAAGAGATATATAGAGAGAGAAAGTAAAGAGAAAAAGAGAGAAGGAAGTGTGTGCTGGTTTGAAAGGAAAACAGAGGGAGAAACTTCAAGGTGAGGAGCACATTGATGTCCAGTAGTTGAACCAAGAGAAGGAGAGAGAAACAAAGGTAAACAACTAAACCCATTACTTTCTCTCTCTAGAAAATCTCATTTATACAGGATCTATTTTATGATATGTTATTTAGATTTAATTCTTGAGTATTATAGCATGTGAAAAATGGAACATTTTGCAGAAGAAACCAACTGAAATGGTTGAGAGATGAGGGAGAAAAGTGAGTTACAAGCCACGGCCATGGGGGATTGAGTTAATATTTTATGTGTGAAACTTAGTTTAAAAGGGGGGAAAAACATGGGGTGAAGTGCAGAAAATGAGTGGAAGAAGTTTGGGTTTAAAACAGTGGGGGAAGGTGTTGGAAAATGGGTTAGCCGGAAAGTTGATCGAGGGTTTGACCCTCTATTCGTGATGATCCATTGGTCCAAATCAAAAATGAAGGGTGGGGATGAAATCTACATGAAAAACCCTAGGAAACTGCATTTTCAAAACCTTGAAAACTCGTCGAAAAATTCTCGCTGGCGCCGGAGAAGGCACCGGAACCCTACTGGTGCATCGCCAGAAAATCGGGGAAGAAAAGGGGACTGCTCGGGTCGGGTCTCTGGTCCGGTTCGGGTCCGGTTTGAGCGTGGGCGACCCGCCCCTGCCACGTGTCACTTCCATGTTTTAAATTAAAAACTGAATTGAGGCTGTTTAGCTACGGGTGTAAGAAATTAAAAATTGAAATTGAACAAGAACAGGGATATCCTATCCCTGTTTTAGGTTAACCCCTATTTGGTTATCTGAATAGGGAATAAGGGTTTTCACAATTACAAAAGTACCCCTGAACTTTTTGATATTTACAAATTTACCCTATAATTTTTCTAGAAATTGCACTTTGACCCAAAAACTTTAAATAATTACACTTTGAACCCTAAAACTATTAGTTATTATGATTTGACCCACCTGATTTAAATATTAATAAAATAATAATTAAATTAATTAATTAATTAA
This sequence comes from Nyssa sinensis, assembly GCA_008638375.1. NCBI lineage: Eukaryota > Viridiplantae > Streptophyta > Magnoliopsida > Cornales > Nyssaceae > Nyssa > Nyssa sinensis. The sequence goes on from CM018032.1 coordinate 45,150,559, forward strand.
TTAATTAATTAATTTAATTATTTAAATATTCTAAAATAACCCGGGGTCCAAATGAGACAAGTCATTAGAGTATTTTGAATATCTCGACCAATCTGAGGCCAATGGTGAGGTCCGTTTTACGAGATGGGGTCCCAAAAAATAAAAGACCCGTAGTAATCTTTAAAATTACCAAAATGCCCCTGAATTGAAACACAGTCAAATGAACTCCAAATTAAGTAAAAAAATAGTGAAACCTTATTATCTCGAGCATTCCGGACTCAAACGTGGAGTCCAATTTGTGAAAAGGGGTCTCAAAATGTAAGGACCCTTGAAGAGTGCAAAATGACTATTTTGCCCTTTTGAGCCTAGATGTCCGAATTGAATTCCACGAGAACCTAAACTTATTTTCTTCGACGTTCCGGACTCAATAGTAGAGTTTAATTTAGAAAAATAGAAACTTATAAAATAAAGACATAAAATTTGTTGAATAGCATCATTTAGGAAACAAATGAACTGAGTCACATGTTATGATTTTAGGGACACGAAAGGGCAAGGAGAAGGTGATCTGACCTTCGGTATTCTCACAGTGATCCTACTATACTACGAGTACACCTTCCCGAGTTGAGGTCGATTATCAGGTACGATATATTGTGCGAAGTAAGAAATAGAATTGAGATTAGGAATACTTGTTCTGCTGCCTTGATTGTTCACATGTTTGCTTGATTGTTCACATGCTTATGTGTTTCATGCTATCTTGCTAAAGTTGGGGTGATTATGTGGATGATGATTATGTGTATATCGCATGTGTTAGAGTAGTGTGTGAATTATATGCTTTAAGAACTGTTGACATTATGAAAATATGTACTTGAAAGCATGCTTCATGTATGAATGAGATGCATCATTAAGATTACATTGTGGCATGAATGAATCAGAGCATATTGGCATAGTGTGGTTCTTTGTGCATGGCGTGAGTTGAGTACGTGGTACTATGCATTATGAGGGTGCAGATCCTGTGGTGAAAAACCCAAAATCGGCCATTAGGTACTCGCCTGCTTGACGGGTTCCGGATCGTGAAGCGAGACATACGTGGCGGTACTCATGCCAGCGGGGAAGGGCCGTATCATGAGACATGGGTGGGCATAGAGTTGCATGGGTGTGTCACGCATACTGCTCATATACTGCATACTGTTCATATATTGCCATCATGATGTCGAATGCCATATAGAAATAACTGTACATTTGCACATGCCCCGACCTTAGTTTTGTTTCTTGCATTAGTATTATATTATACCAGCAGTTGAGCTGATCTCTTTAGTGGGACAACATTTCAGATGATGATCCAGCTGTGCTAGACGTGGAGATGATTTGATTGTGGGTGATGTTTGGCCCGAGGGGCGCATTTGATGTTGTGTAAGGGCATAAGTCCGAGACTGTATCTTATTTTGTATGTTGTGAACAAATGGACCAGACTCTATGTAATGTATCAGAACAGTATGTAGAATGTATGTGATTGTCCTTAATTATCTTTTATTTCTTTATCATTTTATTCCTTTTTGTCTCGTTACTCGTGCCTCGGGTTCGCTGGAATTCGGGGTGTGACAAAGACCTCTTTTCAAACCTTATTTTTTTAAAAATGATAAAAGTGTCTTCTTCAATTTTATTTTATTTTTGTATTTTTAAAATTTTGACAATTTTTTTAAAATAAATATTAATTAAATCTTCTTTAACTAAAAAATATAAGTTATTTATCTTTTTCTTTTTGTATAAAATAAAAAATTCTTTAAAAAATGTTAAAAAAAATGATCAAATTTGAAAAAATGAAAAAAAAAATTAAAGGAGTACTTTTGTTATTTTGAAAAAAATAAAACTGAAAGGAAGATATTTGCAGTTTGTCAATAAAATAAAAATGATAATACTTAACTTCAAATTTGGTCAGAGGAATCTCTTCTAACTATATATTGTCTTAATCATAATTTATCATATATACAATATATATATATGTGTGTGTGATTATATATGTGACAGATTAAAATTGTGATATTTATATGATTAAGTGAATGTTTCTTTTACTTGATTTAGAATCGGAGTTTGTAAAAATAAAAAAATATCAATATTATTTCAAAATTTTCAAATAAAATATTTTTAATTTTCAAAAAATTTTCTCCGGCCTGAATACGGCTTCCACAAACAGTTTTTAAGACATCTTGACATTGCTAATTAGTAATTTTTTTTCAAAAAAAACTGAGGGTACCGGAAAAAACGCCGCTGTGACGATAGCAATATCATATGCAGTAGGTCAGCAAAAACACGTCTTTTCCGTCTTCTCCGAGACAAGACTGCAGGTCATTCCGCTTCCATTTTGCTGTCACAAAAGATTCACAGAAGGAACTCTCCGTTATCTTCTCCTTTAGCTTCATCCAGTTAAAAAGAAGAAGCGACCTGCAGTTTCATTTCATCCCACTTTTGCTTCTGAATCTGTGACTTTTCTTTAACGAAAGCTAAATGGGACCGAGGCCAAAACGGTATTCTTCCTTCTTCAAAGTCCTTATAGGTGATTTTGCCGACAAACTCGTAAGTTCCTCTCTTCCTCTCTCGGGTGTTTTAAATGAACTAGAACTAATAACATTTATTCAGGGCCATCTAATTGATTTCTAATGAGTAATTAATTAATGAAACCCGTCGATCGAAATTTCTTGACTACTTAACGTGTCCGTTTGCAATTATCGTATTTGTATAATGGTGATACTCGATTCACTTTAAAAAGAATCAATTTGCAGCGAATACCACCAGCTTTTACGAAGAACTTCAAAGAGAAAATGTGGGAAAATCTAACTCTTCAAACTCATACTGGCGAATCATGGGGTGTCAAAATAGAACAAATTGGCGGCCATGACTACTTCACGCATTATGGCTGGCAAAAATTCGTCCAGGATCATAAATTAGAAGTTGGGGACTTCTTGGTTTTCTGCTTAATTTCTGAATCTATATTTGAAGTTGTGATGTATGATCGAAGTGGCTGTGAAAAGGAAGTGAACTCACCCATTCGGAGCAATATTGGAGATGCATCAGCCATTTCTGAACGAAACAATGGAAACCCACTCATGGGTTTTAGGCGTACAGCTCTCCTTCCAAAGTCCAAGGCATCCCTTTCAGGTGACTTCTCTTCTCTCTCTTCATCACTCCGGCGTTAATTTACATACATAAATTGAACTTATGCTTAGAGTGCATGCACAGATGCATATGTTAAAAGATCGGGAGCTCTTCATGGGAAAACAGAAGCTGATGAAAGCGAAGGAAAGGTAGAAGCAGCTGGTTCTGTCAAAGCGATTCAACCATCTTTTGTCGGGGTTTTGAAGAAATACAACAAATGCTATATGGTGAATCAATCGTAATCCTCTTAATTTGGATGCTTTGTCACATTCTTTGTTTCATGCTTAAAAAAAAAATAAAAAAATTAAGGTAGCACAAGAAATTTAATGATAAAACAAACCAGTTTTAAACACGTCACGTGACATGAATGATGTTAGGATGATATTACTGTTTAGAACATATTGTACATTTCAAAATTTGATTGTATTACCACTAAAATTTTTCATGTTACCACTGAAATTTTTCATCCAATCTTATTACTAAATTTTTTAATTTTTCGTCTCATGCTCATTGTTAGAAATATAATTTTGAATTTTTTATAATGAGTACGTGTCTAGATAGATATATTAGATATATTATTTTGTTTAGAAATTTTGAAGGTTGTGTTTAAATATCTATGTATTTTCAAAGAACTATATGACCCCTTAAGAGAATTCAAAGATAAATAATATATATAAATATAATTGTAAAAAAAAAAAAGAGTAGCTTCCGTTTAATTAGTAGAGGAGTTCTGTACAACTTATAATGGTACATCTCTAAAGACATGTTAAAGTTTTCAAGATCAAATGTAAAAGCTTCTATAGGCAATAGTTAAAGAAAAAGAAAAATAGTGCTCTCAGACCAATAGAGATGTCAAATGGGCCGGCCAACCCGATTCAGGCAGATTCATTCATGCCACTCTACTGGCTTGTATCACCATTCGTGTTGTGCCCGTGCTTGTGCCATTTTCATTGAAGAAACGCATGCCCATGTCGGGCCGGCTCATGGGTTCGCCAATTTTTTTTACTCCTTTTTTGTTTTTAATGATTAATATAGATTGTGAATTTTTTTTAAACTTATTTACTTTGAAAATTATTAAATGTTATATTTTTTATTGGTCTAATATATAGTATCATTATTTTTTACTTTGTTATTTGTTATTATAATATTTTTTTTTTCCAAAATTATGATAATATTTTACTTGAATATTTTTACAAAATAATAATAAATGACAATAAAATAGAAAATAAAGTGGGCCTAATGGGGCCATACAGACGGGCTTTCAAATGTACTGTGCCTGGGCCACGAGCCTGGAAGGCTAGACCTGGTATGGCCCAAATATCGTGTCGTGCCTAACCCAGCCCAGCCCGCTTCTCCATCGTGCTGTGTCATATCTAATTTAATCATGCCATGCTCGTGTTGGACCGGCCCAACTCGAATTAAACCTCTACATACCAACAAAAAAAAAAATTAACATTTTGTATCAGAGTTAGGGTGATTCTAAAGGTCTCAAAAAATTAGAGTTGGGTCAAGATAAATCAAAGTTCTAGTCTGATCCTAGAGGATCCGACGTGAGCTAAGAATATATTAGAGTTTTGGGTCATGACAAAATCTGGGTGCGTGACAAAATTCCCAACTAGTGTTGGTTGATGAAGAGTATTAATTGCTTCTTCCTCGCTAAGAACAAGAACAAAAAAACCAAGAACAAAAAGACTCAATGCAAATAGAAAGGGTTAGTGGTAAGCCTAACCACGTTAAAAAGGAAAGTTGAAAAACAAGCAAGTGCTTTACCGGTTAAAAGAAAATGACAAAGATCATGAGTCGACCAGAGAAACAAAAAAGGTGAAATAAAAGAAAAAGAAATATCTCTACAAATAAAAGAGGGCTTCAGCCACTTGGTAAGATATTTTTTTATTATTATTAACATTTTGTTTTAAAGATTATATATATTAAAAATCAAGCAACTGAAAGATGGAACTAAGTAGAAACAATAGCTTTGAAGGTTTTCAAGAAAAAATGAAGAGTTGATGCTAACAAGGCAGAAGAATGAAGAATGAAGAAATGAAAATTAAAGACGGAATGAAAAAAAAAATCAATATTAGAGAAGAGTGTTAGAAATATAATTTTAATTTTTTTTTTATAATGCACAAGTGTCAAGGTACGTATACGAATACATGAATTTGTCTAAAAATATTAAAGGTTGATTAGGTGTTCTAAAAGTTGTGTTCAAATGTTAAATGTATTTTGTGCACTGCATAGAGGACTAAATGGGCTGGCATATGAAGGAAAATTTAAAAATAAATAATATAAATATATTTATGAAAGAAAACAAGCTCCCGCTCAATTGTAGAGGAGTTTTGTATGGGCCTTAAATCTCCAAAGATGTGTTAAAGTCTCCAAGGTCAAGTGTAAAATGCCTACAGAGACAACTGTTAAATCTCTAGGAAAACAATGGTATCAAAGCAACAAAAAAAATAAAAGAAAACCAACACTCGTAAACACACACATATATGTATTTATATCTTACATGCAGTTTTTTTTTTTTTTGGGTGTCTTACAAATTGTTTTGTTTTCCTTAATTTGTGTATTTGCAGATTGTTCCACGACATTTTGAAAGAGATACTGGAATTCGAAGAAAGAAGAGTATGGTGCTGAGGAACCCAGACGGGAGAGACTGGCCTGTGGTCATACGGGTATGGAAATGGAGAAGCAGGGTTGTTCTTGGTAATGGATGGTCTGAATTTCGAAGAGCAAACAAGTTGGCATATGGGGACACCTGTCTGTTTCAGTTCATTCAAAGTGCTGGGAATGTCATTCAAGTTCAGAGAGGAGGAGAGCCAACACGCAACAGATATCGTCTGCGTTCATAGAAGATTGCTGCTTGCTTTTAAATATGAATGACTATTACGTCCTGTTTTGGTTTTTTTGATTTGAAAGACGTTATGTCTGTAACTTGTTCTTTTTGCTTAGATTAAAAACACTTTCCAACCTGTGATCAAAACAAAACACTTTCCTGTCTTGTTTTAATTATATGTATTCTTGTCCAAAGCTTTTGTTTATGAAGGGGAGCTCTGCCTATAGGTTTTTTTTTTGTGTGACAGTGCAGTCCATATTTTGTATCCAGTTATTTACCAGTGCAGACGAGTATATAATATACTATATAAAAAAGAAATTATGGCTTGGGTTTGTGTTTTTTGAGGAACTCAAAATACCCCATCTTTAATTTATTGTTTCCAATTATTTACTAAAAAAGAGTTTAAAGGCTAAATTTTATATAGACATTCTATTTAAGGTAATTACAGTGACCTCTCATGAGCTTTATAATAATTACACTGACTTCTCTTGAATTTTATGATAATTATACTAATTTTTTTTAAAATTTTTGAAATTACACTGATCTCTTTTATTTTATAAAATAATATACAGATACTTCTCTCCAATCAATTTTTTTTTCTTCAAAATGACAAACTACTCCTTTCATATGTTTTTTTTCAATTTTTTAAATCTTGACCAATTTCTTTTTCTTTTTTATTTTTTAAATAAATATTGATAAAAATCTTAAATTTATTTTTATATAAAATAAAAATAAGTTATTTATCTTAAATTTATTTTTAAATAAAAAATCTTTAAAAAAAGGTAGAATAAATTGATCAAAATTAAAAAAATAAATAAATAAAAGAGGCATAATTTTGAAAAATAATTGATAGGAGAAAAGTATCTGTATATTATTTTGTAAAATAAGAAATAAAATAAGAAATGTCAATGTAATATCAAAAATTTCAAAGATGTCAATATAAATGTTATAAATCTCATAAAGTATTAGCACATTTTAGAGTCAAATGGGCCTGATGAATTTCGTTGCACGTCGCCCAACCCTGGGTTTGGTTGGGGGACTGAATTTGTTGAAATTCAAATGCTAGGAAGAAATTTGTTTTTGACCAAATCCCTTCTGAGCTACTTTGAAAAGTTAGGGTTAAACATTTGAAAAATGAACTTACTGCCTCTTTAAGTTTTCAACATTATGATATGTTTTTTGAATTCTTATGCAATTTCAAGGCTAATTAGAATGAGAAAGCTTTCTTCATGTGATCCTTCATATTTCTATACATTTCAAAGTGCCAATCAATTTTACTTTCTAAGAATTTGAGCTGGTTTTATATTTGGGTAATTATGATTCAATAAAAAAAAAAAAAAAATCAGCCAAGAACTTTTTCAATGTGATCTTAATGAGCAAAAGCAACATGTCAACTTTTACTATTTTAAGTCTTGTTCCAAAAAATGACTATTATTCATCATTATATAATCTAAAACCTCAAGCTTTTCATATCTTTTTTTTTTTTCAGAAAGAAGTGCTGCATCAATGAGACATCGTGACTAGCAAGGATCGAAGGAACCATGTAGCGTTCCCATCTTTTCTTCGTCATTCTTATCGCTTCCTCATTTCTTCTCTCTTTAAAATCCTAGATCACAGAACCACACACATATATCTATACGATGTGTGACTATATATATATATAGACACACACACACACACACATACATGCAAGTTACAATGTATATATTGTTGGGATTATATGTCTTTTTTTTTGTTAGTACATTAGACCATTCTTTCCATAATCCTTCCTCTAATATCATCACATGCAATAACATTTAATTCTCTAGGAAATCTATTAAGCCAAACAATTTTACTTCTCCACTGATGAGCTTCGTTTTAGGCTTTTAGCCAATCAATCAGTGTTAAATTTGTCTCCCTATAAGTTTGGTTAAAAAAATCTCTAATCCTTTTTCCTTTTTGATGTTAAAACAATCTTGAATAATGCTATAAATTCTCTGAGGAAACCTCAATTTTCCTTTCGTGATATTAATGATTAATTTAGAGTCATCTTCAATATCAAATCTTTTTCGGTCCTAATTATCAATACATATCAAATCTTCTCGAAGGATGAAAGCTTCTAATTAAGCAACCGTAAGTGAACTTATCATAGTACCAACATAACACTGCCCAACAAATTAATGTACCATGTTTCATCTCTTGCCACTAAGTCACTTTGCCTGACATACCATTATTATGTTTTGACCCATCAAAATTTATTTTAATTCTGCCAATCTAGAAATTCATCTAATAAATTTTGTTATTTTCACTTTTCCCTATTCTAATCTATTTTTGCTCATTCAATTTTCTAGATTATGGTAATCCCTGGACATTATTGTTGCTCTTTCTATGATTTTGTAAGGGTTAAAATTATATTTTCGAAATATTCTATCATTATGATGACACTATAATTGCCATAAAATATTTACAACTTTTTCTGATTGATCCTTCTTCAATTTTCCCTGCGGCTGGACTTTCCTCAGCCAATGAATAACATCAATGTCCGTCAAGGTAGATTGACATCCGGATTTTCCTAATAAATTTCATACATATTTAGCCTCTCCACAATTTAAAAAATCTATAGAAGGAATTCTACGTTTTAATAATAACCAAATAAAATATCGAGTTTTTGGATCACATTTTAACTTTCAATACCAAGAGTACATGGACTTATTTGGATTTGAGTTTCTATGTTTAGTACTGCACTTCATATTTCTTGCTAATCTCGTAATAGATTTATGTGAAAATGATCCATTGCTCTCCTATCCCCACCACATTGAGTCCACCTGTGATATAGGTATTGGGACACTTATAATAATATTTCCCTACTCATCCCCCCAATTCCCTAATCTTAGGTTCATTCCACTTTTTATTATCTAAAATGCAATTCTTTTCTTTCAAATTTCAATCAATTTTCTGTCGATCTTCCCCTGAAATGTATTCACACAACACTCTATTCATTACCCATTTATTTACCAAGAAAAATATTTTCTCTCCATTTCCAACCGTCCATCTATTGCCTTTCAGATATTTTTTCATGCTCAAAAATTCGTTTTTTTGGCTTTAACATTGAAAAAATTATCACAATTCAAATATTTACCTCGAATTAGTGCTACCCACAAATTATTAGTCTCTATTAAGATTCTCCATCCCAATTTGGCCATAGCAGCCATAATAAATTGGCATTATATGTCTTTCAAAATCGATTTATGGATTGTATGTTGACATTTTAAGAAAATTAATTTATTTACATTACATACATATTGGAATAAAATATTTGTATCTATAAATTCATGAGTTGAATTTGGTGTCCATAGATTATAAAAAGATAATTTAGGTGCACTGAGTAAGACTTGTGTATAGAAGAGATAAATTACCAATTATTATAATAAAAAATTTTATTCGTATTAAAATGTGAACCAAAGTAGAATAAAAAAGATAAAATTTGTAATTTTGCTTATAACCTGATAGACCGTGAACTATTCTAGACGGCTATCGCTTAGTCGTCGTTATTAATTAGTCTGCTTTGACGGCATGATTGAATAGGGGAGAAAAAATATACAGAAGTTTTTTCACTCAAATCATGGAGCATAGCGTTGCTACAGACGTTTATCGACCAGCGCTTCACGGATCATGATTATACGATTGAAGGACCAGATTGACGCACTTGGATGGTGAGGCAGACATTACGGTAGTTCGACATCCTTCTTATGAGGAGATAGATGCTGATGATACTCCTGAAGAGACAGTCTCAGGATAAATATAGTTGAGATTTTTTTCTAAAATATGATTAATTTTAGATTTTTTTTAAAATATAATTGTTTTGAACTTATATATCAAAATATGATTATTCTATGAAATCATCTTTTCAAAAGACGCTTTCATTGTTTATATTAAAAAAAATAATTTTAGTAAATTTTTTTGTGTGTATTTTCAGAATCAATTAATCTTTTTTAAAAATCATTTTTTGATCATATATTTTTAAAATTATCTTTCAGAAAGATTAGATATTGATTTTATTTCTATATTTGTGATATATCTAAATCTTATCTACATTTTTAGGACATATACATAGCATTGTTTTTGCTTATCTATATATATATATATATATATATATATATATATATATATATATATCTCAGCTTTTACCCCATTGTACGTTGTGATGGTTTGCTATGGTGGTCAATTTTTTATACAATACGATAATATGATTCAAACACGTAACAAAATTAATAGATTTGAGTTATACATAAATGAATTTAGGTCATTAATAGATTGACACGTATAACACGATTGATAAATATGTCGTGTTTGAGTTTTAATAATCTCAACCTGTTTAATACAACTTAACACATGTAATTATAAAAAATGTTTTGCGATAGGTACTAGACACTCATACTTATAAAAAATAGTAAATTATAATGACATTTTTTTTAAGTTTCTAATACTCACTAATCTTTCCTGAAATTTTTAAAATTACACTGACATCTCCTGTTTTACTTGACAAAATACAAATACTCCTTCCACTTAATTTTTTTCTTCAAAATGACAAAAATATCATTTTCATGTTTTCTTTTTCAATTTTTAAAATTTTGACCAATTGTTTTTCATTTTTTAAATAAATATGGATAAAAACCTTCAATTTATTTTATATAAAATAAAAATAAGTAATTTATCTCAAATTTATTTTTAAATAAAAGAATAAAAAAATCTTTAACAGAATTGGTCAAAGTTGAAAAAATGTAAAAATAAATAAATAAAAATGTCAATTTTGTCATTTTGAAAAAAAAAATTGATTGAAAAAATATTTTTATATATAGTCCGATAAAATAGGGAATGCTAGTGTAATTTTAGAAATCTTGAGAGAGGTTAATGTAATTATCAGCAAACTCAAGAGAAGTCAGTATAATTTACCCAATAAAAGAATAACATGAGTTAAGATAATTTGTTAGTTTATTAAAGTTTGGAGATTTTTACAAATAAAAGAGGTTTCTACTTTGATTCAATTCATGTTTAAAGTTTACTAAACTTAAAAATTATTTTTATATATATATAAAAAAAACATATAACTTTTTTATTTTATAAATAAAAAATTAAAATAAATGTGTTAATCGTGTTTGCCTTATTAATTAATGGGTTAAATTTGAGTTTTGAAACTTGATACGATTAGTTAACAGTGTCGAATTAGAATTGACAAATATTTTCAAATAAGTATATCTTGATACGATCTGAATACGATACGATAATACAAATTGACACTCCTACTAATTATTAGTATGTAATTCTTTGAGCCGAACTTGGATTGGCTAGCCAGATTTCCTATTACTTAAAATATAAGTTTTAGTCATAAAAATTTAATATAAATAGGATCATTCCATAATGTTTTTTGACACAAATTTGTGACAAATAATTTTTGTGACACATCTAGTACAACTATTTATATGACTTTGAGACTATATGAGTGTGGGCATCGATCGCACACTCATATTGTAGTTGTGTTATACATATCACATATGGCCTTTCATATTCATCCATATATCTGTACCCATGTAATATGATATTAGGTGAGGGAGCCCCGGTCCGTCTCTTCCCTCTCTTTTTCTTGCTCAATAACACATCACAATAAATCATTTCTCCAAAACATCCCTCGTATCCTTACGCCTCACACCAGCAAATCGTCAGCTAAAACATGTCTTTTCTGAGTCTGACCGCAGGTCATCCCGCTTCCATTTTGCCGTCAAAAATGAGCCGCAGAGAGAACTCTCTATTCTCTTCTCCTTTAGCTTCATCCAGTAAAAGAAAAGAAGCTGTCAGTTTCATTTCATCGCACTTTTGCTTATGAAACGGTGGCATTTCTTTACGAAAAAAAAAACTTTTCTTTAACGAAAGCCAAATGGGTCGGAGTCCAAAACGCTATTCTTCCTTCTTCAAAGTCTTGATCGGTGATTTTGCTGACAAACTCGTAAGTTACTCCCTTTCTCTCTCTGTTGAGTGTTTTAAATGAGGCAGTCCTGTTAACATTTGTTCTCTCTCCCTGTCTGTTTTGTTAAATGTCGTTGGCATTTCATCACTACGTTAACATTTAATGGTGATACTCGATTCACTTTAAATAGTACCATTTTGTAGCGAATACCACCAGCCTTTATGAAGAACTTCAAAGGGAACTTGCCCGAAAATCTCACTCTTAAGACTCATACTGGGGAATCTTGGGTTGTCAAAGTAGAACAAATTGGCGGCCACGATTACTTCACGAATTGTGGCTGGCACAAACTCGTAGCAGATCGCAAATTACAAGTTGGGGACTTCTTAGTTTTCTGGTTAATTTCTGACTCAACATTAAGTTGTGACGTATGATCGAAGTGGCTGTGAAAAGGAAGTGAACTCACCCATTCGGGGCAATAGTGGTGACGCACCCACCATTTCTGAACAAGCCAATGAAAACCCACTCATGGGTATTAGGCTTACTGCCCGAGGTCGAAAGTCCAAGGCACCCCTTCATCTTGTGAAGATGGAAAATGATGAAAGCCAAGGAATGGATGAAGCAGCTGGTTCTGTCAAAGCGATTCAACCATCTTTTGTGACGAGTTTGAAGAAATACAACAGAACCTATATGGTGAATCAACCGTAATCCTCTTAATTTTGGATGTTTTTTCTCATTCTTTGTTTCATGCTCATAAAGCGCACACACACAGATATTATATATATATATATATATATATATTACAAATTATTTTGTTTCCCTTACAATGGGCTTGGATGGAGGGATATGGAATGAAAAGATAGGAAAGAAGAAAGAAAGAGAGTTTATTTCATGGTTTAAAATTAAAGCAGGAAAGCAAAGAGAATAAAGGCAGAACCCTTGTTTTATTCATTTTCTTCTCCTTCTGAAGGTAGGAGGAGATGGAAGGAAATGATTCTTTTAATAAATTTTTTACTTATAACCTTAAAATTATAGCTCGAATGATAAATAGTAAAATAATATAAAAATTTTTATTTTCTTTCCTTTCTCTCTTAGGCTATCTCCAGCAGTTACTCAAATTCAAATCCAAATTTCACTTAAAATTTGAGTAAAAGGTAAATTTGAGTTTGATGTTCTCCGGTAGTCACTTAAGTTTTTACTCAAATCTTTTTTAAAAATTCTCACCTTATCCCAAAAATTACTTTATGTCATTTCCTCTCAAAAACTATTTCCCTTTTCTTTTTCCTTCCAAACCTCTTTCACTCTTAATTTTCATTCCCTCCCAAATTTTCTGTTTCTATCCATCTATCCCTATATTTTTTACCGTTCTGTCAAACCAATCCCATCAGCCGCACCCTTCTATCAACCTATTCCCTCTGAACTATGGCGTTCCATTTCAGACCATCTCTTCCTCTCAAACCAGGGCTTCAAATATATATGCAAATAAGATCAAATTTTATGAAGCAGCCAAACCCCTCTCTATTCTGTATCTATTCCTCTCTCTCTCTCTCTCTCTCTCTATATATATATATATATATATAATCTTTATCTCCTTCTTTTCCTTGCTATCACCTTAGGTTGGTTTCTCTCTGTTTCCTCTTCTGTTTGTGTTTTCATTCAGTTGGATACGGGTGATGGGAAGATAGATGAATGGGTTGAGTCAGCTTCGCCTGTGAAACTCTTCTATGCTTCTCAAGCATTTAGAAATTTCCACCGTCTGCAACACCCCCTTCATCTTCCAAACCCCTCGCGTTCTCTGCTTCTCGGCGTCCAGGATCTCGATTCTCAACGATCCTTCTTTAGAGACTACCTCGATCATCGGCATAACAAGGGTTTTTCTCTCTCCGTCACCACCGTTCTTCATCGCCAACCGTTCCGTTCGCCGTCGCCAGCGCCGTTCGCCATCGCCAGGTCTGTTTTCTTGATTTTCTTTCCATTTCTTTTTCTTGCCTTTTTCCTTTCATTTTCCATCTGAAGTGAGATTAGGTAGGGAAAAAAAAGTAGTCGTTAGAAATTTGATGTTGTGAATAGTAGTGCACTGATTTGGATTTGGGTTTGAGTAAAAAAATAGATTTGATATGGGTTTGGTTCACTGCTGAAGGATGATTTTTGTGTATTTTGACTTAAACCCATATCAAATTTAAATTTGATATGAGTTTGGTTCACTTGGTGAAGATGCCCTTATAAGTTATATCTTTTTAGTATAGGATGAAAGATTATACATTCTTTTTCCCAATTAGTAAACGCTGAAAAGACAGGACGGATGACACACTCTCTCTCTCTTCCTTCCTCCCATTTCTTTTTCCTCCTACTTATCCTAGAGTTAATTTGTAATTTACAGATTGTTCCACAAGATTTTGCAACGGCGACTGGAATGCGGAGAAAGAAGAGTATGGTGCTGAGGAACCTCGAAGGAAAAGAGTGGCCTGTGGTTGTACGGGAATGGAAATGGAAAAATTATCGTAGCGTTGTTCTGAGGGATGGATGGTCTGAATTTCGAAGAGCAAACAAGTTAGGAGATGGGAACACCTGTCTGTTCCGGTTCGTGGAAAGTGCTGGGAATGTCATTCAAGTTCAGAGAGGACGAAAGCTAACACGCAACACATAGGTCTGCGTTCATCGACGGTTGCTCCCAGTCCCAGCTTTTCAATATGAATGGCTACTAAGTCTTGTTTTGGTGGTGTTTTGAAAGACGGGCATGACTTTCATTTTGTCTTTTTGCTTATTTTAACCTGTGCCCAAAACACTTTCTTGTGTTCCAAACAAAACACTTTCCTGTCTTGTTTTATATGTGTAATATTGTCGAAAGCTTTTGTTAATGGATCGTCTCTTTATGAAGCTTGAAGCTCAGCCTATATATATATATATATATATATATATATATGTATTTTTTTTTTTTGTATTTTAAGCATAAGGTTTTTAGTCTAAAATCAATGTTCTGCTCTGAATATATCACAGACATCTTGCCAATATCTAGGATAATGATTAAGCATATACCCTTTAGGGCTTTGCAGCGGGTATAACGTGTCTAAATGTTCAATTGATTCAAGGAAACACTACAAGAATATCCACCTTTTCTGACGCACATTCGGTCGTCGGAAAAAAAGTAGTCAGTTCAATGATTATTTACGACGAAAAAAAGTTAACGTCGGGTTTAATTAATATTATTGACTCAGTTTTTTACCGACAGTAAATTTAGTCGGTAAAAGTGAATAATTACCGACGGAAAATAGGACTGTCGGAACTGGTGAGTATTTCTGACGCGTAATAGCGTCAGAAATATTAAAGACCTTTTCCGACGTTGATATGGGTCGGAAATAGAGAATAATTGCCGACAGCAAATAATACGGTCGGAAGTGGTTATTTTTTCCGACGCTATTATGCGTCGGAAATAGAAAAAAATATTTAAATATAATGTCGTTTTATGAGCTTTGGAATTCGCGTTACCGACGGCAATCAGTAAAGTCAGAAATAAGTATTTATTCCGACGTTGTTATGCGTCGGAAATATAAAGCTATTTTTTCCGATGTTTGGATGGGTCGAAAATACCAAAATATTTCACTCCCTCCCTCCCTGTCCCGTGCATCTCTCTCTGACCTCTCTCTTTTTCGCGCGCCTCTCTGAATCTCATCTCTATCGCTTCGCGCACCTCTCACGATCTAAACTCTCTCATCTCTATCACTTCGTTCACTTTCCTCTCTCGAACTGAACTCTCTCATCTCTCTCTCTTTGGCGACTGATTTCTCTCGGTCTAGCCACTCTCCGCAGAAAGTTTTTCTTGCAAATTTGTTGACTGTGTCTCTTTTGAGGAAGAAGAAGTTAATCCATTTTCGGTAACCGTCCTCAAATTCATTGTCCACTTTTACCCTATTTAGATCTACCTTTATGGCTTTATGTAGCTTTTAATTTCAATTTTGTTGATTTTCTTTTGCTTAATAGTTTTTTCTATTAACATCTTATGAGAGTTTCTGAATTTTTTGTTTAATTTTTTCTTCCACATTTTTGTTGTTCTGCTTGAGCTTGATTCCTTCCTAGTTGTATTGTCTGATATAGTTTTAATTTTGAATCCCTTGTATTTACAGCTGGGAATTATCCAAGGATCGGGGCTTCAGTAGGGAAGTGAGTAGCATTGGCAATGTTTCTTCGTTGAAATCAAAATCTGTATGTTCTTTTGTTGTCCAACTTTCACTTTTGCTCCATTATACATGTACTGCAGCAGGTAGACTTCATGGTTATGGGCAACAAATTGGCAGAATTCTAATTTTCCAGGAGAAGAAACAATTTGGCGAGAAAGCTTTCTTTCTTTTCTTTTGGCGATTTAGAAGGGAAATGTTTAGTTGTTGTAGTTCAGTGGGGATTAAATAATAAAAAAATCATTAAATTTTGAATGGTTAGCACAATCAGATAGAGAGCAGAAGAAAGTAAGCTCATGTTAGATAGATATTCTTTTTTTAAAAAATAAATAAAAGAAAGTGAGCAGGTGCATAGTTTCATCTTATGTGGAGTATTAGTTAGCTTCCATTTCTATAAAACGTCAAATGGGCTTATATTGACAGATGTTTCATCTGGTGTCTTCGTGCATTGCTGACTTTATTATTTGAAAGAAGTTGTACTCACTCCTTGAAGCTTTTATTGTGATTGCTTGTTATATGGGATGACTGAAGGTTGACACATGGATATGCATTTTAGTTATACATTTTGGCTTTCTTTTAAAGTTATTTGCAAATTGCCTAATTCTATTTTTACTAGCAATAAGATATTAGGGAAATTTTGAACTCAGCACAACTTTCCCTATGACTTGTGAAAGTTCTACTTTTTAGAGAATTAATAGTTGGTTCTATATCAAGTGTAGACACAGCAGCAGGATATAATGCTGTGGCAAGCTATTTTATCTTCCCTACTTTTTCTGTTTGTCCCCCTTTTTTTTTTTCTCTTTGTTGCTTCCTCTCTCTGTCTCACTATTCTTATTTTATGTTTCTGCAGGGGATATCTAGCTCCAGAGTATGCTTTGTTAGGGCAGCTTACAAAAAAAGGCAGATGTATATAGTTTTGGGGTGCTTATACTTGAAATAGTGAGTGGCAGAAGTAGTAGTAAGGCAGCATTTGGAGAGGATCTGCTAGTTTTGGTGGAATGGGTAAGTTTGAACTTCTTTCATCAATTACGCTGAAATGAGTGGGTAATAGTTTACTATTTCCGACGCCTTTGGTGGTCGGAAATAATATTTTATTCCGACTCTGAATATGGTCGGTATTAGTTGAATATTTCCGACGCTGACTATGGTCGGTATTATTTGATTATTTTCGACGCCTTTGGTGGTTGAAAATAATATTTTATCCCGACGCTGAATATGGCCGGTATTAGTTGAGTATTTCCGACGCTGAAATATTTGCGTCGGAAATAATTTTTTGTGAGCAGTTTATTATTGACCGTGTTGTTCGACGTTTGGTGTTGGTCGGTAATGTGTATTTCCGACGCTAACGTTGTTATTTCCGACGTCATGATGTATCGGAAAAAACCTTATTTCTTGGAGTGAAAGAAGAACATGCATGCCAACAGCCCACAATGTGGGACCTCATAAAACACAGATCTGATTAATGTTGGAAAATTTAGACCAGTTACAGCATATTATAACATGAATCAGCGTTCGAATAGTATGCAATTGAATTAAATAAAAAAATCATTACATAAAACAATAGAATACATATAATTATGTATATGTATCTATATTTATATCTATACAGATATATATATATATACTATATATATAAAAGTACAAATATATTTTTAAAAAAATGTTTTACATTTTTCGTTGACAAAAATATCCTCTGTGTCCTTACTCACATCCTTCTTCATTGGTTCACTTGGGAAGTCTTTTTAAAAGTTTTAATTTTATTAAAACTCTTCAAATTTTTCATATTCAAGATTGTCACGACCCGAAACCCACCCTACGCGGATCTCGAGGACGTGATGCCAGTTGGCCACCTTGCCGGTTTTTCCCGCCGTTAATGCGACCAACCAAAGGCAACTTCTGAACTTTACAATAAATTGCATTCTAAATGTAGGGTCAAAACAACGGAAGTTAAAATTTTTTTAAATTGTAAATGCAATTCATCCAAACACATCAGAGCATGTCTAGAATCAGTCACCAAATATCTCTAAAGTGTCAATATACATGCTCCAATGCATCCATTCTATATCAATAAATTACTTAAAGCGGAAGTTACACCAATACAGTTCAACTAATTAAACTTATCTCCAATGATCAACAATCAGAATGTCTCTAAGTACCATTTAATCATAATGATCTAACATACTAGGCTAACCTCATTACTAATGATGTAATGTTATAACACAACTTGTGAACTTAACCTTACAGTGTTTACGTTCAATCTTTGACTTGGAGTTCATATCGTCATTGTCGTTCATTGTGCATCACTAGTTCCACTAGTATCTCATTGCGTTTCATCCCGCATAGTGTCACCTGAAAAATGTTAGATAAATGAAATGAGCTTTAACAAGCTCAGCAAGTAAATTCCTAGCTTTGCCATGGGTCTGGGTTAGTCCACAAGAATAATAGGAGAAAGGGATAACAGATGGCCAATAGCCAAATGAGCAACAAGGAATACATAGCCAGTCACCAAGATGTGTAACAATGACCCGAGGGTCCAAAAGGCTTATCCCAAAATAAGATATAAGAAGGTAATAACAATGAGTCCAACAACCGGGATCTAGCCAATCATGAAAATCTGCTGCCACAACAATTACGATAGCCAATCAAAAGCATTACATGCTTGCATAGGTTATGATCATTCAACGAGTACCAAGATACATGATCATCAAGTAAAGTATAACATGATTTCAATAATATGATCATTCACAGGACATAGAATATGATCATTCAACGATTACAAGAATAAATCATCATCGAGTTCTAATAACCCAGATATGCGTGAATCACCCGGGGCCCTGCATACCCCACTAAAACGCATGCTCAGATCCGCCACAGTTCCTCGGGCTCTCTGAAAAGCGTTAGAGCTCTTTTCTCTACAAGTCCTGAAGGACATACAAGACCCCAAAGGGTCTTTCCCCCACGCAATCTGTGAATAGATGGGCCATTGTGACTGAGCACAACCCCGGCTACATACCAAATATCATGACCAATAAAATTCCACACAGAATGCACAACCGTACAAAGCAATTGATATCACAATCAACAAAACACGAAGTGTGTGGAATAACAAGATTTCTATCAACAGGATATATCTCGAGACTAGGTCATGGTATGATAGTGCAGTGATGCTCAAATATCAATGATCAATCTCACAACGATGTAAGTAAGCATGTCAAATCCAAAGATCAGGCATAACCGATAACCACAAGTCGATTGGCTCAAATCAAGTACATTAGGTAGTGATAGAGTACAAATTTGGCAGCATGTAGAAATGAATGTGACTGGCTGGGAATAACCACACAACAAAGTTCAGATTTACTTACCTCGGTTTCTTAGTGTTATATTCTCCATTTACAAATACTCTGATGATTTCCAGATACTTCAGGCGTATCCTTGCTTACCCTTTCAATCAGTGGCTGTTCTCCTCTTGGCTCGATTCAGGCCTGTTCATGGCTTGGTCCAGGTTTCTGTGTGTGCTCCTATCCTGGTCGTGCCCTCAGTTCTCCTCTCTTTGTGCATCACATTCCATGGATACACACCAACGCACACTCTTTGTGTATGTCTTCTCACTCCTCTCTCTCTCTCTCTCTCTCTCTCTCTCTCTTCACTCTCTCTAAATCAGGTCTGACCATGCCCTGAAACCCCTCTAAACACTCCATCAACCACCCTGCCATCACCACTCTCTATTGAGTGTGATATACTCAATTAATATATATATATATATATAATGTACACACACACAACCGTGCACTCACACACACACACACACCACTCTTGAATTCTGATTTCACCCAACAACCCATAAAATATATCATATACCTCATATTTATTTCATTATAAAAATGGTACTTTTGTTGCATGAAACTTGATTGGTGGGTGTGGTGGTCCAATGAGAGGCTGCCACCTCATTTTGATAAATCAGAATTTATACATTATATGACACATATATACATATCTTATGCATAACAAAGCATAAAAGTGCTCGTGGGCCAAGTGGTAAACTTTTTGGGATTAAGTTTTCTTGCTCTTTTGGGTCAATGGTTCAAGACTTGTCCATTGCATTTTTTTTTCCCTTTTTCTATGTTTTAACTTAAGGCCTTGTTTGGCTATTGGAATTTTATGTTTTGCCCCAAACGATTCAAATCAACATTTCACATCGCTTCTTCGTGCATTTAATCATTTTACTAATCCATTGTAATTTATCGAAAAGTCCTGATAAATTTTCTTAATTATTTGTTATATTATTTCTAATTAATAATTAGCAGACTAATTATTAATTAATTAGGTCGGGGTGTTACAAAGATGATTAAGTAAATTTTACTTAATTTTCTTTTTTCTTTTTATTTTTTATATTCATGCTCTCTTTTCATAATTTTTAATTTAATTTCTCTTTGTTTTTCAATTTGTATTATTATTTGTCTACATCATTAAATTTTTATAAATTTTATGATATTTAAATTATACATAATATAACTTAATAATTTGATACCTTAATCAAGTGCAAGGCTCGTCTTACACGTGCATTGCACGGGAAATGTTTATTTTATTATTTGAATATTTGTATTATAAATAAATTATTAGATAACTACCCTAATTCAACAAGGCTGCAAAAGATTATTAGAATTCACTAAGGCCATGTTTGGTTAGGCCGGAATGAGGGTAGGAATGAAATGTGTATTCCTGATGCTATTCTATTCTTGTGTTTGTTTAGACTTTTGAGGTCAGAATGGTTATTCCAAATGAAATGACTATATTCAAAGAAGCCAGAATTACCATTCTTTATCAAAAGTCATGGAATGTTCATTTTATTTCTTACCAAAATTTTTAATTTTTTTTTGCCAATAAAAAAATACAGGTTGAATTTTTTTTTTTGGCCAATAATTATTTTTTTTTTGCCAATAAAAAAATGTAGGTTGAATTTTTTTTTCATTAAACGTACATGAAAGCTTTGAACTTTATACAAGTACTTTGAATATCTAATTTAATATTAACTTCATTCCAACAATTTGATGGTTCAAACCAAACGCAAGAATGTAATTATCATTCCGGTATTCAGCCAAACAAAAGAATAGAATAACTATTCTCATTCCATTCATGCTTTATTCTATTCCAGATACTATTCTATTCTTGTTTTATTCTATTCCAGTATACCAAACATGTCCTAATTTCATTGCAATAACTCCATCATTGAGTTGTAAGTAATAAATGTTCTTATTCGGCAATTAATGTAAGTTCAAAAATGAGTTAAGAATAAAATAAAATTTGTATTTTATTATTTTTATTTGGATCTTTCACATTGTAGAAGTTTATATAATTTTAAAATTAAAGAAATATTTAATATAGGATAAAAAGAATAAACTTTAAAAAATTGGACTTGGTTTTGATCCCGCCATTGGTGATAGCTCTATGTGGTATTTCATATGGTTTTTGGTGCTATTTTGAAGATCGTCTTCAGATGGGTCACGGTTTTGTTGGGTTGCTATTCGGCTATTTATCATCTGAAGCTTCATAGTTAAAGAGATTTATGCTAGTTTGTTTGGCTTTGGAGTGATAGAGTTGTATAATAGCCTGGTGCTGTGTGTCTTGGTTCTTGGGTGGTCTTGGTTCTTGGGTGGTCCTTGCCCCTTTTCCTTTCAGGATTATGCTAGGCAAGTGATGTGTCATTAGTTTGGTACCAATTTAATTAGGATAATTCTACTAGTTCTTTGCATTTGTTGATGTATTTAGTTATGTATGTCTTGAAATATTTTAGGAATTGACTTTTAATAAATAAAATATTTTAGGTCATTCTTAAGAATTAAAAGTTAAATATTGTATAAGTTAAATTAGAAAAAATAGCATAAGATTTTTAGAATTTTTTTTCCATGTGCCTGATGTCATATTTTGTAGAAAATTCTTTAATAATCTTTTAGGTAACATGTAAAACTAGAACAAATTGCATAGTATACAAAAATAAACCAAAAAAAAAGAAGAAGAAAAAAAGAAAAAGTCATTGACTGATTAAATGTAGGACAAAACAAAAATTGGAAGCATTATATACATACCTCTATTCGCACAAGAAATATTTATACAATTAGTTTCGTACTCATATTATATAAAATATGATATACCACAAACAGACACACCAATCACCTTGAGACACGTGTGTTTACAGAGCTGATAATCTCGATCATACAGAGCAGCCATAGCCTTCAGGGCATTCTCATATATATATATATATATATATATATATATATATATATATTTTACAGAGCCGATAAACTCGGTCATACAGAACAGTCACAGCCTTCAGGGCATTCTCATGCACATATCTTCCAGACCTTATGCTCTGGACAATATTCACTCAGTATTACACATGGTTCCGACCTTATGGTTTCCTTAACAACTGCCAAGTAGGGAATAAGGAAACAGTCTTCAGCAAGGAAACTACCATATATGACTTTCTCTATCTTACGATACAATACTCCACAGGGTAACTGTAATCTCCGATGATCAAATCCCTATATTCATGGCACCGAATCCTAATCAACTTAGGAAGGCCACGATCAATAAATTAAACCCTAAAGGTACGCTTTATTTTTATGCTCATTCTTTGGCTTTCAATACAGTCTTTTTAATTCCGTTTACTTACTTAAGCATCAGAGCGGCTACCGCCGGAGCCAATCCGGTGGTCCTCTGATCATCTTTCTGAGTGTTCTACATGTCACGGAGCCCACACTTATTGCGAGTCAAAAAATGCAGCATCAGTTTAGCACCGTCTGTGGGAACGACTAATCTCCAAGTGCTCTATTCACAAACTCATCTTTTTCCTCACCGGATAACTATGGCCCCAAATCTCCAACCGCGACAGAATACTTAGAATTTGCAAAGCTCTCAATGTCGGCCGCCTGCTCCACGAGCAAGGGGGCCAACGGTTGATCCCATGCGACAAGAGATCGAATCGATCAAACGACACAATGAACTGGTGCAGGAACAGTTGCTTGCCATCACTAGAACACTGGCAACGCTCACACAAAACCAAGGGACGAGTCCTCCTAACCCGCCAGTCAACATTGCTGCGGGAACACAACCCCCTATTACCACTGAGAACGAAGAGCCCCATGAGTAGGCTCCAAATAACCAGCATGGGCACCACCAAGGTGTTGCCCGCGTTGGCAGAGATCCACAGCCGTCAGCAGCTCCAGGCTGGGGGACATCAGCCTTCGTTCCTGACGTCCATTATCGGAGCACTACTCGAGCCCCAAATCCAAGGGCTTCGGAAGCACATCCGGTACCACAGGAGCCTCATCCCCATGCAGCACCAATCCCTCCAGTTCGGAACCCTCTTCCATCCGAGGGACGTACTCAGCCCGGCTACCCCGAAGTCGAGGCTGCGAGGCAAGGTTCACAAGATGTCCGGCTCAAAGAACCGCGGAGGGTAGAAGAAATTGCCGAATCTATGGACCGAACAATTGCTTTGAGAGGTGCCCAGAACCCTCCAGAGCAAGACGAGTTAGCCAGGCTGCTCGGAAGACTTGCCACCCCATTCACTCACGCCATCATGTCAGAAGAAAGGCCCAGAAAGTTCATGGTGCCAAAGTTCACCCTGTACGATGGGTCTGGAGACCCAGGAGATCATCTCTCGCATTACCAGCATACAATGGCCCTCCACGAGGCCTCTGATGCTTTTATGTGCCGGACTTTCATTACCAGCTTGAAGGGAACTGCTCTGAAATGGTTCCATAACCTCGCTCCGAACTCAATTACCAGCTTCTATGAGCTCGGTAGACAATTCCTGGACAGGTTTATGACCAGCAGAAGGCTCAGAAGGGGACCAGAATTCCTGTTAAATGTCAAGCAGACTAAGGAGAAGTCCCTCAGAGCCTACATTGCACGCTTCAATGCCAAACTCATGGAGATCACTGACTGCAGCCCAAAATTCCTTGTAGCTTGCTTTAACTGTTGGACTTGCTCACGGTGGCTTCAGAGACTCCTTGATAAAGAGCCCTCCAGCCGACATGGCGGCATTAATGGATCGGGCCAGGAAGTATATCAACTTGGAAGAAGCCAACCGCACATCCCAGAAGGGCAAAGATCAGACCCAAAGGGATAATCCAAAGAGGGAGGATCACAAGAAGGAGGACCACAGAAGAGACTCCAGCAAGAAGATGGCCAGGAGTCGAGAGAAGAGAGCAACACCCAGAGCTATGTACAATTCCGGACCAAGGGAGTTCACTAACTTCACTCCTTTAAACACTACACCTAACCAGGTACTCTGGCAGATTCGAGATCGGGAAAACCTGAGGTGGCCGGAACCAATCAAAGGAGATCCTAGCCTTCGGGACCAAAGTATGTATTGCAATTTCCATAAAGATAGAGCAACTCATAAAAAAGGGGCGTCTTCGGGAGTTCGTTAAGTAGGACGGAAGGTAGAACCCCCAAGAAGACAAGCCTCAACAACGGCCCGAGCAGAGGCAGGAGCAGAGGGAAGGACGAAATGAGCCTCAGAGGCAGAACAACCATGTCATCTACGTTCTCCATGCTGACTCCCCTTATTACAGGAATGTCCAACAGGGCAAGAAAGAGATATGCTCGAGAGGCCAGAGCTGTCCCGGACGTATTGTAGATCTCCAACGTGGAAAAAAGGCTCAAGCTAGCACCAAAGATCCAATTCACTGAGCAGGATCTAGCAGGAGTACATTGCCCTCATAGTGATGCCCTTGTCATCACTCTCAAAGTTGTCAACTTTGAGATTAGGAGAGTCCTAGTCGATACTGGTAGCTCCGTCAATATACTGTTCCATGAGCCACTCAAAGAGATGGGAATGGACCATGATAACATCAAGCCTACTACTGCCGTGATGGCAGCTTTTGATGGCAATCTCAGCACCCCATTGGGGAGAATCGACCTTCCTACTACTGTAGGAGAGGGAGAAGGGCATGAAGACCACCATCTCAGAGTACATGGTGTTGAATATGAAGTCTCCCTATAATGTCATAATTGGGAGACCATGGTTGCACCAGATAGGGGCGGTCACCTCGACCCTCCATCAATGTCTGAAGTATGTCCACAACCAGAACGTTCACTTTGTCAGAGGATGTCAGCCAACCTCCTGGGAGTGCCATGCTATTGCACTCAAGAAGAAGGCCACCAAATAGCAATTACAGTACACTCGGGACTGTACAGATCCAGGTTCTCGCCCATACTCCCGAGGAGGAAGTTTGCCCATTCAGCATTGAAGAACCCCTGAGCCCAAGGGGATGGGACAGCTGAGCCAAACCCAGTGGCGAGCCCATCAAAGTGTTGGTCAGTTCAGAATCAGAGGGGCGTTATTTATACATCGGCCCAGATCTGACGCACACCTGAGTAGGAGAAGATAGTCAGGTTTCTGAAAGACAACTTCTCTATATTTACTTGGGAAACCAGAGACATGGAGGGTATATATCCTGACCTCATAACTCATAAACTGATGGTAGATCCAGATCACCCACCAGTCAGATATAAGAGAAGACCGATTGCTCCTGAACGGCGTTGGATTATAAATGAAGAAGTCCAGAGGCTGCTTGAAGCCAGAATGATACAAGAAGTGTTCTATCCCGAGTGGGTAGCCAACACCGTCCTGGTCAAGAAGAAAAATGGCAAGTGGAGAGTCTGCGTTGATTATACAGACCTCAATAAGGCGTGCCTCAAAGACAGCTTTCCACTGCCAAGGATAGATCAATTGGTTGACGCCACTGCGGGGCATGAGCTCATGAGTTTCATGGATGCCTACTCTGGGTATAACCAAATTCAGATGTACCCTCCAGATCAAGAGAAGACAGCCTTCATAACCGAACGAGGTCTCTACTGCTATAGAGTAATGCCTTTCGGTTTGAAGAACGCTGGAGCCACTTACCAGCGGTTGGTGAACAAGATGTTCAGCCCGCTGCTCGGCAATACCATGGAGGTATACATTGATGATATGCTGGTTAAAAGTCTGCAGAAAGGTAGTCACCTCCAGCATTTAGCCCAGACCTTTGATATCCTCAGACAGCACAAGGTGAAACTCAACCCCTCGAAATGTACCTTCGGGGTTACGAAGGGAAAATTCTTGGGATACGTTGTCTCTCAGAGGGGTATCAAAGCAGACCCTACTCAGATCCAAGCTCTGATTGGACTGAAGTCACCAAAAACCAGAAAGGACATGTAGGCACTGAATGGCAGAATCGCGGCACTAAGCAGATTTATCTCCAAATTCACTGATCGCTGCCTACCTTTCTTCAAAGCTCTGAAGGGCAACAAAACTTTGCAGTGGACGGAAGAATGCGAGAAAGCTTTTCAAGAACTAAAGGAGTATCTAGCCTCTCCAGAACTTCTGTCAAAACCAGTACAGGGAGAAAAGCTACTCTTGTACCTTGCAGTCTTTGAAAACGCGGTCAGCTCCGCATTAGTCAGACAGGACAGAGGAGTACAGAGGCCCATATTCTACGTCAGTAGGGCACTACTTGACACGGAAAAAAGATATCCAGAAGTAGAAAAGCTAGCCTATGCCTTGGTCATATCAGCTCGAAAGCTCCGACCTTATTTCCAAGCCCATCCAATTGAAATCCCAACTGCTTATCCTCTGAAATCAATATTGAGGAAACCTGAGGTATCGGGAAGATTAGTGAAGTGGTCTGTGGAGTTAGGGGAATTTGACATATCATATGTGCCTCAAAACTCCATCAAAGGGCAGGCCTTGGCTGATTTTGTTGCCGAGTTCACCCCGGCACTTCAAGACAAGGCACAACTCATCGAAACCTCGGGAACCTAGCTGCTCTACATCGATGGATCGTCAACCGATCAAGGCTCGGGTGTAGGCCTGGTACTACAGTCCCCTGATGGGCTCACGTCAGAAAAAAGCTGTCAGCCTAGGATTCAAAGCTTCCAACAATGAAGCAGAATATGAAGCCCTAATCTTAGGCATCAAGTTGGCCTTGGAATGTGAGGTTCAGAACCTCAAAATCTTCTCAGACTCCTAACTGGTGGTAAGCCAAGTCTTGGGAGAATTCTCTATAAAAGATAATAGGATGCTTCGGTACTCTGAACTGGTGAACCATTTGAAGCATTCCTTCCAGACGTTCATTATCTAGAAAATTGAAAGAAGCCAGAACTGCAAAGCAGATGCTTTGGCTAACATGGCGTCCCGCCTAAAGTCTGAAGCAAACTCCACAGTAAAAATCTCTTATCAGCCAAGACCTAGCATAGAGGAAGCCCAAGTTGCTCAAATTGCTGAACAACCCCAGAACTGGATGACTCCAATCCTCCAGTACCTACAATCCAAGCTCCTCCCAAAAGACAAAAACAAAGCCAGGAGAATCCGAATTAGAGCGGCTCGGTACCTGATCCTGAACAACAAGCTTTACAGAAGGTCGTATTCTCAACCTCTGTTAAAATGCTTAGCTCCAGAAGAATCACAATATGTCTTGGCTGAAATACACGAGGGAATTTGTGAGAATCATAATGGGGGCAGAACTATAGCTCACCGAGTTCTGTCTCAGGGCTATTATTGGTCTAGCATGCTAAAGCAGGCTAAGGAGTATGTTCAGAAGTGCGACAAATGCCAAAGATTTGCCCCATATCAACATCAGCCTCATCATGAACTCATCCCAATTCCTAGTCCTTGGCCCTTTGCTCAGCGGGGGATGGACATCGTGGGTCCATTACCAAAGGCCCCACCAAACAGGAAGTACCTCTTGGTAGCCATTGACTTCTTCTCTAAATGGGTCGAAGCTGAACCTCTAACACATATCACAGAAAAGGAAGTTGAGAACTTCACCTGGAAGAACATCGTTTGCAGGTTCGGTATACCACGTGTGATTATCTTTGACAATGGGACGCAGTTCACTGGTAAAGGCTTCAAGAAATTCTGTGAAAATCTCAACATTAGGCAACACTTTGCCTCTCCAAGCCATCCACAAGCAAATGGGCAAGCGGAGGTCACCAACCGAACGATCCTTGACGGATTAAAGAAAAGGTTGGAACAGGCCAAAGGAAAGTGGGCAGAAGAACTCCTTGGAGTTCTTTGGGCCTACAGAACAACCAGAAGAACTCCCACCTCTGAAACTCCCTTCTCACTGGCTTATGGTATAGAAGCAGTAATTCCGGTTGAGATCGGTATGCCAACCTTGAGGACTGAAGCCTTTGAGCAAGAATACAATGATCAGCAGCTGATGAAAAATTTGGATTTGCTTGAAGAAAGAAGGGACCAAGCCAGTATCAAGATGGAAGCCTACCAGCAGAGAATGGTCGACAAATCCAAGGTGGGGCTCAAGACAGTCAGCTTTCAAGTCGGAGACTTTGTCTTAAGAAGAGCCTTTCAAAACACCAAGGATCCCACTATGAGAAAGTTGTCACCAAATTGGGAAGGCCCCTACAAAGTAACGAAGGTCGTTAGGCCTACCACTTACTGGCTAGAAGACATGACTGGGAAGCCTATTCCTAGGCCGTGGAACGTAGAACATTTATGGAAGTATTATCAATAGAGATGTCTTTTTCTTTTACTTCCATAGAATGTTCATCTTTTAATGCACAGGCCTCCGGAGCCTGGTCCATAATGTACAAGCCTTAGTACTTGGTCCATCTATAATGCATAGGCCTCTAGAGCCTGGTCTATAATGTACAAGTCTTCGTACTTGCTCCATCAATAATGCACAGGCCTCTAGAGCCTGGTCCATAATGTACATGTCTTCGTACTTGGTCCATCAATAATGTACAGGCCTCTAGAGCCTGGTCCATAATGTACAAGTCTTAGTACTTGGTCCATCTATAATGCACAGGCCTCTAGAGCCTGGTCTATAATGTACAAGTCTTCGTACTTGGTTCATCTATAATGCACAGGCCTCCAGAGCCTGGTTCATAATGTACAAGTCTTCGTACTTGGTCCATCTATAATGCATAGGCCTCCAGAGCCTGATCCATAATGTACAAGTCTTTGTACTTGGTCCATCTATAATGCACAGGCCTCCAGAGCCTGGTCCATAATGTACAAGTCTTAGTACTTGGTCCATCTATAATGCACAGGCCTCTAGAGCCTGGTCCATAATGTACAAGTCTTCGTACTTGGTCCATTAATAATGCACGAGTCTCAGTGCTTGGTCCATCTATAATGCACAAGTCTTAGGACTTGGTCCAGCTATAATGCACAAGTCTTAGGACTTGGTCCATCTATAATACACAGGCCTTCCGAGCCTGGTCCATCTTTAATACATAGATTCTATGATCTAGTCCATCCATAGACAGAACTTCCGAACATCTACAAACTAAAGTTTCCTAGATCGGAATACCTCAGAGCTGATACTTAGATTATTTGGCTTATATATCAGCAAGCAACAAGTACTACAGTACCGAGCAGGTTTGAAGTACTTTGATTCAAGACTTCTACAAAGTTTCTTTGATCTATTCTTAGAACAGTTAGACATCAGAAGTGCACGAAAAGGTGTTTTAACTCCAGAAGAGCACATTCAAATATAAGGAACATCAGATCTAAGAAGAAGGAACTCAATTTTGTTGATGATTCAGAAAATTTACATCAGTACAAGAAGACTGAAAACAGAACAAGTACACAAAAGCTACAACAAAGGCATCACTACGCTTTCACAATATCATGGCTTTCTTCCTCGAATGAGAAAGGGGCCCAGGATCCAAACTTCCATTACCACCGCCGCCGCCGGCTCCATTTGAAAGGAAGGAACCCTGAACCCCAATCTGCAGCAAGAAGCACCCAGGCCATTTCATCGTCACTATCATTGATCTCAAGACCAATGGATGATGAGGCCTCTGGGTCTCAAGAGACCTCTATTCATCTCCCTCAAAGCAGTTGCGAGACCCCAGCCGATTTGAGCAAGGGTCTCTGCCAAGACACAAGGGGAAGGAGGCATCCCACCTTCATCTTCATCACCAGTGCTCCAAGCCTCGGTTGAATCAAGGAGGGTCCACCTCCCATCGGAGAAATCTCGACCGGATGCTAAGATGGACAAGAAGATCTTAGCCTCCTCTAATCCTTCCTTGGAGACTGAATCAAAAGGAAGGTTAACTCTCAGCCACAGTTTAATCATTCCTAACTCGGACTGAAAATCGTCAATCATCTCTGGGCAAACGATAAGCCTCTAAAAGGCATTCAAATTCTCTCCGACAAGGGAACAGTATGGGAACACAAGTAAAAAGATGGGGCGCAACCTTATGCTCCTCCTTCATATATATAGACCCTTGAAGCCCAAAAGTCACGCAGACGAACCGTCGCAACGGTTAAATAAAGGGTTGGTCTCGAAAAACCCAAAAGACAACTGTATAAATGGATGACGTATAGAATCAGTCCTTTCGGATACTTAAAAGACAAGTTACAAGGCTTCCCCAAGCATACCGAACTGGTTAAGTAAACAAGAATCCGATCCACCTTTATACAAAGGCTTTCGGTCCAACGTACCGACCTCTCAATCTTTGCCATTCTGTTGATCCTTGACGGACCACGTGTATGACAAAAAGCCTTTAGTTCGGATATATCTTAGTCCAGGCAGAAGTCTCAATCATCAGAGCAATAGACACAAGACACCATTTCTACTACAAAACTTGGGTTCAGAACAAGCTGCCTCAGAATTCTTCAGAAATTTACTCTCAATATATATGTGACACTAAGAGCGATCTCAGATCCCTACACGTCAGATTGAAATCGCTTTCCTACCTCATCCAAAGAGGAAGAAGCAATCAGAACTAGTCTACAATCATTGTCTTATCACAACTACGGTTCGAAAGATAACCGCCAACCCTTGAAAGCTGATCTGAATGGATCCAAAACAGCCTTACTTGCAGCAATTTCTCACATCAACCACAAATTCAAAGGAAATACTACACGGATCAGCCAAACACAAGAAGAATGGAATGAAGACATTTGAGGAAAGAAAAACTGTTTCATTGAAGGAGTCTGTTACATCCGAAGTTCAAAAAAAAAAAAAAAAAACACAACAAAAAACCTAAACTAAGCATATTTTCTAAGCCTGATCAGCAGAGGCAGGCTCAGTCGTTGGGGAAGGGTCGGCAGGAGCAGCATCAACCGTCTCACTTGGGACTGACAACTTCTGTGGGATCGGCAAGAAGAACGTTGACCACCTCGCTCAGAATTGCAACCTCAGGAGGGGTAACCCCTGGAGGCACAATCGAGGATATGTCGAAATCAGGAAATTTGGCAAGGAACCTATCTTGGAAGTTGTTAAAGCCGAACAAAATCAGGGTGTTGGCCATTCCTTCCAGTTCCATCCTCATCTCCATCTAGTTATCCACCTTGGCCTACTCCACTACATCCTCAAGCTTCTGGTTATATTCGTACCGCATGCCGTCCAACTCCTTCTGTAGCCTCTTTTCCCGCTGAACAACAAGATCCTTCTCCTGACTCCATCACGATCAGAGAATTCTGAGACTCCTTCAGCTTCTCTGCAGAGTCGTGAGCCTCCGACTGAGCAGTACCAAGCTGAAGCTTGAGATCGTCTAGCTCGGTCTTGAGTTGATCAACCTCCTCTGAAAGAGGAGAGACCTCCATCAGAGTAGAAAGGGTATGCAGAGCCTGCAGTGTATAAAGCAAACAGTTTAGTACCAACCAAAACACTTGGAAAAAAGGAAAAAAGATAAAGACCCGAAAAACTTACCTTGACCTGAAGAGAAGCCAGGTCAGCAAGAAGCTTCTCTGGCTTCTGGGGCCTAATTTTGGTCGAGCCTTTGGCCCAAAAGTCCCTCAGAATCTTTTTGGCCTCCACAGTATCAGGGGCTACTGAGGATGACGCCCCCTTGCCCGCTTGCTTGGATGGGGCTAGGGGGG
The DNA here is from genome assembly GCA_008638375.1 of Nyssa sinensis. Lineage (NCBI taxonomy): Eukaryota > Viridiplantae > Streptophyta > Magnoliopsida > Cornales > Nyssaceae > Nyssa > Nyssa sinensis. The sequence goes on from CM018032.1 coordinate 45,182,475, forward strand.
ACCATAGAAATGGGGTCAGGCGTCTCTCTTTCCACCTCAATGGGGTTAGGAGAGATCAAAAGTATCCTCCTCCTCTTCGTCTGGATGGGAGGGTCCACTGGGGAAGAAGCCTCCTCCACTGCCACAGATGAAGATAGCTTGGTCTCCCACTGTGCCATCATGTCCTTTGCAAGCTCCTCAACACTTCCTCTGGCAGCCATCAATTTATCAGGGTTAACAGTAGAGGAATGGTCTCAGTTGCTGGGCTTTAAGAGTTTCTTGTATTGCTCTTGAAGCACGGGAGAGGGGCTTGGTCTTCTCCACACGCTCTTAACTGCACGAAAGACATAGAAATTGATCAGTTCAGCAATTGGTGTACAAAATGAAATCAACACAGCCACGGGAAAGTTGGGCCTCACCCTTTCGCCCAGTGGTTCGAGGGAATGTTGAGAATTGGCCTTGGAAGTCCTTGAATTCCCATCCTCCTTTTATGAAGAAGTACCACTTCTTCCAGGTCTTGTTGGAAGAGGGCACGAAAGTAAGGGGTCTGAACCCACTATCAAAAGACATATAATAAAGGCCTTCCGCCTTCTTGAGTTTTAGATCCATATTACTACGGATCAGGTCAAGGGACACATTGACATTATTCATATGACCCAACACAATGAAGCTCAACAGATGTCTCCAACTGTTAAGGTTCAGGTTTACGGGGCAAAGGTCGATCCAGCAGAAGAATTATTTTTTAATATCAGGAAGGGGGAGTGTCAGTCCCATTTCAAACCAGGCCAGGTAGGCGCAGATTTCCCCCTCTCTAACATCGCTTGGGCGATCCAGAGAGTCTAGGACCCTGAAAGTAACGTTTGAGGGAAGATTGAATTTCTCCCACAACTCCTTCAACATTTTCTCGGTGATTGCACTTTCACCCTCCTCTCTATAACTGGATCGACCAGAGGTCTCACCAGCCCTATTTAGGGGTTCATCGAATGCATCAATAATCCTAACCCCCGAATTAGAGCGAGGCTCTACTAGTCTATTCTCATCGTCATTTACAGAAGGAAGATTCACTAATTGCAGTTAAGGAACGGTCCCAGAAGGACTGCCTGAACTAGAGGGTGACTCAGGGCCAGACATGGCGAACAAAAGAAAGTAATGAAGCAAATGAGAAGGAATGTAGAAGGGGACTAAAATCAAACCTGCAATCAAGAAAGGACTATGAACACCGGATATCCTTCAAACTTCAAAATATGTCAAATGGCGGTGGCAGCCTCTAGTACTGTAGAAGCAAGTGCAGAAGAAAGGTATAAAAGACCTTTCCCTCTCTTTATATACACATTCAAAATATGAGCCTCTTAAGATGAGTTGACACAATGGTTGAAAATAATGATGGCTTCTCAAGTATCGGCTGCGCAATAAATGACCCATTAAACCGACGTCTCGAGAAATGGAGAAACAAAATGTATGACTCTTCACAAAACCCATAACCCTAGTTAAGCCCTAGCTTCTAACTAGGGCTCTTGGGGGGGGTAGCTGATATACCACAAACAGACACACCAATCACCTTGAGACACGTGTGCTTACAGAGCTGATAATCTCGATCATACAGAGCAGCCACAGCCTTCAGGGCATTCTCATATATATATATATATATATATATATATATATATATATATATATTCTACGGAGCCGATAAACTCGGTCCTACAGAACAGTCACAGCCTTCAGGGCATTCTTATATATATATATATATATATATATATATATATTCTACAGAGCCGATAAACTCAGTCATACAGAATAGTCACAGCCTTCAGGGCATTCTCATGCACATATCCTCCCGACCTTATGCTCTGGACAATATTCACTCAGTATTACACATGGTTCCGACCTTATGGTTTCCTTAACAACTGCCAAGCAGGGAATAAGGAAACAGTCTTCAGCAAGGAAACTACCATCTATGATTCTTTCTATCTTACGATACAATACTCCACAGGGTAACTGCAATCTCCGATGATCAAATCCCTATATTCATGGCACCGAATCCTAATCAACTTAGGAAGGCCACGATCTATAAATTAAACCCTAAAGCTACGCTTTATTTTTATGCTCATTCTTTGGCTTTCAATACAGTCTTTTCAATTTCGTTTACTTACTTAAGCATCGGAGCGGCTACCGCCGGAGCCAATCCGGTGGTCCTCTGATCATCTTTCTAAGTGTTCTATAGGTCACGGAGCCCACACTTATTGCGAGTCGAAAAGTGCAGCATCAAAACAGATAACCAAGACTCTTTAATTTAAATAAAAAATAAAACTCTAAAAAAAATAAATACAAATTAAAAGGACAACATATTATAAATAACAATGGCACAAAGAACATTATCTAATATCAATTCTAAAACAATAATTATTTTAAAATTTTACAATCTTAAATAATTATATAGATAGATAGATAGATAGATGAGAATAAAACAATTTTAAAATTTTACAATCTTAAAATAAAATAATATTCTTCTTTTTTTGTGTGTCCTTACTCACATCCTTCTTCATTGGTTCGCTTGGGAAGGCTTTTAAAAGTTCTAATTTTATTAAAACTCTTCTCTCTAATCTGTTCGGTTCCAGAATATGAAATCAATTAAAATATGAAAACAATGAAGAAAAGAAAAAGGAAAAATTAACGTCAAATGGGTATTAAAAAAACAAAAGAATCTAAAGAAAATTCAAAATACAATTGTTAGAGGATTTCATTAAAGTGAAAATTCAATCAAAAACAAATTGTGTAAAATAAAATAAAAATTAAAAATAAAAATGGAAAACAAAAACAGAATTATAAATGGACATATTAATAACCCAGATCCATATTGTTAAATTGGGATTGAAATTCATTGAATTTTAAAAGTTTTATATAAGTTTAATTGGGAAAACAAATAGTCCACCTCATGATTTAATTCCAGATTTTCAATTAATTAGGAGACTTTAATTAAATTAAAAAAAACACGTAATCTAAACCATCAATCTCCATTAGACAATAAATAAATAAATAGATTAAAAATCTCCCCCCTCCTACACTACAAGAAAGGGCACTATTAGCAACACCCGTGTATATCGCTAATAGTCTCTTTGCGTGTCGCTAAATAGTAATGCACATATGGGCGTTGCCATGGTGTCGCTAATAATAGTGTCGCTGATACTTTTAGCGACATGACATAAATAATATGTCATTAATAGTGACTATTAGCGATGCACAATGCGCATCACTAATTATAAAATGAAGTGTCGCTAATAATACAACAAAAATCATTGGTCATAGCTAATAATAAAATATTAGCGACGCGTGATATGGGCGTTGCTAATAATATACTTTTAGTGACGCATAGAAGGTGTCGTTAAAAAGTCTCACATGTAGGTATTAGCGACAAACAATTGGCGTTGCTAATAATTCATTATTAGCGACGGTTGTAAATCATCGCTAATTATCTATTATTAGCGAAGCAAAGCGTTCCTCGCTAAATATCATTGTGTGGCACTTTTAGCGACAACTTTTGTGTGTCGCTAAAAGTTCATTTTCTTTTCGGCCCTATTTTACACCTGATTTTTCTTATTTTTTGTGTTTTTTTTTCCTTGTTTAAAACATGTATCAATTATCCTGATATAAAATAATTTCATACATTATGAAATGAATATATTAAAAGAGAAATGCATTTATATATATATATAATTACTTACAATCATAAAAGTATAATTTCTCAATAAACACAAAAATAAAAAATTATCTTAGAAAATTTAACTATAGATGTTCAAGAAAAGAAAAAAAAAAACGAAAGAGAAAAATATGTCCCGATGCACAACTGAAAGATGAGGGCACAATAATCTCGATTAATTTGAAATAAAGATTAAATGATATATATATATATATATATATTAGAACACTTATTAAATATATATATATATATATATATAAACATAAAAATATTGTGATAAAATTTTTTTGCATGCATAAATAGCAAGAACGGCGAAAAGTAGCATAAGTTACAAACCAGGGATCCAAACCGAGTACCGTAAGTTCGTGCAAGTCTATTTTTTCATTTGTGAGGTGGTGATGGGTTTTCGGGTAGGTTGATATTCGGTGTTTTGGTCTATCAAAATCCCAAAATGAAAATTTTTTAAGCGAAAAGTTGCATAAGTTTCAAACTAGTGATCCGAATCGAGTTTCGTAAGTTCATGCAACTCTATTTTAGCATTTGTGAGGTGTGTGATGGGTTTTCAAGGTCGTTAGGCCGATATCTGGCATTTTGGTTTGTAAAAATCCTAAAATGGGCCTTTTTGGAGCAGAAAGTTGCATAAGTTTCAAATTGGTGATCCAAACCGAGTAGGGTAAGTTCTTACAAGTCTAATTTTTCATTTTTGAGGTGTGTGATCTAGTTTTAAGGTTGTTAGGCCGATATCTAGTTTTTTGGTATGTCAAAACCCCAAAATGAACCTTTTTTGCAGCAAAGTGTTGCATAAGTTTCAAACTAGTGATCTAAACCGAGTGCCGTAAGTTTGTGCAAGTCTATTTTTTCATTTTTGAGGTATGTGATGGGGTTTCGAGGCCGTTGTGCCGATATTTGGTATTTTGGTCTGTCAAAACCTCTAAATAGGCATTTTTGGAGTAGAAAATTACATAAGTTTCAAACCGGTAATCCAAATTGAGTGCCGTAAGTTGTTGCAAGTTTATTTTATCATTTGTGAGGTGCGTGATGGGGTTTCAGAGTCGCTAGGTCGATATCCGACATTTTGGTCTGTCAAAATCCTAAAATAGACTTTTTTAGAGCAGAAAGTTGCATAAATTTCAAACTAGTGATCAGAACCAAGTGTCGTAAGTTTTTGCAAGTCTATTTTATCATTTTTAAGGTGTGTGATTAGGTTTCAAGGTCGTTAGACCAATATCTAGCATTTTGGTCCGTCACCCGAAAATGGGTCTTTTTTGAGCAAAAATCGGTGATCCAAACCGAGTGTCGCAAGTTTGTGAAAGTCTATTTTATCATTTTTAAGGTGTGTGATGGGGTTTCTAAGCTGTTAAGTCAATATTTGGCATTTTGGTATGTAAAAACCCTAAAATCATCCTTTTTGGAGCAAAAAGTTACATAAGTTTCAAACTAGCGATCAGAACTGAGTGTCATAAGTTTATGCAAGTGTATTTTGTCTTTTTTGAGGTGTGCGATGAGGTTTCGAGGCCATTAGGCAGATATCTGACATTTTGGTCTATCAAAACATGAAAATGGGTCTTTTTGGAGTAAAAAACTGCATAAGTTTCAAACCGGTGATTCGAACCAAGTGTGGTAAGTTTCTTCAAGTCTATTTTATCATTTTTAAGGTGTGTGATGGGGTTTTTAGGCCGTTAAGCTAATATCTGGTGTTTTGGTTCATCGAAATCTCAAAATAGGCCTTTTTAGAGTAGAAAGTTGCAAAAGTTTCAATTTAGTGATCCGAACTGATTGTCTTAAGTTCGTGTAAGTATATTTTTTCATTTTTGAGGTGTGCGATGGGGTTTCTAGGTTGTTAGGCTGATATCAAGTATTTGTTTCGTCAAAATCCCAAAATGGGCCTTTTTAGAGTAGAAAGTTGCATAAGTTTTAAACTGATAATCTGAACTGAGTTCTGTAAGTTTGTGAAAGTCTATTTTATCATTTGTGAGGTGTGTGATGGGTTTTCGAGATTATTAGGCTGATATCCGATGCTTTGGTCTGTCAAAACCTGAAAATGGGTCTTTTAGAGTGAAAAGTTATATAAGTTTCAAATTGGTGATCCGAACCGAGTGTCGTAATTTTGTGTAAGTCTATTTTATCCTTTGTAATGTGTGTGATGGGGTTTCTAGTCCGTTAAGCCAATATCTGACATTTTGGTTTATAAAAACTCCAAAATGGGTCTTTTTGGAGCAGAAAGTTACATAAGTTTCAAACCGGTGATTCGAATCGCTTGTTGTAAGTTCATGCAAGTATATTTTGTCATTTTTGAGGTGTGTGATGGGGTTTCCAGGCTGTTAGGCCGATACCCGATTTTTTGGTTTGTCAAAACCCTAAAATGGGCATTTTTGGAGCGAAAAATTGCATAAGTTTTAAATTATTGATCCGAACCGAGTTTCGTAAGTTTGTGCAAGTCTATGTTATCATTTTTGAGGTGTGTGATGGGGTTTTGGGCCCGTTAGGCCAATATCCAATTTTTTGGTCCATTAAAACCCCAAAATTGACATTTTTAGAGTGGAAAGTTACATAAGTTTCAAACCGATCATCCAAACAGATTGCCGTAAGTTCGTGCAAGTATATTTTCTCATTTTTTAGATGTGTGATGAGGGTTTCTAGGTTGTTAGGTTGTTAGGTTGACATATGATGTTTTGATCCTTCAAAAGTCCAAAATGGGCTTTTTTGGAGCAGAAAGTTACCGGGCTTTATCGCCACTACGTATTAGGTGAAACTCTTTCCGTATTCTTAGTTCTTGTAAGTCCAACCAGACTTTAACAGTATCCTTCATCTTCCCTTCAATGTTCATTAAAGTTCCCAGCACATTATCACAGATGTTATTCTCGATGTGCATAATGTAATAACCCGACCCGAGATACCGGGTCATATGGCACATGTTACGAGGCAATGAAAACTTATGTAAAGATTTTTACACTTAAGAGAAAAGAATTAATTAATTACTTAAAAAAATTGATTAATTTAAACAACAAGAATACATTTAATTATGAAAATTTAAATGTAGATAACACACATGTACACACATTTATTATGTATTTTGTGTGTGTATTGGCAAGTGTATACAAGAGTATATATATATATATATATATATATGTATGTATATGTATAAACATATATGCTTAAAGTGGGAACAGTGGTGTGTGTGTGTGTGTGTGTCGGCAGTGTGTGTCTCATGGGTGTGTGTGGGAGTGTATTAGTGTGTGTTATATTATATATATATATATATAACATGTAAATATCAAGCAACATTTAATGTAAAGCAACAAGAGGAAAAGAGAAATTTATGAGATGGGATGGCAGCCGAAATGGGGGACTGAAATGGGGTGAGTCATGTAGAGAGAGAGAGAGAGAATGGAGGAGAGAGAGAGGTCGACTACTTTTTCTTTAAAACCAAAACATGCAAGCATGTTTGTTCTCCTATGAAATAAACCAAAAGAGGGAGAAGCTGAGGAGAATAGCAGAAGGATCAGAAGTGGGAAGAGGAGGAAACAGTGTAGAAAAAGGTAAACCCATAAAACAATTAAAATTCTCTCTCTAGAAGTTATGATTTAATATGAACTATTTATGGTTATTTTTATACGTATGATGTGTTATATGTGTTTAAGACTTGATCAAGCATGAAATGGAGTCTTAAAAATCACCAAAAACACCTAACCCACGAAAAATCGCCATTGAAGACCTTGCCCATGGCAGGTCTGAATCGATTTCCTCCAAGCTCAATTTGGCTTGTCAGGACCTCAAGAAGACCCTAAGGGTATTCTAAAAACCTATACCCGCGACCATAAAACTAAAGAATCGACCTCCATAAAGTGAGTTACAGGTTTCGGTTGTTGAAACCAACCTGTCAAACTCCTACCAAAATGGATCAAATAGAATGGGAAATGAAACTATAAAGAAAATGAGTCAAGACAGGACAAATCCCATGGGATTTGGCCAAGAAATAGGTATGAACCGACGGTTTACAGGTTGGATTATCACCTCTTAAACCGAAGCAAAGAGTTCATTTTGAACTCCAAAACGAATGCCAAATGGTTTCTGGGTACCTTAGGATTTTTTGGAATTAAAACAGTGAGGATCCATGGATCCAAACTGCACGAAAATGGAAGGAAGGGAATTCTGAAATTAGGGTTACAGTGGGTTCGAAGTGAGGAAGACGACAAGTCAACTCGTCACTCGGTTTAAAAACGGATGGGTTAACTCGGACACGTGGCAGCCTCCGGGATTGCCATCGAATTAATTGGACGACGGCGTTTTGATCGTGGTTTAATTTAAATGAACACTAGGGCTGACGTCATTATGACGTCAGCCAAACGCATATAAACCCACTGAACCGGTTGGTTTATAACAAGACCGGACCGGTTCACTTATGATTTAATTGAACCCTTTGGTTTTCTGATTTTAATGTAAATCAATAAACCAATACTTTCATTATTTATGGATTGACCCCAACTGTTTTGGAAAAATCCCAATGTGGCCCTACTGATGGAAAAATTATTCAATTTCACCCCTGAAAAAATAATTGAATAATTAAATAATAAATTTAATTATCTAATAAATAAAATAAAATGACTATTTTGCCCCTGAATCATATATGAAGCAAATGAAGTCCAAATTAAACATATGAATAGTGTATTTTTACTATTTTGGTTATTCTGAGACTAATGGTAGGGTCCGTCTTACAAGACGGGGCTTGAAAAATAAAGACACGTAAAGGGGTAAATGACCAAAATACCCCTTGTCCAAAATTAACAAGTTATTAGTATATTCTTACTATCTCGGACCTTCTGAGTCTAATGGTAAGGTCCACGACATGAGACGGGGTCCTAAAAAATAAAGACATGTAAATGGATAAAATAACCAAAATACCCCTAGTACCCTTAAAGCCAAAATGAAATCAGGGAAAGTCTAAATTGACTTTCTTTGACATCCTGGACTCAATAATGGAGTCCAAATTACGAAACGAAGTACAGAAAAATATGACACGTAAAACGATAAATGACCATTTTGCCCTTTTACATATGAAAGTCTGAATTAAATTCTTGGAAAGCCTAAACCGATTTTCTTCGACGCTCTGGACTCAATGGTAGAGTCTATTCGACTGAAAGAAATGTCTAAAATAAAAAGACATAAAATTTGATGAATAGCATCTGTCAGATGACTATAAATTAGAGTAATGCCAAAGTACTAATACTAAGGCGTGTACGAGAAATGAAATACGAAAAGACATGACACGTAAACATGTCAAATAAATAACTTTAATTCAAAGTTAATGGAGCTACCAGAAGAGTATAAATTGAAATAAATTCAATTTCTAACACATTAAATTGTGTCATAGGTTAAGAATAAGAGTTACGTTAAGTACATATGAATTTATGAAATTATTTTAGGATCTAATACGATTTAAGCATAAGTTAAGGAATATCGAGATGATATTACAATGAATGTGAAGTTGATGAGATGTTTATGAATTGTTCTTAGGAACTACAAGGAAAGTGGGAAAGCGCATTATTAGCACTAACCCTAAAGGACCAAGGTGAGTAACCCTGTGTTTGAATTGGAGATTTAACTCCATGGATTTGAAAAGGTTTTAAGTTCAAAGATATGAAGTAATTGAAGTTTCAAATTCAGTATTTGCATGATTCAGTTTTAAATTGTTTCATCTTTATAAACTCTATTATGACATGCTTAGTGAATGGTTTCTATCACAGTTTTCTTAAAACATGCTTCAGCATGTCTAAAGTTTTAAATGCCCAATTATGTAAAATATGCTGAATTTGATTATTGCCAGTATTTGAAGTTCTATTGTAGAAGTTATGCATTCATGTTTTAAATACTCATGAAAGCATCTATTGAAGAAGCCATGTAATAAATGTTTTACAAGATAAATGGTGTTTAAAGCACCCCCTATGATGGTTGAAATCCTTCGGGATTCAACAGTAAATGCCCGGTAGCAGGATCTAATCCCCCAGGCAAATGAGATCGACAGTATTGGCAGTAAAATAGGAGTCTAGTTCGAAACAGATTCCACTTAATTAAAGAGAAAAGATGACAAAGTGATTTTGAAAATGAAGCAGGTTTTACCCTCATTTTCACAATACATATTTATGTGTTTTAAAGTTTATATACTTTATCTGATGAAGTACGAGTTTAGCTTGAATACTTTAAATGTTTCAAAGCTATTTGTTTTATGAAATGCATATGCTTTGAGTTATATACTCTATTTGACGAAGTATGAGTTTAGCTTGAATACTTTAAATGTTTCAAAGCTATCTGTTTTAAGGAATGCATATATTCTGTATTCAAAGTATACGAACAATTGGCGGTGATTATTTTACAAACTCTTATGTACAAAACCACTGCTAATTGAAAACCCCATGACGAATACTGGAATTGCTCACAAGCTTAGATTAGCTTACCTGGACTTTGTTCGGACCCCCCTTTCAGGTGATTCACAGCAGACAGGGCCTCAAGGACGATGGTGATGAGTCTAGCTATTTTTGGGGAAAGATATGTTTAAGTAATTTCTTTTGAGAAACCTATGAACTCCAGTAGTACATTTTGTATTAGTAGACAATGTAAGAATATGTATTAAGCCTCAGGGCAACCGAACATGTTTTGTAATAATGTTATAAGTCCTTAAATTTTAGTTATACTCTGAATGTGTAACCATGTATGCTATGTATGGAGCGGCAGTACCGGACGGATGTGCGTAATTTAAAAATAAGAAAAGAAAAGAAAAATTTTTTCACGCTTCTGCAAAACGTATGTCGCACATCTATTCGATACCGCTGCTTATGTGAGCCTTCGCCCTAAGGGTCCTCGGGCCTGAGGGTGGCGGTCGCGATCTGGTGATCCGCAGAGGGTGGGTTTCGGGTCGTGACACATAACATCCAAATTGTGCCTCAACTTAAGGTTTTCTAGTACTGAAACTCAATAAATATGCTCTTTTCTGTCCTAATTTAACTCCACATTAGTATGCTTCCTCTTCTTAATACCTGATATGTTCCTAAACCTTACTGGTTGGATGAGTGCCAATTGGGCCAACACGTTTTCGCCAGATAACAATGGAGGTGATGATCTGCGCTCAATTTTTTCATCAAACAGATGCTTCTGTCAATTTCACCAGCCATGTGATGCCGGTAGAAAACTGACGATGGCACATGTAGCATATCTTCTTTCCATTGGACAAATGTAGGGAACATGCATCCTTATTGCAAACTAGACATGCTAGATACCCTTTAGTGCTCCATCCAAAAAGTTCACGTATGCAAGAAAGTCATTTATGGTCCACAGTACCGCTGCATGCAATTGAAATGTCTCATTCTTAGAGATGTCGTATGCCTCCACTCCAACATTCTACAATTCCTTTAACTCGTCCACTAAGGACGCAAATACATATCAATTTCATTACCAGGAGACTTCGGCCTTGGAATAAGCAACGACATGAAGATAAATGGTTCTTTCATATATTTTCACAGTGGCAAGTTATACGGCACAAAAAACACTGCCACATACTGTAGGCATTACTCATATCACTGAATGGATTGAAACCGTTGCTAGCCAGCCTAAGTCGTACATTCCGTGGCTTATTTTCAAACTATTCGTGATTTCTATCAAACTCAGCCCAAGCTTGAGAATCTGTCCGGATTCCTATATACAGTTTGCTCACCAACACACTTCTCCTTATGCCACCGTATCTCTTCTGACGTCTTCTAAGACATGTATAACCTTTGTCGCCTTAGTTTTAACTAATAATATCTCAACACCTTGTGCAGAATTGTCTTGCTCTTTCCTTCATTCACCTTGTACCTGGGTTCGTGGCACACCATACACTCCAAACATTGTTCAGTCTCCTTCTAAAATAACATGCAATTGTTTTTGTAAACATGTATGGGAATATACCCAAGGCCAAAATCTCTCAATAGTCTTTTCACCTCGTAATATGATTTTGGAATGGTCTCCCCAGGTAGAAAAGTACAGCTTTAATCAATTCAATGACCATATTAAATGATTTGTTACTCCATCAGTTGATGGTTTTAATATGAAGGAGTTTCACGAGAAAATCTAGTTTTGAAAACTTCTCACAATTCGGATATAACGGCTGCCTTATTTCCCTCAACAAGGAATCCAATGCTTCTGATTGTCTTGTGTCACTCCTGTGACTACGAGCCCCAGTCATAGCCCCTGCAAGTCTGCTAACATTTGTGGCAAGCTATCATAACCAACCTCAACATTATCACCTAAGTCATCGTCGTCTTCTTCTTTTTTATCCTCACTTATCACTCGTACGTCACTGTGTTTCCCATGAAATTCCTAACACGTATACATCTTGTCCATCCCATACTAGAGTAGGTGTTCTTTGGCCTCATCTATATGCATATAATCCCTAACCTCTTCCACGGACATCTTATCCTACTTCTCTCATCCGTAGATGCATGAGTAAACTCAATAAAATCTTTAATCCCTTTCACATATCGTGACAAATGCTTGCTCCTTAGGACCATCTAACTCTTATCCATTTTATTCTACCTATCACAAGTGATAACATATTACTCATTATAAATATGAAACATGAATCCTAGTACCACCAACTTCTCTCTAAAGGGTAAGGTGGTTCTATCCCATTCATGAATGCACAATCTACATTGTAATCAGTAGCAGATCAAATGCTCAATTCCACTCGGAGAAAATTTGGACAGCATCTCCTCATGGTTCTCCAAGTACACGAGATAGATGTTGCCATGTCTAAAAATGTACCCAGAGAACAATAGGAGACCGTGTTAAAATTTTATCTGAGTGAAATATTCAAGCATGTGCTACTGCCTGCAATGCAAATTTATGTATTCTTAAACTATCCTACTTTGAACAATTGTCGCGACATGATTCACGAGTGCTGAAAATGACTCTTGAATGAGGCTAGGGTTACATGAATACAATTATATATTGAGTTTCTTAATCATTTTGTTTCAAAGACGACATATACAATTTACCCAACCTTTTACTAGTTAACTAGATTAATGTTCCAACTACGACATAGTAAAAATCGAGTCCTGCTCATCCAAATTGCACCCGACCATTATATCCCTCACATGGGTCTCACACCCATGTGAGTAATGGGCACAACATAGACATAAAATGTTGGGAAACCATACATTACTTAGAAAGAAAAATCAAAATTCTTCAAATATCATCTTTAAGCATAATGGAATTAGTTGATAATGAAAATCAATCGGCTTTATTCGAATCAATTGTCATATGTTTCAACCATTTAAAAAAGTATTAAGATGACAAGAATTAAACAAGGTAAGGTTTGGAACGACTGAAATGAAGCTACCCTTCTCACTTCCTACCACAATTGTTTCCCATTTTTAAACTCAAGTATTCACATGCTCAGTAAATTTTTAGAGTTAGTTGCAAAAAAATTGCAAAATTGATTTTATCAAATGGTACATAAATAAATATATAAAAATAGAAGCAAAAAGGAAAAATCTTAAATGGTCAATCAAAACAACCATAGATGTTAAATGGTGCAGTTGAGAAATGTGGGTCATGGCCAATATAACGGATCACACCAGTAAATTTTGGTTAACTTCAAAGCAAATTAAAAAATTTCATTTATTTACTTTCCTATTTTATCCATTCTCATTCTCGTGCTTTAAATTATCTAGACCTCTCAACCAAGATTGATAAATGATTTTTGAATTAAAGATGGCTGAAAATGGAAATCAGAATTACAATAATACTTAACTTAAAAAAATTGTGCAACTTAGTGGCCAAAAGTAGCAAGCTTCTGAACTAAAAATATCCCTTCCAATATAACTTTTATTTTTTTATTTTAAAATAAATACTAATTAAAATCTTAAATTTATTTTTATATAAAATAAAAATAAGTACATTGAATTTATTTTTTTATAAAATAAAAAATTCTTTAAAAAAATTTAGAAAAAATTGGTCAAAGTTAGAAAGGTAGTAATTTTATGGTAGGGTATAAATTAATAAGAGATCGTTGCTAATTTTGATTCCATGATGGAATCTATGAATGTAGCTATTGATGGTGCAATTGGTTTTTATTTGGAATTACAGGTTTTTAGTCCAACTCTGTTTTTCTCTCCCTTGAATTGAAGTACAAACTACAATGTGTATGCAAACATGAGAATGATGAGGTTGGTAGCAAGAGAGCATGGGATAAATGGGGCTAGACCTATTAGGTTTCGGGAGGGGGGGAGGGGCCCTCTCCAAAAATGTCTAGCAAGTTTCAAAGGATGAAGCAATATCAAGATGATTAGTTGGGTTTAAGAACGTTTGTGTTACCATTAATAAGAAAAAAATGTGTTTTAGTTTAGTTTAATAAGAGGAAAAAGAAGAACAAAAATGAGAATTTGCAATTTTCAGAGATTAATATTGAACACATATATGCTTGTACACAAGTGAGATGTTCTAACGTGTATAGAAGAGAAGATTGCTTACTTGAGAGAGAGAGAGAGAGACGGATTGAGAGAGAGGCGACTGTGGGATGGCAGTGGATGACAGTGGATGACGACAGGGACGGCGGTGAACGGTGACAGGGATGACGGTTGATGGCACTCCGATTACGCGCGTGCGAGATAGAGAGAGAGAGAGAAAGAAAGAAAGTGGGAGACAGAGAGAGAGAGAGAGCAGCGGTTGACTGAGAGGAAAAAATTGTGATAAGGTTTTTATAGGATTATTAGCGACGCTCAAGTCCATCGTTAGTAGTCCATCCACACGTCGCTAATGAATCTCATAATTAAACGGCACCATTTTAAGTTTTTCTTTTAAATAAATATAAGTATCCGCGACGGACGTTTGGGCGTCGCTAAACATATTTATGCGTCGCAAATAAATTCCCGCATGCGCCATTTAGAGCTTTTTCGTTATATTTGGTGACGTCCCTATGTGCGTCGCTAACGCTCAACATTAGTGACGCCTAAGCGTGCGTTGCTAAAATTATATTTTTTGGTAGTGCTATCTACTTCTTAGAACTCCCACAATTGATTATTATTTTAAACTAAAAGGCATTACATGTGATTAGACAATATGTAATTATTATTTAAGGAAAAAGTAAAAAAATAAATGGACTTGAATATTTAATGAACAATTTTAAATTATTTTGTCTTATAAATCTTTGAATCATAAAAAAGAAGGAACTGTAAAAACAAACAGTTAGGAAAAACAAATTAGAGATATTTTTCATCCTGTTAATGGGTGAGGAGAAGAAATTTCAAAAATTAAAATTTCAGATTTAAAATTACTTATTTTTTTCATTATTTTTTTTTATTTATAAAAGCTGACTTGGCTCTAAATGAATAACTCACATTATCATTTAATTTTTAATTTTTATTAAAATAATATATGAATATTGATCATGATAACATCATTTAGTTATATGATGTTATTTTTATATGATTTATTATTTTTTACTATCTCTATGTAGCAATTTGTTTTGTAGAAATTCATCTATACGAATTGGGGATTGCACATTGCTTGGACTTCTTCTCTGCTCTCTGCTCCAAAGTAAGATTGTAAATTATTAACAAAATGGAGCTTAACAAAATTATTAGATTAGGAAAAAGTGTGATTAAATAATATATATTTATTCTTTAAGGAAAAATAAGAATATTTCACGAAAGAGTAGAAAAAATAGACTTGAATATTTAGGAAATAATTTCACATTGTTTTGCCCTAAAAATTTTAGAATCGTAAAAGAAAAAAAATTGTGTAAAAAAGAGTTAGAAAAAAAATTAAAATTTAAAAAGTTAAAAAGAAAAAGAAAAAAAAAAGAAATGGGTTACCGGTGGTGGAACCAAAACAATAAAAAAAAGGTTTCCCCCTAAGTTTCAAAATTCTAAAATACTACACACACATTTATGTATAAAAAAGTGGTGGACCAATTGAATACAAAAGTAAAAAAATAAATGAATCAAAATTATTATTTTTCATTTAAGTTTAATATATAAACTTATTAACTACCATACTCTCATTACTATATTTTGAGTTTACTATAATAAGACACCAAATTCCCATCTGTTTTTTTATTTTAGTTTTGTTTTATATTTGATTATTTTTCTAATGTAAGATGATTAAATAAATTTTATTTTATTTTCATGCTCATTTTTCATATTACTTCAATTTAATTTCTCTCTCTTTTTTAATTTGTATTATTTTTTGTCTTTATCATTAAATTGTTATAAATTTTACAATACTTAAATTTACATAAAATATATCTTAATAATTTTTTACTTTATTCATGTGCAACGCATGTGTTAATAAACTAGTATATATATATATATATATATATATATATATATATATATATATAAGTAGAAAAAACAAAAAATGAGAGAATTGGCTTATAAGGTGTGGTAATGTTGTCTTAAAGAAATTGCTTTTTCCTATGTGAAGGGTGATAATGGTTCCAACAGCTCCAAAATACAACTCAACGTGCTCTCAGCAGCTCTCCTCAAAGCTCACAAGCACTAGGAAAAAGGGTAAACTAACCTTTCTCAGATTGCTCATAACATTTGTTAGAAATATGGTTTATATTCTTATAACAAGTGAAACTAGGTATATAGGTATTATATGCGGAGCGTAGCGAATAAATACAGTAAGGGTATATTAGGGTTTTAATGTATTCGATTAGGGTTATGATTTAACTACAATATAGTATAAATACGTTATACTCTTATTTTCCTACATAGTGAAAAAAGATAGCCGCACCCTGTAGATGTGGCACATTGCTAAACGATATAAATTCTCTGTGTCAATTTCTCTCTTTCTCTCTAATTCTTGTTGCATAAATCATTATTTTCACAACATCAATATAAAATAGTAAAGTGAAGAAGAATAATATATGTAAAGAACATGGAATGGTTTTGGCTAGTCTGGTTTTTTTTTTTTTTTTTTTTTTTTTTCGGTGAGAAGTTTTGGCTAGTATGTTGCTCTACAAAAATATATATATCTCAAATTAGAAGAAAATGTCAAGCCTTTTATAGGCAATTCAAGCTCTTCTAGTTAACTCCCTACTATTAAAGTCCATAAAACTCAAGTAAATATATAAAATTGATTTTCTTTTTGTTAAATGGCCAATAATTTTATGTACCTTTTGCATTATAAATATTCCAATTGAAGCATGAATCCATAACTTGCATGGTGGACTGTGATGAAGAGAAAGGTATCGAAGATCTAAGGACCAGAAGATTTGATTCCTTTGTTAAATTTGGAACTTCGAATGGCTCTTGCCTATACTTTTTCCTTAGTTCTCTTTGATCTAGTATTGCTGTTTCAGTTGGCTAATGTAGAGAACATATCCCAACATCGTTGTCCACCGTCTTTTGACTCTGGAATTATTGGTCAGATCAACTATCCTTTCGTCAATAATGCGCATTCAGGTTGCGGGTGGGGAGTAAGTTCTGATGAACTACAGCTAAAGGAATACAAAGGCTAATACCATTATAGTTCATGACCTTGAGCTTTAACATCAAATAGACTTTGAAATTTGTGATTCTTTTCATAACTTAACTCTTCCACATTATGATTACATTTCCTTTCCAATATTCAACAATCTCACCTTGTTGCTTGATTTTAACTAGGAGACACATGATTATTTTAGTGGTTATCACACTTACAAAAACTACTCAGACTACACTCTCTCCTATGTATATCCTCATCCTCGTCCGCGTCCAACTCCTAATTGTTCGGCTACTCAAATGTCGATGTCACTGCCCGACCCATATATACAGAAATGCCACTGACCTATTTGAACTATTGGGTGTTGAATTCTCTGTTTAGTTGACTCTGACCGGCGCTTGTAAGCAATGTCACTATAGGAGGAAAATATCTACATAAAAATTATATCTTCCAATCTGTGTATGCAAAAAAGGTCTTTTGCTTTTCTTGATATATGTACTGCCATTTCTATACTAGACCACAAATTAAATTCAAAATTCTCAATCAATACGACTCTGCTCCATATGGATTTGTTCCTTACCTGGGTTTCATTGTATTTTGCTCATATCTAATTAAGGTTTTAGAAATTTCAAACTTAAGTTCTTTTGCTTGACATTGTTTAACCTGACTTGGTATTTTTAAACCCAAAGGGGTTGGCCGAATGGAAGCGGACTGCTGCGAAGGGACTTATCTCCTGAACTCGCAGATTTGAGTTTCACAGTCAGTAATTCTTGGGGTCACCCGCGTCTTATTCGTAAGAACATGACAAAAACTGATAAAGATGGTAGAGATTAGTCTCGAGATATGCACAAACTGGCCTGGGACACTCTTCCTTATAAAAAAAAATAAAAATATTACTTGGTATTCTTAAAAAAAAAATAGAGAGCTAACCTTTCTATGGTCTTAACTAAAGAACCTAGAAATAACACCAGTTCAATAATAGATATCTCATGATTACCTTGCATTAAATGGAAACAAACTATCCTAAAGTTTTTTTTTTCAAAAATATATAGTTAAGTCATCTGCAAAAGAGCATTTTGTGTCAAGATTGTTTATAATATAAAGTACCCCAACCCCTACATTTAAATTCATGACATTTTTTAATAGTAAGATTGATATGTAGATCTAATTCAACGATCATCTGAATACTTAAATGCATACAAGTATTATTTCTAGGGTTCATATTTTTCCTTCCAAATTTGTTACGTGGGCCAACCAATTGACTTCTCTAGCTGGTGAACTGAGAACCAGTCCTATCACCTACATTTTGGTATCAAATAAAGCAGCCAGATTTTAATTAGGAAAAAAAAAAGTTGGATGGAAAATGGTTAACGAACTTGGCATGGTAAAATCCACCATCCTTAGATAAAAATTTGTACAAGTAATAGTCCTTATATTGTAGTTAGGATGGATTGGTCATTGGTACCAGGGGGGCAATCTAACAAACACATGGTCTTTAGGATCTTTGATATTAGTTCATCTTCGTCTGCAATGCAAATTATGGATACAATATTTCAATTGGTTGTTTTATGCTCAGGAGATATAAGGCATAACACATTAATTTCCCAAATAGAACTTCGGGTTATTCAATTTTTTAACAAGAAGCTAATTCCTTAACAGTTATAGTGAAAGGTCATGAAAGTCTTCGTCTTCATCAATCAAAAAGGCCCCATTATTATGTTATGGTCTACTTGTGCAAAGACTGGTTTCTAGTTCAGGCCGGCTTAAGACCATTTGAGGTCTAAAGCGATAATTATAAATGATAATTTTTTTTTCACTTTTTGAGATATAAGAAGAATTAATTTTTAATAAAAACGCAATTTAATGATTAAACTTTTATTAACCTTAAACTTCTAGTTTGAATTATAATATATCCACAAAATTTGGTGTATTTTTTGTTTGGTAGAATTCTATTGACCTTACACTTCTAATTTGGATTAACCTATAAATACATAAAATTTAAGTTTTCTTTTTATAATTTGACTTTTATTGGTCTTGCACTTCTAATTTGGATTGGATTAACAAACAAAAATATAAAATTTGGAATTTTTTTTTGTAATTAGACTTCTATTGGTCTTACAGTTCTAGTTTAGATTAATTTACATAGATATAAAATTTTGGATCTTCTTTGTAAGTGGGGCCTAAAGCTATTACTTCATTGGCCTTATGCTTGAGCTGACCCTATTCTAGTTGGAAGCTACAACAAATTGAAGCAAAAAAAAATATAGGTTATACAAGATTGTGCACAAAATCAATAACAATACTTATGTTGTTGATTTACCAGAAAAGCATGGATATCGCAAGGACTTTGAATGTTACTAGTCTATATAAGTACCGTGAAGAAGAGTCTCTCTATCCAGATTTGAGTTTTCTTCAAGTAAAGGAGACTGATGTAGAACGTGAGATAAAGACTTCTTATCCAGTTGGGAACCTAAAGTCCAAGTCAAACTGCTAAGTGATAGATTCTTCTTTCCTATTCCAGTTTCTAAATTTGATCTTTATCTTAATCTAGTTTCTGATCATATCTCAATCTTGTTTCTAAATTTGAGCTTAGCTCAAATTTTAGTATTTCCTAGTTATATTTGGATTTTAATATGTTTTAGATTTCTAGTCAAGCTAGGATTTTTCTCTTTCTATATAAATATGATGTACAAAATATCTATTATTTAGTTTTCAATATTAATAGAGATTTTAAATTTATAGATTATTCACATGTGTTTGTGATTAATTCCATATTTAGGAATTTGACGTGTTTAATCCCTAGTTGATGTTTCGTGTTGGGTCAGGTTGAAACCCTAATATCATCAATGATGAATTTTGTACGAAGTGAGAAATTTGAATATTGTCAATATAATAAAAATGATGTCTATGTAATTTTAAACAATATAGAAGAGATTCATGTAATTATCATATAATTCGAGAGATGTTAGCATAATTATCCCAAAAAATAATTTCACCATAATTTTCCATTTTTTTGGGTACAATACTCATTGTAATTTTTTAATTTATGTTTTTTACCCCAATATCATAGGGAAAAAAGGTCTCATCATCATTTTCTTTTTCACTCAAATTGTAGTCCGTAATCACAAACTCAATAGTTGTGGTCTTAGAAGGTTATTTAAGTACAAGATTCACATGTGTGAATACGCTTAGAGACCAGACGCTTGTGCAGTTATTGTGGATCATTTACAAAGTTTCGAAAAACACTCTATAAAGGTAACTATGATTTATCCCTCTCGTAGTGTGTAAGACTATTTTGTATACATCATAGACTGATCATGATATGATGAAATCAATCATTTTAAGTTTTTAGTTTTGTTGTGCATAGGATGCTTGATGATTCATTCAACACTATGGTGTCAGAAGTTATAGGACAAAGGATTGTAGTTGATCCAAATGAAGTGGCACACATGCTAGGAATCTCTTGTGCTCCTCCTTTGGTGGCTACTAGAGTTTACCCATTAGTGGATGAGCTTCTTATGGTCGTTGAAGTGATCTTTACTATTTTTGAAAGGAAGCATAATGTGAAGTCATACCAATCGAAGTTGCGCCAATCATTTTAAGAGGGAATATGAAGTTCTCAATCCTATTGTGTCTCATAATATTTCTGATAAAACACGTGTAAATAATGAGCAAAAAAATGTGCATGAAGAAAAAGAGTCCTCATAAAGACAACAACTTGAATGGATAAAGATTCCACCGGCTTGATAAAGATAAGTCTTTGAATAACAAACAAAGACTCAATCCACATGGAGATAACTTGGCAGTTGCATCATTTGCATTGTAGATAGTTTTTTTGAATAATTCTAGAATTCTCTTTTATTATCTTTTGTAACTATATCTATCTAATTCTAGAATTCTCATAAATAATCTTTTGTAACTACATGATATATATCACCAATAATATAGTTTGTGCCTCAAAGTTTTTGTGAGAGCCCATTCACAAGTTTATTATTTTCTTTATGGTATTAGAGCTCTAGGCTTTCTTACAAATTCAAGAATGGTAGGATCATCAACCTCATCATTTTCTCTTACTACATCAAATCTTCCTCACTTTATTTCAATAGTTTTAGTAAAATTAAATGCTGCAAACTACTTAATATAGAGAATGCAAGTTCTTCCTTTAATCTAGAGTCTAAAACTTATGGATCACCTTACTAAAGAGGCTCCATCACTTAAGGTGATTGAATCAGAGAAAGAGGTTGCAAATAAAAACTATGAAGAATGGTGGAACATAGATTTGTTATTGCGAAGTTGGATCATTGGTACACTATCTGAAGAAGCTCTCAATCGCGTTGTTGGATTGAGCACTTCACAAGAAGTATGGAATTGCTTAGAAGAGACTGTATTAACAAGCCACCAAAGAGAGAGAACTTCAGTTAAAGGAAAGCATGATAATGGAGAAATATTTGATGCAGTTCAAACCTTTCCATGATAGCCTTGTGGCTATTCAAAAGCCAATTTCAGATGAAGACAAAACAGTTCAATTTTCTCAAGACCTTGGGAAAAATATGATGTGTTTATAACAACAATGCTTTCAAAACCCCCTTTTTCAACCTTTAACGAGTTCATCACAACCTTTCAAAATTATGAGCTTTGTTTTCAGACAACCGAGCCTAGAAGAAAAATTGGATCTAAATTCAAATATGGCATTCACAGTACATCAAGGTGAAGGACGATCAAATACCCGCAATCGTGGGTATTACCAGAACTTTAATTCTAGAGGCCGTGGTTTTTCTCCAACAAATCAAAATTTGAATTTTCATAGAAATGGAAAT
The DNA here is from genome assembly GCA_008638375.1 of Nyssa sinensis. Classification (NCBI taxonomy): domain Eukaryota; kingdom Viridiplantae; phylum Streptophyta; class Magnoliopsida; order Cornales; family Nyssaceae; genus Nyssa; species Nyssa sinensis. Next base: position 45,204,426 of record CM018032.1, read on the forward strand.
CAAGTTCATTCTCTTTCTTAATCACCTTTTCACACTAGTTCAACCCATTATGCTCAAAGTGCTGCAGTTTATAATAATCGCAACTCTAATACTCAACGGCCCTTTTTTCAAGGTTCAGGAATTAATTCTTAAGGCACTGCCTCTCAATGTCAAATTTGTAATCGTATTGGTCACACAACATTCAAATGTTGGTACTGATATGACTACTCATATGACGTAACTACATCATCGCCTCAAACATTCACTTTATCGATTTCTTTTTCAGTTCCATCCAATTCAGATCCAGATTGGTATCCAGATACAGGAGCCACCTTTCATATGACTTCAGACCTAGGTAATCTACAATCTTCTACTATTTACAGAGGTTTTGATAAAGTTATTGTAGGCAATGGGTCTAGGTTACAGATTTCTCATAATGGACATACTTCTCTGGACTCCTCTCATGGAAAATTGAATCTCTCTGATGTTTTGGTAGTGTTTGAAATTCAAAAAAATCTTATTTCTGTTAGTCAACTAACAAAGGACAACTCTTGTGTCTTTGAATTTTCCTTTTCTGGTTTTAAGATGAAGGACAGACTAATAGGTCAGATCCTAGCAATTGGGCATAGAAGCGGTGATCTTTACTCTTTAAATAAAGCAGGTGCATCTAAAGCACTTGTTGTAGTAAAATTAGGCAGGGCTATAGGTAATCTATGGCATCAATGACTGGGACATCCAAACTCCAAGCTTCTCCATGTGCTATCCTCTCAGTAACTTATTGATATATTGAGTTGGTTACATCGTGAGAAAATTTTTATAAGTTGTCAGATGGGAAAAAGATGTCATTTACCATTTTTATTGAATAATAGTTGATATACCATAATTTGGTTGTAGTATTCAGAGCGCAACAGGTGTCAACAAGGAGTTTTTTAGTATACAGATCACGAGATGGTTAGTTTATCCAACCGACTAAGCATAAAGAGTTCAGAGGTAAGGGGTTCCAAACTGGTCACCGTCTTCCATAGGTTACCAACCTCAATAAAAAGAAACACAATTCAACATGCTAACTACTATCGACAGATATCTTCAAGTCCCTGCTTTCATGGCTCCTAATCCTACTCAACTTAGGAGAACTATAACCTATAAATAAGGCTACAAGGTACTCACTAAAAGGCATGTTCAATTCTTCTATTGAATTACTGTCTTTATTTCTATACTGATTTTATCATCAAAATGGCTACCACTGGAGCCTTCCTGGTGACCTTCTGATATTAAGTTCTTGACAAGTAGTTTGGAAGGAGAGGCCTTCAAACCAGAAAAGTTTAACATCAATTTGGTGCCGTTTGTGGGAACGATAATCATTCTCATTATTTGTTATAAAAAACTAAGCTACTTTTCTTAAAGAATCAATGGCTCCAAACCTTCATCCCAAAATGAATTCTCAAAACCCTCAAAATTTGCCTCATACTGGAAGAGGAATGGGACAAACACCTCTTCGTCTATAACAACAGCTTGATTAGATTCAGCGGTAGTTCGATCAGATATAGGAACAACTCACACACATATCATAGACTCTGGTCTCACTGGTTCAAAACCAAAGAAATAATCATCTTCCTCCTACTAACGTTATTCAGGGAGGACCTCAACCTCCCTCCACCACCACGAACAGAGGATCCCACAATGAAGAGCCACCCAATGCACAGCCGGTATACCCTCATAGTACCATCCACATGGATACTGATCCCCAATCGTCAACAGCTATCAGAAGAGGAATACCGTCATTTTGCCCTACCGTCCATTATCAAAGCAGGACAAGAATACCAATCCCAATGACCTCTGGAGCCTAAGCTAGCATATCAAGGACTTCAGCCTCTAGAAGTCCCACGTTTACCACTCTTAGAAGAGTAGCACCTTTCTACTGCCGCAAGACAAATTCCCCCCATAAGTCCAGGGCTCAAAAATATGAGATAAGACCAACAATAAGCACCAATGGTGCAACAAAATATGTCTAGGGCCCTTTAAAAGGTAGAAGAAATAGCTGATTTCCAAGATCTAACAATCTCAACCAAGGGGTTCCACGCCCCTTCAGAACAAGATGAGTTAAGCAAATTACTCAATAGGTTCTCTACGCCGTTCACTCCTACCATAATGACGGAGGAATGACCCAAGAAGTTTATTGTCCTAAAATTCACTCCTTACAACAAGTCTGAAGGTCTTGGAGACCACTTGTCTCATTATCAACATACAATGGATTTACACAGAGCTATCGACACCTTTATGTGCTTAACCTTTGTAACCAGCTTAAAGGATACCACCCTTTAATGTTTTCACAAAATTCCTAAAAAATAGGTCAACATATTTTATGAACTCAGTAGGGTGTTCCTTGACCGCTTCCTAATAAGCAGGAAATTCAGAAAATGGCTTGAGTTCTTACTTACTATCAAGAAAGAAAAGGGAGAATCGTTACTAGAGTATGTAGCTCATTTCGATACCAAACTCACAGAAATGAACGACTACAGTTCAAGTTTCCTAGTAGTCGCCCTCACTTCAAGGTTAGGGCCTAGACCCTTTCAGGATTCTCTAACCAAGAATCCTCCTACCGATATGGCAGCACTCATAGATAGAGCATGAAAATATATTAATCTAGAAGACACCAAAGCTTCCTTCCAAAAGGCTAAAGAGAAAGCTCAGAAGGACAAGCAAGTTCAAAAGAGAGACAACAGGGACAATAAAAAGAGAACCAGGAGTCTCGACAAGAGAACAACATCAAGAGCACAAAATAACTCGGGCTCTGGAAGGTACAAAACTTATACCCTATTAAATGCTTCCCTTACTCTTATACTCTAGCAGGTCTAGACTCGTGAAAACCTGAAGTGGCCAAAATCGTTGAAAAGCAACCCAAACTTCAAGAATAGAAACAAGTATTATGATTTCCACAAAGAGTAGGGGTACACCACTGAGGAGTGTAGAGCTCTGAAATAGGAGATAGAGCACCTCATCAAGAAAGGACAACTAAAATAATTTGTTCGCCAAGACAGGTGGCAGAACCCCAAAGACGAGAAGCCCTTTCAAAGAAGGCCAAAGTAGAGGCCCAAACAAAGGAAAAGTTCAGAATGATCAGCAATAACCAAATAATCAACAAGTCATCTTCGTACTTTATGTTGACAATGCAATGGTTGGAATGTCTAACCAGGCTAGAAAAAGATATGCTCAGGAAGCAAAGGTAGAGCCCCATATCATCCAAATCTCGACCATTGAGAAAAAGATGTGGACAAAACCTCAAATAGAGTTTTCTAAACTGGACCTTATCGGTATACATTGCCCCTACAACAATGCCCTTGTTATCTCGCTCAAAATTATCAATTTTGATATCAGAAGGGTTCTTGTAGACACTGAGAGCTCTACTAATGTACTGTTCTACGAAGCCTTTAAATAGATAAAGCTCGATCCTAAGGACATTAGAGTTACTCATGTAGTAATGGCAGGGTTCAATGGAAACCTCAGTTTTCCAATAGGTATAATTGATCTGCCTACCACAATAGGGGAGGGAGACGAACAAAAGTCCTTGATCTTAGAATTCATGATCCTAGATGCCAAACCCCCTTATAATGTCATTATTGGGAGGCCTTGGATTCACCAGATAGGGATAGTTACTTCAACCCTCTATCAATGCCTTAAATTTGCTCACAAAGACAAAATGCTCACTATTAAAGGCTGTCAGCCCACTGCCTGGGAGTGTCATGCCCTCGCACTCAAAGAAAGAGCCCCCAAATAACAATTACAGTATCATCACAAAGAAGAAGAATCTTTTTATCCAAACCTTTGCGATGCCGAATAATGTCTTTTCGAAATCGAAGAGCCATTGAATCCTAGAGGAACGGATAACATGGTCAAGCTAATGGAGGTGGCCAACAAAGTGCTAGTTAGTACTGAAGAAGAGGGAAAGTATTTACAAATTGGCTCAGCTCTGTCTCCCTCAGAGCAAGAGGAGATTGTTAAATTTTTAAAAGCCAACCTTTCGGTATTTTCCTAGGAGAGTAGAGATATAGAAGGAATAAACCCTTACTTCATTTCTCACAAGATGATGATAGATCCAGACCACCCTCTCGTAAGACAGAAGATGATGACATTTGCTCCAAAACGTCATAAGATCATCAACAAAGAAGTCGATAGGTTGCTTGATGATGGGATGATAAAAGTGTTATTTTACCCAAATAACTTGCTAATATAGTCCTTGCAAAGAAGAAGAATGACAAGTGGAGAGTCTGTGTCGACTATACCGATCTTAATAAAGTTTGTCCTAAAGACAACTTTCCTTTTCCCAAAATTGATCAACTTGTGGATGCTACAATAGGTCACGAACTTATAAGCTTCATGGATGTTTACTTTGGGTACATTTAGATCCAAATATATCATTCAGACCAGAAGAAAAATCTTTTATATCAGAATGAGGTCTCTATTATTATAAAATGATATCGTTCGGTCTAAAGAATGCTGAACCGACTATATCAAAGGCTTTTAACAAAATGTTTGTCCTCTAGATCGGAGATACAATAGAAGTCTACATCGATAATATGCTTATCAAAAGTGTTTGGAAGGCTGACCACATCCAGCACTTATCCTAAACATTTTACATCCTAAAGGAACACATAATGAAACTTAACCCATCAAAGTTTACCTTCGGGATTATAGAGAAAAAATTCTTGGGTTTCCTGGTCTCCCAAAGGGGCACTGAAGTAGATCCTTCTTAGATCAAGGCTTTGATCGATCGAGAATCCCCCAAAAATAAGAAAGATATTCAGTGATTAAATGGCAAGATAGTAGCACTGAATATGTTTATCTCTAAATCGACGAATTAGTGCCTTTCGTTCTTTAAAGCTTTGAGGGGAAGTAAGGCCTTGGAATGGACCTCTAGGCATGAAGAAGCCTTCCAACAACTGAATGAGTATTTAGCCTCTCTCATTCTCCTTTCGAAGCTAATGCCAAGAGAAAGGCTGCTCATATATTTGGCCATATCAGAAAATGGGTTAGCTTTGCCTTAATTAGAGAAGAAAAAAAAGATTCAGAGGCCCTTCTTCTACTTTAGCAAAGCACTCTTTGACACTGAAACACGTTATTCTGAAATTGAAAAATTGGATTTAGCCTTGGTTATATCTGTTTGGAAGCTTAGGCCATACTTCCAAACTCATCCCATCGTAATCCCACATCTTATCCTTTGAAATCAATCCTTCACAAACCTGAAGTTTCTGAATGAATGGTTAAATGATTCAGTGGAGTTAGGAGAGTTTGACATATCTTATATTCCACGAACTGCTATCAAAGCTCAGACATTAGTAGATTTGATAGCTGAATTTATTGGAACACAACACTCAAAAGCTTAAACCACTACAGACACTTTGGGATAGGATACTTTACACAAATGGTTCCTCTATGGACAAGGGCTTTAGAGTAGGAATAATACTTCAATCCCCTTATAGGATCATAACTAAAAAGGGGCCGTTAGTTTGGGGTTCAAAGCCTCTAACAATAAAGTTGAGTACAAAGCACTTATCATTGGGTTACAACTAGCTTTGGAGTGTGAAACAATAAACCTAAAAGTATTTTCTGATTCTCGGCTTGTAATCAGTCAAGTCCTTGAGGAGTATTCGAACAAAGATAACAGCATGATATGGTATTCAGAATTGGTGGAGTCATTAAAAAAATCTTTTCTCAAAGTTACCATTCAGAAGATTGAAAGAAATTAAAACTCCAAAGTTGACACACTAGCAAATATGGCTTCCTACTTGAAGCCAGAAAGGGATGATACGGTGAAAATCTCTTACCAACCAAGTCCCAACATTGAAATGCCACAGGCTTCTCAAGTTTCAAAATAGTCTCCTAATTGGATGATCCCCTTTATCAAATTCTTAACAGATGGACTGCTTCCAGAAGATAAAAATCAAGCGAGAGTGGTCCGAATCAGGGCGGCTCGGTATTTAATCCTTAAAGAAAAAATTTACCGAATGAAGCTCACACGCAAACCATCCTGCTGTGTTTGGCTCTAAAGGAAGCTCATTACGTCTTGGCCGAAATACATGAGGGGATATGTGGCAACCATAATAGTGGGAGGACTATTTTTCACTGAGCACTGACTTAGGGCTTCTAGTAGCCCAGTATGCTAAAACATGCAAAAGAATATGTTCGAAAGTGCGATAAATGTTAATGTTTTGCTTCCTACCAACACCAACCTCAGCATGAGCTCCTCCCCATTACCAATCCTTAGCCCTTGGCTTAATGGGTAACAGACATGGTAGGGCCACTACCAAAGGCCCCTCAGAATATAATATTTTTACTAATCGCCATTGATTACTTCTCAAAGTGGGGAGAAGCAGAACCTTGAACTAACATCATAAAGGTGGAGGTAAAGAACTTCACTTGGAAGAACATTATATGCAGGTTCGGCATCCCTAAAGTCATTATTTTAGATAGTGGAACACAGTTTACAGGAAAAGTATTCAGGAAATTTTGTAAAGATCTCCACATTAGTCACAATTTCTCCTCTCTAGGAAATTTGCAGGCTAATTGGTAAGCTGAGGTCACAAACCGAACCATTCTGGAAGACATAAAGAGAAAGTTAGAAGATGGGTCGAAGAGCTTTCTACTAGGCCTATCGAACTACTTGGATAACTCCAACTACAAAGACATTATTTTTGCTCACTTATGGGACCGAGGCCATCATTCTTTTCAAGATTGGTATGCCGACCCTTAAAATAAACCTCTTTGATCAAGCAATCAACAGTCAAAAGCTCACGAAAAATCTTGATCTCTTGGAAGAAAAATACGAACATACACAGATCAGGACTGAACCCTACCAACAAATGATGGCCAAATACTTCAACAATGGGTTAAACTCCGTTAATTTTTAGCTCAGAGATCTCATCCTAAGAAGAGTGTTCCCAAACACTGAAGATCCTACCATAGGAAAGATATCCTCTAATTGGGAGGGGCCTTACAAAGTAACCAAGATTGTTAGACCTACAACTTATTGGTTAGAAGATTTGGGTGGGAGACTTGTACCGAGGCCTTGGAATGTTGAGCACCTATGCAAGTACTATCAGTAAAAATTGATCCCTAAAAACCTTGTATTTTATTACAAGTGCCACAAGGTTTGGTCCATTTACTAAAGATCTCACCATAGGAAAGCTTTCCTCTAATTGGGAGGGGCCTTTCAAAGTAACCAAGATTGTTAGACCTACAACTTATTGGTTGGAAGATTTGGCTGGGAGACCTGTATCCCAGGCCTTGGAATGTTGTGCACCTACGCAAGTACTATCAGTAAAAATTGATCCCTAAAAACCTTGTATTTTATTACAAGTGTCACAGGTTTGGTCCATTTTTTCTATCTACTTTAGTGTTTGTCAAATGCACAGACCCTTAAAAACTTTATATTTTATTACAAGTGTCACAGGTCTTGTAATACGCTGACTCAGAATATGGCACGTAAACTGAGATAGGCCGGGTCGAGTAGTGTAAAACTGAAATATAAACTTGTACATTTATCGAAATACGTAAATAGAAAATAAGTAAAATATAATTAATTATGTATATGTTAATATACATGTATATATACACATAGGCTAACATATACATATATACATACATACAGAATCATATACGTACATGAATAATCATGCAAGTTGCATGCAAAGGCATGCACAGAGGTGTCGGTAGTGTGCGAGTGTGTGAGAGAGAGAAAGTGTTAGTATCTGTAATATGTATACTATATATTATATATACAAATATCTGATAAAATCTAAAGCAAAGAAAGAAAAGAAATCAACACAAAATAAAAAGGAAAATAAAAAGAGGTAAGTGACTGTCGGCAGCACACACTAACAATGTGTTAGTGTGTGTTATGCTGTAAAATTTGTATATATATTATAAAATATAAATAAGCAAGAGCAACAATCTTAAAATAGAGAAAAAAAAGTCAGATTGAAAGCAAGGAAGAGAAAACAATGGCATGAAAGTAGAGAAAAAGAGTCAAGAAAGTAGGAGAGAGAGAGAGAGAGAGAGAGAGAGAGAGAGAAGTAAGCTGTACGTTGTTGAGGCTATATATATATATATATATATATATATGCGTGTGATGTTTGAGAAGAAATTAGAAAACAAGGAAGAAGTAGAGAAGTTGAGAGCAGTTTAGAAGGTTTCAGAAGGATTCTGGGGATTCGAAAGAAAAGAGGAAAATCATAAGGAGGAGGAGATACTGCCACTAAGAAAATCAGAAAAGGTATTTAAATTCTTTTCTATTTTTAATTTTTAAAAGCATGAAAAGTAGTTTAAAATATGGAGTCTTGTAAAGCATGAAATTGTAGTTTATTTTGCAAGAAAAATCAAGTAAAATGGTTAAGAAATAACCTAGAAAACCCTAGTTGTAGGTAGAAGAATAATCAAATTGGTGGAGCTGTTTAGGGAGTTTTGTGGAGTTTAAACAATGAGGATCTATTCCTCTTTTGTGCAGGAAGAAAATGGAAGAAAAAATGAGTGTAAACCATGGCTGAAAAGCCACGAAATGAAAAAAATAGTAATTGGCTAGAAAACTGAGAAAAGAAAAATTGAGCTGTTTCATTGAGGGAAATGGAATTTTTGCTGATTCCGATCACCGTCGCCGGAGAGGGTGACCGGAGCCTCGCCGGAAAATCGAGGAAGGGGATGAACAGTGGGTTTTAAAACGATGCCGTATGGTGATGGTAGGGAACTACACTGCGTCGTTTTAGCTAGGGTTGTTTTAATTTAAAAGAGGGAATTGGGAGTGTTTGGGTGCAGGCTTAAGAAATTAAATTGAGATTGAAATTAAGATAGGGATAGCCTATCCCTGTTTCAGTCTATTAGCCACTGTTTGGCTATTCTGATTTAGAATAGTAAAACCTAAAATTATGAATTAACCCAGAAGTTTTAGAAATTTCACAAAGACCCTAATTTCATGGTTATTACGAAATGACCCACAGAATAAAATAATTAATTTAATATTAAATTAATTAATAAGTAAAATTTATAAAAATGTTACTAAGTCAAAAAGGAGTCAAATGGACTCCGATTAAAGCGAAAAAATAGTAAATTTTTATTATTTTGAGTATTCCAGACTCAATGGAGGAGTCCGATTTATGGAAAGAGGTCTTGAGTAGTAAGAACCCGTAAAAATGCAAAATGACTGTTTTGCCATTTTTGGTACAAATGTCCGAATTGAATTCTGCGAAAGCCTAAACCGACTTTGTTCGACTTTCTGGATTCAGTAGTAGAGGCTATTTTAGTAAAAGAGATAGCAATAGTAAAGAGACATAAAATTTGATGAATAACATAGTTCATATAACTAAAGACTGAAATGCGTTTTATGAATCATAGGAACGCCAAGAGGAAATGAGAAGGCGGTTGAACCTTATAGTGAGATACAGTAAGAGGTAAGTAATACCCGATCTCTGCATCTGCTACTTCTAGCCATGTCAACAACTTTTCATATATTACCTATTGTATTCCATACATGCCAGAAGTTATTGAGTCCATATTTGATATTGTTCTATCTTGTGGAAAGTGTTTATTGATTGCCATATATTTCGATCATGATTTTGTACAGTTGTGCATAGATTCTTTTGTACACTTGTACCTAGGGCCAAAAGGGGCTAACCAGTTATGTTCGCGGTAGCCTCGTAACCATAGCCTTCGAAAAGCTATAGTTATATTATGTAATCAAGAACTAGTTATAATTCCACTATATTCTCCATGGAAAGTAGCATGATCCTGATATATTATTAGTACTAGATTTGTGCTCAGCCACAAACTCCATCTGATGCTTACTATGACCTTCGGGTCGGGGTTCCAAAAGGGGAACGTTATCTACACGTGGTCATGCGAGGCATGGCGCACATTTACACGTGGTCATGTGAAGCATGGCGCATAACAGGTTATAGAAACAGTTCAGGGGTATGCCGGGCCCTAGAGTTAGAGTGCATCCACTGTTGTTGATATCACTATCATTATTGATTATCATAGCTTGATCATGTTATACCATTATGAATGATCATTAGATTTCACAACTTTTTATTGGGTGCATATGATTATGCTTGAGGCAGCTCATGACTGTAGCAGTATGATTATGTTATCAGATAGATTTTTCATTGAGTTATCATTTGAGCTTCCTACCATTTGATATTCATTGATGAGTTCCATATTTCTTAATTGCTATCATGTTTGCATACATCCTAGTTCTTTTATGGATTATGCTTTCTATACACACTTGTACATATACCAGAGCAAAGGATAATCACTTCTTGAGTTTTCATAGCTCATACAGATACTACTTAATTTTTTAGGCATAGATATCAAGAACAAATGTTAGAGCCTGATAGCTTAGAGCTGGACATTACTTCTTGAAGTCTGTATTTTGAGAATAAATATATATATAGCATGAAATTTTATTTAAGTCTTCTGCTGTTATGTTATGATATGATAGTTGTTGCACGTTAGTAGCACTGATTGTGTAGCAAGTTTCAGAAGAGACCTAGGTTCGGCAAAAGGTTCAGATCGGGGTTTGCGATTCGAGATTCGTAGAGGGTGGGTTTCGAGTCATGACAGGTCTAGTCTATTTACTATTGTAGCATTGCCACTTACGTACAGACCCTTAAAAACCTTGTATTTTACTACAAGAGTTACAAGTCTGGTCCATTTACTGTTGCGTGATTGCCAACTATGTACAGACCTTTAAAAATATTGTATTTTACTACAAGTGTTATAGGTCTGGTCCATTTACTATTGCGGTATTTCCACCTATGTATAAACCTCTAAACATCTTGTATTTTACTAAAAATGTTACTGTCATGTCCCGAAACCCACCCTATGCGGATTAGGGGCAGTGACCGACACTGTCACTCGGATAGGCTATACGAAATCAAATGAATTGCACAAGTGTGATAAAAAAAAAAATTTCTTTATTAATTGCAGAAGCTACACATATGCAACTCATCTAATCACAAATCGAACCCTAACAATCATCAATAATAATATCTTAAAGTATAATTTCTATCATCATAAATCACCATTTAAATTTAACATCATCTCTAGTGACACCATGTCACAATAAAAAATATTAACATTAATGTTACAGGATACATATTCAAATTATGGCTTGGAGTTATACGTCATCAACATTGCCTACAGTATATCACTAGCTCCACTAGTCCCATCATTTCATTTCTTGCCATATGGTGTTACCTGAAAAATTGTTATAAATCAGGAGTGAGCTAACTTAAGCCCCGTAAGTAAATTCCCTCGCTTTGCCATGGGTTAGGGTTAGTTTAAAATAGAGAATGCAACAAATGGCAAGCGAAAGGATATAACAAAATAGTCAGTCACAAGGAAAGTGAATCACTAAAAATGACCCGTGAGTCCAAAAGGCACATCCCAAAGCAGCTTGAAAAAGGCGATGTAAGCAATTTAGTAAGACAACAATAGGGATTCAGCACATACAATAATCAACTGCAAAAAATCACAAGATATCAAATCGAATTCAATGATAGGCTTAGAAAGCGTATCCACAATCAAAGAGTACATCATCAGATTATGATCAAAGTATAAGATGTGTAATATATAACAAATGAATCTAATATATGCTATCATCAAATAGGGCCTGGCTACCCCCCCACCATACAGCACTCATTCAGGTTCACTCCTCATCTGGGTTTCCTTAAATAACACCAAGAGCTTTTATCAAATCTCATGTCCTCAACAGACTAAGTGTTGGGTATCATTCCTAATCACCGACTCGTAAGTCCTCATCAGCATCTAAAGAATCAGGATGGGCATTGTGACAGACACAACTCCCAGCACTCATAATAATATTATAATTAGATGAACTCCACAAGAAACGCACATATGCATGGAATATCAAATTCACAGCAAATGAGAAACACAATAGTTTTCCTATATCTAAATCAAGGGTTATAGAAATGTACAAGCAATCACACCAAAACATTGGCAATAGGAATCTCAACATATCCATAAGGAAGTACAAGTATCAAATTTATGGAAATTAGATAACTGATAGGTGTGTATAAAGAGTACAAATTGGTAGCATCGAGAAAAATATAATTATGACATGGCTAAGGAATACCACACTTTAGAGTTCGGGTTTACTTACATTGGGTTCTTAGCATTACATTCCCACACTAGTACCATAGCAGCTATCCTATAACTTTGTTCCATTTTTCCATCATTTGGGTGATCATATAATCACAGATCAAAAATGCATTGCATAATGAATTAGTATATTCGATTAAGAGATCTTAAAATTTCTAATTTACGGTTCCCTGATGCTTTATAGTTTATTTGGCCCTTCAAGAGCAAATTGGTAATTTACACTTTTTAACGTCCCATATTTTTTCGTACACAATTTACTTATTCGGACTCCATTTTGAGTCCATTCGGCCCCTGTAACATCTTAAGGACGTATTCGGTATTTTTTAGTTTGTTACGGGTCTCATTTTTCTCAAATGGATGTTACCGTCAAGTCCGGAGTATTAAATATAATTAATTTAGGCTTTTTCAGATCTTAATTTGCATATATGTGAATTACATTAAGCCTAGGGACATTTTTATAATTTTACACTTTTACGTGCCATATTTTTTTGTACTTTGTTTATTAAAACGGACTCCATCGTTGAGTCCGAAATGTCAAAGAATGTCAGAATATGTCACCTTTGACATTTAAAGTATGTATTTTCATAATCATCGGAATTCAATTGGTCACTTAATTAATCATTAGACATATTTAGAATTATTCTAATTTGTCCGTTCATATTTTTTGGAATTTAATTTCATAAATCGGACTTTGCCACTAAGTCTGAAACGCCCAAAAAATTAGATTACACTATTCTTTTATTTTAATTGGCCTAATTTTGACCTAAGAGCATTTTGGTAATTTTTCTTATAATTAAAAAGATTTAAAATTAATATTTAATTAATTTCTTGGGCCATTTCGTAATTCACCAAAACTGTTGGAGTCATTTCATAATTAATAACAGGTTATAGGGTCATTTCATAATTAACAGAAAGGTCTGGGGGTCAAATTATAATTTTAGAAACTTTAAAACCCTAAACCATGTGGTTCAGTTAGGTTCCAAGTGAACCAGTCCTATATAGTGCTGAACCAACCAGTTCAGTCCGGTCTGTCTCATCATGTTAATGTCATCATGATGTCAGCCCTATTTTTATTTTTTTATTATTTTTTGAATCAAAACGACAATGTTTTAATAAACCTTTAAATCCAATTACACGCGGGTCAGCCCAGAATCAGTATCCGACCCAACTTAACCCGTTGACCGACCCGAGTCACTTTTCTTCTTCCCCACTTCTCCGACAAGGGTTCTGGTCACCTTTTTCGGCACCGACGACCGCGCCAACTAATTCCAACCACTACTCTGATGTGGTTCGAACCCTCTTTCCGTGAAAATTTCATATCCAACCTTACATTTGGGTTTTACACAATCTAGGTTGTCGAAATAACAGACTACAGTCAGGCTCTAACGAGGGCCAGACTTTCCGACGAGATACATTGTTCCTATTTCGTCAAGTTCTAGGCATTGTTTTGATTTTCTTTTTCTTCTTATGGATTTCTAGAAAGGAAATATTTTCCCGTTCCTAAAACACAACAATAACCAGTACTAATGCGTGAAATATACAATAACCTCTAAGAGAATGGGCTTCTTTAACCCTTGGAACCAAGACCGGCTCCGAACCCTCTACCTAAGGGTTTTGATCCGTACCAGCATTGCGCCTATCATCAAGGCAATAGACTTAACTCAAATCAGTGTCGAGCTCTAAAGCACGTAATTCAAGACTTAATTGATGGAGGAACAATAGGGGCTCCACCAACAAAGCCCAGTGTCACCACTAACCCGTTGTCAGCCCACAATGCACAACTTAATATCAACATGTTAAGTCTTGAAGACTCAGATCCAAGCAGCCTTATCAATGATTCCAAAAATGTCTTCAAGTGTAACATGATCACTTGGGACGAACTCATAGGTAAGAAGGGTTAGTTTGGCTCAACCAATGCAATACATGTCACACGAGGGGGGAGACCATTCAAGCCCACTCGTCTACAAGCAGATAACCCTTTCACAGTGTTTTTGAAGCCCAAAGAATCAATAGGAGTCCAACCTCAGGTTCCCATCGAAGATGAGCTATTCAAACAACTCAAGAAAACACAAGCCAATATATCAGTATGGGGGTTATTGACATCATCCTTTCCACACAAACATATTATTTTGAGGAATCTCAATGAAGCATAAGTTCCTACCACCACTACCCTCGAACAACTCACGCAAATCATTGAGGGGTCCAATTCAACAATATTGTCATTTTCATTGATCATGACTTACCAAAAGGAGGGGCTGACCACACTTAGGCTCTGTATATTACTGTAGATGCCCTCAGAAAGAGGGTATGTATGATATTCATTGACAACAACTTTGCTCTCAACATTTTTCCTCTTAGGGCTGCAAAGTGTCTTGGCTTCGAGGTAGCTGATCTCACTCATCAGCCCAAAGAGTTAGGGCATATGATAATACTCAGAGGGAAGTTATATGGGTCTTGGCAAATTCCAGGAACCTAGGACCGGTTGAAACACAGTATATTTTTAAGTACTAGATATTTTGGCAGACTTCAATTTTCTACTTAGAAGGCCATGGTTACATGAAATGAAAGCTGTAACATCCTTTTTACATCAAAAGCTCAAATTCACTTGTCAAATAGGGGTAGTCACCATACATGGGAATGTTGATCCTGTCAGCGATGCTTTCCCCTTACTAGGGATCTAACACAATGCCAATAATTTACCCTTATCAGGCTTCAACTGTATAAGGAGCTTGAGATAGAACAAGTACTTGATTGAGGCTTATACAAACAAATCGTGATAAACATGATGGTCCACATGGGCTATGTGCTGGGTAAAGGTATGGGATTCAATTTGCAAGGTCTACCTAGATCGCCCCGCCAACCGGAAAGGGAATACACATTCGGGCTCAGATACTCACCGACCGAGGAAGATTTTCGTGATAAGGCTTTGTGATAAGGCGCCAATTTTAGATGAACAACTTGAACAGGAATTTGGTTACTCAGACTTGACTGATATAGATTCTGACAATGCTTTTGACTTTGAGTCTGAGGACTCTTTTTTTAAAAATTTCATTAATCTTGACGAACTCGCTGATTTTATTTTTCCTTTATTCGATGAAAAAAATTCCTTTTTTGAGTATCCTTTAATTACAAATAATGAACATGATGATGAATTTAAAAAATACAATAATTTTGACATAGAGGATAGAAAGTTTCTAATAGACTTGGCCAAAACAATCACCAAGTCTTAAGATAGAGCTCAATCTGTCATAGAACAAACGGTGACTATTAACCTAGGGTTAGAATATCAGACTAGGAAATTCAAGATCGAAACAACCCCTAGCCAAGGTGAACAAGAAATCATGTCTGAACTATTAAAAGAATTTCAAGATGTCTTCACATGGTCCTACAAGGACATGCTCAGATTGGATATAGACACAGTCCAACACAAAATTGCAACTTATCCTTATGCCAAACCAATCAAACAGAAATTGAGGAAACTCAAGCAAGAGTGGTCCCTCAAAATCAAAGAGGAAGTTAAGAAACAATTAGTTGTAGGGTTCTTGGCCGTGGTCGAATACCCGCAATGGTTAGCCAATATCGTCCCTATCCCCAAGAAGGATGGGCGAGTTCGCATATGCGTTGATAATAGGGACCTTAACAAAGCCTGTCCAAAAGATGACTTTCCTTTGCCAAATATAAACCTTTTGGTAGACTACACAACTCTACATTACATGATGTCCTTTGTAAATGCTTTCACATGGTATAATCAAATCAAGATGCACCCCGATCACATGGAAAAAAATTACCTTCACAACACAGTGGGGGACATACTACTACACAGTCATACCTTTTGGCCTAAAAAATGTAGGGGCTATATATCAGAGGGCAGTCACATCCTTCAAAACCTCATTCATAAAGTGGTCAAAGTCTATGTCGATGACATGATTATAAAATTCAAAGACAAAAAAAGTCATTCCGAATGCCTAAGAAAGTTTTTCAAGAGAATCAGAAAATATAGAATGGTCAAAAACGTGTGTTCGGGGTCACATCAGGAAAACTTTTAGGCGTCATGATAAGTCAAAAGGGGATAGAGGTAGATCTCGCAAAAATCAAAGCCATTATGGAGATGCCTTCGCACAAAAAAGAAAAAAAGTTAGGGGCTTCATAAAGAGACTTCAATATATCCACAAATTTATATTGTAGTTGACTACTATCTGTAAGCCCATTTTGAAACTTTTGAAGAAATATTCTCCCAAAAAGTGAAACCCTTCATGCCAAGAGGCTTTCGAAAAAATCGAAGAATATTTGACCAATCCGCCAGTCCTAGTTCCCCTACAACCCAACTTTCTTTTATTACTATACCTCATGGTAACAGATACAGTTGTTGGGGCTATCTTGGCCCAAAATCACACACAGGAAAGAAAAGAGAAGGTCGTTTACTGTGTGAGTCAGAAATTGATCTACGATGAGCAAAACTACAATGCCCTCGAAAAGACGTGCGCTACTCTTGTCTGGGTTACCCAAAAGCTCTACCATTATATGATGGCTTATACAATACACTTGGTTTCTCACATGGACCCTGTGAAGTATCTCTTTGAAAAAACAACCCTATCAAGCCGCTTTGCTTAGTGGCTACTATTGCTTTTTGAGTTTGACATAATGCACATAACTCAGAAATCCATCGAGAGGAAAATCGTGGTTGACTACCTAGCAGACTATCGAGTTAAGGATGAGATTGTTAAGGAAGCTGAATTACCAAATGTAGAAATCATGCAGATTCATGAGGATAGGTGGTGTCTTTTCTTTGACGAAGCCGCCAACAAGAAGGGATATGGCATTGGTATACCTCTAGTAGCCCTAAACGGTTCACATACGCCTCTAGCCATAGAGTTGCAGCACTCCTCTACCAATAATACCACAGAATATAAAGCCTGTATAGTAGGCTTACAAGCGGCTTTAGAACTAAAAGTCAAATTTTTAGATATATACGGGGATTCAGCCCTTCATTATTGGCCAAGTCTAGAGAATGTGAAAAATCAAAGAGGAAAACCTCCTACTTTACCATCAGTACCTGGAGACAGTGATTACCAAATTTAAAAATATACAATTCTACTACGTACCTAGGGTAAACAGTAGTTTCGAGGATGCCCTAGCCATCCTTGCCTCAATGGTAAACATCTCGGAAGAAGCCATAGTTAAATTGTTTTTGGTACAAACTCAAAAAATTCTGATATACTACTTTAACATCAATGAAGTCATGGAAGACTCAATATCTCTGTATTGGTACCACGAGGTTTGGTCATTTATCAAACACTCAGAATACCTTGAAGAATATACCAAGGAGGATAGAGCAGCCCTGAGACGATGGGCCACCCAATTCATCATTTATGGGAGAAAACTTTACAAAAGATCTTTTAATGGAATACCCCTTTTGTGCTTGCATAAACATGAAGTTGAACATGTCATGAATCCATGAAAGAGTATATGGGCCTCACATGAATGGACACATGCTAGCCAAAAAGATAGTTCGACAAGGTTACTACTGGAATACCGGGGATGAAAACTGTATTGCCTTCGTCAAGAAGTGCCACAAATGTTAGATAAAGACCAATCTTCAACATCTCCCTCTTAGGGAGTTGTATAACTTGACATCCCATTCGCCCTTTGCAACTTGGGGGATAGATATTATTAAAAAAATCACACCAAAAGCCTCCAATGGCCATGAGTTCATTTTGGTAGCCATCGATTACTTTACCAAATGGGTAGAGGCTGCTACCTATGTTGTCCTCAATGTCAGGAAAGTAGCTCAATTCATTAGGGCCAACATCATTTGCCGATATGGAGTACCCCTCGAACTGAATTTCAAACAATGGTTTGCACTTCAAAGGGGAAGTCATTGATTTGGTCGAAGAATTTAGAATCACATATCATCATTCCTCACCTTACTGACCTCAAACAAATAGGAGCGGTAGAGGCGGAGAATAAAACTCTGAAGAACATCTTGAGGAGAACAACAGAAACCTCTAAAAATTGGCATGAGAAACTTACATTTGTTTTATGAGGGTATCGTACATCTATCAAAATGCCTACTGGACAAACCCCATACTCCCTAATATACGAAATGGAGGCGATGTTACCTATCAAGCTAGAAATACCTTTACTGATGAAACTGATTGGTTACAAAGCAGATACACTGAGTTAGCCTTTCTGGATGAAAGACGGCTCAAAGCTTTATATTAGACACAAGGGTATCATAGAAGGATAGCTTAAGCCTTTAACAAGAAGGTGAAAAAGAGAGGCCTAAAAGTAGGAGATTTGGCTTTAAAGGAAAATCGAGCATCGATAGTTGACCTGAGAGGGAAATTTAGGCCTAACTGGAGTGGCCCATTCATTATCAAATCTATAGCTACTAGAGGAGTAGTGTGGTTCACCGATATGGATGGAGACGAGTTTTCATCACCTACCAACCTTGACCGGCTCATGTAATATTTTGTTTAGCGGCTAGTTTCCTATTGTATCGAACTACGATGACCTAATTCTCATTACATATTTTTTCTACACATACAATATGAGGGTATATAGGTAGCTCGCAAAGTTACTGTGAGTGTGGTCTCAAAAATTACAATAAAAGTTTCATTCTTTCAAATCCAAAAAGTTAAAAATTATCTTTTATTCAATAATAGATAAAAGCCCTAAAGTCTAAAATGAAACTAACTTCCTCTAACCAAAAGAAAATTCTAAATCTTCATTACTAAAGGATAGTTATATCCTTTCTTCACTCTTTTTTCTCTACCAACCTGCCCTCCAACTTGAAGCGGTGACCTATCTCTTTTTTAATAAAACCCAAGTAATTCCTTGTTAAGTCTACATGTAAAGAAACATGCCTAAAATTTGTTTAATCATTGTTACATTTGAATTTTGGGGTCTTCTTAGGTTTTCCTCGTTTCCTTTTCAAGCTTCAAGGGGCTACGGTCTTTATTTCCGTCACACCTCGTGGTTGGCTCACTATTTCCTAGTCGAACTTTCCTATTCCTCCTCATTCGAAGTCCTTGTTAGCTTCTTTGATCGCTTGAAACTTTAAAGTTATGTCCATACTAATGTTTACTCCAATCTCTTCAAAAAAGATAAAATCCCTAAGTTCTTCCTTTTCACTAATTAAATCCCAAAGCCACCATAAATGTTCTTTTGTCATAAGCACTTTGTTGGAATAATCTGTATTATCCAAGTCTAAAACATGATCATGTTCCCAATAGTTAGATATCTTCGTGGCTATAGATAGAGTCAATATTTCCAAAATGAAATGAGGACCCCAAGTCCCTAAGCAACCTGTATACACTAAATTGATGCAGTATCCAGATAGGATCATAAAATAAGGTCTTTCTCAAGCCAAGACAACATAAGAATAACCACGAGAGAGCAAGCAATGGGCTCTACTTTGCTAGTGAACAGTAGACCAATCAATATCATAAGGTGAAAGTTGAGCAAAGAACTCACATCAATCTCTCTCATTACCTTTGTTCACTAACAAGGCCCTTGAACAATAGTGTTTTAACATATAAGGGATGGTAACTGAAGGTGCCAAGAGTTTCCAACTTATCACGCAGCCACATCATCAGCAACAAGAGGCTACCTCTGAAAACATTTGAGTCGTCATAAACCAAGTCCAAGCCATTCCAAGTCTCGGAAAAAACAATGCTCATCATATTGTTGCCTTTGTTCAGTTTAGTCACAACATCAATTAGGTGAACATTAGCCTGATTAGGTTCTTGGACAATCAAGAACCTTGGGATAATGCACAAAGCAAAGGCATATAGCTTAGTGCAACTAGCCTCTTGATTTATGAAAATTTCCAATATGGGAAGTATGGAAAAAGATTCACCTTGAACCAATTCCTTTGCCTTCTCAGCATCCAAGTCAAGTAAAGAGGATAGAGAAGAAGAATAACCACGCTGTACAGAAGGGACAATCAGTTTACCTTGAACCGTGACATCAAAAAGAGCACAGAACTCTTTAAAAGTGGGACATATTTCTGTTAAATGAAAGTGAAAGTAGCGGTCAACAGGATTCCAAAAATGAGTATAAGCTCACAACCGATGCCAATCTACGGTAGCTTGGGCAAGAGAGAAAATAGCTTTCAATCTCAATACCCCCAAGTTAATCTTCTTCGAGCCCGAGAGACAATACAGCCATGTATGGATTTGTTCATAAAAAATGACCACATCCACAATTCCTGAAGAGATTAGAACAGAGAGGCAAAAAATACAACAATGGAGTTGTCAAAAGGTTGAATATGATGAGTTGGGAGGTTTAGGGTTTGCAATATATCCTGAAACACTCACGAATCTATTTCTAAGTTGGCTTAGGAGACTAATTTTTTTTTTTTTTAAATGTACAAAAGATGCAACAGGCTGTGAAACTGCTCGAGACAAAGCACGCTGATGATTGGCATATAGCTGAAAGAAACCCCCCCTTTCTTTATGTGTCAATCGGCACACAGGGAAATTTCAGGCCATTTTGCCAAGTTTTGCCTATTTTTATTGTTTTCCTCCTATTTTGTCAATCTGAAACATGTCGGATACCAATTATTGTTCATTTTTGCTAATGATGGACACATTCATAAATGAAAGTACATGCATTGATCATTCATTGTTAAAAAAAAAAAAAAAACAAAATCAAAAAACAAGAAAATAAAAAAATGACAATTTGTTCATTAAACAAAGTGTTCATCGAAAAAGATAAGTGTTATCTAACGACGCCCTTGCTGTCCTCCCTCTTGTCATTGAGACTAATGGGGAGGGAGCCTCCTCCTCCACAGTATCCACACTCTCGCTCTCCACCACCTATCTCAACGTTCTGCTAGGCCTAGTTGGCTGAGAACGAGAACTACTCGATTGACTCCCACCTGTATTCTTTGGCTCTCCTCCTTGCCTCCCCTTATGAATCCCTCTCTTCGAAAGATCCTGTCCTCAATTCATGTTCTTAAGGCAAGAGACTCTAGCAGTTTGAAAGATCACAAGTTTTCAAGCTAAAATCAATGCAATGTCAAAGTGGAGTCAATGTATAAATAGTAAAAAAAATGAGGATCATATCCTAACAATGTTAGAATCAGTTTGGCAAGTGGCCTTCTACCACAAGTCCATAGTAACTTGGGCAACCTTATGCATCAGGGCTGTGATGTAGACACAGGCGTTCTCGTAAATGGTCCGGGCCACTTGAATTTCTAACAAAAGTTTGTTTCAATTTAAAGAGCAAAAAGACCATGAAAAATTTTAGGCAAGCTCTTACCCCAATCAAGTAGTTAGGAGCCGACAGTCCTTCAATAGCCCCGGTTGGCTGAGATAACTCTTCCAGCCTGACATTCCTATCATGGGTCATCATCGATACATTGAAAGCTGGAAAAGTTTTCGATAGCCCTATGTCACCTACTGTAGGTGGCGGCCTCTTGAGATGACCTATCATTCGCACTTGGCCATCCATCCTTAGGTGGAGGAGGCGAACCCCCAATCAAGGGAGGCATCAGCTCTTCCAAGTAGCTCGTCACATGAACAAACTGGTAGAAGAACCGTTGCATGGCCACCCCCTCATAAAGCTCCAAGAAATCGAGGTCGAAATCAAATGAGTTCAAGTCTCTCATGTTGGCCGGAGGCAATATAGGCGGAAAAAGTTGTGTAGGCGTGTCTACTTGGAAAATTACTCTCTCGCCTACGTAATATACCTTCTGAAAAGGGCCTTTCAAAATTAAGCGTGCTAATCCAATACTCCGCTCCACTGAGGCCGGAACCTCTCTCAAGGATTCCATCAAATCTATCACAAATGAGAAGCATGAATTTCTCACATCACATATCAATAAAAGGAGATTTCCAAATAAGGGGAACTGACCGTGTCCGCTTGGAGCATGTCCAAGGCCCCCAAAATCTCTGCACTGCGTTCGCCCCCCGGTGAGTCCGCCTGTTTGCCTTTTGCCACTACAATATGAGGGGAAATATGTTCTCTTCTACCTCCACCAATGGGTAACCCAATAGTTGGAGGACCTCATAGGCCCAAATCTATTAAAATAGGAAAGTTAATCATCATGACATTTTTCTCAAAAAATGAAATGAGGGAATTTAAAAATTTATACCTCCTAAACAATGTTGAAACCACCTGAGTCCCTTGGTGACAGGCCCAGGATAGCACACATAACCAAGGGTAAAAAACAGCCATTGTGAAGCCTCCTTAGTTGAAATGCCCAAAATTCTCCATATCCTTCAAAATAGGAAGGCACCAAAGATGGATAGTTTCACCGGCGTTAGCCAAAAGGGTCCGACCAAATACAGAGAGCATGAAGGCTTTAGTCAACTAGTATTCCTCAAGAGCGTTTCGGCACTCGCTGAAGTAGAAGTTTTCCAAGATATGCCTAACCCATACCATACCACCGGAGGCAAACGTGGGCCACCACCCTAGAAGTTGGAAAACCTCATCACCCTAGCTATGTATTTCATTGTACCATGGCACTCGATTACCGCCAACCTGAAGGCTTGTGATCATTGAGAAGTTAAAGAGAGTCAATGTACCTCCTTGGACCAGAGGTGGAAAGTGTTGGTGGTGTCCCACTCTCCGGTCTAAGAATGGCCCAAAATTGGCCACTCTCACCTGCCCTTGGCATTAGAGGGGCAAATCAGCACCATTCTGCGATGTTCATCGCCGAGCTTCGAGCTCGAATTTCCAAGTCCAGTTGTAATAAATAAAGACCAATGTTAAAAAAGCCTTTAAAATTCCATAAGCATGCCAAACAAGTATGAACCAAATGCAAAAAAAACAAGGGAAAGCAAAAATTGTCATTCGGGCATTTTTATAAGCACAGTGGTGTGCAGCTTCCAAAAGGCACTGTGGGTGAAATGCCCATTGATGCATGCAACCAAAATTTCATGCAAAACACTTTCAAAGCATGAAAAACAAACCAAATGCATCAAGAATCAACTCAAAAATCTCAAAAACAATTGGAAGAAAACTCAAGAAAATCCATACTTGGCCATTGTAGTACCATTGCAACAAATGGTGCACTGTCTCTTGGAGCAAGCTCGTATTGTTCCAAAAGCCCAGTGCTAGTTTGTATTAGAAGATTGTGCCATGCACTAGTCCGAACACCCTCAAATCCTGATCAATATCGAACATTGGGTCCGAATCACTAAGGCCTTCGCTTGACATTTTCTCTTGAAATTTTTGGATTTCTTATTGGAAATCAAGTTGTTTGATCTTCTGAGAGGTCAAAACAAATTCCAAACACTTTAATCTAACCTCCTTCACAACTCTACAAAAAATGGTCATAAGAGGGGTAGGGGAGGACTCAATAACACGATAAGAAAATTCAAAGTCGCAACACTTTTTAAAGTATGCTGCCCAGGCACCCGAGTGCCGAGCGACACTCACGAGTAGTCGATCGGCACACAGAGGGTGAAAACCCCCTCCTTTTGTGTGTCTTCGGCACACAGGGGCTGGACTGACTAATTTTCAGGCTTTGGCCCATTTTCGTGAATTTTGGCCCATTTTAGCCCATTTCTTGTCAAAATCAAGCCTTTTGTCAAAATGTGTCTAACAATCCATTGTGATTCAACACCAAACATCCAAGGGCAAACCGATAATTTGTCAAATCTGGTCAATGTTGACCAACATATCATTTAGTGGCATAGGCCCACTAGTTGGAAACCGCCATCAAGTAACTCACGATTTCTTTCAAAAGATCGTGCGCGTAGCATTTCCTTTAATGATCCGTCAAGATCTGGGCCATATTTTTTTAACGAGGCACAACTGCTTATTTCTCAAACAAATCAAGACCATTAAGTTAAGCTCAACTCATTCCCTCATGACGTTCGAAGCCATTATCCTTTTCTCAAGAAAATTCATCTCCCCAGCATAGTACATTCTAGCATTCCCCATGGAATCTTTATTCTTCACAAAAAAAAAGTTCAAAGACGTGATCCATCTCGGCAAACTATCCACTAAGGACACAATCCATCTTGGCGGAATCGTCTAAGGACATAATTCATTTTAACAATCCGTTCATTAAGGACATAATTTTATGAAAGTTCTATTAGGATGGCATTCCTTTTAGAAACATCCTCTTAGGATAGTGTTCTTTTCAAGTAAGCCGTCTAACACATCACCATCCTATTAGGATAGCATTCTTTTCAGGTAAGTCATCTATCGCATCATATTTTATCATTCTGTTAGGATAGGTTAGTGTTCCTTTCTAGTAAGCCATTTATCAGCATCACCATCTTGTTAGGATAGCATTCTTTTCGGGTAAACCATCTATCGCATCACATTTTATCATCTTGCCAAGATAGCGTTCCTTTCAGGTAAGCCATCTGTCGTATTCTCTATTGTCAACCTACTAGGATGGAATTTCCTTTTAGGTAAAATATCTGAGAATGTAAGACCATCTCATGAGAACACAACCTCGTAAAAGACTTGTTAGAATCTCATTTCTTATTAAGTAAGACTCTGAGGAGTCATTTTTTAGAGCGTAACCCCATAATAATCCTATCAAGATGAGTTTCTTCAGAGAAATTTGATAAGGACAACACTCATTTTCGCTAGTCACAAACTACGAACGGTCTAATTCACCTAAGGGTGATACGTAGAAATCCCATAGAGGAATGAGTCTGATCACGTCAAGCAAAAAAAAATCAAAAATCAAAGTCAAAATCGTTGTCTCTTTTTTTTTTCAATTGATGTTCACTTGCTTGCAAGTTCCATCAACGAGGGGCTTTCTATAAACACCTCATTTTGTGACCCTTGATTAAATAGTAGCAATTTAGTAATTATGCCAAGTAGGACTCTTTCCGAAGAGTCCTATTTCCATTAGGACTCCTCTTAATAGAGTCTTATTCCTGTTAGAACTCTCTTGCTAGAATCCCAGTTCCACTAGGACTTTCCTACCAGAGTCCCAGTTCTATTAGGACTCCTCCTAACAGAGTCCTATTCCCTCTAGAACTCTCATGCCAGAGTCCCAGTTCCATTAGGACTCCTCCTAATAATGTCTTATTTCCATTAGGACTTCTTCTAATAGAGTCTTATTCCTTCTAGGACTCTTTTGATAGAGTCTTATTCCCGCTAAGACTCTCTTGCCAAAGTCCTAGTTCCATTAGTTATCCTCCTAATAGAGTCCTATTCCCATTAGGACTCTTCTTGATAGAGTTCTATTCCCGCTAGAACTCTTTTGCCAAAGTTCCAATTCCATTAGGAGTCCTCTTGACAGAGTCTTAATCCCAGTAGGACTCCTCCTAACAAAGTCCTATTCCTGTTAGAACTTTCTTGTCAGAATTCCAGTTCCATTAGAAATCCTCCTAACAGTCTTATTCCTGCTAGGACTCTCTTGCCAAAGTCCTAGTCCAAGTAGGACTCTTCTCGATAGAGTCCCACTCTTGCTAGGACTCTTCTACCAAAGTCGCAATTCCATTAGGACTCATCCTGACCGAGTCCTATTCCCATTAGGACTCCTCCTAACAAAGTCCTATTCTCGCTAGGACTCTCTTGTTAGAGTTCCAGTTCCACTAGCACTCCTCCTAATAGTCCTATTCCCTGCTAGGACTCTCTTACCAAAGTCCTAGTCCAAGTAGGACTCTTCTCTATAGAGTCCCACTCTCGCTAGGACTCTCCTATCGGAGTCTCAATTCCATTAGGACTCCTACTAACAGAGTCTTATTCTTATTATGACTTCTCCAGACAAAGTCCTCTTCCCTCTAGGACTCTCTTGTCAGAGTCCCAGTCCAAGGAGGACTCTTCTTGATAGAGTCTTATTCCGATTAAAAGTCTCTTGACAAAGTCCTAGTCCAAGTAGGACTCTTCTCGATAGAGCCCCACTCCCATTAGGACTCCTTCTAACAGAGTTGCAGTCCAAATAGGACTATTCTCGATAGAGTCCTACTCTTGTTAGGACTTTCTTACCCACCGAAAGGCGTTTCGATAACTTCGGCACCTCTTTGCCCACTAAGGGAATTTTGGCACAATCTTACCCTGAGTAGGACTTCCTAGTCACTTGAGGGGTATTTTTGTAATTTTTATATCATTTTAGCCACATAGGGGTAATTTGGTAATTTTATCCCTTTGGTGAGGAATTAGAGGTAATTTGGTCATTTCACATGTCTTGTGGCAATCTAGAAATTCTTCATTGAATTAAAGGTGATTTGGCAATCTTAAGTGATCGATAGTAGTCTATTTAGGCTTAACTAGGACTTTCCACTTTTAGAGTTTCCATAAATCTAGTTGCTTGATATTTTCTTAAATGGGGATACATTAAACCTGGACATTTTCATTTTAGAGTTTATTTTTCAATTAAATTCTTTTTCTCTGTTATCTCATTGGCTCTTGCATATATACACCAATTCTATTAGTTTGTGCATTGCCATAATTATTTATTAATTCATTTAGTTAGGATAATCATTCTTATTTAATTTTTTATTTATTTAATTAAATAATTATCGCTCAAAACATGATCCTAGCCCTCTCTGCTTTAAGATTTCATCTTAGACCCTTGGATCAAAGCTCTATATTTTCCTACAAATAAAGCTCCATGACCATCAGTTTTAGGTGGAAGATTTCCATAGCCTCGCATTGTTAGTTTAATTCTAGAGTTCTCTTTACAAGAACTCTCCATCTCTCGAGATCGAAGCCCTACTGAAGTGACAGCCTCCCTTCACAAAGCAAACCAAAGTAACATTTTCCAAACTGAAGAACAAGTTGGAAATCTGCCCGATTGAAGTCTCCGATCCAGATTTTCCTAGCCAAAGATTTGCCCTACTACCATGATAGAATAAGGTACGCTTTCGAACACCCCTAACTATTTTCTTAGACCAGTTGATCTCATCTCTTTTATCACTCTTGATAAAAGAGGGTAAACTAGAGAACTACGTGACTCCGATTCTGTTTTCTGAATGGATATGTAGGAAGCCTTCGAGTTTGAGTCAGATCTTCTTTCTGTCTTTTCTATTCTATTTTATTTTGTTACACTAGATATTTTATTATTTATCTCTTCTGGACTCACATCTCTCTTTTCAATTTTCTCATGACAAAATAGCCTTGCAAGTGAATATTCAAGGCCGATCCATTCAGATTTGGCGAGGTGGGTACCTGACACATTCCCACTCCGTACCTTAGCCTTCGAGCCCGTTTCTCTGGTATTTCCATTTTATTTCAGTGTTTTATCTTTATTTAGTATGTATTTAGGATTAAAGTAATGTAATTTTCATTCCATTTCTTTTAGTTTCCTTCATGTGTATTATTCAATTTGTAATGGGTTTGTTTGATTTTTGCCCACAAATAAGCTGGTGGCTCTTCAACTTCTCTATCTTCCATAAGAGGCGTTCCTTCCCACCTCCAAGGAAGGAGATAGCCGGGATACCTCCAACTCCACAAGAAAATGATGGCATGCTTTCATTTTTTTCGATGCTGGCGCCCACAGCTGGTATTGACTTTGAGGAAACCTTTAGTCCAGTTGTCAAGTAGCCTACCATTTGACTTGTTATGTCTATTGCACTTTCCTCTAGCTGGCCTATTCGTCAACTTGATATGAAAAATGCATTCTTACATGGTACTCTCAAAGAACTTGTTTATATGGAACAACCGCATGGCTTTGTCGATCCACATTATCCTGATCATGTGTGTCGCTTGCATAAAGCTATTTATGGTCTAAAACCAGCCCCCCGTGCCTAGTTTGATCATTTTAGCATGTTTCTCCTTCATTTGGGTTTCATTTGTAGTAAGGCTAACTCGTCACTCTTTGTCTTTCATTCCATTGGTGATATTATCTTTTTACTTATATATGTTGATTAAATTATTGTCATAGTTACAAAGCCATCTCTTATATCTCATCTCTTATCCCGTCTTACATCTATCTTCGCTATAAAGGATTAGGGTCCCCAACATTATTTCTTAGGCATTGAAGTTAATCCATTTTCTGATGGACTTTTTTTGTCTCAAAAGAAATATGCTTGTGAAATTATCGCCAAAGCCTCAATGTTAGAACACAAGCCATTTGGTACCCCTCTTGCTTAAAAGTCTCAGTTACTGACCTCTACTCTACCTCTTGTTGATGCTACTGCCTAGCGCAGTATTGTTGGTGCCCTTTAGTATCTCACTCTAACTCGTCCTAGTCTTTCTCATGCAATCAATTTCTTCTGTCAATTCATGCACCAACCAGATCTTTCTCATCCTCAAGCTATCAAACGTATCTTACGTTATCTTCACAGTACTTTGGATCATGGTATTTCTTTTCATTCTTGTTCTCCTTTTACTCTTTATGCCTTTTTTGGTGTTGATTGGGATGACTGTCCAAACACACGATGTTCCACTAGTGGCTATTGTGTCTAGTTTGGGGCCAATTGTGTTTCCTAGAGTTCTAAGAATCAGGCTATTGTTTCTTTGTCAAGTACCGAGGCAAAATATCGCTCTATGGCTTCTGCTACAATCGAACTTACTTGGCTCACTTATTTACTTCATGATATTAGAATTTCTCTCTTAGCTCCACCTATATTATTTTGTGATAATACTAGTGTTATTGCCATTACTAACAATCCTATTTTTCATGCTCACACAAAGCATATTGAGATCGATTTCCATTTTGAACGAGAAAAGGTTGTTGGTAGTTATCTTGTCACCTTTTATGTGCCATCTCATTCTCAATGTCTAAGGCTGCTTTTAGCACACTATGTTCCAAGCTAGGAGTGGTTCCTTCACCACCCTCCAGCTTGAGGGGGGCTGATAAAACACGTGTAAATAATGAGCAGAAAGATGTGTGTGAAAAAAGAGTGCCCACATAAAGACAACAACTTGAATGGATAAAGATTCCATCGGCTTGATAAAGATGAATCTTTGAATAACAAACAAGGACTCAATCCACATGGAGATAACTTGGCGGTTACATGTAGATAGTTTTTTGAATAATTCTAGAATTCTCTTTTATTATCTTTTGTAACTATATCTATCTAATTCTAGAATTCTCATAAATAATCTCTTGTAACTACATGATATATATCACCAATAATATAGTTTGTGCCTCACAGTTTTTGTGAAAGCCTATTCACAAGTTTATTATTTTCTTTAATTTCTCCTATTAATGATCTAGATGGTTTTAGGTATGACATAACTTACCTACTTTACGCTATAAGAAAAAGCATGGTGGTTGATCTTCCTAAATTGATTTTTCAGATCATGTATGAATCAAGTCTTGATTATGAGCATCCGTACATGCCTTATCATATGTTGATCACAAAGTTTATTCAGCAAGCAAAATTCGGTTTCACTCATTGGGACAAATTAAGAGAGAAAAAATCTCCAATAAACTATGATGTTTTGCAATGCAAACCCATATGGATCGTGGATAATTAAAGAAATGATTGAAAAGTCTTCATCAAGTGGAGATGAATTTGAATTTGAATTTGAATCTGAACATGGGTGTGAGGAGTTAAAGGTAGAACCGATCAAGGAAGACTTGGAAGAGGATCCATATAAAGATTCTGATACCGTGGAATCTCTATCAGATTGATGATTTTTGTTTTTTCCTAGTAATATTTAAGAATAGTATTTTCTTTTTAAGTTTTAAAGTTTTTGCGACTTATTATTAAGATTTAATGGTTGGTTTGGTTTTATTTGGTAGAATACTTTTGTTTTATTTGATTGATTATCGGATTTAAGAGTTTAATAATCTTCTTATGTTTCCTCTATCTTGATGCTTAAATGCTTGATTATTAATTATCTTTGCCAATTTTGACAAAAACTAGAGAGGTAAAAATTTCTTTCTTCTACTTTGTTATTATGGATGATTGTGAAAATGGGAGTTCATGATTGAATGGAGAGATTGTTATTTACTTGATATATATTTAGTTCCCCTTCTGATACTTTGTTGCTTATCTATCATACATGTGGTTAATGTTTCGCTTGAGTTGTTATTTGCAGATATCCTAATAGGTGATATAAGATCTAAGAGTCTTTTTTTTTTTTTTTTACTTTTGGATTGAAAAAATGTAATGGGTTTAAGAGTAGTAATTTTTCTCTTATGTTTTGTAAAGATTTGCCAAAGAGAAAGATTGTTCGAAAAATTAGACAATTTATGTTAGCAAATCTTTTCCAAAACGTTGTAATTCTTTAAACATGTAATTGTTGAGTCATGATTGAGTCGAATGGTTTATTGCTAGTCATGATATGTGTTCATGCATATAATCCATTTCATTAGGCACTACACCTTAAAATTGTGTTTAAACTTTATCATGGTTAAAATGACCTTACAACTTAGTTTTGACTACAAGCCAAGTCAATTATCGGAATTTCTAATTAGAATATTTCTAGAATTATTTTAATAATTATTTTATTGAGTTATTGGAAAAGTTGTATGTAATTTTTCATAGGAAAAATTCAGGATTCTAGTAGCTTCCTCGTCCGAATGAAAAAGGGTTTTTTCTATCTGAACGGAGCATCCCATTCAATCAATGAGGGTGTTCCCGATTGAACGTGTGTGGGAGTTTTTGCACTGTTATGGCTGAATTTTTCAATTGCATGCATCAATTCTTTTTCAACTAGGTTTAGATTTGTACATGAGTTTTTTTAGTATAAATAAGGTACTATGTTGAACATAGACAGAACCTTAACCACTTGAAGCATAGAAATATATAGAGAGATCCTTTGCATCCTTTTTTATTCATATAGTCACCTTTCTTACAAGATTGCAGACCTTGTGGTTGTGAGTCTATATACCTAGTATTAAAATAATACACGTAGGAGCATATAAAGGCTAAAGCATAGACTTGCATTGCACAAGACTTGCACATTATTGGAGGTAGTAGATCACGAATCATGGATGGTACTTGAATTGAACGTGCAAAAGACTAATCAAGGTTGAAGCATGCAATGAAAAGTTTCAAACAGAGTCACGGAAAACCTACTAGGGTATGACAGGTTAGTTGTCTATGGGTGATAACATTGTGTACTTGTATTGTGTTCTTTTTTATTAATAGATTTTTTGCGACTCTGGTGGGTTTTATTCCCTAGGGGGCTTCCCAAGTAAAAATCTGTCTCTATATTTTTTATGAATACGTGTTTTTATTATCATGAACTTAATATTCTAAATATTTAACAAGCAAATATCTTTAATAAATAAGAATATTAACATTAGCATTCCTTGTTTATTAAATGATAATTTAATTAATTTAAATTTGATATAATTTTTTTCAAACTTTTGATAGATACTACTATTATTATTTTTTGTTCCCTAGATATATACCCTAGAGGGGAGTGAATAGAGTATTTTGAAAATACTAAGAACTTTTAGAAACTTTAAATATGAATGCAAAATAAGCAAAAAGTATATAAAAGTAGGAAGAGAGAGAGAGAAAGAGAGAGAACAAACACAACAAGTTTTTATGAGATTCAAAAAACTTCCTACACTCTCGACTCAAGCTTTCCTGCTTGAGTTTTTTTTATTATCTTGATCTCCTTCGCAGGTGCATGTCAAACATTTACAACAAGAGCTCCTATCTCTTTTTCTAGCAAAATATCTCATTTTACCTCAAAAGGGAAGCACCTACCCGCAAATCTTACTACAATGAGAAGATACAAAGTTGATATTCATAAATACTCTTCTCAAGTGTTGAATGGTACAATGAATGCTCACTCACTAAAGATTGATCAGGTATAAGCTCTGAGTATTTAAGATGAGTAAAACTTTCATATCCAAGTTTTTATAATAAATAAGATCTAAAATTAAGATGAGAGATGTAGAAGTTAAAACATGTAATTTGCTGGCAATAAATGCAATAATGAATCTCTATTTATAAGATTTTAAAAGATATATCTGTTAGATTCAAAATATAGTCATATCTCCCTTTTTGATCTGTTCAAAAGTTGAATCTTCAATTGTCAAATTGACAGAATCAGTCAACTGGTTCATCAATCAGTCGACTAGATCAAAATCTAATTGATTGATCAGTTTAATTGATTGGTGCAAAGGGTTAAGATTCATTTTGTTCAAAATAGTAAATCGACTGGTCCTTGGAATTAGTAGACCGATTTTTTAGTACATAATTTTTTTTCTTTTGAGAATCAGTCGACTGGTTTTGAGAATCAGTCAATTGGTTTTGCAAAGTGGTTGACTAGTTTGGACAGTAAGTTCATTTTGTGTACAAAAATGTTAGTCAGTCGATTGATTCAAAAAGATAGTCGGCTAATTTAGACAGTGTAAAAATTAGACATAAGAATTAGTCGACTAGTTCTTAGAACTGGTCGACTAATTTTGGTAGTTTAAGCTTGTTTGCCTATTTTCACCAATGTCATTATTTCAAAACTTATAGAATATCAATGTATTGTTTTGAAAAATCATTTTGTAATTAGTTATAGTTGATCACTTAAATAGTTAAAGCTCACGCTTATGATCAATTTAAACTTAATTCACTCAAAAACTCAAAATAACAACAACAAAAAAAAAAAGTCGTCTTTGAGTTGTCTTGATTCCTTAAGCTTTGAGTGTGTCCATTTGCTTGGTTAATCTTGATTGAATTCCACTAGCTTGAATTTTGGAATTGAAGCTTGTACTTTTGAGTCGATTCCTCCAATTGATGGACTGTGGTATTTATTGGTTAATCATTATCTATGACTTATATGACCTATTTGCATTTTTACTAAATAAAATATTAGTCCTCGTAATTAATGCCTCGTTATCATCAAAATTATTAAGATACTCTTGGTTAAAAACCTTTAGGGATAACGGTTTTTATCTCAAATCAAGATTGCTTGCATAGCATATATTATTTCCCACATCTCTAATTGTCATATAATTCAAGCGAGGTAGAGTAATTATCCAAAAAAAATTTAACATAATTTTATATTTTTTATAAGATTATGATTGTAATTTTGTAATGAGATATGTGCACTTACTTGCTCTATGGTTTCTAACAATTGTTGATAGTATCCATAGGGTTTCTAAAACAACATTGCACCCCTTCTCATTCACTGCACCCCTTCTGATTTCAAGATCAATATTAGATTCTCCCAACCGTCATTGACTTTTAGTTGACTTAACACAACATGATGATATTAGCATAAAAATAACATGAAATGTCAGTCTTATCTTTTAAACAATGTAAAGACAAAATTGTCCGCATAATCTGTAGTTAAATGACAACATTGCCCCAACTTTGCCATTACCAAAGGATAGTCAAAAAATTATTTTTTCTCTTAAATTATACACAATACACTTTTTAAAAAAATTAATTTCTCCAAAAAGATTAGAGAAAACTAAGTTCTTTCTAAGATTATTCTCTTTAAAAATTAGTATTTCTCCATAAAAAGCTTTATCTCTGTAAAATTAATCTCTCAATTAATATTATTTAAAAATTACTAGTTCTTAGCTTATCTGTAAAATCAAGAAAATAAATTTCTCTCTCAAATTAATATTTCACTCTAAAATTGTGTCTTTTCCTAAAATTCCTCTTTCTATAAAAATAATTTCAACTCTTCAAAAATTATTTTAGCTTCTCTTTATAAAATAAAAATTAATATTACTAAAAGTATCTCTAAAATAAAAAATAATAATTTCTTTCTCTTTAAAAATTAATATTTCTTGACAAAAATATTTCTCCCCCTTAAAATTCTTCTCTCTATAGAATTATTTAATCTCTCTAAAACTTTATTAGTTCTTTAAATTTATCTAAAATCTTTTTATATGTAGAGAAATTTTAGCAATTATATATAATAGCAACTAAACAAGTATATGAATTTTATTCAATGCGTATCCCTGTTTTTGCATAGCTATATCTATGAAATAAATTCATTGTAAAATGAAACCAAAAACAAATATTCACACCCAACTAAATTCCTGTAATTTCTCCACATACACACACACACACGCACGCACACACACATATAAATAAATATTGATTCTATATATGTGAATCTCTCTATATTCCATACATCATACAAATGGGTCTCCATCTTTCACTCTTCTCCAAATTCCCTCTCTGTAATTACCTATTCAAATAGTTCCAGTAACATATATAATGGCTATTGCTAATAGCATATGCCAACCCAACTAAGCAAGACATATATAAATGTGTGTTTATATATGTGTGTGTTGGATATGGGCTCTTCTTAATTTTAATCTAAAATCCTTATCAGAGTAAAACTAAATAAGATCAAAAATGAAATTTGAATTACAAAACTTTCTTACAGAAATCAATACAACCCTCTATGGATCGGACAAGAGATGCATGTCCAAATAGGTCTATATTCTCAGACAGTAAACCGCAAAAAACACATGTGGAATCTTAAACATTGATCCACAAGAACCAACCCCATATTTCCAAGCTCATCTCCACAGATCTGGAAAAGTTGAAATATTCTCTCACCAATAACCCAACCACGTACCACCCAAGTAGGGATAATAGATTTGTGATTGTAGAGAAAGAGTTATAGTAATGTGAGCTTATGTGTAGCACACACACATAAGCCTGTGAGATTGAAAAAGGGGGCAGAGAAAGATTACTAGTAAAAAGAGAAATTATTTTTGTTGCTTGTAGAACCCCTTCAGGTTTTATGGGTCACCATTGATGGAGTGCTACCATATATTGTATGGAATCCCTTTAGGTTATATGTAAATAGTGTAGAACCTTCAATCAATGTCATATTGAAAGAATACCCAAAATTAGATCAGAACATACCACTATTACAATAGTGATGGGCCGCGGAGAGGGATTCGATATTGTCAGAGTGGGTGGTGGACAGGAGCGATGGAGATGGACAGTAGAGTCCTGCAACATGTATATGTTTATCGGATAAAGAAAAATAAAGTGAAGGATATATTAATATTTATTTTTTTTTGACTGAAAAGTATGATAAATTTGTAAAAGAACTATCTTCGCTAATGCAGTTTAACCGACATTGTTGATATGGGATAGTGTTATTTTAAAAAATTTAAGAGTATTATTTGTAATTATTAGAAACACTAAGTTAAAGTAAGTGTAATTATTCTTTTTTTTTTTAAATTTTTTTCTTGCCCAATCTTGAATAAAAAAGACAATATTTAGCCCAAACTTAGTAGGATGAAATTCCTCCTACCCATATACATGTCTTAATTAAAATCTGTCATATATACAATACATATTTACTTTTTATTTTATTTTATTTTTTAGTTAAAATTATATTGTCACGTAATATACATGTGGACACATTAAGGTTGTGACACCAACATAAATAGAAGGAGATTTCTCTTACTTGATTTGGAGCTAAGCACTATCCATAAAAAAATCTCGTCATTAATTTTTTTTTCTTATTCTTTTTGCCCTAAATGTAATTCCTAATCGCACACATAATAGGAGTTAAATCCGGCACTATAGCTAAAAAAAACTAATTTTTAGTTTATAATCATTTTGAATTTATTTACCAAAATATGGTCATTTGAAAAATATTTTTTCAAAAAAATATTTTCTATAAAGAAATCGTCTTTTGAAAAAATGATATAGCATTTTTTAAAAAATCAATTTTATATAGAAAGCGTCTTATCAAAAGACATTTTTGAAAGCGTCTTTGGAAAACCAAGTCAAACATGTGCAATGTAGACGAACGTTACGAGCCAACGTTATAAAAACAACTCTCAACGCTTGTCTATTAAGGAGTTTTCACTCTGCGTCTTTCATCTCTTCTGATTTTTATTATGCAAGAGGCTGATACAGCTTTTTCTGATACAGATAATCTTCAATCTATGTCACGCCCCGAATTCCAGCGAACCCGAGGCGCGAGTAACGAGACAAAGGAAAATAAAATAATAAAGAAATAAAAGATAATAATAACATTCTCATACATTTTGTACACTGTTCTGATACATACATAGGTCTAGTCTGCTTGCTTACAACATGTAAAATAAAATACGGTCTTGGGCTTATGCCCTTATACAATATCAAAAACAAACGCCCCTTGGGCCTAACACAGTCCCTAGTCAGATCATCTCTACGTCTCGTACTGCTGGGACATCATCTGAAATGTTTGCCCCATTAAAGGGGTCAGCTCAACATGCTGGTACAATATAATGCTAATGCAAGAAACAAAACTAAGGTCGTGGCAAGTGCAAGTGTACAGTTATTTCTATATGGCATTCAATATCATGATGACAGTATATGAGCAGTATATAGTATATGTACTGTATGCGTGACACACCCATGCAACTCTATGCCACCCATGTCTCATGATACGGTCATTCTCCGCTGGCATGAGTACCGCCGCGTATGTCTCGCTTCACGGTCCGGAATCCGTCAGGCTTGCAAGTACCTATTGGCCGATTTTGGGTTTTTCACCACAGGATCTGCACCCTCATAATGCAAAGCACCAAGTGCTTACCCACGCCATGTCCAAGGAATTTCGCTATGCCAATATGCTCTGATCTCATCATGTCACAATGCAATCTCAATGATGCATCTCATTCATATATGAAGCATGCCTTCAAGTACACAATTCATAATATCAACAGTTCTTCGAAACATATAATTCACACACTACACTAACACATGCAATATACCCATAATCATCATACAACTTAGCAAGATAGCACGTAGCACATAATCATGTGAACACTCAAGCAAACATGTGAACAATCAATGCAGCAAAGCAAGTATTCCTAATCTCAATTCTATTTCTTACTAAGCACAATATATCGTACCTGTAAATCGATCTCAACTCAAGAAGTGCACTCGAGGTATGGTAGGATCACTGTGAAAATACTGAAGGTCAGAGCACCTTCTTCTTGCCCTTTCGCGTTCCTATAAGCATAACAGGTAATTCAGTTCATTGTCATTTGAATTCATTCTATTCATCAAATTTTATGTCTTTAATTCATAAGTTTCTATTTTTCTAATTTAGACTCCACTATTGAGTCCGGAACGTCGAAGAAACTAAGTTTAGGCTTTCGTAGAATTCAATTCGGACACCTGGGTTAAAAAGGGCAAAACAGTCATTTTGCACTTTACACGTGTCCTCACATTTCGTGACCTCTTTTTACAATTCGGACTCCACTGTTGAGTCCGGAATGCTCGAGATAATTAAGTTTCACTACTTGTTTACTAAATTCAGAGTTCATTTGACTGTATTTCAATTCAGGGGCATTTTGGTAATTTTATATGTTACTACGGGTCTTTTATTTTTCGGGACCCCGCCTCGTAAAATGGACCTTGCCATTGGCCTCAGAATGGCCGAGATAGTCAAAATACACTAATGACTTGTCCCATTTGGACTCCGGGATATTTTTGAATATTTAAATAATTTAATTAATTAATTAATTTAATTAATATTTTATTAATATTTTATTCAGGAGGGTCAAATCAGAATTATTAATAGTTGGGGGGTCAATTTATAATTTCCGTAAGTTTTTGGGTTAATTTTCAATTATCAAAAGTTCAGGGGCAGAATTGTAAATTTGAATTCTCCTATTCCTAATTCGGACAGCCAAACAAGGATCAGCCTAAAACAGGGATAAGATATCCCTGTTCTTATTATTTCAGATTTTTAATTTCATAAACCCATAACCAAACAGCCCCCTTTACCCTTTTAATTTAAAACACATGGCGACACGTGGCAGGGGCGGTCCACACCCGCCCGAACCGGACCCGAACCGACCCGGAGTAGACCCCCCTTCTTCCCCGATTTTTCGGTGACGCCCAGTAGGGTTCCGGTGCCTCCTCCGGCGCCGGCGACCGATTTCCGACGGCTTTTTCATGTTTTCAAAATGCCATCTTCTAGAGTTTTTCAAGTAGGTTTCACTCCCATCTTCCATTTTCAGTTTAGACCAACGGATTTTCACGAAATAGGGCTCAAAGGCCCATGGCCGAATCTCCGGCCAGCTAAATATCTTCAATTTCTCACTCGGTTGTTCACGGTTTTCCATCATTTCTTTTTCATTTCATTTTCTGCACTTATTAGGGTTATTTCTATCTCATTAGATTCAAGCTTTGTACATAAAATGCTAATCCAACCCCCCCATGACCGTGACCTGCAAACCCCTTTTTCTCCCTCATTTTTCAACCATTTTCCTTCATTCTTTTTGCAAAACAATCCTCACAACATACACTTTAAAACCCTATGCATCAAATAAATTATCATGCCAAAAAAAAATAAAACAGAAGGGGTGCACTTACGGATTTTCTGAGCTTTCTCTCTCTAGCCGTGCCTTCTTTCACCCTCTTGCTCCGAGCTCGAACCAAGCTTCAAACTCTCTCTCAGAGCTCTATCTCTCTCCCTCTTTTCTGTTTCTTTCCTTCTCTTTTCTCCCCACCCGAGACTACACTTATGCACACACACAAACCAAATCTCTCACGTCTCTCCCTCACAGCCACTATTCTTGACTCCCTCTCCACCGTCAGCCACCTTTTGCTTCCCCCCAAATGCAGCTTTGCATTTAATGCAAAGCTGCTACTATATATCTACATATATATATATTATCATCACACACACACTAGTTTCACACACTCCCCAATCGGCTGTCCTTCTAGTTTGGTTACAAACACACACACACACACACGCCCAGTCACACATACACACCATGCACTGCTATACTTAACTATACACACACCCATATACATATACCTATGCTACACATACATATATAATCCATATACATTCATACATTCTTTAATTTTAATTAATAATAATAATAATAATAATAAAAATTTAATTAACCAAGAACAATGAAAAAAAAAATTTTCATGTCATAACAATCTACATCTTCTAACACCCAAAATCTGTCCCATTGAATTTATCGATTCTTACTTTTCCTTTGTCTGCGGCCATCGCTCCTACTCAAACCTAATACTTTGATACCAGTTGTTAGGAATATAATCATTTAACTAGGATCGGTAAGACAAGAAAGCAAACAAGAAAATTAACCTAAAATCACAAGAACACAAAGATTTACATGGTTCACCCCAGAATAGGATTACATCCACGGTTGCTGCGGTTTCACTATGATTTGAAAGAATTACAAGTTACAATGAGATGCGCTCCTCAATTATAAATACATAGAATTAGGGCAATAGAGAAATAATGTGAAATACCAAAAATACCCCCGAACCCCCTCGTTTGAGTAAGGGGGCTCCCGCCCCCCTATAATCCCCCGGCCAACTTATTACAAAGTTAGAACTGCAAATGAGGGACTAGTGTTTAGTACTTATCAGGATCTACACTACCCAAAAATCTCCCACTTGCAGGTTGATATACACAAGTTCAATATCCCATCATCACATAAGAGAACACCGCAACAATTGTCTTCCTTTCTTAAGCTTGAAGACCAACCAAGTTGTACACAACTTTAGTTTCTCAATGGTGACTACCTTGGTTAATATAACTGTTGGATTCTCACTACCATGAATCTTCTCAAGAAACAATACTCCATTATCAACAAGAAAACAAATGAAATAATATCACAACTGAATGTGCTTTATCCTATAATGAAATGTTGGATTCTTTGCAAGATGAATAGCATTTTGGCTGTCACTATACAAAACATTGTCCTCCCGCTTCTTACCCAACTCTTCTAGAAAAATCTTCAACCAAGTCATTTCTTTACTAGCTTCAGTAATAGCAACGTACTCAACTTCTATTGTAGAGAGGAGCTACAATCTTTTGCAATTGAGAAACCCAACTTACTGTTATACCACCCAATGTGTCAACATAACTAGTAATACTTCTTCTGTTATCCACATCACCAGCTAAATCTGCATCAACATAACCATGTAATTCCATATTTGTCTGTCTTAAACAAAGTGCCACCTCTGTAGTACCACTCAAGTATCTAAGGATCCACTTTCTTGCTTTTCAATACTGCTTGCCTGGATTACTTATGTACCTACTTACAACTCTCACTGCATGTGCTATATGTGGCCTAGTACAAACCATAGAATACATAAGGATACCAATAGTTGAAGCATATGGAACACGCTCCATATATGTCTGCTCCTGTTCAGTTTTTGGCGACTGTTCGTTGGTAAGTTTGAAGTGATTGTCAAGTGGGATGCTCACTAGTTTTGCTCCATCTAAGCTAAACTTGTTTAGAACCTTCTTAACATATTCAGCTTATGAAAACTTCAAAATACCATTCACCATATCCTTGCTTCATACCAAGAATTTGTTTAGCAGCTCCAAGATCTTTCATTACAAATTGATTGGACAACAGTTTTTTTAACTTATTTGTATCTTGAAAGCTAGAACCTACAATCAGCATATCATCAACATACAAAAGTAAAATAAGAAAATTGTTTTCAAACCTCTTGAAATCACAACAGTGATTTGTCTGGCATCTTGTGAAATTACTGCTACATATAAAACCATCAAACTTCTTATACCCCTTCCTTGAGGCCTATTTCAAACCATACAAGCTCTTCTTAAGTATGCACACCAAATCCTCTTTGTCTCGTGCTATGAAATTATGTGGTTACTTCATGAAAATACCCTCCTCCAAATCACCATGGAGGAAAGTTGTCTTCACATCCATTTATTCAAGATAAAAAGTCCTCCGCAGC
Organism: Nyssa sinensis; assembly: GCA_008638375.1. Lineage (NCBI taxonomy): Eukaryota > Viridiplantae > Streptophyta > Magnoliopsida > Cornales > Nyssaceae > Nyssa > Nyssa sinensis. The sequence goes on from CM018032.1 coordinate 45,245,081, forward strand.
CACAATTCCTAACACAAGTTTGATTATTATCAACTTCACAATTGGAGAGAAAATTTTGGTGTAATCGACACCTTTTTTTTGCTGAAACCCTTTCACAACCAGTCTAGCCTTGAATTGCTTACTCCCATGATGTTCCTCTTTGACCCTATAAACCAATTTGTTATGCAAAGCTTTCTTGTCCTTTGGTAGTTTAATTAGCTCTCATGTTTGATTTGTCATGAGAGAATCCATCTCATCCTGCATAGCTGACTCCTACTTGGTTGAATCATCAACCTGTAAAGCCCCATCATAACTCTCTAGCTCACCACCGTCAAATAACAACAAATAGTATAATGAAGAAGAATAATGTTATGTAGGCCTAGACTCGTTAGTGGACCTTCTTGTCAAAACAGGAGTACGTGGTTCCACTTGCCAAAAAATATTTTTAAGATTATCCTGAATCTTGTTATTCACATCACTTTTGGTGATTTTTCTAACTCAACAAGTTATTCACAACTATCAAATTTCACAACAGACTTATCCTTATACATTACTTTCTCATTAAATATGACATCTCTACTTCTAATTATTTTTCATTTTTCATCATCCCAAAAATGATAACCAAATTCATCAATGCCATACCCAATAAAATTACATGTAGTAGATTTCAGATCAAGGTTGCTTCTATCAGTATAATCTATATGTACGTATGAGACGTAGCCAAAAACTTTCAAGTGTGACAGATTTACCTCTTTTTCGTTCCAGGTTTCCTCTAGAAATCCTCCATCCAAGGGAACAGATGGACTACAATTTATTAGATATGCTGCAGTATTGACTGCATCTGTCCAGAACATCTTTGTCAATCCAGCGTGTATCCTCGTGGCTCTAGCACGTTCATTTAAAGTTTTGTTCATACATTTTACAACGCCATTTTGCTGGGATGTTTTTCGAACTGTCTTTTGTATTTTTATCTCATTATTAGCACAAAATATTTTGAACTCACTGTCTTCATGCTCCCCTCCATTATCTGATCTCAAACACTAGATTTCCAAATCTGTTTCATTCTTCACTAAGGCTTTCCATTTTTTAAAGGTATCAAAAACATCAGATTTGTTCTTCAAAAAAATAAACTCATACCTTTGTAGTTAAATCATCGATAAAAGTGACATAATAATATGATCTCCCAAGAGATACAATTAAAGAAGGGCCCCCACATATCAATATAAATCAAATCCAGTTTTTCTATCTTCGATTTCCTACCATCTTTTGAAAAACTGACTCTCTTTTGCTTTCCAAAAATATAATCTTCACACAAATCAAGATCAATTGATTTCAAACCTGATAGTTTCCCTTTTGATAGAAGTACCTCCATCCCTTTCTTGCTCATATGCCCAAGCTTACGATGCTACAAGTGTGAGTTTTCCTTTTCATCAGGAACAACTATTGCATTCTTGTTGTTTGCTGTCATATAAAGAGTGTCAGTCTTCATACCATAAGCAACAACCATAGCTCTTCTGAAGATTTTCCACAGCTCACCTGTGAAGGTCACTACATAACCTTCATCATCAAGTTGTCCTATAGAAATCAAATTCCTTTGCAATCCAAGCACATGTCTGACATTCTGTATCTTCCATACAAACTCGTTTGGCAGCCTTATTTTTACATCCCTTTTACCCATAATATTCAAAGGTTCATCATCATCCAAATAAACCTTCCCGAAATCACCACTTATATAGTTTTCAACGATTTCTCTATGTGAGGATAAATGGAAAGACGCCCCCAGATCAAAATCCAAGACTCAAGAGGACTGTCAACGCTAAAGATCAAGCTATTACAAATATCTTCTATTACAGTATTCATAAACTTCTTATTTTGATCACCTTGTTTCTTCTTTCATACCAAACAATGTGCCTCAAGCGCCCTTTTTGTCCACAGTTCTAGCAATTTCATCCCTCTCCTGATCCCTCTACAGATCTTGACTTGCTTCTGTTCTTAAATGTTCATCTGTTGCGATTCGAGTTTCTACTGACTTATCTTCCTCTAGCTTCTGTATTCAGAGCAGACCCTAACGTTTCTCCTAACTCCCTTCTGCGAATTTCTTCACTCAAAATTAGGTCACCAACATCATTATAATTTAGTTTCGATTTAATTAAGAGAGTTGTTCACTACCGTTATAGTACCATTACAGCTTTCTGGCAAACTAGATAGAAGAATCAAAGCCCTAACCTAGTCATCAAACTCAATCTCTATAGAACTCAACTGAGTTGTGACTGTGTTGAATTCGTTCAGATGATCCGCTAAAGACCCACATTCTGCCATCTTAAGATTAAATAGCCTGTGCATAAGCTATACCTTATTCGAACCTGAGGATTTTTCATATAAGTTCGAAAGGGCTTTCATCAGACCTGTTATTGTCATTTCTTTCGCTATGTTGAACACAACGTTACGAGCTAATATTAAATGAACAACTCTCAAATCTTGGCTATCAAGGAGTTTCGACTCTACGCCTTTCATCTCTTCTGGTTTTTGTTCTGCAAGAGGCTGATACAGCTTCTTCTGATATAGATAAGCTTCAATCAGCATCTTCCAAAACCTAAAATATGTGCCATTGAATTTATCGATTCTTACTTTTCTTCATTTTCGACCATCGCTCCCATTCAAACCTAATGCTTTGATACCAGTTGTTAGGAATATAATCACCTAACTAGGATAAGTAAGACATGAAAGCAAACAAGAAAACGAATCTAAAATCACACGCACACACAAGAACACAGATTTACACGGTTTACCCCAGAATAAGGCTACATCCACGGCTGCTGTGTTTTCACTATGATTTGACAGAGTTACAAGTCATAATGAGATGCGGCTCCTCAACTATAAATACATAAAATTAGGGCAACAGGAAAATAATGTGAAATACCAAAAATATCTTAAGAAAAATAATAAATCTACGGAGGAAGGGCTAAGGTTCAGTACTTATCAAGATCCATACTACCCAACAGAAATACCCTACGATAAAGTCTCCCAAGATGCAGTAACATGCCATGAACTTATCCCCGGGGCACTGGGCCCGACTGCAATGGGACTGAATCACATGGGATGTGCTCATCATTGATACGCTGATGGGACCAAATTCTTTCTAAAGTAAAATAACTAAGTGCCCAGATATCAACAAATGCTTGGTGCTGCTCAATCCGGTGGCCAAAACCCTCATCAACTTTGACAGGAATTTTTCTTAGGGTACGTGATTGCAAGTAATAATAATAGTTGTAAGTATGTTTCCTATATAAAAATTAATATAATTAACAATAACATGTCAAACAAATTCATACCTGTATCTCCATAATATTGCCAACGGGTTCAAATCCAACCAATGGTCTAGTATCTGGTGGCCCAATCAAGCGGTGATTAATTCGTCGATGCCATACAATATAGGGATCCATATACTTAAGTGGGTGATCTAATGTCTTGGAAAATGTAATATGATCATGTCGATGTCTCTATACATTAATATATAGCTAATGCATAACGTCTCACTAATATAATGCCCTCTCTTGTTGATTAGTAGTGTGAAGCTCAACATTTGTATCGAGTGGCAATGGTATCTCCTAAGGAATCCTGAATTGATGCATAACTTGGTCTAAGAAGTATTACTCAACAACCTCAAAGAAAATCAGTGGTGACATAGTCCACCATATGTCCTACCCGACAAGGCGGTATGAAGGTAATATCGTAATGACAACATTTATGTAAGGCTGTCATACCATCTATAGACTAAGAAAAAATAATTATTCAAGGTTATTAAATAACACAATGGACCAACTTAATTTATATAAGTAATAATCATTTAAAAACATGTTATAAACCTGGTGATCTCGCATTTGGTCGAGCCAACCCTATAATGTGGAAGTACATGGGTCAGTGTCTCTCTAACAGATAACATCACTCGCCACTTGTGCCCCAAAGGTAATGTTCTTCCTCATCAACATTCCCCTGAAATAGTTGTTTATCAAATCAGATGTGTGTTAGCCTCTCTCATGCCCATAACTATTAACATAGATTTAAAATGTGTTAGTAACAATTTAATATAATAGAAAACTATATACATCCAAAAAAAATATAATTAAACACCTGTAATAAAATAAGTAGGCTACCTATATCAAAGGCAATAGACCTAGTAGCTCGACACATCTCACGATAAAGGCATGCAAGGATGGCACTCCTTTAGCTAAAGCACTCTGCATCCTCTAAATCTATAAACAAATAAAGACACATCACCTTCACCTTACTCCTCGACTTATTTGCAAATAAGGAACCTCCAATAAGCTACAAGATGTAGGCCCTAGCATGTTTATGTATGATCTCATCGTCTACGGCCTCAAGTAACTCTCTAAAGTGAGTAATAACCCATTTGAGTTTCAATCATGATCCATCAAGATCAGACTGAGTTGGTGCAATCCCTAACAACCCCAAGCAAAGTTGCTAACATATAGGCACTGCAGAGCCAACATCACGTTTATGACAACTGCTCCATCTACTAACTAACCTAATAATATTGCCACATTTTGCAGCATTATGGTACACTTTCCCCTACAAATAAGGAACCTCAAATAAGTTACAAGATGTAATCTCTAGCATGTCTACATATGGTCTCATTGTCTGCAACCTTAAGTGACTCTCTAAAATGAGTAACAACCAATTGAACTTTAATTGTGATCCATCAATATTAGGCTAAGTTGGTTCAATCCCCAACAACTTTAGGCAAAGCTACTGACATATGGGCACTGTAGAGTGAACATGACATCTTGTGACAAGTGTCCTATCTACTGGCAAACCTAATAATATTGTCACATCTTACAACGTGATGGTACACTTTCCCACAGGTAGATAGAATGTGTAGGTTTTCATACGCTATCTCTCAACAAGTGCTATGATTAGAGCCTAGTCAAGTTGGATAAATTTCTCTGTATTAAAAAATATTGTAGAGGTGTTTCCATGTTCTTACATTCCAAAATTCTACTTCATTTTTCATGGTGTAACCAAATATTAAGGGAGACCATAATTTGTACATAGAGATGCACATATAGTTCACTTCACTTGGTTTCAAAATGAGACTAAAACTTGGAACTTCCCATTTATTCTGTTCATTATTAATGCCATATTCCATCATAATATTTTTCTCCAAATATTAATGACTCAATGAAGAGCAATACTACATAAACCTGTAATTGAAAAAAAAAAAAAAACTAAAAATTGTTTTATGCTCCAAATAACATCAAAGCGGGTGGACTATAAAGAGATTAGTTTTTTTTTTCTTTCTAAAAGTTGGTTGTACATAATATTTGTCTTACTTATCAAAAAATATTATTGGATTTGTAAGTACACCCACCATTTGGATCTTATTGTTCACGGCTTTATAAATAACTCATCACTATGATGGAAGCAAATTTTACATCTTGGATTCGATTGCAAACCTAACAAATACTTGTAGGAAGGCAACTAACTACTTTTGAAATAAACCTAAACATTAATATCTGCACCACCTACCTTTCTTGGGTCTACAATTCATCAAATGATTTACTTTTCATCAATCTTTTTTTCATTAGACCAAAGGATGCCATCACAACATATCTACCTGCTTATGCGCAGTTGTAGACCTCACTCAAAAGTTTTCGAAGCCTAAGAGAATATTAGGTTGAACTAAAAATATCATCATGTTGGGAAAACATTAATGAGCAAGAAAAACCCAAATTATTTATGAGACAGAAAAGTCCTAATTTTTCTTGTGAGAAAAAATTCTTAATTTCTTGAGAGAGACAAGCCATAATTTCACAAATCAAGAGCTTACATGAGATAACGTAGTTGTTGGTATTAAATGACAGTTGTTCTCCTAAATTTTTGTTATTATCTTTTAGTTAGTTTGCTGAATATTTCAAATGTAAATTTGTTGTATCAGTGAGTTGTATCCTTATCTTTATGATCTTATCTTATCTTTCTAACAAATTTGTATTATATAATTCTTCGAATAGTAATGGAAATGAGTGAGCTTTTCTCCACATCTTGATGTTCTTTTACATGGTATCAAAGCATTTTTATTTATCTTTCTACATAACCAAACCCACCTAACTGTTATATTCGGCCAAGGAAACCCTCTCTCTCTCTCTCTCTCTCTCTCTCTCTCTCTCTCCATCGTCTCCATCTTCTTAGCGAGGCAAACCGACGCAATCTCTTAGATTTCGCTCCATCATTGATGGCTCCCTTGCGAGATTCTGTCACTAGAGACCACCTTCAATCAAACTGAGCTCTCCATCATTTGCCACAACCATCAACCAAGGAACCCCTATCTCTCTCCATCGTCTCTATCCTCTCAACGAGGCAAACCACCAAGTTCAGATCTTTGTCTGGATCCGATTTGGGCTGCTTCTCTTTCCCTGGTCTCTGCTCTCTAGCCGCAACCTATTTTTTTCTTTTCTGATTCTTTTTGTTTTCTCAGCCCAGTGCGCCGCACGTTCTCTCCTATTTTCCTCCGCCATGCCCCTCTTTTCTATTCAACACTAGCTGCTTTTAAACACAACCTCACACCTGGATCTGATTTGGGCTGCTTCTCTTTCCCTATCTGAACCACTGGGTTTTACCTCTTCTCCGCCTTCGTACAAAAACTCCAGTTATTTTTTATTCTCTCTACACTACAATGACTACTCAAATCAATTCGACGAACCCTAAAAACTCATCAAATCCAACAATCACAACCACTCCAAAAAATTCAACCTCTCTTCATACCAATGAATTTCAACTCATCACCATTAACACCTCTGCTCAAGCTCCACTCAAACTCACTACCAAGCAACTATGTCTCTTGGAAACTTTAGTTTCAAACTCTTTATAGGCTACGATCTTCTTGGATATATTGACGGCTCCAAGCCCTTGTCCCTCTGTCACTCTGATGGCAAATAACTCAACGACACCAAATTCTACCTATCACATATGGGTTCGCCAAGATCAGCTCATCCTTAATGCTCTCATTGGCTCTCTTTCTCCTACAATCATTTCGTTTGTTGCCAGAGCCAAAACATCACAATAAGCATGGACCATCCTAGCCAACACCTATGCCAAACCATCCCGAGGACGCATTAAAAAAGTCAAGAATCTTCTCAAAAATTACACCAAAGGTACTCTGAATATTACTAACTTTCTCCAATCAGTTAAAGCTCGTGCAGATGAACTTGTTATACTTGGTGCACCAATAGATGAGGAAGATCTTACTGAAAAGATTCTAAATGGGCTAGGAGATAAGTATACAGAATTGATTCGTGTTGTTCAAGCTCGTGATAACCCATCTCATTTGATGAGCTCCATAAGAAACTTCTAACATTTGAAGCCTCTCTTTAAGGAAAAACAAAGGAATCAACTCACTTTCTAACCACTGCCAACCCAACAAATAGGACCAACACACAATGGAGACCTCAAAATACCAACACTAATTGGCATCCAAATCCTCATGGCCACACTGGCTGGCGCTCGTCGCCCAATTTCTATGCTCGTCCTCCAATGACTTCGAACTTTGGCACACCACCTCATGACAATCGTCCACCGCCATGCCCCTACTTGGGCTATTGCTAGATCTATGGCATTCAAGGACACACAGCAAAGCGATGCCCGTCATTCAAATTAGTTCCGATTCAGCCATCCAACAAAGACTCTACACCACCGCCCAACACTCAATCAACCCCTTGGCAGCCTCGAGCTCATTTTGCTGCTAATGTTGCCTCCACCAATCCAGCTTGGCTATTTGATAGTGGTGCATCTCATCATGTCACAGCGGGCTGAAGTAACTTATCTCTTCATGCTCCTTACACTGGCTCCGACGATATTATGGTTGGAGATGGCACGAGTCTTTCCATCACTCACACTGGTTCCACTTATCTTCTCACCCCAACTCTTCATTTAAACTAAACGATGTCCTCTATGTGCCACACATTAAAAAGAACTTAATTTCAATTTCTCAATTTTGCACCACTAATAATGTCTCTGTTGAGTTCTTACCAACTTCTTTTTAGGTGAAGGATCTTCACACGAGGGGCAATTCTTGTGCAGGGCAACACTAATGATGGTGTGTATGAGTGGCCGGCTATCAAGTCATCATCCCCAATTCTTGCCTACTCAAGTGTCAAAACCATTTCCTCAAATTAGCATCATAAATTAGGACATCCAGCCTCTCCCGTTTTAATGCATATTATTTATGATTATCATTTAGATTTGTCATCCCCTTTGTCCAAAGATTTTTATGTAATGCTTGTTATTATAATAAGAGTCATAATCTATCCTTTTCTACCTCATCTCTAGACTTCTCACAGCCTCTTGAACTTATATTTTCTGATGTATGGACTTCTCCTATTCTTTCACATAATGGATTTAAATATTATGTTATTTTTGTTGATTATTTTACAAAATATATATGGTTTTATCCATTACGAAAGAAGTCTGAGGTTAAAGAAATCTTTCTAGCACTTTAAAGCCATTGTGGAAAATCATTTCAAAACCAAGATTCTCACACTATATTCAGATAATGGGGGTGAATACATGGGCCTTCAAGATTTTCTAGCAACAAATGGCATTTATCATCTCACCACTCCACCACATACACCTGAACATAATGGCTATTCAGAAAGACGACATCGTCACATAGTTGAGACTGGCCTCACATTACTTTCCCATGCTTCTCTTCCCTTAACCTTTTGGTCCCATGCTTTTGCCACAACCATCTATTTAATTAATAGAATGCCCACTAATACTCTTAACCTTTCCTCACCATATGAATCAATTTTTGGTACTGCTCCTAACTATTCTAAACTTAAGATTTTCGGGTGTTTGTGTTATCCATGGCTTCGACCGTATTTATCCCATAAACTTGATGCTCGTTCTAAATCTTGCATTTTTATTGGGTATTCGTTATCTCAAAGTGCTTACTTGTGTTTTGAACCATCTTCCTACAAAAATATTCATTTTTCATCATGTCTAGTTTGTCGAATTTGTTTTTCCTTACACATCACTACATAATCATTTACCACATCCTGACTCCACTACCATTGATACATGGGTTCCTCCAATAATTACGGTTAGAGTTCCTAGTCCTTCCTAGTCGGTTCACACTACCTCATCTGATGGACGCCCACAAGAGATTCCAACGTGTGTTGATCCATCATCATCTTCTACCCGACACACTTTACAGCCACTCCCTTTACCTGTAACTCCACCATTGGAACCTATTCACCACGACCCTCCTTTAACACCAACATCCCAAGTCAATAATCCACCATCAACCCAATAACCAAGCAACCCACCACATATCCACCAAGTTTCCCTACCTCCTAACCCCCATCGCATGACTACCCGCCCTAAAAACAACATCCATAAACCACCAAGAAAACTTAACCTTCACACACAATTTAACCCCACCTCCGCCATTGAACCTACAACTGTGACCCAAGCTCTCAAAGATCCTAACTGGCGTAAGGCCATGTCCGAAGAGTATGATGCTTTAGTCCGAAATGGAACATGGGAGCTTGTCCCACCTATCTCTGCCTCTAATATTATTGGTTGTAAATGAATTTTTCGTATTAAACGACATTCTAATGGCTCTATTGACAGGTTTAAAGCTCGTCTTGTCGCCAAAGGTTTCCATCATTGACCTGGTGTTGACTATCATGAAACATTTAGTCTGGTTGTTAAACCTGCTACTGTGAGGCTTGTTCTTAGCATTGTTTTTCGTCGTGGTTGGCCTTTTCGATAATTAGATGTCAACAATGCCTTTTTACAAGGTCATCTCTCAGAAGATGTTTATATGGCCCAACCTCCGGGCTTTATTGACTCCGATCATCCACAATATATTTGCAAGCTTCGTAAAGCTATATATAGCCTTAAATAAGCACCGAGGGCTTGGTACCATGAGTTGCGCCAATTTCTTCTTGTTGATGGCTTTAAGAATTCTCATGCTGATACTTTATTGTTTGTTCTCAACATTGGTATTAATATTCTCTACCTCCTCGTCTATGTTGATGATATTATCTTTACAGGTGATAGTCCTGCTCTCGTCAATCAATTTATTGATCATCTTGCTCAACGATTTTCACTCAAAGATCTCGGGTTTCTTTTATATTTTCTTAGTGTTGAAGTGGTTCCTCACCGTCATGGGATTTTACTCTCACAACGTCGTTATATTATGGATTTTCTCACTCTTACTAATATGTCAGGTGCTAAACCTATTTCCACCTCATTGCCTACTAGTCCTCCAATTAGTTTACACTCAGGCACACCTCTTCCCGATCCGACTGAATACCGCACTGTTGTTGGCAGTATACAATACTTGTCTCTGACCCGTCCCGACATCTCCTATGCGTTTAACAAATTATCTCAATATATGCATCAACCATCCACTGATCATGTAAAAGAACATCAAGATGTGGAGAAAAGCTCAGTTCGGTCGAAGGTGGTCTCTGGTGATGGAATCTCGTAAGGGAGCCATCGATGATGGAGCAAAATCTAAGAGATTATGTCGGTTTGCCTCGTTGAGAAGATGGAGACGATGGAGAGAGAGAGAGAGAGAGAGAGAGAGAGAGAGGGTTTCCTTGGCTGAATATAACAATTAGGTGGGTTTGGTTATGAGTGAGCTTTTCTCCACATCTTGATGTTCTTTTACAATTGAGGGCCTGGATGGAGACAAATGCTCAAGCTTGAGTCGAGATATACGACAAAGAGCTTGAGAGAGACGAGACCAGCGTCTGAACTTAAGAGAGGCTTGCAAAATCTGGAGAGAGCCAAGAGAGGAGATATGAAAGAGATCATAAGGGATTGAGAGACCAGAAAGGAGAGAAGAGCGTCAAGAGCCGCTGCTTTCTTACGAATTAAGAGAGACAAAAATATTTGAAAATCTATTATGTTTAATCGTTTCTCTTTTTTTTTTTGTTAATAACAAGACTAAAAATGTATTTTCTAAAGTTTTTTTTTTTAAAAAAAAGGACCATCTTTTGAAATATGAAAAATGCTTTGTATACTGGTTAGGTTTATCAAATGATGTGTCAATGGTATTTTTTAAATTAATGAATGTGTTTTGTCTTGTTATTTAAATTTTAAAAAAAATTTATGATAGATGATGTCATTCGATAAATTAATTCGGTGTACCTAACATTACTCTTTTGATATATAAATTCAAAACAACCATATTCTAATGAAAAAGTCTAAAAGCACCCATAATTTGGTTAGAATTTTTGCATAAGAGCATCTACAATGATGCAAGATAGAATAGACATGTTAACTTGTGTTAGTTATTTTTTTCTTTTTAATTAGTAAGGAGCTCTACAATAAACATGTTAACTTCATTTCCTATTTGACTCCAGCGTATCTTTTATTATCTTTTTTCTCTTTTCTCCTTTTCTCTCTTTCTTTTTTCTCACTACTTTTTCATATAAAATATTACGAATTAGTTTGTTTGAGGTCTCTAATCAAATGTCTCAATTATTCAAAACCATTAGAAAATGTGAAATTCAACTAGAGGCGGCTCAGCACATTCATAGGCCTAAAGTAAAATTGTAAAATGGAACTTTTTTATTTATTACAATTTTATAAATTTTTTATTTAAAATTTATTTTTTTAGTTTTTTGATATACAAAATTACTAATTAAATTTTTATAATGAATTTCTTCTAACATTTCTTTTTAATTAATAGTATTGCCAATCCACTTAACAGGTTGGTCCTCAACCTCTTTATCATGAGTTTGAGGATCAATATGAGTCTTTTCAATCACATCTTCTTGTTCTAGTATGTTATTATCATCTAACTCAACTACATTATTAACTTGTTCATTTAAGGAACATTCACTAATATTTTTTGATTTATTTTTATTACTTGTAAAAAATTTATCAAGAACTCCTTTTTGAGATTGTATTAAATTTTCAATTCTTCTCTTTTTTTAAAGTTTTGAATAACAGATTCATATTTTCGAGTTGATATTTGAATTCTTTTGATATACAAAAAATTAAAATGTATCTATAACAATTATTTTATATATTTTTAATAGCTAATACAAAATTAATAATCAAAGATTCAATGAGTTAATTACAATAAACAAAATAGAGGCAATCTAATTATATATGTCTTAAAAGATAATATAAATTTTAAATTAAAAAATTCAAAGTTAGAACAATAGAACCTGATCATGGAGCAATTTAGTCTTTAGATTCAGCAAAATAAAAGAAGCTAATCAAAATTTTCAATACTTCATGGCTTACGCACAGCAACTCGCCAACTCCAAATGGCTTCACTTGTAAAACGCCAAAGTCCAATACAACAAACAAAACATATGCAAAACGCAAAAACATAAAAGAAAGAATTTGTTAATTTGGCTTACGCCAAAGACCAAAGTCAACAAGGCCCAAAGCCAATAAAATAAAAGGGCGGCGGCTAGGCAAGAAAAAAAAAAAAAAGAGAAAAGAAAGAGCAGCCGGCTAAAGGAAATAAAATAAAGAAGAAAGGACGGTTGAAGCAAACAAAGGAAGAGAAGGCGGCTGGTGCGCAGAGCAGGAAAAGAAAAGAGAAAAAAAAAAAAAAAAAGAAGTGGTTGGACGCTGAACAAAGAAAGGAGGAAAAGGAAAAAAGAAAAGAAGAAAAGAGAGAAGCGGTTGCCAAAATACCAAGTTGCAGAGTACTTTTCAGAAAATATAAATGTAACAGGTTGTCAGGTTGCAGAGTACTTTTTAGACTTAAAGAAAGAATTTTATAAATAAAAAAATAAAAACATTAATTATTGAAAAAAGTAGAATAAGATAAACGAGAAGATAATAAATACTATAAAAAAGTAGTTATTATGTGATAGTTGTATAATAAAAGAGAGAAATTAAGAAGACAAAAAGATTTATTTATTTTATCATAATAAATATATTTTTTAAAATATAAAAAAAATTATGAAGCCTAAAAAATTAAGAGGCTTTATTGGCTTTACCCTTAAGCCGGCCTCAATTCAACGTTAAGTACAATTCGTTTCGTTATTACTTTTTTATTGTGAGATCCTGATTGCTTTTCAAATTCGTTTTTTTTTTTTTTATCATTATACTATGTTCAACTACTTTACATTATTTTTTGAAAAAAGTTTAAATCTAGTAGTCTTTAACCCTTTTTTTTGTAGATATGATTTGATATTGTTTTAAATTTTATACGATTAATACTGTGTTAGAATTTTGAAAAGATATCAATTGGTTGAAGTGAGAGAAGATGGAATGTAAATGGGCAACTAAATAAAATAAATATTTTTTTAGAATTGAGGTAGGATACAAAAGCAAATGCTGCAATCCAATTTGGATGTGCGTGAGTGGATTTCTTTTTCTCATACATAAGCTGCAAGTGACCTGTTATGTATAGACTTCTACACTAACATTCTGGAGTTCTCTTTTTCCATCGCCATATATAAAACTTATAGATAAGCTTGCTGTCATTCTAGAGACTTCCCACATCCACCGTCCCCGACATCTTCTCAAATGTTCTAAAATTACAAATTATATTTTCAACAAATACACCTTTCTCTTAGTTTTTCTTTTAATTCCTTTTTCTTTCTAAAACTCATACAATCCTCATTTTCTCTCTAAGATCATTAGTATTCTCAATCCCATATAGCAAAAAGCACGCCCTGTTCTTTCCCTTCATATATATAAACGTAGGGGCTGTCGCATGATGGAGAAGCCGAGATATTGATAGATCAGCCTAGTAATTGATGGAAAAGGCAACCGGGTTTTTGAAATCGATTTTTGAGTGGTGGAGATGGGTTTGTTTAGAATAGTAGTTTGCTTTGGGTGTAGGATTCATGGCGGTGGCAGTGGAATTGGTGGTCGATGGCGCAGCGGCAGTGGAGTTGGTGATCGGGAGTGTGGGCATGAGTTTGAACGATGATAGAAATTTAAAGATTATTGACTAAATAAATATTTACTTGGGTCTTCCTTTCTGTATTTTTCTTAGTTTTTGGTCTAAATAAATATTTACTTTTTCTTGTTTTTTTTTTAGTTTTTTCCTCGATGTCATGCAAAGTAAATATTTATTTTAGTTTTTTATTTTTTTATATTATTCAATGTTTATCTTGATTGTGAATATTTTTTTTTTTCACTCTCAAAACTCTTGAATCTCGATTTTCGTATTATTCAAATCCTTGATTCCTCTTTTGCAATAGAGATTGTCAACGGAAGCCTGACTTTAATGTAGATTATATTTTTGTATTTTTTTTTTGGGATAAGATATTGTAATTTTTATTTTTTATTTTTTGGGAGTCCATGTTTTAAAGAATGTTTTTGTCTCTAAAAATTTTAATGAATTTAGTGGGTTATTAGACTATAAAATTATTTTCATCTTACTTTTGTCCTTACAACACAAGGATTCAAATATTAATTTTTTTTTTTTTTTTGCATGACTCAAAACAGCTTGGGTCAGTTACTCTATATTTTTTAAACTAATGCAGAGCTCTAATGAAAATGTTAATTTCATTTTTTATTTGAGTCACAATATTTCTACTATCTTTTTTCTCTTTTTTTTCTTTTTTTTTTTTTTTATTTTGCTATTTTTTCACATAAAATATTAAAATAATATTTATTTTTTTTGTTAATGTGACTAGCCTGAGTTAGCAAATAATTTAACAAATAACGTGGGGATCCAATTTAACACATGAAATAATCATTCAATTAACAAGTAAAATAGGAATCCAGTTTAGCACATGAAATAGCCATTCAATTGGAGATCTCCCATCTTTTTTTTGTTATTAACTAACACCTGATACTAAAACATGCTATAATTTTATACATAGTTGCAAATGTTATGCTTTGATAATTTAAGCTAATAACAAATAGTGTCTTATTATGTTTTTAATAATTAAATTAAAAATCACATTTATATAATAATGTATGTGACCTATCTGATCATTCAATCGTTTATGGATTCATTTAATAATTTCTTCTGATAATTTTCATTGGAACCATGAGACCATTCCTTTAATAATTTCTCCTATACATTGGCTGCTAATATATCTTATAATGATTGCAATAACTGATGCATCACGTCGGCAGATAGTCGGCGTAAACATGTCATTTCTAAGACAGACTGCACTCATTCCACTTCCATTTTGCCGTCACAGAAAGATTCTTAGAGCAGGGAATGCTCTGTTCTTCTCTTTCAGCTTCATCCAGTAAAAAATATAGAAGAAGCTTTCAGTTTCATTTCGCTGTGACTTCTATTTAACGAAAGTCGATGGGTCGGATGCCAAAATGCGTTTCTTCATTCTTCAAAGTCTTGATCGGGGATTTTGCCGACAAACTCGTACGTGCGTCTCTCGTATCTCCCTCTCTCCCTTGAGTGTTTTAAATGTAGTAGTCCTATAACCTTTTAGATGTAATTGATTTCTAATGAGTAATTAATCAATGTCTGCTTTGCAATTGTTGTTGTTTAATGGCGATACTGGATTCACATTCAATAATATAAATTTGCAGCGAATACCACCAGCATTTTTGCAGAAGAACTTCAAAGAGAAAATACCTGAAAATATCACTCTTAAAACTCATACCGGGAAATCATGGGATGTCAAAGTAGCACAAATTGACGGCCACGACTACTTCTTCGCGCATTATGGCTGGCGAAAATTCGTAGAAGATCACAAATTACAAGTCGGGGACTTCTTAGTTTTCTGGTTAATTTCTGACTCAACATTTGACGTCGTGACATATGATAGAAGTGGCTGTGAAAAGGAAGTGAACTCAGCCATTCGGGGCAATATTGGAGATGCATCCACCATTTTTGAACATAACAATGAAAATCCACTCATGGGTATTAGGCGTACTGCTCGAGGTCGAAAGCCCAAGGCATCTCTTCATGATGTGAAGATGAAAAATGATGAAAGCGAAGGAATGGTTAAAGCAGCTGGTTCTGTCAAAGCGATTCAACCATCTTTTGTCGGGATTTTGAAGAAATACAACAGATACATTATGGTGAATCAATCTTAATCCTCTTAATTTGAATGGTTTCTCTCATCTTTTTGTTTTGTGCTCACACATATATGCATATATGGATATATATATATATATATATATATGTGTATCTTACATATTGTTTTGTTCCCCTTAATCTGTGTATTTACAGAATCTTCCACTGGGATTTGCAAGAGAGACTGGAATGATAACAAAGAAGAGTACAGTGCTGAGGGACCCAGAAGGGAGGTTGTGGCCTGTGATAATTCGGGCGACGAGGAATAATGGCAGTGTTGGTCTGGGTGTTGGATGGTCTGAATTTCAAAGAGCAAACAAGTTAGCAGATGGGAACAAATGTCTGTTTCGGTTCATACAAAATGCTGGGAATGTCATTGAAGTTCAGATCCTTCATAGAGGAAAAAGGCTACCAGGCAACAGATACCGTCTGCTTTCATAGAAGGTTGCTCCGAGTCCAAAGCTCTCAATATGAATGACTACTATTAGGTCTTGTTTTGTTTTGGTTTGGTTTTTTTTTTTTTTGGAAAGAGGCATGGCTCCACCTTTTCTTTTCTTTTTTTGCCTAGATTAACCCGGTGTTAATTAGCCAAAAAAAAGAAAAAAAACCTTGTGTTCTAAACAAAACACTTTCCTGTCTTGTTTTATATGTAATCTAGTCAAAAGCTTCAGCTAATGGATCATCTCTGTATGAAGTAAAGCTCTGCCTATAGTATTATTGTGTTAATCCATAAGTCTGCTAGCCTTAAGGTTTTTAGTCTGAAGTGCAATGGATATAGCGCAGACCATCTAGATTAGAGATATTATCAACAAATACACTGAGTTATCTATAAATTGGTTGATTTCTTTTTTAAATTACACTCATCTCTTTTATAAATTACGGAAGTTCGATATTTTTTATTTTTCCTATCAGTTATATTTCCATATACAGGAGTCTAGGACAATCCATTCTTTTTAGAAGCCTTCCCTCATCACTTTTCTGGGAATAAAATCCAGATTTTAAATTTCAAATCATAAAATTCAGGTTGCCTTCGGTATAATTCTTGTTTTTGGTTTTTAGTTTTTTTGAAGATGAAAACTAGTTTTAGTAATTTATCTTTTATAAAAATAAAAACACAAAATGTTTGGTACAAAAATATTATTTTTAAAAAAATGAAAACAAAAACATGAAACATATTTGGTAACTATTTATCATCAAAATTTTATAAAACTATGATTTGATGAGCAATGAAGCAAAACAATTATACATATATATATATATGTGTGTGTGTGTGTGTGAGAGAGAGATTGAACGTTGTGGCCTTATTTAAGGTAGATATAAGATTTTGGGCCTATTCTGATTTGGAAACAAAAACACATCAGCATAAGATGAACCAAAAAAAAATAAGCCAAGAAGACGAGATGATCGGTAAAAGTTGAAGAAGAAGGGTCAGAAACTCACTAATTTCCGATCGTGATAAGAAATCGCCTCAATCATGGCATTATCGTAGCTCAGCTCTGTTTTTGGAACTGTGGATGCGCGAATGGGTTGAAACCCTTGTAAGAGCAACTCTAAGGAAGAAATCCAGAGGTGCGGGGGGGGGGGAGGAAAGAAATTCGAAACTTCTCTATGCCTCCTTTGCCAATATATATATATATATATATATATATATATAATTGATTTTAATTTAAAATTAATGTTTTATTTTAGTTAATTGTTAGAATTTAAATTAAATTAATTTTTGTAATTTAAATTGAATGTTTTAATTTTAGTTTATTTATTTATTTAACTAATTTGTATAATTGAAGAAGTTTTTTCTATTTCAGTTAATTGTTATTTAGAATTTAAACTGATTTTTTAATTAAATTAATTTTTGTAATTTAAATTGAATGTTTTAATTTTAGTTTTATTATTTATTTTTGTTAATTTAGGGTGAATTTATTTATTTAGCTAATTTTTATAATTGAAGAATTTTTTTCTATTTTAGTTAATTGTTATTTAGAATTTAAATTGATTTTATAATTAAATTAATTTTGTAATTTAAATTGAATGTTTTAATTTTAATTAATTAATTAATTTATTTATTTTTGTTAATTTAGGGCGAATTTATTTATTTAGATAATTTTTTTTAATTAAGGGTAATTTTATTTATTTTGTAATTGATTATTTTATGCTCATTCTTTAAATTGAAATTTGAAATTTTGACTAAAAAAATATATTTGTTAAATTGCGATCGTTATGAAAACCATACCCGTTAAAATATAACCTTTAAGTTTAATTATATTTTTTAATAAAAAAAATATTAAAATATTAAAATGACACCCCATTTTGACACCTATCATTAGAACAAATTTATAATTTAAGAATGTCAAAAACACTGTTCAAGCAGATTTATAATGGAGTTGCTCTTAGGTCGCCAAAGTAGGATGACGAGAGTTCGCCTGGTGTTTTTTGGATCTACCATCGACTCTATTTATTATTATGGTAAATGAGTGTATCTGGACGTCAATCTGAGATTTTGTTTCGGTTCAATACGTCCACCTACGAGACTCACTTTTTGCTTTCGTCTCAGTAGGTGTAGTCCATCAAGACAAGATTTGTGAATATATTTTTTCTCCGCACGAGCAGCTTGTAAAAACAAGACTCTTGATGTATATTTACAAAAAATATACCAAGAGATTCGAACAGCCATATCTCTAATTTTTCACATATTCAAACACAAAATCTACTGCTTCAATGGAAGTCTACAAAATAGGTGGTTGTATTTCTCATACTCGTATTTATTTTGAGTTTTTGATATGTCCTTGGATTTTGTCTTTTAATTGTTAGCCCTACACGTTAGGAGTGCACATAATTGAGTTGAATTGAATCGAGTTACAAAAGGATTGAAATCAATCCGACCTTAAACGATTCTAAAAAATAAAAACCGAACCGAAACACAATAATAATAGAACCCCCAATCTGAAAATATTCGATTTGGTTCGGTTCGATTTCAGTTTTACCTAAAATACCAAATTTAATATCCGTTTTTTTTTCTAAAAACTCGGTTCCGATTATATGTGTATATATATATATATATAATATTCATAATATTCAAGTGCAATATATATATATATAATATATTATATATTATATATCCAAGATTATACAAGATTGATAGCTTCTTTTCTAGCTATCAGCAAATCAAATTACTATATATCCAAGTTAATTTGTTGATTTTGTATGTGAATATCAGTCTTAGACATGAGTAGATTTCAAAATCTATATCTTATCTGACAGTAACACAAGTTGTCAACTCAACAAATTAAACTTTATCCTAACACAATAAAACAATTTAGTAATTTAGAAAAACAAAAAGATATATGAATAGGATTTGGTAGTTGAACACCTATACTAATTTTTATTACTTTATAACAATGTATAATAATAATTATAGGAGTTTGTAAAACTTGACACAATATGAGATAAGTATGTATTATATTATATTAGTATGTGTATATATGCATTATATGATCGGTATATATCTATATATATATATATATTATCATTATGTATTATTGTATTATATTAGAATGTATGTGTGTGTCTATGTGTTAAATTTATTCAAAAAATATTTTATTGAAAATCTGGTTTCAGTTTGGGTCGGTTCACCCGAATCGACCCGATTTTTTTTAGAACCAAATTAACTTAACTCATTGAGATTGGTCCGAATCGAATTGATTCGGATATGTTCTGATTTTTTTGTGCACTCCTACTACATGGCGTTTGTTCTGATTGCACGGCAGGTATTAAGTATTGAAGATAGAACATGTGGAGATGCGATTGGCCATATTTGGCATCTGATCAATTCATGATAATGTGTATCATAAATAATAAATTGGAGATTTACGGATGCCTAAAACCAGTCATGGAGAGAAAACCAGAAAAGAATTATAAAGATAAGATCATAAGAGTACAAATATTGGGGAGGGCACCATCGAGTGAGAGGAGAGACAATTAGGGGAGAAGAGTAATGTTGAATTAAATATATATATATATATATATAGGACAAAATTGCAGCTAACACGATTCGATGTCTCACTCTCATTTAAAGTTAAGACTTGTGCATGTTGCATCCATTTTGGATTTCCGTTTTCAAAAAATTTTAAAAGTATTTTTTTTTTTCAGATTTTAGCCTAAATTAGAAAACATTTTCGAAAAAATAAAAATGAAAACAAGCAATAAAATGTGATATAGAACAGATTGCAGAAGAATTCCTAGCACGGAGGGACCTCCAAAAACAAAATCAGAAAAAGCACTAGTAAGGAGAGAATGTTTAAACGTCAGAATTGCGTGAAATTTGGTGGGTGACTTGGAATCGATGTGCTGTTCAATACTCCTCGCTTTGTCAGGACGTATGCCATTTTTTGGGCAAATTCCTCGTTTTGGCCTTCAAAAACGCGTTTTTGCTATTTTTTGTAATAATGTGTTGCTTAAT
Source organism: Nyssa sinensis (assembly GCA_008638375.1). Taxonomy (NCBI): domain Eukaryota; kingdom Viridiplantae; phylum Streptophyta; class Magnoliopsida; order Cornales; family Nyssaceae; genus Nyssa; species Nyssa sinensis. The sequence goes on from CM018032.1 coordinate 45,265,522, forward strand.
TTCGAGAGCTACAGTTGCTGTTTGGAGTTATCCTTTTACCAAATTGCTGCTTAAGTTTAGGACTTTTGATTTATGCTTTTAATTAGAATTTTTCTATTTTTGAAATTTTTAGTATTTCTCCTTAATTTAATTATTTCTTTCCTAAAGTTATAGTTTTAGTCGAATTAGGTTTTGCAACCTATATAAAGGCTTTTTCCTTTCATTCAATAAAGAATTTTTTTTTTGAGATTTTATTCTCTGTACTCGTGGATTCGAGTGTGTTACTTTTTATTCATGGATTCGAACGATTCTCCAAGAAGCAAGCGGTGCTCTACTTCTTCGTAAATTTTCGCTACATCAATTGATATCAGAGCAGGCTTAATCCTGTTTAGATGGCAAACGCACGGAACGAGGGCGAAACCCTTGACGACGGTAATCGTGAGGAAGATATGGTTACAGAGGCTGAATTCAGAATTTTCCAACGTAAGACCTAGCAGGTGCAATGTGAGACCCAACAAGCGTTGTAGGAGGTCCAAGCGACTCTTGCTAGGCTAACGGCAGGGAATTATCACCGGGGCGACGGTCCTATGGGTCGTCAACCTTACCGAGAGAGAGCTGAAGTTGTTCGTGAATGTCATCTAGAGATTTCACGTAAGTAGCTAGCCTATGAGGATAACCTGAGTGACGATGAGGAATATGCTGAAGTCAAACTCCGGAATAATCGGAGGGGTTACCAAGGGGAGTAGGATCGACAGACCTTTCGTATGAAGATGGACCTGCCCAGTTTAAATGGTCAACTTCAGATCGAAGGTTTTCTTGACTGGTTGGTATTAGTCGAGAGGTTTTTCAATTATATGGATATTCCTGAAGATAAAAAGGTGAAATTAGTCACGTACAAACTATTGGGGGGAGCTTCTGCTTGGTGGGAGCAATTGCAAATTACACGGATGCGATAAGGAAAGGGGATGGTTCAAACATGGGCTAAGATGAGGTGACTATTACGATCTAGGTATTTGCCTCTAAATTATAAGCAGATTTTGTTTCAACAATATCAGGATTATAGGCAGGGAAGTAGAACAGTCGAGCCTTACTTAGAGAAATTCCACAGGCTGTTGTCGCGTAATAACCTACTGGAAATAGATACGCAACAAGTTGCTAGGTTTGTTGGGGGGCTACATTGGGCTATACCAGATCGAGTGGCGATGCAAACAGTTTACACCTTAATCGAAGTCGTTGCGTTTGCTATTAAGGTGGAAACTCAATTGGACAGATCGATGGCGGCAGTCGTAGCAATAAATTATTTTGATTCCAATCGTGCTGTAGTAAATAAAGGAAAATCCACAATGACTCAGCCACCTTTGTCTAACACCACTCGCGGGGCAGGTAGCAGTGGAGGTCCAACAAAGCCTGCCAACACTGTTCTACCAAAAATGGCACCTCGTAACCCTTATGCTCGTCTGGGGTTTGATAAGTGCTATAGATGCGGAACAGCCAGGGCACCGTTCCAACCAGTGTCCTAAAAGGGGTACCATTAACTTAGTGGAGCTAAAAGAAGATGGCATCTTCGAGACAGAGAATGACGAGAATGAAGCGTCCTATACTTATGAAGAGGCAGAGGTAATGGGTGGCGATGAAGGGGAGCTACTGTCACATTCTCTGATGGTTCAACGACTTATGTTAGCACCAAAGCGGGAAGAACCATCTTAGTGGCATAATATATTACGAACCAGATGTACTGTGAACAAAAAGGTTTTTGATGTCATTATTGATAGTGGCAGTAGTGAAAATATAGTGTCGAAATCCATCGTTACCAAGTTGGGTTTGTAGATTGAGAAACATCCTTCACCGTATAAGATTGGTTGGATTAAACAGGGTGCTGAAGTGAAGGTAACTGAAATCTGTCGCACTAATTTTTCAATTGGGAAGAATTAGGCAAATGAGGTTGTGTGTGACGTGGTTGAGATGGATGCCTGCCATATGATTTTGGGATGACCATGGCAGTTCGATGTGGATGCTACATACCGGGGCTGTGATAACGTATATGTTTTCATGAAGGGGGGCCTAAAGATCGTTTTGCAGCCCATAAAAGAGGAGTTTTTAATTATTGAACCGAAGTCAAAGGGCAAGTCAGTATTTTCTGGTGGATGGGGGCGAATTCATAGAGGAAACTAAGGAATCTGGAGAGATTTTTGCTGTGGTAGTTGGGGGAGAAGTTGGTAGGGAGTCTATGAAAATTCCACCCGCACTTAAACCTTTGCTAGAGGAATTTCAGGAAATTATACCGTTAGAGCTACCAGATGGGTTGCCTCCTATGCGGGACATACAACATCATATTAATCTCACACCGGGAGCCAGTTTGCCTAATTGTCCACATTACCGGATGAGTCCCAAGGAAAGTCAGATTCTACAAGAGTAGGTAGAAGAGTTGATTAAAAAGGGATTGGTGCAAGAGAGCATGAGTCCTTATGCGGTACCAGCCTTGTTAGTCCCAAAGAAGGATGACAGTTGGTGCATGTGCATCGACAGTCAGGCAATCAACAAGATTACCATTAAAGATAGGTTCCATATTCCTCGATTGGAAGATATGCTAGACATACTGGCCGAATCCAAATTCTTTTCAAAAATTAACTTGCGGAGCGGGTACCATCAGATTCGGATCAGGCTTGGAGATGAATGGAAGACAGCATTTAAGACCAAAGAGGGGTTGTACAAGTGGTTAGTAATGCCAATTGGACTCAACAATGCACCCAGTACTTTCATGCGACTCATGAACCAAATATTAAAACCATTCACTAAAAAACTTGTTGTGGTGTACTTTGATGATATATTAATATATAGCCAGAACGAATCTGATCATTTTGCACACTTAAGGGAAGTATTTACAGTTTTGCAGCAAAATAAGTTGTGTTTTAATTTAAAGAAGTGCAGTTTTATAACCAGTAGTTTGTTATTTTTGGGATTTGTGGTAATTGCTGATAGGATTAAAGTTGATGAATAAAAGATTTGTGCCATTTAGGAGTGGCCAACTCCACAAATAGTGGGCGAGGTTCGTAGTTTTCATGGTTTGGTAACGTTTTACAAGCAGTTTATCAGAGATTTTAGCCGGATAATCGCACCAATTACTGAATGCATGAAGAAGGGGAAATTCCATTAGGAAGAGGAAGCATAATAGAGTTTTGCGCTGATTAAGGAGAAATTATCATCTGCCCCAGTCTTGGCACTACCAGCTTTTGACAAGTTGTTTCAAGTAGAGTGCGATGCCTCTATTATTGGCATTGGTGCTGTACTTTCTTAAGAAGGCAGACCAGTTGTGTTTTATAGTGAGGAGCTCAAGTGAAGCTCGCCAAAAGTGGTCTACTTATAAGCTAGAATTATATGTTATTTTTCGCACCTTGAAGGTTTGGGAACACTATCTGGTGCAGAGAGAGTTTGTCTTATTCAGCGACCACCAAGCGTTGAAATTTATCAATAGCCAAAATATTGTCAACTAGATGCATGCCCACTGGATTTCTTTTATACAACGCTTCACTTTCACCTTGAAGCATAAGGCGGGTCAATTAAACTGGGTAGCTGATCCTCTAAGCAAGAGGGCGTTGTTGCTTGTCATAATGCGGACTAAAGTGGTTGGGTTTGACTATCTCAAGGAGCTGTATGGAGACGATGAAGATTTTCAGGATATTTAGGCAAAATGTCAATCGGGACCTTCCATTGACGGAATGCATATTCAATAGGGTTATCTGTTTCGAGGTAACCAATTGTGCATCCCGAGGAGTTCACTACGAGATCAGATAATTCATGAATTACATAGTGGTGGCTTGGGCGGACACTTGGGTCGTGACAAAACAGTAGCTCTTGCTGAGGAGAGGTATTATTGGCCCCAACTGAAATGAGAAATCGACAGTCATGTTAAAAGATGCCTCATTTGTCAGGCTGCCAAAGGCCAATATCAAAATACAGGTCTGTACATGCCTTTGCCCATTCTAGCAGCACCTTAGGAGGATCTTTCCATGGACTTTGTCTTGGGCTTTCCGCGAACCCAACACGGATTTGATTCTGTATTTGTGGTGGTTGATAGGTATTCCAAAATGGCTCACTTTATTACTTGTAAAAAGACCTTAGATGCAGTACACGTGGCAAATTTGTTTTTCAAAAAGGTTGTTCGTTTGCATGGGGTCCCTAAATCCATCACTTTAGATAGGGACACCAAATTCTTAAGTCATTTTTGGCGGACCTTATGGAGGCGGTTTGACACATCCCTGAATTTCAATAGCACGAGTCATCCTCAGTCTGATGGTCAAAAGGACGTAGTGAACCGCACTCTTGGGAATTTAATTCGCTGCATTTCTGGAGAGAATCTAAAACAATGGGATCTTGCTCTTACACAGGCTGAATTTACTTATAACAGTATGATAAATCAGTCTATTGGGAAGACCCCATTCCAAATTGTTTATTACTGTCCTCCACGCCATGCTTTAGACTTGGTTCTTCTGCCAAAACTTCCTGGTTTGAGTATTGCAGCAGAAAAATATGGCAGATCGTATCAAGGCTATTTAAGAAGAGGTGCTGAAAAAATTAGAGGAATCTAATGCCAAATACAAGGCAGTTGCTGATAAAAAGAGAATGACTCAAGTATTTCAAGAGGGGGATCTAGTGATGGTTTATTTACCCAAAGGGCAGTTGCCAGTGGGTATGTACAACAAGCTGAAAGACAAGAAATATGGTCCTTTTCAGATTCTGCAAAAAAATTAATGATAATGCCTATGTCGTGGACCTTCTTGTAGATATGGTCATTTCTCCTACTTTCAATGTTGCTGATTTGTTTGAATATCATCCTCCTGATGTGTCATCTTCTCAATTAATTAACTTGAAGTCGAGTTTTTTTCAAGCAGGGGAGACTGATGTAGAATAGGATATAGAAGAATTCCTAGCACGGAGGGACCTTCAAAAACAAAATCAGAAAAAGCACTAGTAGGGAGAGAAGGGTCAAACGTCAGAATTGACGTGAAATTCGGTGGGTGACATGGAATTGATGTGATGTTCAATACTCCTTGCTTTGTTAGGACCTATGCCGTTTTTTAAAAAAATTCCTTCGTTTTGGCCTTCAAAAGTGCATTTTTGCTATTTTTGTTAATAATGTGCTGCTTAATTTCGAAAGCTGCAGTTGCCGTTTGGAATTGTCCTTTTACCAGATTGCTGCTTAAGTTTAGGGCTTTTGATTTATGCTTTTAATTAGAATTTTTCTATTTTTGAAATTTTTAGTATATCTCCTTAATTTAGTTATTTCTTTCCTAAAGTTATAGTTTTAGTCGAATTAGGTTTTGCAGCCTATATAAAGGCTTTTTCTTTTCATTGTAAGGTTAACTTTTCATTCAATAAATTTTTTTTTTTTTTTGAGATCTTATTTTCTGTACTTGTGGATTAGAGTGTGTTACTTTTTATTTATGGATTCGAACGATTCTCCAAGAAGCAGGTAGTGTCCTACTTCTTCGTAAGCTTCCGCTACGTCAAAATATGTTTTTGATAAAACCAAAAATAAAAAAACTAAAAACATTATCAAATTACAATATATGCAAAAAGTGGGAAATGATCTTGGCTCTTGGTATACTTATTGTGAGCAAAAGCAGAAAGTAAGGTTTGCTTGGGGGCTATATCCAATGGCGGACCTTGAGAGTTTGCTTCGGGTAGCGAAAGTTTGCACATTAATAAATTTATAAGACTAATAAACGTATTTAGAAGTGATATCTATATAACATCGTCGGCGGATTTACAGGTTCAATGAAAATTAGTGTATTAACTTCTAAATTTAGAGGAATTCCACTTTTGAACAATGCATCAATTATAATAGCTTTGGTCATATTTATCTAAATTGTCAAATTCATAATTTAAAAAAATAGTATACATCTCAATACTTTACTACAATTCTCAACCCTCATTATTTGTATTTTTCAGGATATTTATTAATGTATAAAGAGTCATAAGATAAAATATTCAAGCATTTCATAAATTATTGATTTATAACTTTATACTATTATTCTCACAACATCAAGTCATCTAAGAATAATTAATAATTTTGTGTAATTTTATTCAAAACATCAATTCATCAAAGCAACATTTTATAACCGTGCAATTATTCTCATGACATCAATTCATCAAGAAAATCCTAGTTTTTAATTGGGGGTGAATTCTAATTGTATAGATATTAATATTTATTTAAAAATAAACAATATGCTCATGTGTAAATTTTTCTCTCGTTTTCTATCTGTTCAGATTAACAATTATACTGTAAGTTCAAAACATCCACAATAAATAAGCTAAAAACTCCCATTTGATTGCCAGTAAAAAAATGGAGAGGAGAACACATAGATTTAATTTTCAATTTGAATGTAAAAAAATTAACAAGAAAATAAAAAAAAAAAATAGTTCATATTTAAGAACAAGAAAAATTAATATAAATGAAAAGAAAAAATACTCAAAAATAATAATTAGAAGTTGATAATGATTACAGAATCTGATGATAGAGACACCAAATAAGAGCGGAGAGAGAGAGGAGGAGGAGTTTACTTAATTTTGGATTGAATTGTTATTTAATATGAGCATTCTATGTTGTCATCCTAAAAACCTTAAAATTGTTGGAATGCTTGAGACTTCTTAAATTTCTAAAAATTAAAATCGTTGGAGACTACTTAAAGGGATGTTTGGCCCCATTTAAAGTTCAGATTCACAGTTTACCAACATAATTTTAGATTAAGTTGAACTATTGGATTTTTTGGATAAATTTAAACAATACATAAAAAAAAAATAGTTGTTTATATTACATGAATATAAGCAATTAAAGATATTTATTAGTAATTATAATATATAATATATATAATTATATATTCTATATTTTATATTTAATATATACATATATTTAATATCTATCTTTTAATATTTTTAATTATATAAATAGAAAATAGTAAAAATAAGTTCTTTTAATTATATCATTTATAATATATTATAAAGTACTTAATGTATATTTAACATTATTTTATATTAAATTATTAGTTGTATAATTTATTAATATTTATTTTTATATTTTAGTTAAAACACATGTAGTCAATCACACAAAAATCATCTTTAATATAATTAAATGACAAATAAGACATTTCGTAGTTAAAAATTACTTTTGAATTTTTTTATCAAACATCAAATTAATTACTCTTGTCATCATAATCAATTTTAACATGTATTCATTTAAACATCAAACTAACTTTATATTAATCAATTATCTATTAATCAATTAACTTAGAATCAATTTTTTGTTAAATTCAGCAATATCAAATGGGGCACTGAAAGAGTGTTGGAGATTTTTCTACAAAGTTCAGACTTTTATGATCTCTACCCTCAGGCCCTAAATACTATCGTTAAAAACATCCCTCAAGTATGGACGACTCCTCTCTTTTTTCCGGCAAAATTTGTAACTGTTGTTTTAATTTTTTTCAAATAACAATAAGTATGTATATATATATATATATGAGGGGTAGTTATAAAATTTGCAAATTATTGGGGGGCAATTTAGGAGGCTGTTATAAAAATATCACAAATTTTTAGAGAGGCCATTTCTAAGTTACTATAAGTATCTAATAGAAAGAAGAATTTCACAGATTTTTGCAGGGGCAGTGACACCTGTGTTTGCTCGTTCATTTGTTGTATCCGAAATCTCAATGGGATAGGCATAATCCTTCTGAACTTTTGCACCTTTCGATCGGGCGTTCGCGCCTTTCATGAAAGCATTGATTCCCAGTCCGTCGTTGGCTATATCCCCTTAATTTTGAAGAATTTTATTTTATGTAATATATGAAGTAAATTTTTTACAGAAGTTTCCTTGACTTTGAAAAAATAAAATTTCATCTCTTCAAAATTTAAAAAATAAAAATTAAGATTTTATTCAGGTGATGCAAATGGCGTGCGTTTTATTATTTCTTCTGATATTTTTGTATCACACATATATATATATATATATAAACTTTAAAGTTGATATGATTAATCAGTAAAAGACAATATATCTTTACGATAAAATTGAAAAGTTAGTTAATAAGCTAGTTTTTAAACTCAAAGAGATTACGTAGTTAATTAACCTATAATTTATTGATTGATGAGGGTTAAAAAATATAATGAGAAACAATTTCTGCTCTGCAAATAATCTTCAATGACAAAGAGAAAAAGACTTCTAACTCTGCAAATAATCTTCTGTTACTTGACAATCTACAAAAAAATAATCAATCATATACAATTACAATCCCAAGTGGTTGGTCGACTTATAAAGACTTGAGAATTAAAATTTAAGATTTTGAGTTCAAGTCTTTTTTGAGATTATTGAAGATTTGTCCGAGCCTTAACTCCAAGACCCCGATTATTAAAAAATGTTATGATTTTAGTCATATCTCAAGGCCATGTTTAGCCATTTACTTGGACCATTTTAGGTAGGACCTTTTGACCTATTCTTGGCTCATGCCTTAGGACATTTGGGGTCCATTTGGGGTCACTATTCCAAGGCATATTTAAAGATATTTTGGGGCTATCTTAGGAGGTCACCCTTGAACATGACCTAAACTATTTTGGACATTAATTGGGAGGGATGTTTGAGTGACATTAAGAGATCATTTTGGTTAAGTCAATTAGCAAGTCTTTATTTTTAGTTTTGGGGAAAACATGGGGAAATGAATGCATGAGCAATTAAATTCACCTTATGACCTTTCGTTTACTTTTCTTATTTCATTTCACTCACTCCTCAGATTTGTAAGAATTCGGGGCGTGACAATCCGAATATGAGCTTGCTCCTTTTTTTCTTCCAAGAGATCCAATTTTGTTAAAAGTAGGTTTTCATTCTGATCTGAATGGTACATATCAATTCCGGGGGAGAGGCCAATTTCCACAGGTATGATGGCCTCTGTTCCTAACATCAGAGAAAATGGTGTTTCCCCTGGTGGGAGTTCTTCTAGTGGTCCGGTATGCCCAAAGAATCCCAAGTAACTCTTCGATCTATTTTTTTTTTTTTTTTTATTCCTCTAGTCTTTTCTTGAGGGCTTCCAAGACAGACCTGTTGGTAACCTTTGTCTGACCATTGGCTTGAGCGGTGCACTAGAGAGGAAAAATGTTGGAGTATGTTTAGGTTAGTGTAAAATTTTTTAAAGATCCTACCTTGGAACTGAGTTCCATGATCTGAAATCAGTACCCTAGGTATTTTGAACCTACACACTATCTCCTTCCACGTGAAATTTCTTACTTCGAACTTTATTATTTTGGCTAATGGATGAGCTTTTACTCATTTGGTGATGCAGTCTATAGCTACTAAGAGAAACCTCTTTTTCTGAGGTGCCCTTGGAAGTTGTCCAATAATATCCATTCCTTACTGAACAAATGGCCATGGACTTGTAATTGGGACCATCTGTAGCTGAGACTGATGCCGATAGGGTGCAAACCTTTAACATCTATCGCATTTCTTGATATGATCATTAGCATCCTTTTGTATAGTCGACCAGTAATAACCCTGCGTAAGAGCTTGGTGGGACAGGCTCTTTGCCTCATTGTGATTTCCACAAATCCCTTTATGTATTTCTCTTAACATATAATGAGCTTCCTTTGATGTAAGACATAGAAGCGGAGGTAAAGTGTATGACCTTCAATAAAGCTTGTTCTTGATAATTAAATATCGAGCTGATCTGATTCATATTTATTTGGATTGATATTTTCCTTCGGGTAGGACCCGTCCTCTAAATATCGGATGATAGGAGTCATCCAGTTGTCTTCCTCATGGATTTGTAGGATTTGATCACTCTGGGCTGTGCTTGGAAACTCTTAGAATGATACTTTAATATCAGCCCAGAATTCTGAGCTGAGGGACCTTACCGTGATCTTTGAGCTAAAGGAAGCTGTGGTATTTGCTAAGATGTTTGCCCTTCAGCCCAGTCTATTTTCTCGAGAGGGAAGTAATTGAGGGACTTGCCTAAAGATCTAAAAATTTTGGCATAATGTCTCATTCTCAAGTCTCTTATGGTGAATTCTTGGATATTTGGCTAACCACCAACTGTGAGTCAGATTAAGCTTTCAGGTCTCGAGCTCCACACTCTAGAGCTACCTTGATTCCAATGACTAATGCTTCATATTCTACCTCGTTGTTAGATGTATGAAAACCCAACGATATGGCCCTTTCCAGCACATCTCGTTATGGGGACTGTAAGACTATTCCAACACCAAAACCTATGTCAGTGGAAGATCCATCTATTTAAAGGGTCCAGATTTGAGATAGGGGTTGCTTGCTATTTTGTTACGGCACTACGGAGAACTCAACCAAAAATTCGGCCATAGCCTGTGCTTTAATTGTAGTTCTAGACTCATACTGAATGTTAAACTCCCTTAATTCCACTTACCATTTCATTAAACGTTCAGAGAATTTTGGTCTGTGGAGTACGCTTCGAAGAGGGTATATGGTAAGCACAACTATAGTATGTGCTTGGAAGTAAGGTCTGAGCTTTCGAGCTGAGATAAGTAATATGTAGGCCAATTTTTCTAGATCCGGATATCTAGACTCTGATCCCATGAAGTCTTTGCAGGTAAAAGATTGGCCTCTAGACTCCATTGTGCTCTTTTAACAATACAGAGCTGACAATGGTCTGAGACCGTAAGATAAAGTTATAATTTTTTGCCCACAATTGGTTTTGACAAGAGTTCTAGGGACCCGAGGTAATTTTTCAATTTATGGAAAGCGTGCTCGCATTCTAGGGTCCATTCGAGGGATTTGTCTCCCTTGAGTGCTTTGAAAAATGGCAGACATCGGTTGGTTGATTTGGAGATAAAATGGTTTAGATCAACTATCCTTCCATTTCAGCTCTAGACCTCCATCTTGGTCCTAGGTGAGCTCATTTCTTGCAAGGCTTTGATCTGAGATTAGTCAGATTCTATCCCATGTTGAGAGACTAGGTATCCTAGGAACTTCCCTTCTGTTATGCAAAAGGTTCACTTGGTAGGATTTAATTTCATGCCATACTGTTCAAAATCTCGAATGTTTGAGCCAGATGTTAGACGTAATTATTTCGATTTATACTTTTTACGAGCATGTCATCGATGTAAACCTCTATGGTGCTACCAATTTGAGGCTGGAACATTTTTTTGACCAACCTTTGATAGGTTGCTCCTGCATTCTTCAACCCAATCTGGTGGTACATTTGTACTTTGTTATACCCCAAGTATACATCTATAAAACTCAAGAGCTTATGCTTCGTAGTTGCATCTACTAGTTAATCTATTCTGGGGACTGAGAAGCTGTCCTTGGGGCATGCTTTGTTGAGGTCGATATAGTCAACACAAACCCTTCATTTTTCATTCTTCTTTTTGGCCAAAACTATATTGGCCAACCAGTTTGGATAGTAGACTTCCCTGATCATCCTAGCCTCCGAAAGTCGCTCAACTTCTTCATTGATTATTTTGTGTCATTATGGTGCGAATGTCCTTCTATTTTGATATATTGTGGGATAACATAGATCGACCATAAGTTTATGGCTAATGAAGTTAGGATCAATGCCATTCTTGTCCTTCGCACTCCAAGCAAAGGTTGAGGCGTTGTCTTTTAGGAAAGTGATTATCTCTTTTGTTTCCTCTAGGCTCAAAGCTGAGCCTATCTGGACAACGTGGCGGAAGTTTTGGCGATCAATTTAGGATATTTCAAACCTCTTCCTTGAGTTTAAGTGAACTGCTTATTCTTCTTGGGCTGAGCAGTTCCCATAACTCCTCTGGACATAGTTCATTCGGATTTGAGCTAGGAGTTCTGACAGAGTAGCAAATTTCTGTAGTTGTTATTTCTCCGCTTTAGGCTTTAAGGTTATGGCTTGCCATTCCCTGGACGTAGGTTGATAGCCTTTGATGGTTACCACCTTTCCTTCCAGAATAAATTTCAAGCATTGATGCACAATGGACGTTACGACATTAAGATCATAAATCCAATGTCTTTCGAGGATCAGATTGTATGGAGAAATCACGTCAATGACCATGAGTTCTATTAAGACAATTTTTTTTTGTCTTAGGGAATCTCTGATAGTGATAGGGGTTTGATGGTCCCGAGTAGAGAGTTGATGTCACCATTAAAACCTGTCATTACCGTTGTAGTGGGCTAGAGTTCTTTTGGATTTATCTTTATTTTCTGAAAAGAATGGGTAAATAGTTTATTTGCCGAACTCCCAGTATCAATGAGCATTCTCCTGATATAGAAGTTTGAGATTTGAAGAGATATTACGAGTGAGTCATTGTGGGGGAAATGTACCCCTACTAGGTCCAGATCTGAGAACTTGAGTGTAGGGGTTACTTTATACTTTTACTCAAGTGCGTCAATATTGAGGACTTTTGGTTCTTACTTGGCCTCTCAAGCATACCTCTTCCGAGCCCTATTCGACATCCCACTCCTCTGGTTGTTTGCATAAAGGACATAGATGACGTGGTGTTAAGGTTCCGCCCCACCTTTGTCATTCGGTTCGTCTGGCCCGGGACCTTGCTGCCTTTGAAAGGATCTTTGCTGGTCCTCTTCGCCCTTATATGATCAGCTATCAATCCTTTGAGTATTTTGGGTGAATTCCCGTAGCTTCCCCCTACGAATTAGGCCTTCAATTTCCTATTTCAGAATTCGACCCTCATTTGTGGTATGGCCGTGGTCTCCTGTGAAAATCACTAGTATTTATTCTGATTCCTTTTTCTAGGCTTCTCCCCTCATCCTTTTTGGCTATCTGAGCTATTCTCGTGATTGTATCTGGTGGAGAATATGCCTTAGTGGTGCGTTCAGAGGTGTGTAAGGGTTACTTTTCCTTGAGGTGCTTGTCATTTCCTTCTGTTCGCACCTCTCAGGACTTCGAGCTTTCTTCCTCTCATCTCTAGTCTACCTTGTCCGGGGGGGTTGTTCCTCTTTCTTAGTCAATTCTTTAGTTTTCTTTGAAAAGGACTTTATGTTTTCCAATGTGATGTACTTTTGAGCCTTAAGTAGTAGTTCAGGCATGTTGGTCGGAAGACTTTTGACGAGAGAATCCCTAAACATTCCAAGAAAAAGACCGAAGGTTAGAGCTACGACTAAAAATCGCTCTTTCACATTCTTCCACTAAGGTGAGCTCTTTGCTGAATCTTCCTATGATGTCCCTCAAAGATTCGCCTTTGTTCTAATTGATTGTTAATAGAAACTCAGGGCCCCTCCTACTGGTGATAAACCTGTTCAAGAGCTTGCTACTCAAGTCTGTGAAACTTGAGATTGAGTTTGGAGGTAGATGGTAGAACCATTCTAGTGCTGCTTTTTTAATGCTCATAACGAACGATTTGTACATCGGTGTGTATGTACCTCATTTGAGAGCTATAGTATGTTGGAAGTGAGAGAGGTGGTCTATGGGGTCAGTACTTCCATCGTACAAATTGATTTTTGAAATGACGTACTTCCTTGGAGGTATCTCTGCCATTATAGTTGGTGTGAAGGGAGTCCCTCACATACCGAACTGATTGTAGAGTTGTTTGGCCGTATGTTGGGTGACTCCAAACCTAGCAAAGATTCCTAACTCTGCTTACTGATCTCGGCTCTATCGTGAATGATGGTGACTTCTGGATTGTTGAGGTGTTGCCCCCACATTTGACTGATCCAGGTTCTCTGGTTCGTTTATTTGTTGAGGAGATGGCCCTGCCCAAGAGGCGTGTTGTCATTTTGGCCATTCAGAGGTTGTTGATTCTAAGTTGGCTAAGGTATCGGTTGTTTCAGAATCGGCTGGGGCGGTTGCTGATTCTGAGCCGACTATGGCGATTGGATTGGTTGTGGCAGTTAGTTAAATCTGTGTAATTAAAGCTTGCTGACTTTGAACTAAATTTTTCATGTTTTGGCTCAGATTCTCAATCTGTTAAGCCATGCTATTTATCCTTTAATTAGTTGTGTTTGGACGAGTTTGACGCACAACAACTCGCCTTGGTGCAGGAGCCGGTGCTCGGATTGAGGTAGGTTGCCTTGGTCGCAAGTTTCGAGTCATTTGGTTGTTTGATAGATTTTATTGAAGAAAAGAACTTTGTCGAGTTTCCACAAACGGCGCCAAATTGATGATGTCACTTTATATCTTCGGTAGTTAATGCCTAAAATCATTTCTTTGAGGTATCTGTAAAGAAGAGATTAGAAAATCATTGGTGGAGGTCTGACGAAAAGTCCTCCGATAGCCAAGTTAGTAGTTTATACAAGGAACTACTGAGAGTGATTGTAAAGTTTGGAGAAAGCATACCCCTTCTGGTTGAGGTCTTGCTCCTTTTATAGATGATAAATATCTTGTTGTTGAGATATTCCCAAGTAGGGATTTGATTTGATTCTTTTGATTTGGTCAACTACCACATATTTTTGAATACTTTATTCCTTAGTATTGGATCATGAGGTTTGGAGGTTATCTCTTTAGGTATGGCTCCCACGTGTCACTCTTATACTGTGAGTTAATTTAGGTATATCAAATTTCTATTTACAAAACACATATTTTCTATTTTTTTTACTAACTTAAGAGCTTTGGGTTGGCACCCCACCAGTTAAGGCTGTCAACATTAGACATGACCCGTGATCACAACTCGAAAACGACACAAACTTGGTAGGTTTCGAGTTAAACTTAATCGTATTCGGATAAAAATCGTGTCAGACACGATTAACATGATTACTATTCATGTTATGTTCAGGCTGAGCCGCTTCACTCGAATTGACCCATTTATTAAGACGTGTCTCATGACCCATGACTCGAAAATGACACGTTTAACCTATTAACCCAAAAATGACTTGTTAATACGAAATGACACGATTATATATGTGTTTACTTTATTTAATAGTAATATTATAAAATAATTGTAAAAATATATTAATTATTAGCTTTAACTATGAATATAAATGTATAAATATTAATATAAAAATGATAAAGATATAAAAATTAAAAAAAAAAAACTTTTTAGTTGAATTCATCTTTATCACTTTAATAATAAACTTAAGGAGTTCATATAAATTACAAGACAAATCCTAATAAAAGATTTAATAATTTAATAAAATAGACTATATTAATTAAACATAATTAGTCTTCTAATCTCTTTAAATATTTTAAAATAATATTATTAAACTTAAATAAATCATATATTATTTTTCTCTCTCTCATTCCCCCTTTTAGTAAAATAATGTGTTAAACTAAACTATATTAATTTTCTTATTAAAAAAGTTATGTTAATATACATAAATTAGCTAATATATTTTTTGAAATCTTTTTGGAATGGTTTTTTTAACATCTTTTTGGAATAAATTTTTTGTATTTATATTTATTTAGTCTTGTAAATGTATTTCACATTTGAACTTAGATAAAATATCATTTGCTATAAAGTTTATTTTGATTTGAACAATGCATGTTAATGAATGATAGGTGTTTTATTTTATTATTTAAATTATAATTTGAATAAAAATGACTTAATTAAGCTATATATTATGATTTGAATAGGAATGATGTATAATTTTTTCAAACAAGTCATGTGTGTCAAATATGTTATTTATGTCAAATAGGTTATTTATGTCTAAATAAATTATTCATGTCATGTTGAGTTATTTAATTTGACACAACTTATTTATTAAACGAGTTAGTCGAGTTTTGTCATGTTAATCTGTTTAATAATTTACCATCGGGAGTCTTTTAACCATAATTTTTCAACCAAAAAAAAAAAAAAAATTTCAAAGTGAAATCTCATTTAACAAAAGTGCCTTTCCATTTTAATAACATTTGTAACATGACGACTTTAACTTAGAACTGCTTGTAGAAACTATGTTTTACATTTTTTTTTTTTAGAAAATTATACTAATTTTTATTCAAATTTTTAATAATTACAAAGACTTAAAATGATAAAAGTGTCTTCTTCAATTTTTATTTTTTTATTTTGTATTTTTTAAATTTTGACAATTTTTTTAAGTTAAATATTAATTAAATCTTCTTTGACTAAAAAATATAAGTTATTTATTTTATTTCTTTTTGTATAAAATAAAAAAAATCTTTAAAAAAGATTAGAAAAAATGATCAAATTTGAAAAAATGAAAAAAAAATTAAAGGAGTATTTTTGTTATTTTGAAAAAAATAAATATGAAAGGAAGATATTTGCAGTTTGTCAATAAAATAAAAATGATAATACTTAACTTCAAATTTGGTAAGAAGAATCTCTTCAAATGATAATATATATATATATATATATGTTTTTACATTTTATTTAAAACTAAATAATAAAATAATATATATATATATATGTGTGTGTGATTATATATGTGACACATTAAAATTGTGACGTTTATATGATTAAGTGAATGTTTTTTTTTTACTTGATTTAGAATCGAAGATTGTAAAAATAAAAAAATATCAATATTATTTCAAAATTTTCAAATAAAATATTTTTAATTTTCAAAAAATTTTCTTTGGCCTGAATACGGCTTCCACGGACAGTTTTTAAGACATCTTGACATTGCTAATTAGTAATTTTTTTCAAAAAAATCAGTGGGTACCGGAAAAAACGCCTCTGTGACGATAGCAATATCATATGCAGTACGTCAGCAAAACACGTCTTTTCCGTCTTCCCCGAGACAGACTGGAGGTCATTCCGCTTCCATTTTGCTGTCACAAAAGATTCACAGAAGGAACTCTCCGTTATCTTCTCCTTTAGCTTCATCCAGTTAAAAAGAAGAAGCGACCTGCAGTTTCATTTCATACCACTTTTGCTTCTGAATCTGTGACTTTTCTTTAACGAAAGCGAAATGGGACCGAGGCCAAAAAGCTATTCTTCCTTCTTCAAAGTCCTGATAGGTGATTTTGCCGAAAAACTCGTAAGTTCCTCTCTTCCTCTCTCGGGTGTTTTAAATGAAATTTCTTGACTACTTACGTGTCTGTTTTGCAATTATCGTATTTGTATAATGGTGATACTCGATTCACTTTAAAAAGAATCAATTTGCAGCGAATACCACCAGCATTTACGAGGAACTTCAAAGAGAAAATGTGGGAAAATCTAACTCTTCAAACTCATACTGGCGAATCATGGGGTGTCAAAATAGAACAACTTGGCGGCCATGACTACTTCACGCATTATGGCTGGCAAAAATTCGTCCAAGATCATAAATTAGAAGTTGGGGACTTCTTAGTTTTCTGCTTAATTTCTGACTCTATATTTGAAGTTGTGATGTATGATCGAAGTGGCTGTGAAAAGGAAGTGAACCCACCCATTTGGAGCAATATTGGAGATGCATCAGCCATTTCTGAACGAAACAATGAAAACCCACTCATGGGTTTTAGGCGTACCGCTTGCCGTCGAAAGTCCAAGGCATCCCTTTCAGGTGACCTCTGTTCTCTCTTCTCATCACTCCGGCGTTAATTTACATACATAAATTGAACTTATTCTTAGAGTGCATGCACAGATGCATATGTTAAAAGATCGGGAGCTCTTCATGGGAAGACAGAAGCTGATGAAAGCGAAGGAAAGGTTGAAGCAGCTGGTTCTGTCAAAGCGATTCAACCATCTTTTGTCGGGGTTTTGAAGAAATACAACAGATGCTATATGGTGAATCAATCGTAATCCTCTTAATTTGGATGCTTTCTCACATTCTTTGTTTCATGCTAAAAAAAAATAAAAAATTAAGGTAGCATAAGAAATTTAGTGAGAAAACAAACCAGTTTTAAACACGTCACGTGACATGAATGACGTTAGGATGATATTACAGTTTAGAACATATTGTACATTTCAAAATTTGATTGTATTATCACTAAAATTTTTCATGTTACCATTGAGATTTTTCATCCTATCTTATTACTAAATTTTTTTATTTTTCGTTTCATGCTCATTGTTAGAAATATAATTTTGAATTTTTTATAATGAACAAGTGTCTAGATACATATATTAGATATATCATTTTGTTTAGAAATTTTGAAGGTTGTGTTTAAATATCTATGTATTTTCAAAGGACTATATGGCCCCTTAAGAGAATTCAAAGATAAATAATATATATAAATATATTTGTAAAAAAAAAAAAGAGAAGCTCCCGTTTAATTAGTAGAGGAGCTCTATACAACTTATAATGGTACGTCTCTAAAGACATGTTAAAGTTTTCAAGAACAAATGTAAAAGCTTCTGTAGGCAATAGTTAAAGAAAAAGAAAAATAGTGGTCACGGACCAATACAGATGTCAAATGGCCGGCCAACCCGATTCAGGCGGATTCATTCATGCCACTCTATTGGCTTGTATCACCATTCGTGTCGTGCCTGTGCTTATGCCATTTTCATTGAAGAAACCTTAGGCCCGTTGCTACGGCCCATGTCGGCTCATGGGTTCGTCAATTTTTTTAACTCCTCTTTTGTTTTTTGTTTTTAATGACTAATACACAATGATTTCTTTTTTAACTTATTTACTTTGAAAATTATTAAATGTTATATTTTTTATTGGTCTAATATATAGCATCATTATTTTTTACTTTGTTTTTTGTTATTATAATATATTTTTTTTTCAAAATTATGATAATATTTTACTTGAATATTTTTACAAAATAATAATAAATGATAATAAAATAAAAAAATAAAGTGGGCCTAATGGGCCATACATATGGGCTCTCAAACATAGTATGCCTAGGCCATGAGCCTGGAAGGCTAGTCTTGATACGGCCCATCATATCGTGTCGTGCCTAGCTCAACCCAGCCCGCTTCTCCATCGTGATGTGTCATATCTAATTTAATAATGTCATGCTTGTGTTGGACCGGCCCAACTCGAATTAAACCTCTACATACTAACAAAAAAATTAACATTTGGTATCAGAGTTAGGGTGATTCTAGAGGCCTCAAAAAATTAGAGTTGGGTCAAGATAAATTAAAGTTCTAGTGTGATCCTAGAGGACCCGACTTGAGCTAAGAACATATTAGAGTTTTGGTTCATGATAAAATCCCGGTGGATGACAAAATTCCCAACTAGTGTTGGTTGATGAAGAATATTAATTGCTTCTTGGTCCCTAAGAACAAGAAGAAAAAAATTCAATGCAAATAGAAAGGGTTAGTGGTAAGCCTAACCGCATTAAAAAAGAAAGTTGAAAAACTAGCAAATGCTTTACCGGTTAAAAGAAAACGACAAAGACCATGAGTCGACCAGAGAAACAAAAAAGGTGAAATAAAAGAAAAAGAAATATCTCTACAAATAAAAGAGGGCTTCAGCCACTTGGTAAGATAATTTTTTATTATTATTAACATTTTGTTTTAAAGATTATATATATTAAAAATCAAGCAACCGAAAGATGGAACTAAGTAAAAACAATAGCATTGAAGGTTTTCAAGAAAAGATGAAGAGTTGATGCTAACAATGCAGAAGAATGAAGAATGAAGAAATGAAAATTAAAGACGGAATGAAAAAAAAAATTCAATATTAAAGAAGAGTGTTAGAAATATAATTTTAAATTTTTTTTTTATAATATTGCACAAGTGTCAAGGTACATATATTAATACATGAATTTGTCTAAAAATATTAAAGTTTGATTAGGTATTCTAAAAGTTGTGTTCAAATGTTAATGTATTTTGGGCACTGCATAAAGGACTAAATGGGCTGCATATGAAGAAAAATTTAAAAATAAATAATATAAATATATTTATGAAAGAAATCAAGCTCCGGCTCAATTGTAGAGGAGTTTTGTATGGGCCTTAAATCTCCAAAGATATGTTAAAGTCTCCAAGGTTAAAAGTGTAAAATGACTACAGAGACAACTGTTAAATCTCTAGGAAAACAATGGTATCAAAGCAACAAAAAAATAAAAGAATACCAACACTCGTAAACACACACATATATGTATTTATATCTTACACGCAGTTTTTTGTTTTTTGGGTGTCTTACAAATTGTTTTGTTTTCCTTAATTTGTGTATTTGCAGATTGTTCCACGACATTTTGAAAGAGAGACTGGAATTCGAAGAAAGAAGAGTATGGTGCTGAGGAACCCAGAAGGGAGAGAGTGGCCTGTGGTCATACGGGTATGGAAATGGAGAAGCAGGGTTGTTCTTGGTAATGGATGGTCTGAATTTCGAAGAGCAAACAAGTTGGCATATGGGGACACCTGTCTGTTTCAGTTCATTCAAAGTGCTGGGAATGTCATTCAAGTTCAGAGAGGAGGAATGCCAACGCGCAACAGATACCGTCTGCGTTCATAGAAGATTGCTGCTTGCTTTTAAATATGAATGACTATTAAGTCTTGTTTTGGTTTTTTTGATTTGAAAGACGGGCATGACTGTAACTTGTTCTTTTTGCTTAGATTAAAAACACTTTCCAACTTGTGATCAAAACAAACACTTTCCTGTCTTGTTTTAATTATATGTATTCTTGTCCAAAGCTTTTGTTAATGGATCGTCTCTTTATGAAGGGAAGCTCTGCGTATAGGTTTTTTTTTTGTGTGACAGTGCAGTCCATATTTTGTATCCAGTTATTTACCAGTGCAGACCAGTATATAATATACTATATAAAAAAGAAATTATGGCTTGGGTTTGTGTTTTTTGAGGAACTCAAAATGCCCCATCTTTAATTTTTTGTTTCCAATTATTTACTCAAAAAGAGTTTAAAGGCTAAATTTTATATAGACATTCTATTTAAGGTAAATTACAGTGACCTCTCATGAGCTTTATAATAATTACATTGAGTTTTTTTGAAGTTTATGACAATTACATTGATCTCTTCTATTTTATAAAATAATATACAGATACTTCTCTCCAATCAATTTTTTTCTTCAAAATGACAAACTACTCCTTTCATATGTTTTTTTTTTCAATTTTTTAAATCTTGACCAATTTCTTTTTCTTTTTCATTTTTTAAATAAATATTGATAAAAACTTTAAATTTATTTTTATATAAAATAAAAATAAATTATTTATCTTAAATTTATTTTTAAATAAAAAATCTTTAAAAAAAGTTAGAATAAATTGATCAAAATTAAAAAAATAAAAAAATAAAAGAGGCAGTTTCATCATTTTGAAAAATAATTGATAGGAGAAAAGTATCTGTATATTATTTTGTAAAATAAGAAATAAAATAAAAAATGTCAATGTAATATCAAAAATTTCAAAGATGTTAGTATAAATGTTATAAATCTCAGAAAATATCAGTACATTTTAGAGTCAAATGGGCCTGATGAATTTCGTTGCACGTGGCACAACCCTGGGGTTAGTTGGGGGACTGAATTTGTTGAAACTCAAATGCTAGGAAGAAATTTGTTTTTGACCAAATCCCTTCTGAGCTACTTTGAAAAGTTAGGGTTAAACATTTGTAAAATGAACTTACTGCCCCTTTAAGTTTTCAACATTATAATGTGTTTTTTGAATTCTTATGCAATTTCAAGGCTAATTAGAATGAGAAAGCTTTCTTCATGTGATCCTTCATATTTCTATACATTTCAAAGTGCCAGTTAATTTTACTTTCTAAGAATTTGAGCTGGTTTTATATTTGGGTAATTATGATTCAATAAAAAAAAAAAAAAAATCAGCCAAGAACTTTTTCAATGTGATCTTAATGAGCAAAAGCAACATGTCAACTTTTACTAGTTTAAGTCTTGTTCCAAAAAATGACTATTATTCATCATTATATAATCTAAAACCTCAAGCTTTTCATATCTTTTTTTTTCAGAAAGAAGTGCTGCATCAATGAGACATCGTGACTAGCAAGGATCGAAGGAACCATGTAGCGTTCCCATCTTTTCTTCGTCATTCTTATCGCTTCCTCATTTCTTCTCTCTTTAAAATCCTAGATCACAGAACCACACACATATATCTATACGATGTGTGACTATATATATATATATATATAGATACACACACACACATACATGCAAGTTACAATGTATATATTGTTGGGATTATATGTCTTTTTTTGTGTTAGTACATTAGACCATTCTTTCCATAATCCTTCCTCTAATATCATCACATGCAATAACATTTAATTCTCTAGGAAATCTATTAAGCCAAACAATTTTACTTCTCCATTGATGAGCTTCTTTTTAGCCAATCAATCAGTTGTTAAATTTGTCTCCCTATAAGTTTGGTTAAAAAAATCTCTAATCCTTTTTTATTTTTGATGTTAAAACAATCTTGAACAATGTTATAAATTCTCCAAGGAAACCTCAATTTTCCTTTCTTGATATTAATGATTAATTTAGAGTCGTCTTCAATGTCAAATCTTTTTTGATCCTAATTATCAATACATAACAAATCTTTTCGAAGGACCAAAGCTTCCAATTGAGCAACCGTAAGTGATCTTATCATAGCACCAACATAACACCACCCAACAAATTAATATACCATGTTTCATCTCTTGCCAGTAAGCCACTTTGCCTGACATACCATTATTATGTTTTGACCCATCAAAATTTGTTTTAATTCTGCCAACAAGAGGAATTCATCTAATAAATTTTGTCATTTTTACTTTTTCCTATTCTAATCTATTTTTGGTCATTCAATTTTTTAGATTATGGTATGACAAAATTTGAATCTTGCCATGGATTCTCGGTATGAAGATGAAATGGAGAAAAGTAGAGTAAAGATTGAAGGCAAAAACTGAGTCATGTAAAATGAATGTACTCTTTTGAACAAAAATAACCAGCGTCCTTAATCTTATTACATCATCCTATTTATAGTAAATCTGGAAGTAACTAGTAACTAACTAGTTAAACAACCTAACCAATGAGAATAAGCCACATCGACCAGTAAACAAATCAATAAAATTGTGAATATGGTATTCTAATAGTCCCCCTCAAGATGGAGAATAAATGTTAATAATTCCCATCTTGGAGAGTAAGCTGTGAAACTGATTGCAGCCGAGCGGATTTGGTGAAGACGTCACTTAGTTGATGTGCTGAAACAACATGCAGTGGTTTAATGAGATTCTTCATCATCTTCTCTCTAACAATGTGACAATCTATTTCAATGTGCTTTGTCCTTTCATGGAAGATAGGATTTGCTACAATATGGAGGGCAGTCCTTGTTGTCACAAAACATCAATGTAGGTTGAGGATGATTTATTTGAAAATCTTTTAACAAAGCAAGTAGCCATGTTAGCTCACAAGTGGTTGAGGCTTTGAGATGAAAATCTGGTTTTGAAGGGAAGAACAAGCCTTGAGCAGGTGCACCTTTCAAATACTTCAATACCCTGCGAGCTGCATCAAGATGTGGTTGCCTGTGGTTTGTCCATGTATTGACTTAAGACTTGGATTGCATAAGTCAAATTTGGACGTGTTATAGTTAAGTATATTAACCTCTCTATCAACCTGCGGTAGCTAGAAGGACCACTGATTAAATCACCATCATAAGAAGATAATTTTGTGTTTTGTTCCATAGGAAATTGGACTGGCTTTGCTGCTAACATATTGAGTCTTGGAGGATGTCTAAAGCATATTTTCTTTGGCACAAACTTATGCCTTTATCAGATTTGGCCACTTCTAGTCCTAAAAAATATTTAAGAACTCTCAAATCCTTTATCTTGAACTTGTTTTCTAGAAATGACTTTAAAATGTGCAATGGAATTCACATTATTGCTTGCTAGTATTATGTCATCTACATAAACTAGTAAGACAATAAATGAATCAGAAGAGGACTTGATGAAGAGAGGGTGATCAGATGCAGATTTTGTGAATCCATACTCAATTATGGCAGAAGATTGTTTAGAAAACCTATTGACGTGAAGCTTGTCTTAAGTCATAAAGAGACTTAGTAAGCTTGCATAACTGAGTGTCTCATTTTGTTGCAAATTCTGGTGGAATTTCCATATAAACTTCTTCAATAAGTTCCCCATATAGGAATGCATTATTTACATCCAACTGATGTAAATGTCAATTCTTAGCAGCAGCCAAAGCCAACAAACATCTCACTGATGTTAACTTAGCAACGGGAGAAAAGGTATCCTGAAAATCCAATCCTTCCACTTGTGTATAACCCTTTGCTCTGATACCATGTTAAATCACTAACTCATCTAAAAGCTTAAGCTGTTAGAGAGGGTATAACTTTATTATTGTATTCTCTAACACTCCCCCTCACGTGTAGCCAGTTTGAGCCTACACGTGTTAATTCATATTTTTCAGGGTGACGGTTAGATTTGAACTCAAAACTTTTGGCTTGTTCTGATACCATGACAAAATCTGAATCTTGTCATGGATTCTCGGTATGAAGATGAAATGGGAGAAAAGCAGAGTAAAGATTGAGGGCAAAAACAGAGTCGTGTAAAATGAATGTACTGTTTTGAACAAAAATAACCAGCGTCCTTAATCTGATTACATCATTCTATTTATAGTAAATCTGGAAGTAACTAGTAACTAACTAGTTAAACAAGCTAACCAATGAGAATAAGCCACATCAATCGGTAAACAAATCAATAAAATTGTAAATATTGTATTCTAATATGGTAATCCCTTAACATTATTGTTGCTCTTTCTATAATTTTGTAAGTGTTACAATTATATTTCTGAAATATTCTATCAATATGATGACACTATAATTGCCATAAAATATTTACAACTTTTTCTGGTTGATCCTTCTTCAATTTTCCCTGCGGCTGGACTTTCCTCAGCCAATGAATAACATCAATGTCCGTCAAGGTAGATTGATATCCGGATTTTCCTAATAAATTTCATACATAGTTAGCCTCTCGACAATTTAAAAAATCTATAGAAGGAATTCTGCATTTGAATAATAACCAAATAAAATATCGAGTTTTTGGATCACATTTTAACTTCCAATAGCAAGGAGTACATGGACTTATTTGGATTTGAGTTTCTATGTTTAGTACTGCACTTCATATATCTTGCTAATCTCTGTAATAGATTTATGTGAAAATGACCCATTGCTCTCCGATCCCCATCACATTGAGCCCACCTGTGATATAGGTATTGGGACACTTATAATAATATTTCCCAACTCATCCCCCCAATTCCCTAATCTTAGGTTCATTCCACTTTTTATTATCTAAAATGCAATCCTTTACTTTCAAATTTCAATCAATTTTCTGTCGATCTTCCCGTGAAATGTATTCATACAACACTATTCATTACCCATTTATTTACCCAGAAAAATATTTTCTCTCCATTTCCAACTGTCCATAGCTAATACCTTCATACAAAATATCTCTTGCCTTTAAGATATTTTTCCATGCACAAAAATTCCTTTTTTTGGCTTTAACAATGAAAAAATTATCACGATTCAAATATTTACCTCAAATTAGTGCTACCCACAAATTATTAGTCTCTATTAAGATTCTCCATCCCAATTTGGCCATAGCAGCCATAATAAATTGGGATTATATGTCATCGATTTATGATTGTATTTTGACATTTTAATAAAATTAATTTATTTACATTACATACATATTGGAATAAAATATTTGTATCTATAAATTCATGAGTTGAATTTGGTGTCCATAGATTATAAAAAGATAATTTAGGTGCACTGAGTAAGACTTGTGTATAGAAGAGATAAATTATCAATTATTATAATCATTAATATTTTTATTTAATAAATAATAAATTTTATTCGTATTAAAATGTGAACCAAAGTAGAATAAAAAAGATAAAATTTGTAATTTTGCTTATAACCCGATAGACCGTGAACTATTCTAGACGGCTATCGCTTAGTTGGCATTATTGATTAGTCTGGTTTGACGGCATGGTTGAATAGGGGAGTAAAAATTTACAGAAGTTTTTTCACTCAAATCATGGAGCATAGCGTTGCTACAGACGTTTATTGATCAGCGCTTCGCGGACCACGGTTATAGGATTGAAGGACCACATTGACGCACTTCGATGGTGAGGCAGACATTACGGTAGTTCGACATCCTTCTTATGAGGAGATAGATGCTGATGATACTCCTGAAGAGACAGTCTCAGGAAAAATATAGTTGGAATTTTTTTCTAAAATATGATTAATTTTAGAATTTTTTTTAAAATATAATTGTTTTGAACTTATATATCAAAATATGATTATTCTATTAAATTGTCTTTTCAAAAAACGCTTTCATTGTTTATATTAAAAAAAATAATTTTAGTAAATTTTTTTGTGTGTATTTTCAGAATCAATTAATCTTTATTAAAAATCATTTTTTGATAATATATTTTTAAAATTATCTTTCAGAAAGATTAGATATTGATTTTATTTCTATATTTGTGATATATCTAAATCTTATCTACATTTTTAGGACATATATCTAGCATTGTTTTTGCTTATATTTTTATATATCTCAGCTTTTACCCCATTGTACGTGGTGATGGTTTGCTATGGTGGTCAATTTTTTATACAATATGATAATATGATTTAAACACAACAAAATTAATAGATTTGAGTTATACATAAATGAATTTAAGTCATTAATAGATTGACACGTATAACACGATTAATAAATATGTCATGTTTGAGTTTTAATAATCTCAACCTGTTTAATACAATTTAACACGTAATTATAAAAAAAGGTTTTGCGGTAGGTACTAGACACTCACACTTATAAAAAATAGTAAATTATAGTGACATTTTTTTTAAGTTTCTAATACTCACACTAATTTTTCCTGAGATTTTTAAAATTATACTGACATCTCCTATTTTACTTGACAAAATACAGATACTCCTTCCACTTATTTTTTTTCTTCAAAATGACAAAAATATCGTTTTCATGTTTTCTTTTTCAATTTTTAAAATTTTGACCAATTGTTTTTCATTTTTCAAATAAATATGGATAAAATCCTTCAATTTATTTTATATAAAATAAAAATAAGTAATTTACCTCAAATTTATTTTTAAATAAAAGAATAAAAAAATCTTTAAAAGAATTGGTCAAAGTTGAAAAAATGTAAAAATAAATAAATAAAAATGCCAATTTTGTCATTTTGAAGAAAAAAATTGATTGAAAAAATATTTTTGTCTACAGTCCGATAAAATAGGGAAAGTTAGTGTAATTTTAGAAATCTTGGGAGAGGTTAGTGTAATTATCAGCAAACTCAAGAGAAATCAATATAATTTACCTAATAAAAGAATAACATGAGTTAAGATAATTTTTTAGTTTATTAAAGTTTGGATATTTTTTACATATAAAAGAGGTTTCTACTTTGATTCAATTCATGTTTAAAGTTTACTAAATTTAAAAATTATTTTTATATATGTATAAAAAAAAACATATAACTTTTTTATTTTATAAATAAAAAATTAAGATAAATGTGTTAATCGTGTTTGCCTGATTAATTAATGTGTTAAGTTTGAGTTTTGAAACTTGATACGATTAGTTAACAGTGTCGAATTAGGATTGACAAATATTTTCAAATAAGTATATCTTGATACGATCCGAATACGATACGATAATACAAATTGACACTCCTACTAATTACTAGTTTGTAATTCTTTGAGCCGAACTTGGATTGGCTAGCCAGATTTCCTATTACTTAAAATGTAAGTTTTAGTCATAAAAATTTAATATAAATAGGATCATTCCATAATGTTTTTTGACACAAATTTGTGACAAATAATTTTTGTGACACATCTAGTACAACTATTTATATGACTTTGAGACTATATGAGTGTGGGCATCGATCGCACACTCATATTGTAGTTGTGTTATACATATCACATATGGCCTTTCTTATTCATCCATATATCTGTACCCATGTAATATGATATTAGGTGAGGGAGCCCCGGTCCGTCTCTTCCCTCTCTTTTTCTTGCTCAATAACACATCCACAATAAATCATTTCTCCAAAACATCCCTCGTATCCTTACGCCTCACACCAGCAAATCGTCAGCTAAAACATGTCTTTTCTGAGTCTGACCGCAGGTCATCCCGCTTCCATTTTGCCGTCAAAAATGAGCCGCAGAGAGAACTCTCTATTCTCTTCTCCTTTAGCTTCATCCAGTAAAAGAAAAGAAGCTGTCAGTTTCAGTTCATCGCACTTTTGCTTATGAAACGGTGGCATTTCTTTACGAAAAAAAAAACTTTTCTTTAACGAAAGCCAAATGGGTCGGAGTCCAAAACGCTATTCTTCCTTCTTCAAAGTCTTGATCGGTGATTTTGCTGACAAACTCGTAAGTTACTCCCTTTCTCTCTCTCTTGAGTGTTTTAAATGAGGCAGTCCTGTTAACATTTGTTCTCTCTCCCTGTCTGTTTTGTTAAATGTCGTTGGCATTTCATCACTACGTTAACATTTAATGGTGATACTCGATTCACTTTAAATAGTACCATTTTGTAGCGAATACCGCCAGCCTTTATGAAGAACTTCAAAGGGAACTTGCCTGAAAATCTCACTCTTAAGACTCATACTGGGGAATCTTGGGTTGTCAAAGTAGAACAAATTGGCGGCCACGATTACTTCACGAATTGTGGCTGGCACAAACTCGTAGCAGATCGCAAATTACAAGTTGGGGACTTCTTAGTTTTCTGGTTAATTTCTGACTCAACATTTGAAGTTGTGACGTATGATCGAAGTGGCTGTGAAAAGGAAGTGAACTCACCCATTCGGGGCAATATTGGTGACGCACCCACCATTTCTGAGCAAGCCAATGAAAACCCACTCATGGGTATTAGGCGTACTGCCCGAGGTCGAAAGTCCAAGGCACCCCTTCATCTTGTGAAGATGGAAAATGATGAAAGCCAAGGAATGGATGAAGCAGCTGGTTCTGTCAAAGCGATTCAACCATCTTTTGTGACGAGTTTGAAGAAATACAACAGAACCTATATGGTGAATCAACCGTAATCCTCTTAATTTTGGATGTTTTTTTCTCATTCTTTGTTTCATGTTCATAAAAGCGCACACACACAGATATTATATATATATATATATATATATTATATATATTACAAATTATTTTGTTTCCCTTACAATGGGCTTGGATGGAGGGATATGGAATGAAAAGATAGGAAAGAAGAAAGAAAGAGAGTTTATTTCATGGTTTAAAATTAAAGCAGGAAAGCAAAGAGAATAAAGGCAGAACCCTTGTTTTATTCATTTTCTTCTCCTTCTGAAGGTAGGAGGAGATGGAAGGAAATGATTCTTTTAATAAATTTTTTACTTATAACCTTAAAATTATAGCTCGAATGATAAATAGTAAAATATTATAAAAATTTTTATTTTCTTTCCTTTCTCTCTTAGGCCATCTCCAGCAGTTACTCAAACTCAAACCTAAATTTCACTTAAAATTTGAGTAAAAGGTAAATTTGAGTTTGATGTTCTCCGGTAGTCACTTAAGTTTTTACTCAAATCTTTTTTAAAAATTCTCACCTTATCCTAAAAATTACTTTATGTTATTTCCTCTCAAAAATTATTTTCCCTCTTCTTTTTCCTTCCAAACCTCTTTCACTCTTAATTTTCATTCCCTCCCAAATTTTCTGTATCTATCCATCTATCCCTATATTTTTTACCGTTCTGTCAAACCAATCCCATCAGCCGCACCCTTCTGTCAACCTATTCCCTCTAAACTACGGCGTTACATTTCAGACCATCTCTTCCTCTCAAACCAGGGCTTCAAATATATATGCAAATAAGATCAAATTTTATGAAGCAGCCAAACCCTTCTCTGTTCTGTATCTATTCCACTCTCTCTCTCTCTCTCTCTCTCTATATATATATAATCTTTATCTCCTTTTCCTTGCTATCACCTTAGGTTGGTTTCTCCCTGTTTCCTCTTCTGTTTGTGTTTTCATTCAGTTGGATACGGGTAATGAGAAGATAGATGAATGGGTTGAGTCAGCTTCGCCTGTGAAACTCTTCTCTGCTACTCTGCTTCTCAAGCATTTAGAAATTTCCACTGTCTGCAACACCCCCTTCATCTTCCAAACCCCTCGCGTTCTCTGCTTCTCGGCGTCCAGGATCTCGATTCTCAGCGATCCTTCTTCAGAGACTACCTCGATCATCGGCACAGCAAGGGTTTTTCTCTCTCCGTCACCACCGTTCTTCATCGCCAACCGTTCTGTTCGCCGTCGCCATCGCCGTTCGCCATCGCCAGGTCTATTTTCTTGATTTTCTTTCCATTTCTTTTTCTTGCCTTTTTCCTTTCATTTTCCATATGAAGTCAGATTAGGTAGGGCAAAAAAGTAGCCGTTAGAAATTTGATGTTGTGAACAGTAGTGCACTAATTTGGATTTAGGTTTGAGTAAAAAACAGATTTGGTATGAGTTTAGTTCACTGCTGGAGGATGATTTTTGTGTATTTTGACTCAAACCCATATCAAATTTAAATTTGATATGAGTTTGGTTCACTTGGTGAAGATGCCCTTATAAGTTATATCTTTTTAGTATAGGATGAAAGATAATACATTCTTTTTCCTAATTAGTAAACGCTGAAAAGACAGGACGGATGACACTCTCTCTTCCTTCCTCCCATTTCTTTTTCCTCCCACTTATCCTAGAGTTAATTTGCAATTTACAGATTGTTCCACAAGATTTTGCAACGGCGACTGGAATGCGGAGAAAGAAGAGTATGGTGCTGAGGAACCTCGAAGGAAAAGAGTGGCCTGTGGTTGTACGGGTATGGAAATGGAAAAATTATCGTAGCGTTGTTCTGAGGGATGGATGGTCTGAATTTCGAAGAGCAAACAAGTTAGGAGATGGGAACACCTGTCTGTTCCGGTTCTTGGAAAGTGCTGGGAATGTCATTCAAGTTCAGAGAGGACGAAAGCTAACACGCAACACATAGGTCTGCGTTCATCGACGGTTGCTCCCAGTCCCAGCTTTTCAATATGAATGGCTACTAAGTCTTGTTTTGGTGGTGTTTTGAAAGACGGGCATGACTTTCATTTTGTCTTTTTGCTTATTTTAACCTGTGCCCAAAACACTTTCTTGTGTTCCAAACAAAACACTTTCCTGTCTTGTTTTATATGTGTAATATTGTCGAAAGCTTTTGTTAATGGATCGTCTCTTTATGAAGCTTGAAGCTCAGCCTATATATATATATATATATATATATATGTATTTTTTTTTTTTTTGTATTTTAAGCATAAGGTTTTTAGTCTAAAATCAATGTTCTGCTCTGAATATATCACAGACATCTGGCCAATATCTAGGATAATGATTAAGCATATACCCTTTAGGGCTTTGCAGCGGGTATAACGTGCCTAAATGTTCAATTGATTCAAGGAAAGAAGAACATGCATGCCAACAGCCCACAATGTGGGACCTCATAAAACACAGATCTGATTAATGTTGGAAAATTTAGACCAGTTACAGCATATTATAACATGAATCAGCGTTCGAATAGTAAGCAATTGAATTAAATAAAAAAATCATTACATAAAACAATAGAATACATATAATTATGTATATGTATCTATATTTATATCTATATATATATATACTATATATATAAAAGTACAAATATATTTTTAAAAAAACGTTTTACATTTTTCGTTGACAAAAATATCCTTTGTGTCCTTTTGTGTCCTTACATCCTTCTTCATTGGTTCACTTGGGAAGTCTTTTTAAAAGTTTTAATTTTATTAAAACTCTTCAAATTTTTCATATTCAAGATGATTAAGTAAATTTTACTTAATTTTCTTTTTTTTTTTTTTTTATACATGATCATTTTTCATCATTTTTAATTTAATTTCTCTTTGTTTTTCAATTTGTATTATTATTTGTCTACATCATTAAATTTTTATAAATTTTATGATATTTAAATTATACATAATATAACTTAATAATTTGATACCTTAATCAAGTGCAAGGCTCGTCTTACACGTGCATTGCACGGAAAATGTTTATTTTATTATTTGAATATTTGTATTATAAATAAATTATTAGATAACTACCCTAATTCAACAAGGCTGCAAAAGATTATGATATACCATAAAAGGACAGGCCAATCAACACTTGACACGTATGACCACAGTCCGATTTATGTTCAGCTAGCATGATTCTCGCTCAGCCAATGACATCCAGATCATCACATAAGGTCGGAAGTGACCAAACAAATATATCCAGAACTGATCACAGGGTCCAGACCATAGCTTCAGATCTCGTCACCGCCTTAGCGGATTCCGAGCAGAGAATAAGGAAGCAGTCTCCAATACGGAAACTACCATTTATGATTATCTCCATCTACGACTCAATGCCCACAAGGTAACTGCAATCTCCGATGATCATATCCCTATATTCATGGCGTCGAATCCTAATCAACTTAGGAAAGCTTCGGCCTATATATTAAACCCTAGAGGTACGCTTTTGTTTTCATGCTCATTCTTTGACTTTCAATACAGTCTTTCAATTCCCTTACTTACTTAAGCATCGGAGCGGCTACCGCCGGAGCCAATCCGGTGATCCTCTGATCATCTTTCTGAGTGTTCTACAGGTCACGGAGCCCTCACGTGTTGCGAGTCAAAAAGTGCAGCATCAGTTTGGCGCCGTCTGTGGGAACCGACTAATCTCTACGTGCTTTATTCGTAAACTCATCTTTTTCCCCACCGGAAAACCATGGCACCAAATCTCCGACCCCGACAGAATACTCAGAGTTCGCAAAACGCTCAGCGTCAGCCGCCTGCTCCACGCACAAGAGGACCAGCGGCCAACCCTATGCGACAAGAGATCGAAGCAATAAAACGACACAATGACCTGGTGCAGGAGCAGTTGCTAGCCATTACTAGAACGCTGGCAACGCTCACGCAGAACCAAGCGGCGACTTCTCCTAGCCCGCCGGTCAACTTCGTTGCAGGAACGCAACCCCCGGTTGCCACGGGGAATGAAGAACTTCGTGGGCAGGCCCCCACTAACCAGCCTGAGCACCCTTCAGGCGTTGCTCACGCTGGCCGAGATCCACAGCCATCAACAGTTCCTGGCTGGGGAACATCCGCTTTTGTCCCCGACGTGCATTACCGGAGCACTACTTGAGCCCCAACTCCTAGGGTTTCGGGAGCACCCCCGGCACCACAGGAACCTTATCATGCAGCGCCAGTCTCACCGGTTCGGATTCCTCCTCCATCCGAAGGGCGCACTCCACCCTACTACCCTGAAGCCGAGGTTGTCAGGCAGGGTTCACAAGATGTCAGACTCAGAGACCCGCGAAGGGTAGAGGAGATTGCCGAGTCTATGGACCGGACAATCGGCTTAAGAGGACCTCAGAACCCTCCAGAGCAAGACGAACTGGCCAGGCTGCTCGGAAGACTAGCCACACCGTTCACCCACGCCATCATGTCCGAAGAGAGGCCTAGAAAGTTCGTGGTGCCCAAATTCACTCTCTATGACGGATCTGGAGATCCAGGGGATCACCTATCTCATTATCAGCATACGATGGCCCTTCACGGAGCTTCAGATGCTTTCATGTGCCGAACATTCATCACCAGCTTGAAGGGAACAGCTCTGAAGTGGTTCCACAACCTCCTTCCGAACTCCGTTGCCAGCTTTTACGAGCTCGGTAGACAGTTCTTGGATAGATTTATGACCAGCAGAAGGCTCAGAAGGGGGCCAGAATTCCTGCTGAATGTTAAGCAGACCAGGGAGGAATCCCTCCGGGCCTACATTGCCCGTTTCAACACCGAGCTCACTGAGATCACGGATTGCAGCCCGAAGTTCCTTGTTGCGGCCCTTACTGCCGGGCTTGCCCAAGGTGGCTTCAGAGATTCCTTGACAAAGAGCCCCCCGGCCGATATGGCAGCATTGGTGGATCGGGCCAAAAAATACATCAACCTGGAAGAAGCCAACCGTTCAGCCCAGAAGGGCAAGGATCAGACCCAGAGGGATAATCCGAAGCGGGAGGACCATAAGAAGGAGGATCACAGAAGAGACTCCAACAAAAAGAGGGTCAGGAGCCCAGAAAAGAAAACAGCTCCCAGAGCTGTGTACAACTCCGCACCAAGGGAGTTCACCAACTTCACGCCTTTGAACACTACTCCGAACCAGGTACTCCGGCAGATCCGAGATCGGGAGAACCTGAGGTGGCCAGAGCCGATCAAAGGAGATCCCAGCCTGCGGGACCAAAGTAAGTACTGCAATTTCCATAAAGATCATGGGCATACTACTAACACTTGCAGGACCCTCCGATATGAGATAGAACAGCTCATAAAGAAGGGACGTCTTCGGGAGTTCGTCAAACAAGACGGAAGGCAGAACCCCCAAGAAGACAAGCCTCAGCAGCGGCCAGATCAGAGGCCCGAACAGAGGCAAGAGCAGCGGGAAGGACGAAACGAGCCTCAGAGGCAGAACAACCATGTTATCTACGTCCTCCATGTTGACTCCCCTGTTACAAGAATGTCCAACAGGGCAAGAAAAAGATATGCTCGGGAGGCCAGAACCGCCTCAAACATCTTGTAGGTCTCCAACGTCGAAAAGAAGCTTAAGCCAGGGCCAGAGATCCAGTTCACCGAGCAAGATCTAGCAGGGGTACACTGCCCTCACAGTGATGCCCTTGTTATCACCCTCAGAATCGCCAACTTCGAAACTAGAAGAGTCCTAGTCGACACTGGCAGCTCAGTCAACATTTTATTCTATGAACCGCTTAAGCGGATGGGCATAGACCAGGACAGCGTCAAGCCCACCACTGCCGTAATGGCAGCTTTTGATGGCAGCCTCAGCACCCCCCTGTGGAGAGTTGACCTTCCTACCACTATTGGGGAAGGTGAAGGGCAGAAGACCACTATCTCTGAGTACATGGTGTTGAACATGAAGTCTCCATACAACGTCATCATCGGGAGACCGTGGTTACACCAGATAGGGGCGGTCACTTCGACCCTTCATCAGTGTCTGAAGTACGTCCACAATCAGAGCGTGCACTCGGTCCGGGGATGTCAGCCAACCTCACGAGAATGTCACGCTATTGCCCTCAAGGAGACAGCTCGAAAATAGCAATTACAGTACACTCGGGACTGTGCAGATCCGGTTTTCACTCACACTCCCGAGGTGGAAGATTGCCCATCCGGCGTTGAAGAGCCCCTGAGCCCAAGGGGACGTGATAGCCGAGCCAAGCCTGTTGGCGAGCCCATCAAGATACTGGTCAGTTCAGAAGCAGAGGGGCGTTATTTGTACATCGGCCCAGACCTTACGCCCGCCGAGCAGGAAAAGATAGTCAGGTTTCTGAAGAACAACCTCTCTATCTTTGCTTGGGAAACTAGGGACATGGACGGAATAGATCCTAATCTGATAACTCACAAACTAATGGTAGATCCAGATCACCCCCCGGTCAGACAGAAGAGAAGACCGATCGCTCCCGAACGGCATCGGGTTATAAACGAAGAAGTCCAGAGGCTGCTGGACGCCAGGATGATACAGGAAGTTTTCTATCCCGAGTGGTTAGCTAACACTGTGCTCGTCAAGAAGACGAACGGCAAGTGGAGAGTCTGTGTTGACTATACAGACCTCAACAAAGCATGCCCCAAGGACAGCTTTCCACTGCCGAGAATAGATCAACTGGTTGACGCCACTGCAGGGCATGAGCTTATGAGTTTCATGGACGCCTACTCTGGATACAACCAGATCCAGATGTACCCTCCAGATCAGGAAAAGACCGCCTTCATAACCGAAAGAGGACTCTACTGCTACAGAGTGATGCCTTTCGGTTTAAAGAATGCTGGAGCCACTTACCAACGGTTAGTGAACAAGATGTTCAGCCCACTGCTTGGCAGCACCATGGAGGTATACATCGACGACATGCTGGTAAAGAGCCTCCAGAAAGGCAGCCACCTCCAGCACTTAGCCCAGACCTTCGATATCCTCAGACAGCACAAGATGAAGCTCAACCCCTCGAAATGTACCTTCGGAGTTACGAAGGGAAAATTCTTGGGGTACATCGTCTCTCAAAGAGGTATCGAAGCAGATCCCACTCAGATCCAAGCCCTGATTGGACTGAAGTCGCCAAAGACCAGAAAGGAGATTCAGGCACTGAATGACAGAGTTGCCGCATTGAGCAGATTTATATCCAAGTCCACCGATCGCTGCCTACCTTTCTTTAAAGCTCTAAAGGGCAGCAAGGCTTTGCAATGGACAGAAGAATGCGAGCTTTCCTTCCAAGAACTAAAAGAGTACCTAGCCTCTCCAGAGCTCCTGTCAAAACCTGTACAAGGAGAAAAGTTGCTCCTGTACCTAGCAGTCTCTGAGAACGCGGTCAGTTCCGCACTAATCAGACAGGACAAAGGAGTACAGAGGCCTATATTCTACGTCAGTAGGGCACTACTTGACACGGAGAAAAGATACCCAGAAGTAGAGAAGCTGGCCTATGCCTTGGTCATATCAGCCCGGAAGCTTCGACCTTACTTCCAGGCCCATCCAATTGAGATTCCAACTGCCTATCCTCTAAAATCAATACTGAGGAAACCCGAGGTATCGGGAAGATTGGTCAAGTGGTCTGTGGAGCTAGGGGAGTTTGACATAGCATATGTACCCCGAAACTCCATTAAAGGGCAGGCCTTAGCTGACTTTGTAGCCGAGTTCACCCCGGCACTGCAGAACGAAGCACAAAACGCCGAAACTACAGGAACCTGGCTGCTGTATATTGATGGATCGTCAACCGATCAAGGATCAGGGGTAGGACTGGTACTACAGTCCCCTGATGGACTTACATCGGAAAAAGCAATCAGCCTGGGATTTAGAGCTTCTAATAATGAAGCTGAATATGAGGCCCTAATCTTAGGGATGAAGCTTGCCCTGGAATGCGAGGTTCAGAACCTCGATGTCTTCTCTGACTCCCAACTGGTAGTAAGCCAAGTTTTGGGAGAGTTTGCCATTAAGGATGACAGGATGCTTCGGTACTCCGAATTGGTGAACCATTTAAAGCATTCTTTCCAGATTTTCACTATCCAGAAGATTGAGAGAAGTCAGAACTGCAGAGCAGATGCTCTGGCTAACATGGCCTCCCGTCTCAAGTCTGAAACAGACTCCACCGTTAAAATCTATTTTCAGCCAGGATCCAGCATTGAGGAAGCATCAGTTGCTCAAATTAATGAACAGACCCAGAGCTGGATGACCCCAATCCTCCAGTATCTAAAATCCGGGCTCCTCCCGGAGGATAAAAACAAAGCCAGGAGAATCCGAATCAGAGCGGCTCGGTACCTGATCTTGAACAACAAACTTTACAGGAGGTCATATTCTCAACCTCTGTTAAAGTGTTTGGCTCCAGACGAGTCACAATATGTTTTGGCTGAAATTCACGAGGGAATTTGCGGGAATCATAATGGGGGCAGAACTATAGCCCACCGAGCTCTATCACAGGGCTACTACTGGCCCGGCATGCTGAAACAGGCTAAAGAATATGTTCGGAAGTGTGACAAATGTCAGAGATTCGCCTCGTACCAACACCAGCCTCAGCACGAGCTCATCCCGATTCCTAGTCCCTGGCCCTTTGCTCAATGGGGAATGGACATTGTAGGCCCGTTACCACGAGCACCTCCAAACAGGAAGTACCTCCTCGTGGCTATCGACTACTTCTCTAAATGGGCCGAAGCCGAGCCTTTAACGCATATTACAGAGAAGGAAGTCGAAAGCTTCACCTGGAAGAACATTGTCTGCAGGTTTGGCATACCACGTGTAATTATCTCGGATAATGGGACACAATTTACTAGTAAAGGCTTCAAGGCATTCTGCGAAAATCTCAACATCAGGCAGCACTTTGCCTCTCCAGGCCATCCACAAGCAAATGGGCAAGCAGAGGTCACCAACCGAACAATCCTTGATGGGTTAAAGAAAAGGTTGGAGCAAGCCAAAGGGAAGTGGGCAGAAGAGCTCCTAGGAGTCCTTTGGGCCTACCGTACAACCAGAAGAACTCCCACCTCCGAAACACCCTTCTCATTAGCCTATGGGACAGAAGCAGTAATTTCGGTTGAAATCGGTATGCCAACTCTGAGGACTGAGGCCTTTGAGCAAGAATCCAATGATCAGCAGCTGATGGAGAACTTGGATTTGCTCGAAGAGAGAAAGGATCAGGCTAGCATCAGGATGGAAGCCTACCAACAAAGAATGGTCAATAAATCCAGGATAGGACTCAAGACAGTCAGCTTTCAAGTTGGAGACTTCGTCTTAAGAAGAGTCTTTCAGAACACCAAGGATCCCACCATGGGAAAGTTGTCACCAAATTGGGAAGGCCCCTACAAAGTGACGAAGGTCGTTCGACCTACCACTTACTGGCTTGAAGACACGACTGGGAAACCTGTTCCTAGGCCATGGAACGTAGAACACTTGCGGAAGTATTATCAATGAAGATTTTTTCTTTTACTTCCTTAAAACTGTTCATCTATTAATGCACAGGCCACCAGAGCCTGGTCCATAATGTACGAGTGTTCACTCGATCCATCTATTAATGCACAGGCCACCAGAGCCTGGTCCATAATGTACGAGTGTTCACTCGGTCCATCTATTAATGCACAACTCTTATGACTTGGTCCATCTATTAATGCACAAGTCTCATGACTTGGTCCATCTATAATGCACAGGTCTTCAGAGCCTGGTCCATCTATTAATGCACAAGTCTCATGACTTGGTCCATCTATTAATGCACAAGTCTCATGACTTGGTCCATCTATAATGCACAGGTCTTCAGAGCCTGGTCCATCTATTAATGCACAAGTCTCATGACTTGGTCCATCTATTAATGCACAAGTCTTATGACTTGGTCCATCTATTAATGCACAAGTCTCATGACTTGGTCCATCTATAATGCACAGGCCTTCAGAGCCTGGTCCATCTATTAATGCACAGGTCTTCAGAGCCTGGTCCATCTATCAATGCACAAGTCTCATTACTTGGTCCATCTATAATGCACAGGCCTTCAGAGCCTGGCCCATCTATTAATGCAGAGGTCTTCAGAGCCTGGTCCATCTATCAATGCACAAGTCTCATTACTTGGTCCATCTATAATGCACAGGCCTTCAGAGCCTGATCCATCTATTAATGCACAGGCCACCAGAGCCTGGTCCATAATGTACGAATGTTCAATCAGTCCATCTATTAATGCACAAGTCTTATGACTTGGTCCATCTATAATGCACAGGCCTTCAGAGCCTGGTCCATCTATTAATGCACAGGTCTTCAGAGCCTGGTCCATCTATCAATGCACAAGTCTCATTACTTGGTCCATCTATAATGCACAGGCCTTCAGAGCCTGGTCCATCTATTAATGCACAAGTCTCATGACTTGGTCCATCTA
Organism: Nyssa sinensis; assembly: GCA_008638375.1. NCBI lineage: Eukaryota > Viridiplantae > Streptophyta > Magnoliopsida > Cornales > Nyssaceae > Nyssa > Nyssa sinensis. The sequence continues at coordinate 45,304,615 of CM018032.1, forward strand.
TAGTGCACAGACCTTCAGAGTCTGCTCCATGCTATACAGATCTTAAATACTTGGCTCATAAAATATGCAGGCCTACCGAGCCTAGACTACTCTAATGCACAGGCCTTCCGAGCCTGGTCCGTCTTCAGTTAGCAGATTCTGTGATCCAGTCTATCCAAAGGCAGAAGTTCCGAGCATCTATCAACTAAAGTTTCCTAGATCGGAACACCTCGGATCTGATACTTATATTATTTGGCTTATCTGCCAAACAAACCAGTACTATGGTTCCAACCAAAGGTGAAGTACTTCGATTCTGGCATTTTTCTAAATTTTTGATTTATTTTCAGAACAATCGGCAATGCATTAGAAGGTGCTTAAGTTTCAAAAGAGCACATTCACAGAAAATATCAGATCTGAGAAGAAGAAATTCAACTTTATTGATAACTCAAAAAATTTACATCAGTACCAAGACATTACAGAAGCTATTACAGAAGCTACTACAGAAGCTATTACAGAAGTTATTACAGAAGCTACGCTTGGCAACATAATGGCTCTTCTCCTGGGATGATAAAGGGGCACAAAATCCAAAACCTTCAAAACCGCCTTCATCGGCTCCATTTGAAAGGAAGGAACCCTGAACCCCAGTCTACATCAAGTAGCGCCCAGGCCATTTCATCATCACTATCACTGGTCCCATGACCAACGGATGATAAGGGCTCTGAGCCTCAAGAGACTTTTCATTCTCCACCTTTGTAATCGGCATGACTCCTCAGAAGAGTAGAGCAAGGGTCTCTGCCAAGTCACATGGGGGAGAAGGTAACCCACCTTCAATCTTCTTCTTCACACCGTCTGTTTCACCCCAGCCACTTGGAGCAAGGGTCTCTGACAGAGCGTGAGGAAGGGGAGGCAACTCACCTTCGTCTTCATCACCAACACTCCAGGCCTCGGTTGAATCAAGGAGGGGCCACCACCAATCGGAGAAATCTCGACCGGATGCCAGAGGAAACAAGAAGACTTGTGCCTCCTTCAATCCTTCCTTGGAGACTGAAAAAAGAGGAAGGTTAACTCTCGGCCACAGGCTCATTATTCCTAACTCAGGCAAGGAATCTTCCATCATCTCCGGACGAATGGGAGAAACTCCGGCAGCATATGAGGTTTCTCTCACAAACAAATCGGGGAGCAAAAGGGTTGAGCGCAACCGTATGCCCCGTTTCCATATATATAGACCCTTGGAGTCCAAAAGCCACCCAACTGAACCGTCGCAACGGTGAAAAAGAGAGTGGCCTCGAAAACCCAAACGACGGTCGAATGACTAAGCGGTGCATTAAATAAGCCTCTTCAATATACCAAGAGACAGAGTACAGAATTCTCAAGACAGAGACCGCAGTCCAGTACTTAAGCTCCCAAAGCGATAAAGAGGGGAACAAAGTCTAAAGTAAATAGACCCCCTATTCAAAGATTCAGACCTACCGGTCTTAACTATTTCATGATGGGTCAAGACATATAACAAAGACCAAACAGATCGGATATATCCCAATCCCAAGTACTCAGCATACCGAGCATCATAATAACGAGCACAAGCTGCTCGGTTAACCTCACAGACTCTTAATTCAGAGCAGTCTATCTCAGAGCTCTACAGAAATCCACTCCCACTCTGTCAGGCTCTATCTATCTGGCTATATCTACTTTCTCGTCTTATTTTAATAAGGCAGATCTATATTCACTATTCAATGACAAGTATTGAAGATTAGAAAGCAACTGTTTGATCTAACATGCAAAGGGTTCAGAGCAGCCACACTTGCAACAAAATTCACAAGAGGGAAAAATACAAGCAGAATCTGAAGAAAAGTCAATCTTATTGATCAAAAGGGAAAATATATTCACTACATCAAAAAAAAGAATCAAAAGCCTATAAAAGCCTCAGGATTTCCCAGAGGGGCCTGCGTCCTCTTCCAAATTAAGGGCACGAGCCCCAGCAATCTTATCCGGATCAGGACGAGATGAGGTAGGTTCAGGAGGAACGATTGATGACACATCAAAGTTCGGGAACTGAAGTTGGAATCTAGTTCAAAAATTCTCAAAGCCGAGCAGGATCAGGTCATCACCCATCTGATCAACTTCATCTTTTAATTCCATCTCAGCCTCAGCTTTGGCTTGACCAACTGCCTCCTGAACCTTCTGATCAACGGAACTACGGAGACCAACCAACTCCGCCTCAAGCCTCTCAACCGTCTGAGCAAGTATATCTCTCTCAGACTCTGCTACCTTAAGGCTGGTGGTAGCTTCCTTCAGACCCTCTTCAGCAGACTGAATTTTGGAACGGGCTGTTCCGAGCTCCAGTCTCATCTCATTCACCTCCGTCCTCAGCTTCTCGGCCTCCTCAAGGCCCATGGGGGTCACCATCAGAGCAGCTAAACTATGCATGCTCTGTATAAGCAGGACAGATAAATTAGAGTAAAACAAATGAGCAAACAAGGAAGTCAGGGAAAGGCTTCAGAAGTTACCTTCATCTGGAGAGTCATCATCTCAGTCATCAATTTGGAGGGATCATCCCCTCTGTACCGGTGTGGGCCCTGAGCCCATATCTGATCAAATGCCTTCTTGGCAATTTGATAATCCGGCCCAACAAATGGCTCGGAAGGTGCGGCAGGTGCTTTCCCCTTCCTAGACCTCTTGATCGGACCGGAAGGAGCAGGAGGAACGGCCGATACGGGAATGGTAGGCTCGGCTTCCTCAGCCTCGGCAGGGGAGGGCTCAGGGGAACCAGAAATCAATCTCCTCCTCTTCACTTCTAGAGGAACATCAGGCTCAGCTTGGGAGGAAGCCTCCCCCACCACTTGGGGCTTCGGCACTTCCCACCTCGAGGCTAGCCTCTTCTTAAACTCTGCACTACGGGTGGCCATCACGCGGTTCGGAGTGACGATAACAGTATGAGCCCAGTTAGAAGTTGAAAGCAAAGCCCGGTACTGATCCTGCAGAGCCTTAGTAAACTCGGGCTTCTTCCGAGCACTCTTGACTGCACAAAGGAAATGAAAAATACCACGTTTGTCAGTTCTGAGGATATAAGCAAAGCTAAAGCAAACCCAAGGGAATAAGTCTCACTCCTATGGCCCGTAACACAAGGAAACGACGAGTTCTCTCCGGCCTGGAAGTCCTTATGCTCCCATCCTCCTCCAACGAAGAAGTATCACTTCTTCCACGTCTTGTTGGAAGTAGGAACGGAAGACAGGGGTCGGAACCCCTTCTCGAAGGACATATAGTAGAGGCCCTCTGCCTGCTTGAACTTCAGATCCATATTGCTACGGATCAAGTCCAGAGACACGTCCACTTTGTTCAGGTGCCCCAGCACCATAAATCCTAGAAGATGCCGCCAGCTATTGAGATTCAGGTCGGCGGGGCAGAGCTTGAACCAACAGAAGAATTGCCTGACTAAATCCGGCAATGGAAGCCTTAAGCCCATTTCAAACCAGGCAAGGAAAACACAAATCTCCCCGGCTTTAACATCTTGGGGACGGTCCATGGGTCCTGGAACTCTGCAAGTCACATTTGGGGGAAATTCGAATTTCACCCTCCATTCATCCAAGAGGCTTTGAGTGACGGCACTCTCACCCTCTTCTCTATGAGAAGACCTACTAGAGGTCTCCCCGGCCCTATCTCGGGGCTCTTCGAAAGCATCAACTATTCTAACCCCTGGACTAGGGGGAGGTTCGACAGGCCCCTCCTCAATAATTTCAAGAGTAGGGTTACCTACATCTCCTACAACAAGCGGACCAGCCATCTCAGAATGGTCTCCTACTCCCTCATTCACAATTTGAGATTCCGAAGGAACAGACATTATTCTCAGACTCAAGAAGAAAGAAGCAAGAGAGGGGGAAAAATCAGTCGAACCTGTTTTCACTTAGGGGATCTGTATTCTTCAAGGTCGCACGAACCAACAATGGCGAATGAAATCTTCTAGCACAGTAAAAATGTCGAGGGAAAGGTCATTTCAAAAATCTCATCCTGTATTTATAAACACGGTATCAGAAGGGACCCACCAAGCCCAAACGCCATGACGGTTCAGAACAATGATGTTCTCGAGAAAACCAACTGTCCACCCAGTGTAATTGTGACCTTGAAAAGACTTAATCACCGACTACGCAATAAATGACGCCCCAACAATTGTCTTGGAAGGCGAACAAGCGAGATACATAACTCTCTTAGCCCTAGTTACTTACATCAAACTAGGACTTGGGGGGGGAGTAACTGATATACCATAAAAGGACAGGCCAATCAACACTTGACACGTATGACCACAGTCCGATTTATGTTCAGCTAGCATGATTCTCGCTCAGCCAATGACATCCAGATCATCACATAAGGTCGGAAGTGACCAAACAAATATATCCAGAACTGATCACAGGGTCCAGACCATAGCTTTAGATCTCGTCACCGCCTTAGCGGATTCCGAGCAGAGAATAAGGCAGCAGTCTCCAATACGGAAACTACCATTTATGATTATCTCCATCTACGACTCAATGCCCACAAGGTAACTGCAATCTCCGATGATCATATCCCTATATTCATGGCGTCGAATCCTAATCAACTTAGGAAAGCTTCGGCCTATATATTAAACCCTAGAGGTACGCTTTTGTTTTCATGCTCATTCTTTGACTTTCAATACAGTCTTTCAATTCCCTTACTTACTTAAGCATCGGAGCGGCTACCGCCGGAGCCAATCCAGTGGTCCTCTGATCATCTTTCTGAGTGTTCTACAGGTCACGGAGCCCTCACGTGTTGCGAGTCAAAAAGTGCAGCATCAGATTATTAGAATTCACTAAGGCTATGTTTGGTTAGGCAGGAATGAGGGTAGGAATGGAATGCGCATTCTTGATGCTATTCTACTCTTGTATTTATTTAGACTTTTTAGGTCGGAATGGTTATTCCAAATGAAATGACTATATTCAAAGAAATCAGAATCACCATTCTTTACCAAAAGTCATGGAATGTTCATTCCATTTCTTACCAAAATTTTTAATTTTTTTTTGCCAATAAAAAAATGCAGGTTGAATTTTTATTTTTTTTGCCAATAAAAAAATGTAGGTTGAATTTTTTTTCATTAAACGTACATGAAAGCTTTGAAATTTATACAAGTACTTTGACTATCTAACTTAATATTAACTTCATTCTAACAATTTGATGGTTCAAACCAAACATAAGAATGTAACTTTCATTCCATTATTGGGTATTCAGCCAAACAAAAGAATAGAATAATTATTCCCATTCCATTCATGCTTCATTCTATTCTTGATACTATTCTATTCTTGTCTTATTCTATTCCAGCATACCAAACATGTCCTAAATTCATTGCAATAACTCCATCATTGAGTTGTAAGTAATAAATGTTCTTATTCGGCAATTAATGTAAGTTCAAAAATGAGTTAAGAATAAAATAAAATCTGTATTTTATTATTTTTATTTGGATCTTTCACATGATAGAAGTTTATATAATTTTAAAATTAAAGAAATATTTAATATAGGATAAAAAGAATAAACTTTAAAAAATTGGACTTGGTTTTGATCCGCCATTGGTGATAGCTCTATGTGGTATTTCATATGGTTTTTGGTGCTATTTTGAAGATCGTCTTCAGATGGGTCACGGTTTTGTTGAGTTGCTATTCGGCTATTTCTCATCTGAAGCTTCATAGTTAAAGAGATTTATGCTGGTTTGTTTGGCTTTGGAGTTATAGAGTTGTATACTAGCCTGGTGCTGCGTGTCTTGGTTCTTGGGTGGTCTTGGTTCTTGAGTGGTCCTTGCCCCTTTTCCTTTCAGGATTATGCCGGCAATTGATGTGTCATTAGTTTGGTACCAATTTAGTTAGGATAATTCTATTAGTTCTCTGCATTTGCTGATGTATTTAGTTATGTATGTCTGGTACATTCTTTTACATTAATATTATTTTTTTCTTTGCTTATCAAAAGAAAAAATTTATGACCCGAGAAGTAATAAAATAAATTGAGAAATAGAGAGGGCATATGATAAAAGTAATTCCATCCTATTAAATTAAATTGCTATGATTTTAATAAATTATTTTGTGTCAATAATATAAGTAGGAATTGACTTTTAATAAATAAAATATTTTAGGTCATTTTTAAGAATTAAAAGTTAAATATTGTACAAGTTAAATTAGATAAAATAGAATAAGATTTTTAGAATTTTTTTCCATGTGCCTGATGTTATGTTTTGTATAAAATTCTTTAATAATCTTTTAGGAAACATGTAAAACTAAAACGAATTGCATATTATACAAAAATAAACAAAAAAAAAAAAAGAAGAAAAAAAGAAAAAGTTATTGACCGATAAAATGTAAGATAAAACAAAAATTAGAAGCATTAGATACATACCTCTATTCACACAAAAAATATTTATACAATTAATTTCGTACTCATATGATATAAAATATATAACCAAGACTCTTCAATTTAAATAAAAAATAAAACTCTAAAAAAAATTAAATACAAATTAAAAAGACAACATATTATAAATAACAATGGAACAAAGAACATTATCTAATATCAATCCAAAAACAATAATTATTTTAAAATTTTACAATCTTAAATAATTATATAGATAGATAAGAATAAAATAATTTTAAAATTTTACAATTTTAAAATAAAATAATATTCTTTTTTCTTTTTTGTGTCCTTACTCACATCCTTCTTCATTGGTTCACTTGGGAAGGCTTTTTAAAAGTTCTAATTTTATTAAAACTCTTCTCTCTAATCCGTTTGGTTCCAGATTACGAAATCAATTAAAACATGAAAACAATGAAGAAAAGAAAAAGGAAAAATTGACGTCAAATGGGTATTAAAAAAACAAAAGAATCTAAAGAAAATTCAAAATACAATTGTTGGAGGATGTCGTTAAAGTGAAATTTCAATCAAAAACAAATTGTGTAAAATTAAAAAAAAAAAATAACAGAATTAGAAATGGACAGATTAATAACCCAGATCCATATTGTCCAATTGGGATTCAAATTCATTGAATTTTAATAAATTTTATATAAGCTTATTTGGAAAACAAATAATCCACCTCATGATTTAATTCCAAAATTTCAATTAATTACGAGACTTTAATGAAATTAAAAAAAAAAAAAAAAACATAATCTAAACCATCAATCTCCATTTGACAATAAATAAATAAATAGATTAAAAATCTCCCCTCTCCTACACTACAAGAAAGGGCATTATTAGCAACACCTGTGTATGTCGCTAATAGTCTCTCTGCGTGCCGCTAAATAATATTAACGATGCACTTGTGTGCGTTGCCATGGCATCGCTAATAATAGTGTCACTGATACTTTTAACGACATGACATAAATAATACGTCGCTAATAGTGACTATTAGCGACGCACAACGCACGTCACTAATTATAAAATGAAGTGTTGCTAATAATACAACAAAAATCATTGGCTATAGCTAATAATAAAATATTAGTGACGCATGATACGGGCGCCATTAATAATATACTTTTAGTGATGCACAGAAGGCGTCGTTAAAAAGTCCCACATGTATGTATTAGCGACGAACAAGTAGCGTCGCTAATAATTCATTATTAGAGATGATTGTAAATTGTCGCTAATGATCTATTATTTGCAAAGCAAAGCGTTCGTCGCTAAATATCATTGTGTGGCACTTTTAGCGAAGACTTTTTTGTGTCACTAAAAGTTTTTTTTTTTTTCTTTTCGGCCTTATTTTACACTTGATTTTTCCTATTTTTTATGTTTTTTTTTTCTTTGTTTAAAACATGTATCAATTGTTCTGATATAAAATAATTCCATACATTATGAAATGAATATATTAAAAGATAAATGCATTTATATATATATATATATATATAATTACTTAAAATCGTAAAAGTATAATTTCTCAATAAACACAAAAATAAAAAATTGTCTTAGAAAATTTAACTACAGATGTTCAAAAAAATAAAAAATAAAAACAAAGGAGAAAAATATGTCCCGATGCACAACTGAAAGACGAGGGCGCAATAATCTCGATTAATTTGAAATAAACATAAAATGATATATATATATATAGATATATTAGAACACTTATTAAATATATATATAAACATAAAAATTTTGTGATAAAATTTTTTGCATGTATAAATAGCAAGAACGGCGGAAAGTAGCATAAGTTACAAACTAGGGATTCGAACCGAGTGTCGTAAGTTCGTGCAAGTTTATTTTTTCATTTGTGAGGTGGTGATGGGTTTTCGAGTAGGCTGATATTCAGTGTTTTGGTCTGTTAAAATTCCAAATTGAAAATGTTTTAAGCGAAAAGTTGCATAAGTTTCAATCTAGTGATTCGAACCGAGTTTCGTAAGTTCATGCAAGTCCATTTTATCATTTGTGAGGTGTGTGATGGAGTTTCGGGGTCGTTAGACCGATATCCAGAATTTTGGTTTAAAAATCCTAAAATGGGCTTTTTCAGAGCAAAACATTGCATAAGTTTCAAATTGGTGATCCAAACTGAGTAGGGTAAGTTCTTAAAGGTCCAATTTTCTTTTTTGAGGTGTGTGATGGGGTTTTAAGGCTGTTAGGCCGATATCTGGTATTTTGGTCTGTCAAAATCCCAAAATGAACATTTTTGGAGGAAAAGTTGCATAAGTTTCAAACTAGTGATTTAAACCGAGTGTCGTAAGTTTGTGCAAGTCTATTTTGTCATTTTTGAGGTGTGTGATCGGGTTTTGAGGCTGTTATGCTGATATCCGATATTTTAGTTGGTCAAAACCCCTAAATAGGCATTTTTGGAGTAGAAAATTACAAAAGTTTCAAACCGGTGATCCAAATTGAGTGCTGTAAGTTCTTGCAAGTCTATTTTATCATTTGTGAGGAATGTGATGGGGTTTCAGAGTCACTAGGCCGATATCTGGCATTTTTTTTTTGTCAAAATCTCAAAATGGACTTTTTTAGAGCAGAAAGTTGCATAAGTTTCAAACCGGTGATCAGAACCAAGTGTTGTAAGTTTGTGCAAGTCTATTTTATCATTTGTAAGGTGTGTGATGAGGTTTTGTCACGACCCGAGACCCACCCTATGCGGATCTCGTGTCGTGAACCCGATCCGACGTTGTTGTCGAATCAAGTCTCTCAACTTGCTACACAATTAGTGCTACTAACATGCAACAACTATTAAAGTATGAATAGCGGAAGATTTAAAGAAATAATAAAAGCTGCATGTGATATATATAAGGTTCTAAAAATATAGACTATAAAATTCTTTAACAATTGTTCATCCCTAAGACGTGGATGACATGGGAGCTACAAGACTTGTACTAAATATTATACTTGCAACTTCAAAAGTAATGTCCACCTCTAGCTATCAGGCTTTACTGTCCATTCTCAATATCTATGCCTGAAAATGAATGTAGTATCTGTATGAGTTATGAAAACTCAGTAAGTATTCCTTTGTTATGCCATGTGTACAAATGTATATAGAAGTGCTAGCAAGTTAATAAATATAAAACTCAATATCAGATGATAGAAGCTCAAATGATAAGAAAATGAATCTGTTCTGCTAACAATGTCATACTGCTACAGTCATGAGCTATCTCAAGTATGAATTATAAGCACTCAAATGAAAGTTGTAAAGTCTCATGATCATTCATAAGAAAATAATATGATCAAGCTATGATAATCAATAAAAGACAATGATATCAACAAAAAGAGATGCACTCGTGTGGCCGAGAAATCCCCCTAAGCTTGTATTTAGTTCCACGCGGGCTCTTTGAATAATACTGCTCTATATACAACGTGACTCTACGTCTCATGCCGCATATAGCAACGTAGCAAATGTTCCACTCAGAACCTTCACTCGAGGGTCATGAATAGCATTAGATGGAGTTTGTGACTGAGCACAAATCCGACACTAATAATATATCGGGATCATGATATCTTCCACAAAAAGTATAGTGGAATCAAAACTGATTCTAGGCAATCTGATGTAACGACAGTTTTCGAGACTATGATTACTAGACTACTTCGAATGTAACTGTTTGGCCCACACGGCCTTAGGTACAAGTGTACAAAAAGAACTCTATGCACAAGTGTATAATAATGATCGAGATATATATAGAAATCAATAAATGCTTCCCATATGATAGGGCAATATCAATGTGGCTCAATAAACACTGGCATGTATAGAATACAATAGGTAATATACAAAAGAACTATTGACATGGCTTGAAAAGTAACACATGTAGAGATCGAATTTTACTTACCTTTTACTATCTCTAACTAGAAGGTCTAGACTGCCTTCTCATTGCCTTTCAGTGTTCCTAAGATTCACAAAATATGTCTCAGTCTATAGTTACATGGACTATGCTATTCATCAAATTTTATGTCTCTATGCTATAAGTTTCTTTTTTACTAAAATAAACTTTACTATTAAATACAAAACGTCGAAGAAAGTTAGTTTAGACTTTCGCGGAACTCAATTCAGACATCTGTACTTAAAAGGGCAAAACGGTCATTTTGTACTTTTATGTGTCTTTATTTTTCGGGACCCCGTCTCATAAAATGGACCCTTTCATTGGTTTCAAAATGTTCGATACATCAAGAAAATACTATTCTTTTATAAATTTTGGACTACATCTTAATTTCTTTAATTAAATTAATTAATTTAATAATTTAAATAAATTAACTAATTATAATATATATATATATATATATTATGGTAGCTTATGGTCACAAGGGCCTCAGTGGCCCAGTGGCCCATGTGCCCTTGGTTGGATTCCTCTTCTACTTGGTCACCTGTTCGAATCATGGGGGCAGCACCCCCCGCGTATTTTTTTCTTAATTTCTTGGAGCCAAACAGCGATTAAAGGCCTAATCGTGGATAGGTTATCCCAATCCCTATTCAACATAATTAATTAATTTCATAACCTCGCAACCAAACAGGCCAAATTTTGATTTAATTTAAAAACAGTTCTAACTAAAAATGACGCAGCTTCAGTCCTAAATAGCATCAAACGACGCCACATCAGAACCCACTATTCATCATCACCCTTGACTTTCAGGCGAAGCTCTGGTAGGGTTCCGTCGCCTTCTCCGGTAACGGCGACCTTTTTTCGGTTGATTTTCAACCTATTTTAAATAGGGTTTTCTTCAGCTTTTCATTGAGATTACATATTCAAACTTGGTTTTAAATTTGGTTCACTAGATCTTCAAGAAATAGAGAAAAACAATGGCTCCGGCCAACTGATTTTTCTCAATTTCGTGCTCATTTCTTGACTGTTTTTCTTCAATTCTTTTTCTAATCATTTTCTGCAATATAGAGGATTAGTTCCTCATTGTACAAAGGGAGTTTAAAGCATAAAATCACAACTTGCCAATTATTCACAAAGACCTGCAACTAGTTTTTTTCTTACTTGTTTCTGAGCCATTTTACTTGATTTAAGTTGCAGTAAACTCTATTTTTTATGCTCTTTAAGTTCTTAAATCTAAAACAAGTTTTCATGCTCTAAATCTTAAAAACTAAATCTAGATTTTTACTTACCATTTTGGTTTTGCAGGAAACCCTTCTTTTCCTCTTCTGTTTCATTGTTTGGACCCTTTAATCACTCCTGCAACTTCTGAATCACTCACAACTTCCTCCTTTTTCTGAATTCTCTCAAAACACCTCTCGGTTTTTATAGGAAAATTTCTCCCACCAGGCGCCTACTTTTTCTCTTTCCTCCTACCTTCCTTGCGGACTTTTTGGACTGCTTTCCACCGTCCATTGCTTCTCCACCCTCCATGTCCAATATTGTAGATATATATTATATATAATATATATATATATATATGTATTGTTTCTCACATTTCCTTTCTTCATGTCGGCAGCTTTGCTACTATTCCAAACACACCACAAACACACACACACACACACACACACTAATTTCACACACATACATACAGCAATGCATGACTGCTTCTTACTCTCTTTCTTGTATTTTCTTTTCTATTCTAACCGTATATATATATATATATATATACATTTATATTTTTGTATACTATATAATTGTATGTATACATAGATATATACCTATTTATACATATCTATACATGCATATATATATATATATATATATCTATCCATTTATACACTTATATACTAGATTTTAAGTACATTTACATACTCTTATATTTTGTGGCCTATGCATATATGTGTACGTACACATGCATACATCTGCATACATATACGTAGTACGATGCTCGATTCTGGTTGCTCGGGCGATGCCCGGTACTGATTGAAACCGTTCATTCTAAAATCATTCAGTCCATATAATATCACGATATAAAGCTTTAACAGCTCAGTTACAACTGGGTATTACACTACTCGACTTGGCCTACCTTGGTTTACATGCTATCCCGGGTCAGGGCATTACAATCTTTCTCCCTTAAAATAAGTTTGTCCCCAAACTTAGTACATACTAGGGTGGAAGATAAACCTACTAAGATGAAAATAACTGAGGATACTTGGCACACATGTCGTCCTCTCGCTCCTAAGTAGTTTCTTCGATGATTCCTCCATAGAACTTTGACTAAAAGAATTGTCTTGTTCTGTAGAACCTGATCTCGACGGTCCAAAATCTGCACTAGATGCTCTAAGTAACTCAGGTTCTCTTGGACGTCTAAAGGCTCGTGTTCAACTACCTGATCTACGCTCTGTACACACTTTCTCAACATCGAAATATGAAATATGTTATGTACATGTGCTAACTCTGAAGGCAAAGCAAGCTGGTAGGCTACTGGCCCAACCCTTCCCATAATCCTGAAAGGTTTAATATATCTCGGCCCTAGCTTTCCCCTCTTGCCAAACCTCACTATACTCTTCATGGTTGATACATTCAAGAACACGTAATCACCTACTGTGAACTCCAACTCTCGTCTGTGAGCATTAGCATAGCTCTTCTGTCTGCTTTGAGTTGCTAGTAGACGATGTCTGATCAGCTGTATATTCCCTGTAGTCTGTTCTACTATCTCTGGCCCATAAAGCTTCCTCGCACCTACCTCTGTCCAACACAGAGGTGATCAGCACTCCCTGCCATATAATGCTTCATATGGTGCCATACCAATACTAGCTTGAAAGCTATTATGGTAAGTGAACTCTACCAATGGCAACTCATCTTCCCAACTTCCCTTAAAGTCTATGACACAAAACCGCAACAAGTCCTTTAGAGTCTGTATCGTCCTCTCTGACTGTCCGTAAGTCTTGGGATGATACGTTGTGCTAAGACTCAGCTTTGTGCCCATAGCTCGCTGTAGACCTTTCCAAAATTGTGATACAAATCGTGGATCCCGATCAGAGATGATCGATACTGGGACTCCATGTAGTCTAACAATCTCTCTGATGTACAACTCTACTAGTCGCTCCAAGGTCTGTGTCGTCTTGGTCGCTAGAAAATGAGCTATCTTGGTCAGTCTATCAACAATAACCTTGATAGAATCACTCCCTCTCGTTGTCTTTGGCAACCCTGACATGAAGTCTATCATAATGTGTTCCTACTTCCACTCAGGTATAGGTATAGACTGTGGAAGTCCTCTAGACTTCTGATGCTCTACCTTATCTGCTAGCACTTAGAATATTGTGCTATGTACTCAGCTATGTCACGCTTCATCCCAGACCACCAATAAGTGCTTCTAATGTTATGATACATCTTGGTGCTCCTTGGATGTAAGGCAAACCTCAAACTGTGTGCCTCATGAAGGATCGCCCTTCTTAGCTCTGGCACATCGAGTACGCAGACTTTGCCTTGATAGCATAACATCCTTTCTCACACTGAAAACTCGGAGTCTATGTCTGACTCAGCCTCTTGACGAAGCTTAGCCAGCTTCTCATCCCGTGTCTGCTGATCTCTAATCCTGTCCACAATCGATAAACTGACTGTGACGTTGGCACACAATGCTTCAGAGCTGGGTAGAACTACCTCTATCTCTGTATCCTCCAAGTCTCTCAGTATCTTTATTTGAGTGGTCAATAGGCAAGTTAAGCTTCCTGATGACTTCCTACTAAGAGCGTCAGCTACCACGTTCGCCTTTCCTAGGTGGTATTGTATGCTGAGCTTGTAGTCCTTTATCAACTCTAACCAACGGCGTTGTCTCATGTTAAGCTCCTTCAATGTAAACAGATACTTGAGACTCTTATGGTCAGTAAAGATCTCACACGTGGTTCTGTATAAGTAATGCCTCCATATCTTCAAGACGAAGACAATGGCTGCTAGCTCAAGATCGTGTGTCGGGTAGTTCCTCTCATGTGGCCTCAATTGACATGAAACATATGCTACTACCATCACGCTCTACATCAATACACATCCCAAGCCCTTCAGTGAGGCATCACTATAGATCACAAATCCCTCGGTTCCATCTGGCACGGTCAAGATTGGAGCTGTAACTAGTCGGTCCTTGAGCTCTTGGAAGCTCTTTTCTCGCTCATCTGTCCATACAAATGGAATGTCTTTCCTGGTCAACTGTGTAATTGGCGTAGCTATTTTTGAGAAGTCTTTGACAAACCTTTTGTAATAACCAGCCAATCCCATAAAACTTCGCACTTCCATGACATTGGTTGGCCTAGGCCAATCCATGATTGCCTCGATCTTCTGAGAATTGATAGAGATCCCCTCTTTGCTAATCACATGCCCCAGAAATGCTATACTAGGGAGCCAGGACTTACACTTCTTCAGCTTAGCGTACAGTTTCTGCTCCCCTAACTTCAGTAGAACCTTCCTCAAATATACTTCATGCTCCTTTTGGTTCTTGGAATAAACCAAGATGTCGTCTATGAACACAATTACGAAGTCATCTAGATGTGGCTTGAAAACCCTGTTCATCAGATCCATGAATGCAGTAGGGGCATTAGTGACCCCAAACGACATCACTAGGAACTCATAATGTCTGTAGCGGGTTCTGAAAGCCGTCTTCTCAATATCTGCAAGTCGTACCTTTAACTAATTGTACCCAAACCTCAAATCGATCTTAGAGAAGACTTGTGCTCCCTTCAACTGGTCGAAGAGATCATCTACCCTGGGCAAAAGGTATCGGTTCCTGATGGTGACCTTGTTTAGCTCACGGTAGTCAACACATAACCGCATCGTCCCATCTTTTTTCTTCACAAACAACACCGGGGTACCCGATAGTGAAGAACTAGGTCTGATGAAGCCCTTGTCTAACAGATCTTGTAATTGCAGCTTCAGCTCCTTCAACTCTGTCGGTGCCATACGATAAAGATTCTTGGATATCAGGGAGGTACCTGGCTGCACATCGATAATAAAATCTATCTCTCTATCCATAGGCATTCTCGGCAAGTCATCTAGAAAGACCACGGGAAACTCTCTAACAATGGGAATTTGCTTTAAGGGTGGTTGTTGTGAGCGAGTGTCCATAACGTTACATAAGAACCCATGGCATCCCTTACGTAAGAGATGTCTGGCTTGGATAGAGGATACAAAATAGGGTGGGGTAGCTACACCCATCCCGTCAAACTGGATGCTTGGACTTCTAGATGACTTGGTCTCTGTACACTAACTGTCTTGGCCATGCAATTTATAGATACATGATTCACAGCCAACCAGTCCATACTGAGTATAACATCAAAACTATAAATGTCTAACGGTATCAAATCGGTTAATAAATGTGAATCTTCAATCTGTACCTTACATGCTTGATATACAGTATTGCTACATAGTGACTCTCTTGAAGGCATAAAAATGGTTAACATATAACCTAAGGGTACTGTTTCTATGTTCAGCTTAGTAGAAAATATTGGTGCTATAAATGAATGTGTGGAGCCAGTATTAAATAGTACTCTAGCATACTGTGAACAAATTCGAAGATTACCTGCGACTACTGATGTTGTAGCTTGTGTATCTCCGGGTGTCAGTGAGAAAACCCTCCCTAAGCGTTGCGTCTCAGCTTTCTGTCCACCACCTCAAGTTTGTGCTCCAACTGCAGTTGTAGCTACTGAGGTAGATGGAAGTACCAGCCGTATTTCCAACTGACTGGCTCTTCTAGGGGCAGTTGGTCTTGAAATGTCATTCTTGGCCACAAGAGTAGCAGGCACGGGAGTTCGTCTGACATGGCCCTCGATGACGTCTCTGGCAAGTGGGGCACTAGGCTACGCCCCTATTAGTGGAATTAACCCTTGATGGTCTGGGTCCAGCATTCTAAGGTCCTGCTCCTAGCCGAGTGAAAGAAGGTCCTATCCCTCTGCTCTGACTCCCTGTCGACCCTCTACTCTGATTCCCTACTGGCCTCGGGGCTGGATGATTCCCTCTTGGCCTCGGGGCTGGGTTTGCCCTTCTCTTGGCAAACTCTTCGCCACTTAGCTCGATGATCTTCGTAGTACTCACCATTTTATTGTAAGTGGTTAACTGTAGCGGTTTAACCCTGTCCCTAATGTTCCATCGTAGTCTGCCCTCGAACTTATAGGCTCTAGCATGCTCGTCCTCGAAGAAAGTAGGAGCAAATCTAGCTAGTTGGGTGAACTTAGCCTCGTATTCCTTTACTGTCGAGTTCGCTTGCTGCAGAACAAGAAAATCAACGACTCTCTGATCCTTGACTTCCTAGGGGAAGTACTTCTTGTTGAAGATCACTGTGAATCGCTCCCAAGTTATCTGAGGCTCTCTGGCCTTCTCTAGCAACCACCATCCATGGGCTGCTCCCCTGAAGGTGAAAGTGGTGAAGGCCACCTTCTACACCTCAGTACAGGTCAATATCAAAAATCCTCTCCATCTCGAGTCGCCACTTTTTCGCTGTAGTGGGGCCTCTAGTACCGTCGAACGTAGATGGCCGTTGTGCCTGAAATTGCTTATAGAGATAAGCTTGGCCTCTATCGTTCTCCTGTTGAACTATATGTACTACTGGTGGTGCCTGTCACTCTGGTCGAGCTGGAGTACTAGGACTTGCCTAGTTTTGAGGCACGTTCTGTATAAGCCTCTCTACTAATCTTTTTAATCGTGCTACATTAGCTGTAGCATCCTGTAAAGGTGTGGTGGTATGAATGTTCACCATTTTCTGCAAATGGTTAGAGGTCAGTTTCATATATTTAAGAGTTTAATATCACATGTCAGTTTCTATCTACTGACTCTACTTAGACATTTGTAATACTAGTACCTTAGTCTATCTCCCATGAACCACTGGACAACCTAGGAAGCTCTGATACCAAGCTGTCACGATCCGAGACTCACCCTATGCAGATCTCGTGTCGTGAACTCGACCCGACGCTGTTGTCGAATCGAGTCTCTCAACTTGCTACACAATCATTGCTACTAACATGCAACAACTATCAAAGTATAAATAGCAGAAGACTTAAAGAAATAATAAAAGTTACATGTGATATCTATAAGGTTCTAAAAATACAGACTATAAAATTCTTTAACAACTGTTCATCCCGAAGACATGGATGACATGGGAGCTATAAGACTTGTACTAAATATTACACTTGCAACTTCAAAAGTAACGTCCACCTCTAACTATCAGGCTCTAATGTCTGTTCTCGATATTCGTGCCTGAAAACTTAGTAAGTATTTGTATGAGTTATGAAAACTTAGTAAGTATTCCTTTGTTCTGCCATGTGTACAAGTGTATATAGAAGTGCTAGCCAGTCAATGAATATAGAACTCAATATCAGATGATAGAAGCTTAAATGATAAGAAAATGAATCTGCTCTGCTAACAATGTCATACTACTACAGTCATGAGCTATCTCAAGTATGAATTATAAATACTCAAATGAAAGCTATAAAGTCTCATGATCATTCATAATAAAATAATTTGATCAAGCTATTATAATCAATAAAAGACAATGACATCAACAAAAAGAGATGTACTCGTGGGGCCCAAAAATTCCCCTAAGCTCGTATTTAGTTCCATGCGAGCTCTCTGAATAATACTGCTCTGTATATAATGTGACTCTACGTCCCATGCCTTTCATAGCGATGTAGCAAATGTTCCACTCGGAACATTGACCCAAGGGTCATAAATAGCATTAGATGGAGTTTGTGACTAAGCACAAATCCGGCACTAATAATATATCAGGGATCATGCTATCTTCCATGAAGAGTATAGTGGAATCTTAACTGGTTCTAGGCAACCTGACATAACGATAGCTTGCAAGGGCTATGGTTACGAGACTGCTTCGAATATAACTGTTTGGCCCTCACAGCCTTAGGTATAAGTGTACAAAAAGAACTCTATGCACAAGTGTACAATTCATGATCGAGATATATATAAAAATCAATAAACACTTCCACATGATAGGACAATATCAATGTAGCTCAATAACTTTTGGCATGTATGGAATACAGTAAGCAATATACAAAAAGAAATATTGACTTGGCTTGGAAAGTATCACATATAGAGATCAGATATTATTTACCTTTTACTGTCTCTAAGTAGAAGGTCTAGACTGCCTTCTCCTTGTCTTTCAATGTTCCTAAGATTCACAAAATACGTCTCAGTTTATAGTTGCATGAACTATGCTATTCATCAAATGTCTCTATGCTATAAGTTTTCCTTTTACTAAAATAGACTCTACTATTGAATCCAGAACGTCGAAGAAAATCGGTTTAGGCTTTCGCGGAACTCAATTCGGACATCTATACTAAAAAGGAAAAAATAGTCATTTTACACTTTTACGTGCCTTTATTTTTTGGGACCCTGTCTCGTAAAATGGACCTTTCCATTGATTTCAGAATGTTCGATACATAAAGAAAACACTATTCTTTTATAAATTTCGGACTACGTCTTAATTTCCTTAATTAAATTAATTAATTTAATAATTTAAATGAATTAACTAATTTTATATATATATATATATATATATATATATTACGGTAGCTTATGGTCACATGGGCCTCAGTGGCTAGTGGCCCATGTGCCCTTGGTTGGATCCCTCTTCTACTTGGTCACTTGTTCGAATCATGGGGGCAACAACCCCCACGTATTTTTTTCTTAATTTCTTGGAGCCAAACAATGATTAAAGGCCTAGTCGTGGATAGGTTATCCCAATCCTTGTTCAGCATAATTAATTAATTTCATAACCTCGCAGCCAAACAAGCCAAATTCTGAGTTAATTTAAAAATAGTTCTAACTAAAAATGACGTAGCTTTAGTTCTAAATAACATCAAACGACGCCACATTCAGAACCCATTATTCATCATCACCCTCGACTTTCAGGCAAAGCTCCGGTAGGGTTCCGTCGCCTTCTCCGGCAACAACAACCTTTTTTCATTTGATTTTCAACCTATTTCAAATAGGGTTTTCTTCAGCTTCTCATGGAGATTACATATTCAAACTTGGTTTTAAATTTGGTTCACTAGATCATCATGAAATAGAGAAAAACAGTGGCTTCGACTAACTGATTTTTCTCAATTTCATGCTCATTTCTTGACTATTTTCCTTCAATTCTTTTTCTAATCATTTTCTGCAATGTAGAGGATTAGTTCCTCATTGTTCAAAGGGAGTTTAAAGCATAAAATCACAACTTGCCGATTATTCACAAAGACCTGCAACTAGTTTTTTCTTACTTGTTTATGAGCTATTTTACTTGATCTAAATTGTAGTAAACTCTATTTTTCATGCTTTTTAAGTTCTTAAATCTAAAACAAGTTTTCATGCTCTAAATCTTAAAAACTAAATCTAGATTTTTACTTACCTTTTTGGTTTTGCAGGAAACCCTTCTTTTCCTCTTCTGTTTCATTGTTTGGACCCTTTAATCACTCCTGCAACTTCTGAATCACTCACAACTTCCTCCTTTTTCTGAATTCTCTCAAAACCCCTCTCGGTTTTTATAGGAAAATTTCTCCCTCTAGGCGCCTACTTTTTCTCTTTCCTCTTACCTTCCTTACAGACTTTTTGTGCTGCTTTCCACTGTCTATTGCTTCTCTACCCTCCACGTCTAATATTATAGATATTTGTTTATATATATATATATATAGACGTATTATTTCTCACCTTTTCTTTCTTCATGTCAGCAGCTTTGCTACTATTCCTAACACACCACAAACACACACTAATTTCACACACATACATACAACAATGCATGGTTGCTTTTCACTCACTTTTCTTGTATTTTCTTTTCTATTCTAACCGTATATATATATATATATATATATATACATATAGATTTTTGTATACTATATAATCGTATGTATACATAGATATATACCTATTTATACATATCTATACAGGCATATATATATATATATCCATTTATACACATATATACTATATTTTAATTGCATTTACATACTCTTTTATTTTGTGACCTATGCATATATATGTACGTACACATGCATACATCTATGTACATGCACGCAGTATGATGCTCAGTTCTTGGTTGCTCGGGCGTTGCCTGATTGTAAAATTGAAACATTTCATTATAAAATCGTTCAGTCCATATAATATCACGATATAGAGCTTCAACAGCTCGGTTACAACTGGGTATTACACTACTCACCCGGCCTACCTCTGTTTACGTACTATCCCGAGTCAGGGTATTACAGGTTTCGAGGCCGTTAGGCCTGATATCTAGTATTTTGGTTTGTCACCCGAAAATGGGTCTTTTTTGAGTGAAAAGTTACATAAGTTTCAAATCGGTGATCTAAACCAAGTTTCATAAGTTTGTGAAAGTCTATTTTATCATTTGTAAGGTGTGTGATGGGGTTTTGAGGCCGTTAAGCCAATATCCGGCATTTGGTTATGTAAAAATCCTAAAATTGTCCTTTTTGGAGCAAAAAGTTACATAAGTTTCAAACCAGTGATTCAGAACTGAGTGTCGTAATTTCATAGAAGTATATTTTGTCATTTTTGAGGTGTGTGATGGGGTTTCGAGGCCATTAGGCTGATATCTGACATTTTGGTCTATCAAAACATGAAAATTGGTCTTTTTGGAGTAGAAAGTTGCAGTAAGTTTCAAACCGGTGATTCCAACTGAGTGTGGTAAGTTTGTGCAAGTCTATTTTATCATTTGTAAGGTGTGTGATGGAGTTTTTAGGCCATTAAGCTAATATCCGGTGTTTTGGTCTATCAAAATCCCAAAATGGGCCTTTTTAGAGTAGAAAGTTGCATAAGTTTCAAACCAGTGATCCGAACTGATTGTCGTAAGTTTGTACAAGTATATTTTTTCATTTTTGAGTATGTGATGGGGTTTCTAGGCCGTTATGCTCATATTTGGAGTTTTGTTCAGTCAAAATTCCAAAATGGACCTTTTTGGAGTAAAAAATTGCATAAGTTTCAAACTGATAATCCAAACTGAGTTTTTTAAGTTTTTGAAAGTCTATTTTATCATTTGTGAGGTGTGTGATGGGGTTTCAAGGTCGTTAGGCTAATATCCAATGCTTTGGTCCATCAAAACCTGAAAATGGGTCTTTTTAGAGCGAAAAGTTGCATAAGTTTCAAACCGGTGATCCAAACCGAGTGGTGTAATTTTGTGTAAGTCTATCTTATCATTTTTAATGTGTGTGATGGGGTTTCTAGGCCATTAAGCCAATTTTTGACATTTTTGGTTTGTAAAAACTCCAAAATGGCTTTTTTTTTGGAGTAGAAAGTTGCATAAGTTTCAAATCGGTGATTTGAACCGATTGCTGTAAGTCCGTGCAAGTATATTTTATCATTTTTAAGGTGTGTGATGGGGTTTCTAGGCTGTTAGGCCGATACCTGGTGTTTTGGTTTGTCAAAACCCTAAAATGGTCATTTTTGGAGCGAAAAGTTGCATAAGTTTTAAATTAGTGATCTGAACCAAGTTTCGTAAGTTTGTGCAAGTCTATTTTATCATTTTTGAGGTGTGTGATGGGGTTTTGGGCCCGTTAGGCTGATATCCAATTTTTTGGTCAATTAAAACCCCAAAATATACATTTTTAGAGCAGAAAGTTACATAAGTTTCAAACTAGTCATCTGAACCGATTGTCGTAAGTTTGTGCAAGTATATTTTGTCATTTTTTAGGTCTGTGATGGGGTTTCTAGGTTGTTAGGTCGATATCTGGTGTTTTGGTCCTTCAAAAGTAAAAAATGGGCCTTTTTGGAGCAGAAAGTTGTCGGGCTTTATCACCGCTACGTATTAGGTGCAACCCTTTCCGTATTCTTAGTTCTTGGAAGTCCAACTGGACTTTAATAGTATCTTTCATCTTCTCTTCAATGTTCATTAAAGTTCCCAGCACATTATCATAGATGTTCTTCTTGATGTGCATAACATCCAAATTGTGCCTCAACTTAAGGTTTTGTAGTACTGAAACTCAGTAAATATGCTCTTTTTTGTCCAATTTAACTCCACATTAGTACACTTCCTCTTCTTTGTACCTGGTATGTTCCCAAACTTCACTAGTTGGATGAGTGCCAATTGCGCCAACACGTTTTCCCTAGACAGCAATGAAGGTGACAATCTAAGCTCAATTTTTTCATCAAATAGATGCTTTTGTTAATTTCACCAGCCATGTGATGCTGGTAGAAAATGGCGATGACACATGTAACATATCTTCTTTCCATTGGATAAATGTAAGGAACATGCATCCTTATTGCAAACTGGACATGCCAGATACCCTTTAGTGCTCCATTCAGACAAGTTCACGTATGCAAGAAAGTCATTTATGGTCCACAATACTACTGCATGCAATTGAAATGTCTTATTCTTAGAGACGTCGTATGCCTCCACTCCAACATTCCACAATTCCTTCAACTCGTTCACTAAAGGACGCAAATACACATCAATTTCATTACCAGGAGACTTCGGCCCTGGAATAAACAACGACATGAAGATAAATAGTTCTTTCATACATTTCTATAGTGGCAAGTTATACGACACAAGCAACACTGTCACATGCTGTAGGCATTACTCATATCACCGAATGGATTGAAACCATTGCTAGCTAGCCTAAGTCATACATTACGTGGTTTATTTGCAAACCATTCGTGATTTCTATCAAATTCAGCCTAAGCTTGAGAATCTGTCGGATGCCTATATACATTTTTCCTCACCAACGCACTTCTCCTTATGCTACAATATCTCTTTTGACATCTTCTAAAACATGTATAACCTTTATTGCCTCAGTTTTAACGAATAATATCTTAACACCTTGTGCAAAATTGTCTTGCTCTTTCCTTCATTCACCTTGTACCTGGGTTCGTGGCATACCATACACTCCAAACATTGTTCAGTCTCCTTCCAAAATAACATGCAATCGTTTTTGCAAACATGTATGGGAATATGCCCAGGCCAAAATCACTCAATAGTCTGTTCGCCTCGTAATATGATTTCGGAAAGGGTCTCATTAGTAGAAAGTGCTGCTTTAATCAATTCAATGACCATATTAAATGATTTGTTACTTCATCAATTGATGGTTTAAAATGAAGGAGTTTCACGAGAAAATCTAGTTTCGAAAACTTCTCACAATTCGGGCATAACGGCTGCCTTGTTTCCCTCAACAAGGAATCTAATGCTTCTGATTGTCTTGTGTCACTCTTGTGACTATGAGCCCCAGTCGTAGCCCCCTGAAAGTCTACCAACATTTTTGGCAAGCCATCGTAACCAACCCCAACATTATTACCTAAGTTATTGTCGTCGTCTTTTTTTTCATCCTCACTTATCACTTGTACGTCACAGTGTTTCCCATGAAATTCCTAACATGTATACATCTTATCCATCCCATACTAGAGTAGGTGTTCTTTGGCCTCATCTATATGCATATAATCCCTATTATTGCACCTCCTACACGAATATCTTGTCCTATTTCTCCCATCCGCAGATGCACAAGCAAACTTAATAAAATCTTTAATCCCTTTCACATATCCTGACAAATGCTTGCTCCTTAGGTCCATCTAACTCTTATCCATTTTAGTCTACCTATCACAAGTCAAACATATTACTCATTATAAATATGAAAGATGAATCCTAGTACCACCAACTTCTCTCTAAAGGGTAAGTTGATCTTATCCCATTCATGAATGCACAATCTACATTGTAATCAGTAGCAGATCAAATGCTCGATTCCACTTGGAGAAAATTTTGACAGCATCTCCTCATGGTTCTCCAAGTACACGAGATAGATGTTTCCATGTCCAAATATGTACCCAGAGAACAATAGGAGACCATATGAAAATTTTATCAGAGTGGAATATTCAAGCATACGCTATTGCCTGGAATGCAGATTTATGCATTCCTAAACTATCCTACTTCGAACAATTCAATAATCATTTTTCATACACATGAGCCCAATCGCGAACAATTGTCGCGACATGATTCACGAGTGCTAAAAATGACTCTCGAATGGGGCTAGGGTTACATGAATGCAATTATATATTGAGTTTCTTAATCATTTAGTTTCAAAGATGACACATACAATTTACCCAACCTTTTACTAATTAACTAGATTAATGTTCCAACTACGACATGGTAAAAACCGAGTCCAGCCCATCCAAATTGCACTCGACCATTATATCCCTCACACATGGGTCTCACATCCATGTGAGTAATGGGCACAACATAGACATAAAATGATGGGAAACCATACATTACTCAGAAATAAAAACCAAAATTCTTCAAACATCATCTTTAAGCATAATGGAATTAGTTGATAATGAAAATCAACCGGCTTTGTTGGAATCAATTGTCATATGTTTCAACCATTTAAAAAAGTATTAAGATGACAAATATTAAATAAGGTAAGGTTTGGAACAATGCAATGAAGCTACCCTTCTCACTTCCTACCACAATTGTTTCCCATTTTTAAACTCAAGTATTCACATGCTCAGTAAATTTTTAGAGTTAGTTGTAAAAAAATTGCAAAATTGATTTTATCAAATGGTACGTAAATAAATAAATAAATAAAAATAGAAACAAAAAGGAAAAATCTTAAATGGTCAATCAAAACAACCATAGATGTTAAATGGTGCAGTTGAGAAACGTGGGTCATGGCCAATATAACGGATCACACCAATAAATTTTTGTTAACTTCAAAGCAAATTAAAAAATTTCATTTATTTACTTTCCTATTTTATCCATTCTCATTCTCGTGTTTTACATTATCTAGACCTCTCAACCAAGATTGATAAGTGATTTTTGAATTAAAGATGGCTGAAAATGGGAATCAGAATTGCAATAATACTTAACTTAAAGCGGGCTGGACCTATTAGGTTTGGGGAGGGGGGAAGGGCCTTCTCCAAAAATGTCTGGGAAGTTTCAAAGGATGAATCAATATCAAGATGATTAGTTGGGTTTAAGAACCTTTGTGTTACCATTAATAAGAAAAAAATGTGTTTTAGTTTAGTTGAATAAGAGGAAAAAGAAGAACAAAAATGAGAATTTGCAATTTTCAGAGATTAATATTGAACATCTATATGCTTGTACACAAGTGAGGTGTTCCAAAATGTACAAAAGAGAAGATTGCTTACTTGAGAGAGAGAGAGAGAGAGAGAGAGACGGATTGAGAGAGAGAGGCGATTATGGGATGGCGGTAGATGATAGTAGGTGATGACAGGGACGGCGGTGAACGGCAATCGGGATGGTGGTTGATGGCACTCTGATTATGCGCGCGCGAGATAGAGAGAGAGAGAGAGAGAGAGAGAGAGAGAGAGAGTAGGAGAGAGAGAGAGAGCAACAGTTGACTGAGAGGAAAAAATCGTGATAAGGTTTTTACAATACTATTAGCGACACTCAAATCTGTCGCTGATAGTTCATCCACACGTCGCTAATGAATCTTATAATTAAACGGCACCATTTTAAGTTTCTCTTTTAAATAAATGTAACTATCTGCGACGGACGTTTGGGCGTTGCTAAACATATTTATGCATCACAAATAAATTCCCACACGCATCATTTAGAGCTTTTTCGTTATATTTGGTGACATCCCTGTGTGTGTCGCTAACGCTCAACATTAATGACGCCTAAGCATGCGTTACTAATAATGAGCGTCGCTAAAATTATATTTTTTGGTATTGCTATCTACTTCTTAGAACTCCCACAATTGATTATTATTTTAAACTAAAAGTGATGTAGAACGGGTTACAACAAAAGAATTCAATTCCTAGCACAGAACTACGAGCGACATCAGAATGGTCGGAATTGTGTGAAATTTGGTGGGCGACTTGGAATCGACGTGCTGATCAATATTCATCGCTTTGCCATGACGCATGCCGTTTTTTCGGGCGAATTCCTTCGTTTTGGCCGGCAAAAGTGCGTTTTTACTACTTTTGGTAAAAAATGTACTGCTTGATTTATTATAGCTACGGTTGACGTTTGGAGTTGATTTTTAACCAGATTGCTGCTTAAGCTTAGGACTTTTGATTTATTATTTTTCCGAAATTTTTCTATTTTTTGGACTTTTTGGCCTTTTTCCTTATTTTAATTATTGCTTTCCTAGTCCTAGTTGAATTAGGGTTTGTTGCCTATATAAAGGCTTTTCTTTCCATTGTAAGGTTAACTTTCATATAATAAAGAATTTTATTTTCGAGATCTTATTTTCTGTGCTCGTGGATTCGGGTGTGTTACTTTTGTTCGTGGATTCGGACGATTCTCCAAGAGATAGGCGGTGCCCTGTTTCTTTACAAGCTTCCGCTACGTCAGTTGGTATCAGAGCAGGATTAATCCTGTTCAGATGGTGAACGCATGGAACGAAGGCGAAAACCTTGACGGCGGTGACCGTGAGGGAGATATGGCTATAAGGACTGAATTCAGAATTTTCCAGCGTGAGGCCCAGCAGGCTCAACGTGAAACAAAGCAAGCGTTACGTCAGATCCAAGTGACTCTTGCTAGACTGACGGCAGGGAATAATCAGAGGGGCGACGATCCTATGGGTCGTCAACCTTACCGAGAGAGGGCTGAAGTTGTGCGTGAACGCCATCCAGAGATTCCATGTAGGTAGCTAGCCTATGAGGATAATCTGAGTGAGGATGAAGAAGAGGTTAAAGCCGTATTCCAGAATAATCGGAGGGGTTACCTAGGGGAGCAGGACCGACAGACCTTTCGTATGAAGATGGACATGCCCAGTTTTAATGGTCAACTTTAGATCGAGGGGTTTCTTGATTGGTTGGTATTAGTCGAGAGATTCTTCGATTATATGGATATTCCTAAAGATAAAAAGGTGAAACTAGTCGCATACAGATTATTGGGGGGAGCTTCTGCTTGGTGGGAGCAGTTGCAAATTACACGGATGCGACAAGGAAAGGGGATGGTTCGGACATGGGCTAAGATGAGGCGACTGTTACGTTCCAGATATTTACCTCCAGATTATGAGCAGATTCTGTTTCAACAATATCAGAATTGTAAGTAGGAGAGCAGAACAGTGGAGACCTACCTAGAGGAATTCCACAGGTTATCGTCACGTAATAACCTGTTGGAAACAGATGCGCAACAAGTTGCTAGGTTTGTTGGGGGGCTCCGCTGGGCTATATAGGATCGAGTAGCGATGCAAACAGTCTACACCTTAACCGAAGCCGTGGCATTGGCTATCAAAGCAGAAACTCAACTGGACAGGTCAAAAGGGCAGCGGTAGTAGTACGAAATTCTGTTGATTCTAATCGTGCTACAGTAAATAAAGGAAAAGCCCCAAATATTCAGCCACCTTGGTCTAACACCACTCGCGGGACAGGTAGCAGTGGAGGTCTTTCAAAGCCAGCCAACACTGTTCCACCAGCGGTGGCACCTCAGAACCCTTATGCTCGTCCAGGTTCTGATAAGTGCTATAGATGCCAGCAGCCAGGGCACCGTTCCAACGAGTGTCCTAAAAGGGCTACTGTTAACTTAGTGGAGCCAGAAGAAGATGGCAGATTCGAGACAGAGGAGGACGAGAATGAAGCGCCCTATACTTATGAAGAGGAAGAGGTAACGGGTGGCGACGAAGGAGAACTGCTATCACGCTCTCTGGTGGTTCAGCGACTTCTGTTAGCACCAAAGCGGAAGGAACCATCTCAGCGGCATAATATATTCCAAACCAGGTGTACAGTGAACAAAAAGGTTTGTGATGTCATTATTGATAGTGGCAATAGTGAAAATATAGTGTCGAAAGCAATGGTTACCAAGTTGGGCTTACAGACTAAAAACACCTGCACCGTATAAGATTGGCTGGATAAAACGAGGGGCTGAAGTAAAGGTAACAGAAATTTGCCGCATTAAATTTTCAATTGGGAAGAATTATGCAGACGAGGTTGTGTGTGATGTGGTGGAGATGGATGCGTGCCATATGATTTTGGGACGACCATGGCAGTTCGATGTGGATGCTACATACAGGGGCCGTGATAATGTGTACGTTTTCATGAAGGGGGGCCTAACGATCGTTTTAGGACCCATAAAAGAGGAATTTTCAATTGCTGAACCAAAGTCTAAAGGCAAGTCAGTATTTCTTGTGGATGGGGGCGAATTCATGGAAGAAACTAAGGACTCTGGAGAGATATTTGTTGTGGTAGTTGGAGAAGAAGTTGGCGAGGAGTCTTTGGAAATTCCACCCGCACTTAAACCTTTGCTAGAGGAATTTCAGGAAATTATACCATCAAAACTACCAGATGGGCTGCCTCCTATGCAAGATATACAACATCAGATTGATCTCACACCAGGATCCAGTTTGCCTAATCGTCCACATTACCGGATGAGTCCCAAGGAAAGTCAGATTCTATAAGAGCAGGTAGAAGAGCTGATTAAGAAGGGATTGGTGTAGGAAAGCATGAGTCCTTGTGCGGTTCCAGCCTTGTTGGTTCCAAAGAAAGATGGCAGCTGACGCATGTGCATCGACAGCCGGGCAATCAACAAGATCACCATCAAATATAGGTTCCCTATTCCTCGATTGGAAGATATGTTTGACATGCTGGCTAGATCCAAAGTCTTTTCGAAAATTGACTTACGAAGCGGGTACCACCAGATTCGGATCAGGCTTGGGGATGAATGGAAGACTGCTTTCAAGACCAATGAGGGGTTGTACGAATGGTTAGTGATGTCGTTTGGACTCACTAATGCACCTAGTACTTTCATGCGACTTATGAACCAGGTATTGAAACCATTTACTGGAAAATTTGTTGTGGTGTATTTTGATGACATATTGATATATAGCCAGAACGAATCTTACCACCTTGCACACTTGAGAGAAGTACTTACAGTTTTGCAGCAAAATAAGCTGTATGTTAACTTGAAGAAATGCAGCTTTATGACCAGCAGTTTGCTATTTTTGGGCTTTGTGGTAAGTGCTGAATGGGATTAAAGTGGATGAAGAAAAGATTCGTGCCATTCGGGAGTAGCCAACTCCACAAACAGTTGGCGAGGTTCGTAGTTTTCATGGTCTGGCAACGTTTTACAGGCAGTTTGTTAGAGATTTTAGCCGGATAGTCGCGCCAATTACTGAATGCATGAAAAAGGGAAAATTGCATTGGGGAGAGGAAGCAGAACAGAGTTTTGCACTCATCAAGGAGAAATTATCATCTGCCCCAGTTTTAGCACTACCAAATTTTGACAAGCTGTTTCAGGTAGAGTGCGATGCTTCTATTGTTGGCATTGGTGCTGTACTTTCTCAAGAAGGCAGACCGGTTGCATTTTACAGCGAGAAGCTTAGTGAAGCTCGCCAAAAGTGGTCTACTTATGAGCTGGAATTGTATGCTGTCTTCCGAGCCTTGAAGGTTTGGGAACACTATATGGTGCAGAGGGAGTTTGTCTTATTCAGTGACCACCAAGCGCTGAAATTTATCAATAGGTCAATCGGATGCATGCCCGTTGGATTTCTTTTATACAACGCTTCACTTTCATTCTGAAGCATAAGGCGGGTCAATTAAACCGAGTAGCTGATGCTCTAAGCAGGAGGGCATTGTTGCTTGTCACAATGCGGACTGAAGTGGTTGGATTTGACTATCTCAAGGAGCTGTATGCAGATGATGAAGATTTTCAGGATATTTGGGCAAAATGTCAGTCGGGTCTTTCCGTTGACGGAACGCATGTTCAAGAGGGCTATCTGTTTCGAGGCAACCAATTGTGCATCCTGAGGAGTTCACTACGAGATCAGATAATTTAGGAATTACATGGTGGAGGCTTGGGCGGGCACTTGGGTCGTGACAAAATAGTAGCTTTTACTGAGGAGAGGTATTATTGGCCCCAACTGAAACGAGATGTGGGCAGTCATGTTAAAAGATGCCCTATTTGTCAGGCTGCCAAAGGCCAATCTCAAAATACGGGTCTGTACATGCCTTTGCCCATTCCTGCAGCACCTTGGGAAGATCTTTCCATGGACTTTGTCTTGGGCCTTCCAAGAACCCAACGCGGATTTGATTCTGTATTTGTGGTGGTTGATCGGTATTCAAAAATGGCTCACTTTATTGCTTGCAAGAAGACCTCAGATGCAGTGCACGTGGCCAATTTATTTTTCAAAGAGGTTGTTCGTTTGCATGGGGTTCCCAAATCTATCACTTCAGATAGGGACACCAAATTCTTGAGTCATTTTTAGGAGGACCCTTTGGAGGAGGTTTGACACATCCCTGAATTTCAGTAGCACAAGTCATCCCCAGTCTGATGGTCAAACGGAAGTGGTGAACCGCACTCTTGGAAATTTGATTCGTTGCATTTCGGCAGAGAAACCCAAGCAGTGGGATATTGCTCTTGCACAGGCTGAGTTTGCGTACAACAGTATGCTGAATCGTTTTATTGGGAAGACTCCGTTCCAAGTTGTTTATTGCTGCCCTCCACGCCATGCTTTAGATTTGGTTCCTTGCCAAAGCTTCTTGGATTAAGTATTGCAACTAGAAAATATGGCGGATCGTATCAAGGCTATTCAAGAAGAGGTGCGAAAAAATTTGGAGGAATCTAATGCCAAATACAAGGCCGCTGCTGATAAAAAGCGGCGGGCCCAAGTATTTCAGGAGAGGGATCTCATGATGGTTTATTTGCGCAAGGGCCGGGTGCCAGTAGGCACGTACAACAAGCTGAACGATAAGAAATATGGTCCTTTCCAGATCCTGCAGAAAATTAATGATAATGTCTATGTTGTGGACCTTCCCGCTGATATGGCCAATTCTCATACCTTCAACATTGTTGACTTATTTGAATATCATCCACCTGATGTGTTGTCTTCTCAATTATCTAACTCGAGGTCGAGTTCTTTTCAAGCAAGGGAGACTGATGTAGAACGGGTTACAACAAAAGAATTCAATTCCTAGCACGGAACTGCGTGCGACACCAGAATGGTCGGAATTGTGTGAAATTTGGTGGGCGACTTGGAATCGACGTGCTGATCAATATTCATCGCTTTGCCATGACGCATGCCGTTTTTCGAGGCGAATTCCTTCGTTTTGGCCGGCAAAAGTACGTTTTTACTACTTTTGGTAAAAAATGTACTGCTTGATTTATTATAGCTACGGTTGACGTTTGGAGTTGATTTTTAACCAGATTGCTTCTTAAGCTTAGGACTTTTGATTTATTATTTTTTCGGAATTTTTCTATTTTTTGGACTTTTTGGTCCTTTTTCCTTATTTTAATTATTGCTTTCCTAGTCCTAGTTGAATTAGGGTTTGTTGCCTATATAAAGACTTTTCTTTTCATTGTAAGGTTAACTTTCATATAATAAAGAATTTTATTTTCGAGATCTTATTCTCTGTGCTTGTGGATTCGGGTGTGTTACTTTTGTTCGTGGATTCGGACGATTCTCCAAGAGATAAACGGTGCCCTGTTTCTTTACAAGATTCCGCTACGTCAAAAAGGCATTACATGTGATTAGATAATATGTAATTATTATTTAAGGAAAAAGCAAAAAAAATAAATGGACTTGAATATTTAATGAACAATTTTAAATTATTTTGCCTTATAAATCTTTGAATCATAAAAAAAAAAAGAACTGTAAAAACAAATAGTTAGGAAAAACAAATTAGAAATATTTTTCATCCTTTTAATGGGTGAGGAGAAGAAATTTTAAAAAGTAACATGAATTTAAAATTACTTATTTTTTTCATTATTATTTTTTTTATAAAAGCTGACTTGGCTCTAAATGAATAACTGACATTATCATTTAATTTTTAATTTTTATTAAAATAAAATATGAATATTGATTATGATAACATCATTTAGTTGTATGATGTTATTTTTATATGATTTATTATTTTTTACAATCTCTATGTAATTTAGAAGTGATTTTTATTTTATTATATTTAAATTTTTTAATTTGTTTTATCTTATAAATTTTAGAAGCGTGAAAGAAAAAAAAAAGTGCGTAAAGATAAATAGTTAGCAAAAAATTTAAAATAAAAAGTGGCAGAATTCTTTTTTTCTTTAAGTTTAGAATGTTAAAAGATTAATAAATCACCACTCTTACCACCGATCCACTTTGAGTGCTAGAACCCCCCGTGCCACGTTCTTCTCTCTCTAAAAACCTCAAGTCAGGTAAGATGGGTTCTTTTTGTTTGTTCAGTTTTTTTTTTTTGTGATCTCTTACAAAGGAGTTGGATTTTATGATTCTTATCCCTTGTATGCATCAGATCACTATAAACCCTCCTACAATCCCACCACCACTGCTTCTTCCCTTCGAAAACCCTCAACCCATCCTCAGGTAAAAAGATGCTTTTATTTTTAATTTTTTCTAAATTTTATTCAAATCTTTAGATTTAAAATTGAGAGTTTGTGAATAATATTTTTTTTTTAAATTTCAATTGTGGTTAAATTTTGGATATTTCAATTTAGGGATTTCC
Organism: Nyssa sinensis; assembly: GCA_008638375.1. Taxonomy (NCBI): domain Eukaryota; kingdom Viridiplantae; phylum Streptophyta; class Magnoliopsida; order Cornales; family Nyssaceae; genus Nyssa; species Nyssa sinensis. Next base: position 45,337,251 of record CM018032.1, read on the forward strand.
TGAACTTGAAGCCCGCCTCTGTAGCAATTTGTTTTGTAGAAATTCATCTATACGAATTGGGGCTTGCACATTGCTTGGACTTCTTCTCTGCTCTCTGCACCAAAGTAAGACTGTAAATTATTAACGAAATTATTAAATTAGGAAAAAAGTGTGATTAAATAATATATAATATATAATTTAAGGAAAAACAAGAATATTTCACGAAAGAGTAGAAAAAATAGACTTGAATATTTAGGGAATAATTTCAAATTGTTTTGCCCTATAAATTTTAGAATCGTAAAAGAAAAAAAAAATGTGTAAAAAAGAGTTAGAAAAAAAATTAAAATTTAAAAAGTTAAAAAGAAAAAGAAAAAAAGAAATGGGTTACCGCTGGTGGAACCAAAACAATAAAAAAAAGGTTTCCCCCTAGTTTCAAAATTCTAAAATAATGCACAGACACATTTATGTATAAAAAAGTGGTGGACCAATTGAATACAAAAAGTAAAAAACTAAATGAATCAAAATTATTATTTTTTATTTAAGTTTAATATATAAACTTATTAACTACCATACTCTCATTACTATATTTTGAGTTTACTATAATAAGACACCAAATTCCCATATGTTTTTTTATCTTAGTTTTGTTTTATATTTTATTATTTTTCTAATGTAAGACGATTAAATAAATTTTATTTTATTTTCATGCTCATTTTTCATATTACTTCAATTTAATTTCTCTCTCTTTTTTAATTTGTATTATTTTTTGTCTTTATCATTAAATTGTTATAAATGTTACAATACTTACATTTACATAAAATATATCTTAATAATTTGATATTTTATTCATGTGCAACGCATGTGTTAACAAACTAGTATATATATATATATATATATATATATATATAAGTAGAAAAAACAAAAAATGAGAGAATTGGCTTATAAGGTGTGATAACGTTGTCTTAAAGCAATTGCTTTTTCCTATGTGAAGAGTGATAACGATTCTAACAACTCCAAAATACAACTCAACGTGCTCTCAGCAGTTCTCCTCAAAGCACTCAAGCACTAGGAAAAGGGGTAAACTAACCTTTCTCAAATTGCTCATAACATTTGTTAGAAATATGGTTTATATTTTTATAACAAGTGAAACTAGGTATATAGGTATTATATGCGGAGCGTAGCGAATAAATACGGTAAGGGTATATTAGGGTTTTAAAGTATTTGATTAGGGTTATGATTTAACTGTGATACAGTATAAATACGTGGTAATCTTATTTTCTACATAGTGAAAAAAAATAGCCGCACCCGTGAATGTAGCACATTGTCAAACGATGTAAATTCTCTGTATCAATTTCTCTCTTTCTCTCTAATTCTTGTTGCATAAATCATTATTTTCACAACAACATCAATATAAAATTGTAAAGTGAAGAAGAATAATATATGTAAAGAACATGGAATGGTTTTGGCTAGTCCGGTTTTTTTTTTTTTTTTTTTTTCGGTGAGAAGTTTTGGCTAGTATGTTGCTCTACAAAAATATGTATATCTCAAATTAGAAGAAAATGTCAAGCCTTTTATAGGCATTCAAGTCTTCTAGTAACTCCCTACTATTAAAGTCCATAAAACTCAAGTAAATATATAAAATTGATTTTCTTTTTGTTAAATGGCCAATAATTTTATGTACCTTATGCATTATAAATATTCCAATTGAAGCATGAATCCATAACTTGCATGGTGGACTGTGATGAAGAGAAAGGTATCAAAGATCTAAGGACCAGAAGATTTGATTCCTTTGTTAAATTTGGAACTTCGAATGGCTCTTGCCCATACTTTTTCCTTAGTTCTCTTTCATCTAGTATTGCTGTTTCAGTTGGCTAATGCAGAGAACATATCCCAACATCGTTGTCCACCGTCTTTTGACTCTGGAATTATTGGTCAGATCAACTATCTTGTAGGACTCAAAAATTATTTTGATATCAAATTATTGAAAAAAAAAAACAAGAGAACAAACAAAGCAAACAAACTAATATTTTATTGAAAAACAAAACTCACAAACAGTTATTATTTTGGCAATCTCTCACGGCCATCACATGGCCCTCTAATTCTCTTGGCCACCACTATTATTTTTGTGGTATACAACTTCATATGACAAAGACCCATATATATAACACTGACTCTAAGTCCTATATTGATTAGGACATCTAATCTTATACAAACTAGTATATCTTATTTAACTATAATTAGAAAACTAACTTTCATTAGAATATTAGTCCAACTACAACTAGGACTATCTAAAAAGTCTCCAAATATTATTAGGACTCAATAAACCAAATTAAGAAACTTCCTAAAATTTATGGGCTTGGTTTAATTAGCCAACAATGCCTCCCTTAAACCAAGCTCGCCAAAGTAGCTTCACCAACACCTTCATGAGCAAGAATCTTCAAAGTAATTTCTGTCGCTATAAGAAGCTTTTGTGACAGCAATCTGGAACAATCATCTATCTTCATTTTCACACGCGAATGTGGTCGAATCTTGTACTTGGCATACAACTTCTCAGCTTGTTCTGCACGATCAAAAAACAAATTCATGCTCATCCATTCAAAATCAAAATCAGTAAAACAATTATCCATGTCAATAATTTCATCATCATAATGACGCAAAGCCTGCCAATATTTTAGAATACCGAAAACTTCCTTTCGAACAAAATTTGCACCAATAAAATTATTAAGACCCAAACCAATATTGTAGTACAGGCAAGAATTTATCAACGCCGATGAAATCACAAATTTCAGACAACTTTGGCTTCTCAAATCTCAAAAATTCTTGAACCTCTAAAAATTCCATCTTCACAAAATGAACATGACCTCGAATAATAAAATTCTCAATACCAATAAAATCAACGAACTCTGGATTGGAATGTTCTTCAATTTTACTATGTTTTGATTCCAAAGTGCTTGACAAATCGAACAAAGTGGCAAGGTCAAAACTTTCAAAATCTTCAACTGCATCAATACCACAACATGCAAAACCTTCTTCTTTCTCAACGATTAAGTTCTCAAACTGAGTAGGCTGAAATAATTCTTCAATATCTCTCAATTCACCGAAAGCAACGTCTAACAAATTCAAATTTTCATCACTATGAGCCAAAGTCAAACTTTCAACCATACAATTATTTTCATCTTTTTCAACTTCCAAAATATTTCTTTCCTCACAACTAATACTTTCTTCCTCAGAAATATTGACGAAGCAGTCAATATCATATGAATCTAAATTCGACACATTATATGAATCATCCTAAATTGGAATGAATTCTGAAAATAATTTTGAACCATCAATCTCTTTATTTTCATCAAACTTATCTTTTTCAAAATCAACCACCCAATATATGTCTATGGGAAGTTCATAACCGTTCAGCAGTTTATTTTTATATGTCAAAAGAATATCATACCAAAACTTATGTGGTGGTGGATAGTTTTGTATGCAAACAAAAGTATTTCAATGTGCTCAATGTATTGTCTTCCTTATTATCTGATAGAACCATTTAACTTTCTTCTCATAAAGTTCCTTTGATAAACTCTTCAATTCAATATCCAATACATTGAATACATTGCAAGCACTAAGATAGAGTATAACACAATGTAACCACTCATCAATATTCTGACCACATACTCTTAAAATCTTAAACTTTTGTCCATTAATCAAAACTTTCTCCATAATTTCAAATCAACAATTTATTTAAATCACATACCTGAGTTTGTCCAAAAACTGATATTCTCGTCCTCTTTTTTTTCTTTAATCTGATCAAGCTGGCCTCCCTATCTATTAAACCATAATTTTTTTTCTTCACAAGTATTTGTACCACCACAAGATCTTTTTCTGATCCAAACAGCCGTCGAATTTTAATCGAACAACTTTTCAACAAACTACTCAAGATCGCAATCTTAAGTAACATGAGAATTACAATTCTCTGCAATAATTCAAGAATGAGACCAAACTGTAATTTTCTGTAGCTTCCCAAGATCGAGACAAGATCTGATAAATTATCCCAAGATCGTAATTGGCTCTGATACCATTTGTAGGACCCAAAAATTACTCTGATACCAAATTATTGAACAAAAAAAACAAGAGAATAAACAAAGCAAACAAACTAATATTTTATTGAAAAACAAAACTCACAAACAGTTATTATTTTGGCAATCTCTCACGGCCATCACACGGCCCTCTAATTCTCTTGGCCACCACTCTATTATTTTTAGTGGTACACAACTCCATATGACAAAGACCCATATATATAACACTGACTCTAAGTCCTATATTAATTAGGGCATCAAATCCTATACAAACTAGTATATCTTATTTAACTATAATTAGAAAACTAACTTTCATTAGAATATTAGTCCAACTACAACTAGGACTATCTAAAAAGTCTCCAACTATTATTAGGACTCAATAAACCAAATTAAGAAACTTCCTAAAATTTATGTGATTGGTTTAATTAGCCAACATATCCTTTCGTCAATAATGCGCATTCAGGTTGCGGGTGGGGAATAAGTTCTGATGAACTACAGCTAAAGGAATACAAAGGCTAATACCATTATACTTCATGACCTTGAGCTTTAACATCAAATAGACTTTGAAATTTGTGATTCTTTTCATAACTCAACTCTTCCACATTATGATTACATTTCCTTTCCAATATTCAACAATCTCACCTTGTTCAAATGCGCCAAAGTTCCTAATTTTAACTAGGAGACACATGATTATATTAGTGGTTATCACACTTACAAAAACTACTCAGACTACACTCTCTCCTATGTATATCCTCATCCTCGTCCAACTCCTAATCGTTCGGCTACTCAAATGTCGATGTCACTGCTCGACCCATATATACAGAAATGCCACTGACCTATTTGAACTATTGGGTGTTGAATTCTCTGTTTAGTTGACTGTGACCGGTGCTTGTAAGCAATGTCACTATAGGAGGAAAATATCTACATAAAAACTATATCTTCCAATGTGTGAATGCAAAAAAGGTCTTTTGCTTTTCTTGATATATTACTGCCATTTCTATACTAGACCACAAATTAAATTCAAAATTCTCAATCAATACGACTCTGCTCCCTATGGATTTGTTCCTTACCTGGGTTTCATTGTATTTTGCTCATATCTAATTAAGGTTTTAAAAATTTCAAACTTACGTTGTTTTGCTTGACATTGTTTAACCTGACTCGGTATTTTTAAATCCAAAGGGGTTGGCCGAGTGAAAGCAGGCCTGCTTGGAAGGGACTTATCTCCTGAACTTGTAGGTTTGATTCTCACAGCCAGTAATTCTTGGGGCCACCCACGTCTTATTCATAAGAACATGACAAAGACTGATGAAGATGGTAGAGATTAGTCTCGAGGTATGCACAAATTAGTCCTGGGACACTCTTTCTTATAAAAAAAAAATTTTGGTATTCTTAAAAAAAAAATAGAGAGCTAACCTTTCTATGGTCTTAAGTAAAGAACCTAGAAATAACACCAGTTCAATAATAGACATCTCATGATTACCTTGCATTAAATGGAAACCAACTATCCTAAAGTTTTTTTTTTTCAAAAATAGTTAAGTCATCAGCAAAAGAGCATTTTGTGTCAAGATTGTCTATAATATAAAGTATCCCAACCCCTACATTTAAATTCATGACATTTTTTAATAGTAAGATTGATATGTAGATCTAATTCAACGATCATCTGAATACTTAAATGCATACAAGTATTATTTCTAGGGTTCATATTTTTCCTTCTAAATTTGTTACGTGGGCCAACCAATTGATTTCTCTAGCTGGTGAACTGAGAACCAGTCCTATCACCTACATTTTGGTATCAAATAAAGCAGCCAGATTTTAATTAGGAAAAAAAAAAGTTGGATGGAAAATGGTTAAAGAACTTGGCATGGTAAAATCCACCATCCTTAGATAAAATTTGTACAAGTAATAGTCCTAATATTGTAGTTAGGATGGATTGGTCATTGGTACCAGGGGGGCAATCTAACAAACACATGGTCCTTAGATCTTTGATATTAGTTCATCTTCGTCTGCAATGCAAATTATGGATACAATATTTCAATTGGTTGTTTTATGCTCAGGAGATATAAGGCATAACACATTAATTTCCCAAATAGAACTTCGGGTTATTCAATTTTTTAACAAGAAGCTAATTCCTTAACAGTTATAGTGAAAGGTCATGAAAGTCCTGGTCTTCATCAATCAAAAAGGCCCCATTATTATGTTATGGTCTACTTGTGCAAAGACTGGTTTCTAGTTCAGGCCTGGCTTAAGACCATTTGAGGTCTAAAGCGATAATTATAAATGATAATTTTTTTTTCACTTTTTGATATATAAGAAGAATTAATTTTTAATACAAAACGCAATTTAACGATTAAACTTTTATTAACCTTAAACTTCTAGTTTGAATTATAATATATACACAAAATTTGGTGTATTTTTTGTTAGGTAGAATTCTATTGACCTTACACTTCTAATTTGGATTAACCTATAAATACATAAAATTTAAGTTTTCTTTTTATAATTAGACTTTTATTGGTCTTGCACTTCTAATTTGGATTGGATTAACAAACAAAAATATAAAATTTGGAATTTTTTTTTGTAAGTAGACTTCTATTAGTCTTACACTTCTAGTTTAGATTAATTTACATAGATATAAAATTTTCGGTCTTCTTTGTAAGTGGGGCTTAAAGTTATTACTTCATTGGCCTTATGCTTGAGCCGACCATGTTCTAGTTGGAAGCTACAACAAATTGAAGCAAAAAAAAATATAGGTTATACAAGATTGTGCACAAAATCAATAACAATACTTATGTTGTTGATTTACCAGAAAAGCATGGATATCTCAAGGACTTTCAATGTTACTGATCTCTATAAGTACCAGTGAAGAAGCGTCTCTCTATCCAGATTTGAGTTTTCTTCAAGTAAAGGAGACTGATGTAGAACGTCAGATAAAGAGTTCTTATCCAGTTGGGAACCTAAAGTCCAAGTCAAATTGCTAAGTGATAGATTCTTCTTTCCTATTCCAGTCTCTAAATTTTATCTTTATCTTAATCTAGTTTCTGATCATATCTCAATCTTGTTTCTAAGTTTGAGCTTAGCTCAAATTTTAGTATTTCCTAGTTATATTTGGATTTATGTTTTGGATTTCTAGTCAAGCTATGATTTTTCTCTCTATATATAAATATGATGTACAAAATATCTATTATTTAGTTTTCAATATTAATAGAGATTTTAAATTTATAGATTATTCACTTGTGTTTGTGATTAATTCCATATTTAGGAATTTGACGTGTTTAATTCCTAGTTCATGTTTCATGTTGGGTTGGGTTGAAACCCTAATATCATCAATGATGAATTTTGTATGGAGTGATAAATTTGAATATTGTCAATATAACAAAAATGATGTCTATGTAATTTTAAAAAATATAAAAGAGGTTCATGTAATTATTATATAATTCGAGAGATATTATGCTCCCAAAAAATAATTTCACCATAATTTTCCATTTTTTTGGGTGTAATTTTTTAATTTATGTTTTTAACCCAATCTCATAGGAAAAAAGGTCTCGTCATCATTTTCTTTTTCGCCCAAATTATAGTCCGTAATCACACACTCATTAGTTGTGGTCTTAGAAGGTTCTTTAAGTACAAGATTCACATGTGTGAATACGCTTAGAGACCAGACGCTTGTGCAGTTATTATGGATCATTTACAAAGTTTCAAAAAATACTCTATAAGGGTAACTATGATTTATCTCTCTTGTAGTGTGTAAGATTATTTTGTATACATCATAGACTGATCATGAGATGATGGAATCAATCATTTTAAGTTTTTAGTTTCGTTGTGCATAGGATGCTTGATGATTCCTTTCAGCACTATGGTGTCAGAAGTGATAGGACAAAGGGATTGTAGTTGATCCAAATGAAGTGGAACACATGCTAGAAATCTCTTGCGCTCCTCCTTTGGTGGCTACTAGAGTTTACCCATTAGTGGATGAGCTTCTTATGGTCGTTGAAGTGATCTTTACTATTTTTGAAAGGAAGCATAATGTGAAGCCATACCAATCGAAGTTGAGCCAATCATCTTATGAGGGAATATGAAGTTCTCAATCCTATTGTGTCTCACAATATTTCTGATAAAACACATGTAAATAATGAGCAAAAAGATGTGCGCGAAGAAAAAGAGTCCTCATAAAGACAACAACTTGAATGGATAAAGATTCCACAGGCTTGATAACTATGAGTCTTTGAATAACCAACAAAGACTCAATCCACACGGAGATAACTTGGCAGTTGCATGTAGATAGTTTTTTTTGAATAATTCTGGAATTCTCTTTTATTATCTTTTGTAACTATATCTATCTAATTCTAGAATTCTCATAAATAATCTCTTGTAGCTATATGATATATATCACTAATAATATAGTTTGTGCCTTACAGTTTTTGTGAGAGCCCATTCACAAGTTTATTATTTTCTTTATGGTATCAGAGCTCTAGGCTCTCTTACAAATTCAAGAATGGAAGGATCATCAACCTTGTCATTTTCTCTTACTACATCAAATCTTTCTCACTTTATTTCAATAGTTTCAGTAAAATTAAATGTTGCAAACTACTTAATATGGAGAATGCAAGTTCTTCCTTTAATCTAGAGTCTGAAACTTATGGATCACCTTACTAAAGAGGCTCCATCACTTAAGGTGATTGAATCAGATAAAAAGGTTGCAAATAAAAACTATAAAGAATGGTAGAACATAGATTTTGTTATTGCAAAGTTGGATCATTGGTATACTATCTGAAGAAGCTCTCAGTCATGTTGTTGGATTGTGCACTTCACAAGAAGTATGGAATTGCTTAGAAGAGACGTACTTACAAGCCACCAAAGAGAAAGAACTTCAACTAAAGGACAACTTCAAATACCAAAGAAGGAAAACATGACAATGAAGAAATATTTGGTGCAGTTTAAAGCTATCTGTGATATCCTTGCGGCTATTCAAAAGCCAATTTTAGACGAAGACAAAACAGTTCAATTTTCACAAAACCTTGGGGAAAAAAATGATGTGTTTATAACAACAATGCTTTCAAAACCCCCTTTTTCCAACCTTTAACCAGTTCATCATAGCCCTTCAAAATTATGAGCTTCGCTTTCAAACAATCGAGCCAGAAGAAAAATTGGATCTAAATCCAAATATGGCATTCACAAGTACATGGAGGTGGAGGAAGATCAAATACCCGCAATCGTGGGTATTACTAGAACTTTAATTCTAGAGGTCATGGTTTTTTCCAGCAAACCAAAATTTGAATTTTCATAGAAATGGAAATCAAGTTCATTCTCTTTCTTCATCACCTTTTCATATTAGTTCAACCCATTATGCTCAAAGTGCTGCGGTTCATAATAATCGCAACTCTAATACTCAACGACCCCCTTTTCAAAGTTAAGGAATTAATTCTTAAGGCACTACCTCTCAATGTCAAATTTGTAATCGTATTGGTCACACAACATTCAAGTGTTGGTTCTGATATGACTACTCATATGAAGTAACTACATCATCGCCTCAAACATTCACTTCATCGACTTCTCTTTCAGTTCCATCCAATTCAGATCGAGATTGGTATCTAGATGTAGGAACCATCTCTCATATAACTTCAGACCCAGGTAATCTACAATCTTCTACTATTTACAGAGGTTTTGATAAAGTTATTGTAGGCAATGGGTCTAGGTTACAAATTTCTCATAGTGGAGATACTTCTCTAGATTCCTCTCATGGAAAATTGAATCTCTCTGATGTTTTGGTAGTGCCTGAAATTCAAAAGAATCTTATTTCCTATCAGTTAACTAACAAAGGACAACTCTTGTGTCTTTGAATTTTCCTTTTCTGGTTTTAAGATAAAGGACAGATTAATGGGTCAGATCCTAGCAACTGGGCATAGAATCGCTGATCTTTACTCTTTGAATAAAGCAGGTGCATCCTGAAGCACTTGTGATAGTAAAATTAGGCAGAGCTATAGGTAATCTATGGCATCAACGACTGGGACATCCAAACTCCAAACTTCTCCATGTGCTATCCTCTCAGTAACTTAATTGATATATCGAGTTGGTTACACCGTGAGAAAATTTGTATTAGTTGTCAGATGGGAAAAAGATGTCGTTTACCATTTTTATTGAATAATAGTTGATATATCATAATTTGGTTGTAGTATTCAGAGCACAACACGTGTCAACAAGGAGTTCAGTATATAGATCACGAGATGGTTATTTATCCGACCGACTAAGCATAAAGAGTTTAGAGGTAAGGGGTTCCGACTGGTCACCATCTTCCATAGGTTACCAACCTCAATAAAAGGAAACATAATTCAATATGGTAGCTACTATCTACAGATATCTTCAAGTCCCTACTTTCATGACTCCTAATCTTACTCAACTTAGGAGATCTATAGCCTATAAATAAGGCTACAAGGTACGCATTAAAAGGCATGTTCCATTCTTCAATTGAATTATTGTCTTTGTTTCTCTACTGACTTTATCATTAAAGCAGCTACCATTGGAGCCTTCCCCGTGACCCTTTGATATCAAGTTCTTAACAAGTAGTTCGAAGGAGAGGCCTTCAAACCAGAAATGTTTAATATCAATTTAGTGCCGTATGTGGGAACGACAATCATTCTCATTATTTTTCATCAAAAACTAAAGTACTTTTCTGAAAGAATCAATGGCTCCAAACCTTCGTCCCAAAAGGAATTCTCAAAACCCTCAAAATTTTCCTCATACTAGAAGAGGGAAAGGACAAACACCTCTTTGTTCATAATAACAACTTGATTGGATTCAGCGGTAGTTTGATCAGATGTAGGAACAACTCACACCTGTATCACAAGCTTTGGTCTTACTGGCTCAAAACCAACGAAACAATCCTCCTCCTCCTACTAACGCTATTCACGGAGGACCTCAACCTCCCGCCACCACCACGGATAAAGGATCCCACAATGAAGAGCCATTCAATGCACAACCGATACACCCTCATGGTACCATCCACATAGGGACTGATCCCTAATCGTCAACAGCTATCAGAAGAGGAATACCATCGTTTCGCCCTACCGTCTATTATTAGAGCAAAACAAGAATACCAATCCCAATAACCTCTAGAGCTAATTTAGCACATCAAGGACTTCAGCCTTTAGAAGTCCCTAGGTTTACCACTCTTAGAAGAGTGGCACCCTTTTACTTCCGCAAGACAAATTCCCCCCATGAGTCCAGGGCTCAAAAACATGGGACAGGACCAACAACAGGCACCAACAGTGCAACAGAACATGCCTAGGGCCTCTCAAAGGGTAGAAGAAATAGCTAATTTCCAAGATCTAACAATCTCGACCAAAGGGTTCCACGTCCCTTTAGAACAGAACGAGTTAAGCAAATTACTCGGTAGGTTCTCTACACCGTTCACTCCTGCCATAATGACTGGGGAATGACCCAAGAAGTTTATTATCCCAAAATTCACTCCTTAAGACAGGTCTGAAGGTCTTGGAGACCACTTGTCTCATTATCAGCATACAATGGATTTGCACGGGGATACCGACACTTTTATGTACTGAATCTTTGTAACCAGCTTGAAAGGATACCACCATTTAATAGTTTCACAAAATTCCTAAAAAATCGATCAGTAGATTTTATGAACTCAGTAGAGTGTTCCTTGACCGCTTCTTAACAAGCAAGAAATTGAGATAATGGCCTGAGTTCTTGCTAACATTCAAGTAAGCAAAGGGAGAATCGTTACGAGAGTATGTAGCTCGTTTCAATAACAAACTCACAGAGATGAACGACTGCAGTTCAAGTTTCCTGGTAGCCGCCCTCACTTCAAGGTTAGGACCTAGACGCTTTTAGGATTCTCTAACCAAGAATCCTCCTGCCGATATGGCAGCACTTATAGATAGAGCATGAAAATATATTAATCTAGAAGACAGCAAAGCTTTCTTCCGAAAGGCTAAAGAGAAAGCTTAGAAGGACAAGCAAGTTCAAAAGAGAAACAACAGTGACAATAACAAGAGAACTAGGAGTCTTGACAAGAAAATAACATCAAGACCACAGAATAACTTTGGCTTTGGAAGGTACAAAACTTTTACCCCGTTAAATGCTTCCCTTACTCACATACTCCATCTGATCTAGACTCGTGAAAACCTAAAGTGGCTAAAACCATTGAAAAATAACCTAGACTTCAGGAATAGAAACAAGTATTTTGATTTTCACAAAGAGCAGGGGTATACCACTGAAGAGTGCAGAACTCTGAAATAGGAGATAAAGCACCTTATTAGGAAAGGATAACTAAAATAATTCGTCTGCCAAAACAAGTGGCAAAACCCCAAAAACGAGAGGCCCCCTCAAAAAGGCCAAGTAGAGGCTTAAACAAAGGAAAGTTCAGAATGATTAGCAATAACCAAATAATCAATAAGTCATCTTTGTACTTCATGTTGACAATGAAATGGCTAGAATGTCTAATCGGGCTAGAAAAAGATATGTTCAAGAAGCAAAAGTAGAGCCCTATGTCATCCAGATTTTGACTATTGAGAAAAAGATGTGGACAAAACCTCAGATACAATTTTTTAAATTGGACCTTATTGGTATACATTGCTCCTACAGCGATGCCCTTATTATCTCGCTCAAAATTGTCAATTTTGATATCAGAAGGGTTCTCGTAGACACTGGGAGCTCTACTAATGTCTTGTTCTACGAACCCTTCAAATAGATGAAGCTCGGCTCTAAGGACCTCAGAGTTGCTCATGCAGTAATGGCAGGGTTCAATAGGAACCTCAGTTTTCCAATAGATATAATTGATCTACCTACCACAATAGGGGAGAGAGACGAACAAAAGTCCTTGATCTTAGATTTCATGATCCTAGATGTCAAATCCCCTTATAATGTCATTATTGGGAGGCCTTGGATTCACCAGAAAGGGGTAGTTACTTTAACCCTCCATCAATGCCTTAAACTTGCTCACAAAGACAAAGTGCTCACTATTAAAGGCTGTTAGCCTATTGCCTCTGAGTGCCATGCCCTCACACTCAAAGAAAGACCCCTCAAATAACAATTACAGTATCATCACAAAGAGGAATACTCTTCTTGTCCAAACCTTCGCGATGCCGAAGAATGTCTTTTCGAAATCGAAGAGTCATTGAGTCTAAGAGGAAGGGATAACATGGTCAAGCTAATAGAGGTGGCCAACAAAGTGCTAGTTAGTACTGAAAAAGAGGGAAAATATTTACAAATTGGCTCAGCTCTGTCTTCCTCAGAGCAAGAGGAGATTGTTAAATTCTTAAAAGTCAACCTTTCAGTATTTTCCTGGGAGACTAAAGATATGGAAGTTGAGCAAGACATGGACGAATATTGAAATAAAAAAATAATAATAATAAAATAAAAGGAAAATTTAAAATAAATAAAATAAATATTTATATATATGTATAAATATAGCCATATTTATACACATGTAGTAAGTATGTATAAGTATATGAGGTGGGCCATGTACGTATGTATATAAATATATATGGCAGTTTGCATTATATGTGCACATATACCTATATATAGGTATGTTGTGATATATATACATATACCAAAGATGGGGATAAGGGAGAGGGCGCGTGGCATGGATCAGGAGGTTGATTTCACAAGAAAAAAAAAAAAGAAAAAAAAAGATAAAGCTGAATAAAAAAAAGAAAGGATTAGAGAGAGAGAGATTGGAACAGAAAAGGAAAAGAGAAGAGGAGAGTAACGGGGACAGAGAGGGGTTTTCTCTGGTTCTCTCCAAGTCCACCACCATTTATGGCAGCCACCGCAACCATCAACCTCTATCGCCATCTTCACTTCACTGCCAATCTCTCAATCTCAACGAAACTGTGCCCCACTATCATCAAACCACCACTACCCACCAACAGTTCCTGCACCATCGCACCATCAACGGGCCCCCATCAGTTTTGCACCGTTGGCAGCACCAACACAGCCCAGATCAACGGTCAAATCCCTGCCCAGACTACTACCCGTTCTGATCAGATCGGCTACCCAATCTCCACCACTACCAACGACGATGAATGGGATGATTTCGTGAATAACCATCAAGCCCCGATCTGCCCAGTGAGATCTATCAATACCAACAGAGCTCCTTCTTCTGTTCCTGCTGATTTTCCTTCTCGGAAATGAGTCCTCGTCAATTTGAAGCCAAAACAGGGCACGGCTGCCGCATCGTCTGACTTGGCCCTCTCATCGGATTCATTATCAGACCGTTTCCGAAGGAAAACCAGAGATTGCCTAGTTGTCAGATTTGCCACAGCTGTGGACTCCGAATCAGCAACACTAACCCAAAAGACAAACTCCAAATCCCTCCCACTCACTGTTACCGCCAGAACAGGGGAAGCCGCAACGAGTCAATTACACCATCGTTGAGGTTCTTAACGGCGACTGTCGGTCTGACCAAGCGCTGGTTCGCGACAAGCGGTGGTCCAACTTTGTGTTGCTGTGTATATCGAAGCCCAGGGTCGAAACTCTCGATTGGGTTCGGAGGAAAAGCCTTAGTTTGGCTTGTTGATGCTCTGAAAGATCGTCAAGAAGGTTGCCCGGATTGTATATTGATCGACTGTCCGGCAGGTAGTTATGTTAGGTTCTTGCAATGGCTTGCTCTGTTTGTCTAATACAGAGGTAGACATTGTCGTATCGAACCCATCAATCAGGAAACACCGAGAGTTACCCTGGACGCAGATTAAGTTTCCGCCGGGACTGCGGGGATCCTGTTTTTCTCATTTCATTGTTTACGAGTTTGGGCATGATGTTGTTAATGATGGAAACAAATTGGTGGGTATGGTACAGTTTTATGGGGTGGATCTTGATTCATTTGAATATGAAGTTAAGGTTTACAATCTGAAATCCAATTCGTGGCGAAGGTTTCGGGGTTTAGCAGGATTCGAAATGGAGTCATGAGAGGAACAATAATGAAATGGATTGAATTCTGATTCAGTCGTTGGGAGTGTTGTTTCCAGTGAAGGGTTTAGGGATTCAAGCATTCATTTTCAGAAACTGGATTGAAACAGGGGAAAGAACTGATCTTTCTCATTCTGTTGGACTATTCAGCTTTGATGGCAAAACCAAGGGACCCGCCGTGCCACTGTGGCACGTGTGGCTAAGTTGTAACCAAAATAATATATATGATTAATTAATTTAATTAATTAAATAAATTAATATAATTTAATAAATTATTGAGATATTCTCTCGATGTTCAAATCAAATAAATGAATAGCATTTTCTTTATGTATCGGATATTCTAAGGCCAATGGTAAGGTCCGTTTCATGAGACAGTCCCGAAAAATAAAATACCTGTAGACGTCAAAATGACCAAAATACTCCTAAGTTAAATGTGAGTCAAACGGACTCTAATTGAGTTAAGTAAATAGTAAATTTTTATTATTTCAAACCTTCTGGACTCAACGGTGAGGTCCAAATTGTAAAAACAAAACCTGAAAAATATAGACATAAAATGACCATTTTGTCCTTTCGGTATAGAAGTCCAAATGAAAAACCGTGAAAAGCCTAAATTAGTAATAGAGATACTTGGAGTAGTGAGATGTACAAATTGATGAATAGCATTTAAAACTGAAACATGTCTACTGAATGATAGGCAACTCAAAGGGAAAAGAGAAAAGTTAGGTAGATCACATGGATAAAAAGTAAGTGAATTCCTATCCCTTATACGTGGTTTTCTAAGCCACGATCTTTCTATTACTGCCAAAACTTGTACTCATGTATATATATTGTTCTATCTGGTGGATGCCTATTGATTGATATCTCATGACTTGATTCATTGTATTGATGTCTATCACTGTATGCTTATGTTATGATGTTCCATGCTTTGTACACTTCATATGGAATACAATATAATCCTGATTTATGTTAAATGCCGGGTCTTGTGCTCAGTCACATTACCCATCTGATGCTATCTGATTGAATGGGACCTACGGGTCAAACGGACACATGGCAAAGATGGCGTTTTTATGTAGTGAGTTTAATGGACATTTTATATGCATTCATGAAAATGAGGGGTATGTTGGGCCCCAAAAGATTGAGGGTCTACCAAACCCTGAACAGAATAAATACATCATTCATGTTTGATTGTTAGATTGACGTTCATTGAATTCATAAGATGTTTCCATTTCTCTATGAATAGTTCGGTGTTGATTGTTCTTATTTATTGGACTTGACTGTGACTGTTTTATTGTGCCAGTATTTATGTTGATTATGATTATTTAGCTTTATCCATGTTCACGTTATACCATCACTCACACTGGTTATTGGGCTTTGTTATTCATTGGCCATTATGGTATCTTACTGTTAATTGCAACCGTTGTCATGACTGGCTATCATGTTACCTTTGAATTCATATTTCCTTATGTAATCCTTAACCCGTATTTAAGATAGGCTTTTACTTATTGAACTTTGTTAGCTCACCCTATTCATTCTATTTTTCAAGTGAGAATGCTACAAAACCACAGTAGAAGGTCAAGAGTGTAGGGAGACAGTTGAGGAGCACAATAGAATAATGTAGTCTCTCTCATGTACTCACCACCTAAGAGTGGGTTATGTTTAGTTTAATGTCAGATTTATTTCCAGTCTTTGAACAATGGTTGTAATAAGGCTTTTGCACTTTAATGTTATGGTTATATTATTTACTGTTATCATTGGTAAAAGAATGAAAAAAGTAGGGACGGCCATTGGGCTGGCCTCGCAACACGAGATCCGCATAGGGTGGGTTTCGAGTCGTGACATTAGTAATCCTTGATGATTGTTCTATTTTACGAAAGCATGTACTTGATATCTATTAAGTTACAAGTTGATGCTTTTTATATATTGTAGGAACCGTTGAGAATTGAATTACTATATCTAGACTATGGACTTGATATTTATGGTTAGATGATTGCCCTATATTGTGAGAATTAGACGTTCTATAATGAACGAGGAAAATGGTTAGTTCACATCAAAAGATAGAAGGTAACATAGAGTTGGGAATTGTGTCGGTTTGAAAAGCAGTGAAGTTGACAATAATATCTAAATGGAATGGTAATACTTTGGAAAGGTAGTAGAATTAATAGTAACACCTTGAAAGGCAATATTTGTGACGGTTAACATCTAAGTAGAATACTTACATTCTGAAAGACAATAGATGTAACAATGAATTAAGATATGAGAGATAATCTGAAGGAAACTTAAATGGGTAAGTACAGGGGGAGTTGATAAACCTTATTGATTGAGTAATAAATTGATGACATACCAGAGATATGAAAAGTCTTGAGCAAGTTATAGATATACCCTGAGAAGGTAAAAATAAATACACTTTAGAAGACATTTACTAAATAAGCAAGACTGTTAGATTTTGACATTATGAAATGCGATGATTTTGAAAAGAGGCTGATATATGATGAATAAGTGTTAGAAAAGATTTGAGAAATCTTAGAAAATGATCCGAGTAGTAGATTTGATATGTATAAAGATGATACTCTATCAAGTAGATTGAAAGTAAGTGATAAACAATTCTAAGTAAACTTTTAGGGATTTATGTAATCTAGATGATTGTAAAAGGCTGAAAGTGTAGTAAATCATTTAGAGAGAGTCATGAAAGGAAATGATATATGAAATTATAGGAAATACTACAAGAATGCTTACAAGTATAGAAGAAAGTAAAGATCTGTGAATAGTAAGGAATTATGAACTGTATCGATTTTAGAAAGCTTAAACCATTTTGACAAAAGACACAAAGTATATAGAAACTCTTAGTATTGTTACAAAAAATTCTCTAAAGAAAGGAGTTAGTTAAATAATGATTAAAGAAAAACGTAAGGTATGATAGAGAACATATGAGATGCAAGATACAAAATACCTAAGATTGGTGTTAGAATTCATACAGAAATATAAGACAATATGAAAGAGAATAGAGTACATGACTAAAAGTAGTAATTACAAAACGAGATTCAGGTAGAATGGTATAAATCCCAAAGACTGATGAAAACGAGCATAGAGTTTTCTAGATTGTGAGCGTTCGAGTTTTACGGACAAAACTCAGTTTAAGAGGGATAAAATGTAATACCCTAACCCAGAATATAGCATGTAAACCGAGATAGGTTGAGTCGGGTAGAGTAATACCTGTTGTAACCGAACAAGAGTTCCGAATGAAATAGAATAAATCCATTTATGTCCAAAGAGTCAAATAATAATACCGAGATTTGACCAAGCCATGAGCATAGTACCAAAAGTAAATCAAGACCGACTCAGGCCTAGAATAGTAGACCCCAAAATGAATCGAACCATCATGGTACTTAGTATACAGTAAATGGGTACGGCTACCGAGGTAAATAATAGACGTCATGATCTCAGAGGATTATGAGATTAGGACAAGCCAAGTACGAACAGATCGAACCGATAAATATAATACCGAAAGAAACCCGAGCTATCACCGTAAGTTATGTATAGACTAGGCACGTAGTTTGAGACAAATAGCGAAATCCACAAATAGAGTAAAATACGATATTAAATATACGAGAAGTAGTTACAAGTAACCCCGAGTACCCCAGGACTACCGTACGAGAAACTCGGACGGCACGAAAAATCATGCACGTAAGCCCTTACATACCTCGATATACATGCACATTACATTTTAAATAAAATACGAGAATATACATATATATATACAAGATAATATATATATATGTGTGTATATATAGATATAAGCATAATATATATATATATGGGCAATTATGCATGTATACAAGTACACACCTCAAAGTACGTGCACAATGTAATTTTACGTAAATATATTAAGATATATACATATATATAAGCATATATATATATATGTGTGTGTGTGTGTATGCATACAAAGTATATAAATACATGTATAAGTACGTATACATATAAAGATATATGTATAAATATGAAATATAAATGATGTATTATAAAATATATATATATATATATATAAGTATATAATATACAAAATAAATCGAGTATATAAGTACAAAATAAATAAATATATGTATAAGTATATAATATACAAAAATAATATATATTTATTTACAGCATGCAAATGCATGCAAGAAAAGAGAAAAGAAAGAAGAAAAGAAAAAAAAAATCGAGTGGTGTGTGCTGTAAAAAGGTGTCGGCCAAAATGTGTGTGTGTGTAGTGTGTGTTATATATTATATTATATATATATATATATATATATACACACACAAATATCACAAGTAAATGAAGCCAAGTAAAACCAAAGGAAAAGAAAACAGAAAAGATCAAGAAAAGAAAAGTCTAAGAAGGCTGCAACAAGTGGGAAGAAGAGAGAGAGAGTGTGATATTTATATATATATATATATATATACATACATACGGTGGTGTTGAGGTTAAAAGAAAATAAAAGGAAGTAAGGGGAAACCAAGGAGGTGAGAGCTTTAGAAGTGATTCAGAAGTAGGAAACAGAAGGAGAAATATAAAGAAAAATGTGAGAAATTTACTGTATATTCAAGTTTTGAATTTCTGATTTTTTTTTATAGAATTGCTTAAAGCTTAGAAAGAATTACATGGTTTTAAAGAGCATGAAAAATGGTAAATTTAGGAAGAAACCGCAGTTCATGTGGTGGAGAAATGAGTGAGAAAAAATAATTTAAAATTTGAAGAAAAATTTAGGGTCATTGGGTTTTTGATCGATTTAGCTTGTTTTATGAATGGTGAATTGTTGCCCATAGGTGCAGCAACTTGTAAGTAAAATTTGGGCTCAAAACAATGGCTAAAAAGTCATGAAATAGTAAAAAATTCAGTTCGCCAAAAAATTGGGATAACTCGCCGGAGTTGGCTAACACTCCATTTTTCAAGTCCTTTTGGTGATGCAAACTGAATTCCAAGGGTAAGTATGGAAATCCAATGAGGAGTAGAAGAGGAACCCATTGGTCAGACGTCGAAACGTTGCCGAAAAATGGCCACCGTGGCCAAAGAAGACAAACAACGCACGGCTGGCCAGCGCGTTGTGCGTGTTGGGTGTTTTGGGCTTTTGGGCCATGGGTCGGGTTGGGTTGACCCGCCCAACCCAATATGGGTTAGACCCAATATAGGTGTAGCTTGAGGGATTTTTAAAAGTTTAAAAAAATGTGATTTGGGGCTGTTTGGTTATAGATATAGTAGATTGAAATTTAAATTGAAATGAGAACAAGGATAGCCTATCTAAGGTTTGGGTAATCCACTGTTTGGCTATTCCAAGTTGGAATAAGAATTTACGAAAATTAAAAATTTATTCAGAACTTATGATAATTAGATTTTGACCCCAAGTAATAAAATAATATTAAATTTAAAAGAGAAATTACCAAAATGCCCCTAAGTCAAAAAAAGTCAAACGAACTCCGATTAAAGTAAAAGAATAGTGAATTTTTATTATTTCGAGCATTCCGAACTCACTTGCGGAGTCTGATTTGCGAAAAGAGGTATCGAGAAGTAAGAACCTGTAAAAGTGCAAAATGACTGTTTTGCCCTTTTTAGTACAGAAGTCCGAATTGAATTCCGCGAAAGCCTAAACCAACTTTGTTCGATGTTCCAAATTCAATAGTAGAGTCTATTTAAGTAAAAGAGATAGCCATAATAAAGAGACATAAAATTTGATGAATAACATGAGTTATACAGATATATATAGACTGAGATGAGTTTCCTGAATCATAAGAACGCCAAGAAAAAAGGAAAAGGCGGTTTGACCTTCTAAACAAATACAGAAAGAGGTAAGTAAAATCCGATCTCTGCATGTGTTATTTTTTAAGTCATGTCAATAGTTCTTGTACATATTGCTTATTGTATTCTATACATACCAGTGTTTATTGAGCCACATTGATATTGTCCTATCATGTGGGAAGCAATTATTGATTTCTATATGTATCTCGATAATGATTGTACAATTGTGCATGGATTCTTTTTTATACACTTGTACCTAGGGCCGTAAGGGCCAGACAGTCATATTCGAAGCAGTCTAGTAACCATAGCCTCGAAAACTAACGTTACGTCAGATTGTCTAGAACCAGTTATGATTCCACTATACTCTTCGTGGAAGATAATATGATCTCGATATATTATTAGTGTCGAATTTGTGCTCAGTCACATCTCCATTTGATGCTATTTATAACCTTTGGGTCCAAGTTTCAAGTCAAACATTTACTACGCTGCTATGCGAGGCATGGGACATAGGGTCACATTGTATACAGAGCAGTATTCATATAGCCTGGTTTAGACCTGAATACAAGCTCAGGAGAATTTCTGAGCCCCACTAGTGCATCTCTTAGTTTTGATATCACTATCCTTTATTATTGATTTCATAGCTTGATCATGTTATATTATTATGAATGATCATGAGACTTTACAACTTTCAATTGAGTGCTTACATTTCATACTTGATATAGCTCATGACTGTAACAGTATGACATTGTTAGCATAACAAATTCATTTCCTTATCATTTGACTTCTATCATCTGATATTGAGTTATACATTCTTTGACTAGCTAACACTTCTTTTTATACACTTGTACACATGACAGAAGCAAATAACTACTTACTGAGTTTTCATAGCTCATAGATACTACACAACATTTTGTAAGCACAGATATCGAGAACAGGCAATAGAGCTTGATAGCTAGAGGTGGACATTACTTTTGAAGTTGCAAGTGTAATACTTAATACAGACAGTTTTGTAACTCTCCCATGTTATCCACGTCTTGGGGATGAATAGTTGTTAAGAATTTTGTATTCCACATTTTGAGAACCTTATATATATCACATGCAGCTTTTATTTACTTATTTGTTTAAGTCTTCCATTATTTCGTTGTTGCATGTTAGTAGAACTGATTGTGTAGCAAGTTGAGACTCTTGGTTCGACAACAGTGTCGGATCGGATGCATGACACAAGATCTGCATAGGGTGGGTCTCGGGTCTTGACACTTTTTGGTTTAGTAGCAGACCCCAGGCTCTCCCACTGAGTGCATATTGGACACCAAATTTGATAAGGATCAAGCAGCAAGTAGGTTAAAATGTTGTACAGCCAAATAATAGCAGTCCAACGCCAGCCAATCTTGCCAATCCCAGCAAAACTTGATGAAGTCACAGCAGATAATAAAGTTGCAAACTGTGAAGATACATCATGGGTCTCAGAACTAAGCATCAAACTTAAGTAAATAATATAAATGAACTTTCCCTTCAAAAGAATTTGTATTTGGAAAAAAGAAAGCATAGTTAGAACACACCCTTAGTGTTACAAAAGCATCATGAAGCGAGTTATAGAACATATAAAAATCAAATTAGAAGTTAATATGAGAACAATGTTGTAGATAAGAGACCTCTCTCTCTCTACCCCACCCTTTTCTTCTTCTTCTTCTTCTTCCCCATAAAATCTAAAGGGAGTCTATTATGAAGCATGCACATAATTATTTTGTTATTTCTTCACAAAAATTCTCCATCTCAATAATCATGAATCTGATGTAGCAATCATAATTATGAAAAGCAGGGATTCAACAGAAGAGAAAATTAGCATCAGATTAGAGAATTTTGTATTAGAATTTTTAATTAGAAGTAGTATGCCTCTTTCAAAGAATGAAAGGGAGCAAAGTCCACATGTCTTTGACAAAATTGACTTATGCTTTCCACACTCAACATGTATGGCCCAAGAGATTTTCAACCCAGATCAATCAATTGGGATCCACCTTTGATGTTTGACCACAACCAACAAGAAAAAATAGTCCAAGAGCCAGAACTTGTAGAAGAACGTTTAAACTTGGAATTAATTTTGAGAGGCTTACTGATAAATAAAAAATAAAAAATTAAGAGGCCTAAAAGTTCAAAAAAGAAAAAGAGAAAAAAAAATCCCGCTGATAAACCAGTTTTTTTTCTTAAATATAATACTGTCATCTTAATCTTTTAAAATAATGGAGACATATAGCTAGTTTCCAAACCCACTTACCAGTTGAGCAATGGTGTAGGCAGCAACAAGAAGACGACCAGGTTTTTCTCTATATGACCACCCTCTGGAGCGCGTCACAAATATTAAGGCCTGGCTAATGGTGCTAACTTGAAGGTACACAGCAGATGATAGCTGTGCATTCAGTTCTTTGGAGAGACTATCATCCATGAGATTATAAAATTTCTTGTTGAAATCTTTTACATGGAAGTGGTTCTGAGGAAGAAAAATTATAAAAAAGAAAAGAAAAGAGGATTAGAGGAAAGTGTTTAACATGTTGCCTTAATCAGTGTTTTACACAACTCAAGTGCTAAAACAAGTACCTACACAATTGGTTATCTCAGTGATGATAAACAAGTAAAATCTCATTGCTTTAGCTGTTCTCACTTCATCAAACAATAAATATTTGTTTTCTAGCATCAAAATCTTAAAATGTAGACAAGAAAATGATGGAATAAGAGGAGCATTTACCGCAAAGAAACTGGTTTCATAAGTTGCATAGAAAAATAAAACGGTCATTAAGGCGAGGTAACTGCCTATGACAATCCCAGTTGCAAAAATTTCACTGAGCTTCCAACTATCAGGAAGTGGAGATGGCTTCACCCTGTCTCTGGATATTGTCATGATAGTACCTGGAAACAAGTTATTCAGTCAGACAGATCAAGATAAGATAATCCAAAGGCAAATCAGGAACTTAATTAATAAGAAACATAATGGCAAAGATGATGGAAAACTGTTGCCATTAACCATGCAAGACAACAGACTTAAGAGGCTGATAATATTTGCCATTAGTAAGAATGGCAATGACGAGAACCATGAAGGGAGGGAAGTTGAACTCCCAAAAGGCAGTCAGCAACATAAACCCTAACTGTAACACAAACCCCAGTTGCCAATTAGAAGTAATAATTAAAGTGAACACATTTGCTAAGCTTGTCATATATTTTAAATCTTGGAAAACAATTAGTAAGGATAACTTACCACAATACGTATCATGATAGATACTGCATATATCTATAGAAAAGGGAGAAAACATCAGCATTTATGTTCAAGAAAGCCCTAATTTGACTAACAATTTCAGTTTCCTTTAAGAGTAGGAAAAATAGAATCATCTTTACCGTGTAGTTCTTCATTCTTTGAAAGATGGCACGGCTTGTTAAAACAGCACTGATGATCACGCTCAGCACTGATGATCATGCTCAGCCCAGGTTCAGTCAGAACTATATCAGAGGCACTTCGAGCTGCATCTGTTGAATCTGCCACAGCAATTCCTATGTCTGCTTTCTTTAAGGCAGGTGCATTATTGACTCCATCACCCGTCATTCCACATATGTGGTTTCTATCTTGTAATCTCTTCACAATCTCATACTTGTGCTCTGCAGCGAAGCATGGATTCAGAAATAATGTACACAAGGAGATGCACAAAGATCCATGCTATAGCCAACATAATTACCAGGAAAGACACCAGCAAAACCATCAGCTTTCTCAATGAGTTCTTCAATTGGCAGTGCTGCAACAGCAGCATCCCTTTGTTCACCAAGCAAAGACGATGAAGGGTACATGTTTGTACCCATTCCAAGTCGTCTCCCTGTCTCTTTAGCAATTGCCAGTTGATCACCTGAAAAATAACTCGGGATGCACAATTGTGAAGTGCATCATTTCAGGATTTTCAAAGAGTGAAATATATATCTGAAAAGGATCAATTAAAATTGGAAACAAGATATGGTTTTTCGTGGATCTGGCAATTATAGAAGAAATCAAATTCAATGCTGAGTCAAGTGGGAGAAGTTTAAACATCCTCAGGAAAAAAATGAAATGATAAGTTGAAAACATGTCCTTCTATATTATGTTCTCCGGGAGAATATACCGCGAATAAGGAGAGAGAAAAAAAGCAGGTGATAGAATTATTATTTTTACACCATAACGAGACAAATGGAGGGGGGGAAAAACAGTAGTAAGGGACATATCAAACAAGAGCTGTTGGTATATACATAAACGTGAAGAGTGAAGAAGAAACATAAGGATGTTTAGGAAACCGTAAATATCAATTAACAAAAGCAATTCGATTAAGAGACTTCTAATCAAGTAATGAAGCACTCATTTCCTTCTGTAGCAATCAATCAACTACCATCTCACATACAAAACTTGTCGTATATCTAATCAGAGAATTACCATGTTTATGCAATGATGGAATTATCTGTATTATGGGTTCAATGCTGAGTCAAATGCAACGCTCTCGTTGCGATCGGACCACCTTGCCTACCCATCAACTCTATAGGCAGGTGGACCCACTACTAGTGTGGAGGTGCAGACACCCTCTGGTGTAGGCACTTGGGGTGCACTGGATAAGGGGCTAGGTCTGCTCTGATACCACTTTCATGGGTCAGACCTTCAATCCAAAAGACTAGTCTGTCAAATGGAGGGGCTAGGTCTGCTCTGATACCACTTTCATGGGTCAGACCTTCAATCCAAAAGACTAGTCTGTCAAATGGAGGTAACGTACCCGCTTTATGAGCCCCAGCACACCCCAGTGCCTATATGATTCAAAACACGTCTTTTATAGTATGTTCTACTAGAGAATATACCCTGAATAAGCAAGGGACGGAACCAGGAAAAAAATTAGAGGGGGGCTAAAAAAATTTTGGAAAAACAATTTAGTTCGAAATTCTGGGCTGGGTCAAAATTTTGAGGTGAAAATGAGAGAAATGATGGGTAAAAATTGAGTTGAGCCAAAAATTGAGTGTGGATTAAAATTTTTGGTGATAAATGAGAAAAATAATGAGTAAAAATTGGGTTGGGCTAAAATTTTAGGATGGACTAATTTAAAAAATGCCAAAATTTTACATGTATAAAAAATATTTTGTAAAATCTAGGGTGGGCTAGAGCCCGGCCTAGCCTACTAATAGCTACGCCCTTGTGAATAAGGAGAGATCAAAAGGCCAGGTGATATATTTATTGTTTTACACCATAGCAAGAGAAACGCAGGGAGAAAAAAACAGAGTAAAGGACATATCAAACAAGAGTCGTTCGTTTATACATAGACTTGAAGAGTGAATAAAAACATAAGGATGTATAGGAGACACTAAATATCAATTAACAAAATCAACTTGATTAAGAGACTTATAATCAAGTAAAGAAGCACTCATTTCCTTCTGTAGTAATCAATCAGCTACCATCTCGAATACAAAACATGCCATTTTCTACTCAAAGATGATGGGGAATGCAAAGGAATTGGATGAATAATTTAGAAAGGAAATTAGGGTTTCATATTTATTTATGATTTTTTTTATAATTTCTTATTATTAGGGTTTTTTTAATCAATCTTGATAATTGCTATTTTGGTGTTTTAAGGTTTATTTATGTTATTTAGGAGGTTTTTATTTTGACAAGTTTAATTATGGTTTACCAATTTATAGGGCTTGATGCCATGAGACAAGCATACTTTGATTATTGAATTTGAATATTGATATTGAGATATTGATTTCTCTGGTTATCCTCTCTTCTCTCTACTTCTTCTCTTCTCTGTCTTCCCTTCTCGCTCTACAGGTCCTGCGCTAAAAGAACTACCATGTTTCTGCAATGATGGAATTATCTGTATTATGGGTAACTTGTACATCAATGGTATACAGTTAACTATACTTAGAACTTCATGAAAAGTTGCAGAGGTGAAATAAATTCTTAGTCAGTTGAGATGCACACCTGTGATCATCTTAACACTCACGCCAAGATGTAGAGCTCTTCTAATTGTTTTAGCACTGTCATGGCGGGGTGGATCAAAGAGAGGGAGAAGGCCAACAAACTCCCAGGGTCCACCAGGACTGTCTTTGGTACCAGCAGGTACTTCCTGCAGAAAAAAGTAAACTCTTCATCCACGAAGGCAAGGGAGAAACAGACTTCAAGGCGACTCTGTGAGTAAAGACTTAATTACCTGGCGAGCAATTGCAAGTGATCGAAGTCCACGCTCTGCAAACTTATCTATTATTGAGTGCACCCTTTTTCCAATTTCTGATTTGTTATATGCCAGATTGAGAATCTAAAAGTTATCCACAAAAAAAGAATTCGTTTTAGACTAAATTATATAGCTACATTAGACGGATACTTCAAATTGTGAGAAATACTCAGGATATTGATTTGAATATTTTCTCTAGGACACATACTCGACAAGAGTGTCTGACAAAGGAAGATAGGAACACATTTATTGTTTACTAGAAGTTCCTTAGAATTATCTTCTTAATCTGCCCCTTTGCTTCAGTGCATCTAAATAAGTGAATTACCCATGTCTGAGTCTGACAAGAAGAGCTACATCAAAACTTTCATTTTACACTGACGTAAAAATGATGAAAATTGGGCACTTGATTAATTGGCTATGTCCTCAGATTCTAAGATTTGTTGATTAGGTGATTCTAACAAGTAGACATACCCACACCCAATGCACAGACCCGAATCTATGTAATATGGTTATACAGTGAAGTGGCTGAAATTGAATGTCTCAAAGTGATACACTCTGTACCTGCTCTGGGGCACCTTTGCTCACTCTCTGCATTTTACCCACACTATCTATGTATGTAAGTGCCATCCTCTTGTCAGTTGGATTGAATGGAAGGAAGTGAACTTCTGTAATTCCAGCTCAGTGCCTTACAAAAGACCAATAGAAATACATGATCAATATTGCAAGCAAATATTACATCAATAAGGAAACGAACTCATATTCATGAGCTGCGAAACTTACATCCAATAATCAGTCATCACCAGATACAAACAGGTTAACCAGTAGAGGCTTATACATTTTTGTTATATTACTGCATGCATTGTGTGTGTAGTGTGTACCCTTCTGTATTACTGCATGCACTGTGTGTGTACCCTTCTTAATCTTATGTAATTACAGTAATCCAACTGGAAGACTAAAATCAGATACTCCATTCTCAAGTCTATGTAAAGCGAGAAAACAAGAGAGACGAGTTGTAAGAATGATCTAGTTAATAAGAACAAATACCTCCTTAGGATCAGCCAACATGGAAACAATTGCACAATCAATAGCATCTTGATTCTCCAACCTTGAGGCTCTTGCAGCCATCAACACGACCATATCTTTTTCAACACCTTTGGCAAAAACCTGCAATGACATTGATGATATTAAAAATTTCTTGGTACATAAGGTTTGACAGTAAATGGTTTTTGATAAATACATTAAGTCTAGGAAGGCAAAATTGAATAAAACTCTTGAATGATTTCATTCTTCTTTTACATAGAACAACATGCAGCTTTTCCATATGCAGTTTTCATGGATAACAAATAGTCAAATCTTTATTGTTCAATGTTGTGCCTGGTTACAGAGCTAATATTCAGGAAGGATTTGAATATTAATTATAGGCATGAGTCACGCTTGAATAATTTACTGCAGAAAAGTCTCACTTATAGGGTTTCGGATGTTTGTTATGAAAGAAAACTCACATAGACCGTAATTTTAGCATGCAACATGAGCCTTGTGACCATAACTGCCCTTACTCTTAAGTTCCTATGGGGAAGATTATCAAATGGAGTTTGTTGCCATGTTGAATAAAGCAATACAGAGAGACCAAAAGTACAACCTCAATCATATTTTTGTCCACCGTAAGTTTGTTGAGAGTTAAAGTGCCTGTTTTATCAATGCATAACACATCCATCCCAGCCATTTCCTCAATTGCTGTCATTCTCTTTGTTATGGCACCCTGCGCAGAAAGTTGATGAATGTAAGTAGTCTGGAAATTATTGATATGTATACATTAATGGAGAGAGGTTAGGGCAATGGCACTATTCCAAAAGTGTGTCAATGGCAACTTCACAAACCTGCTGAGATAAGCTGATGGGAACCCATGGCCATTGTAACAGAAAGAACAGTTGGCATTGCAATGGGGATACCACCAATGAGTAGAACAAGAAGGTTGTCTATACCTTCACGATAATGCCTCCTTTGAAGTCCAAATATTACAATGATTTCAATTACCATCCCAATGACAATTGAGCAAATGCAGAAGTTGCCAATTGAGGTCAAAACCTGAAACCATCAAAAAATAAAACCAAAAAATAAAAAAGAATGACAATCTATATAATAGAGGGGAATAATAGATTCTTTTTCACATGTTACATGCAAGACGGATCACATGTTATAACAAGTTGTTCCACTGCCCTATAAGCATCAGTGAAATGTTTTGCATCACTGAATTTTAATGTTAAGTCAATTTCTTAACACTAAAAAAATCGGGTGCAGCCATGCAGGTTGAAATTCCGTGAGCATAAGACCATCAAATTCTAGTGTATAATCAATGATGAAAAGAGTTTTTCAAATGAACCTGCTAAAAATGCCCGACATGCGTAGTGGTTTCCACAAGATGAGCTGCCTTTCCAAAGAAAGTATGCACTCCTGTTGCAATGACAACTGCTTCAATTTCACCCTGCTTACACGTTGAACCTGAGTATACCCCATCACCAGGACTCTTGGTTACTGGGAGCGACTCTCCTGTAAGAGCAGACTGAAAATGGAGACTACGTGATTAAAACATTAGAGATTAAGATCTGCAAACACATAGCCTGTTAAATGTGTTATTATTATTATTGGAAAAACTAAGAAAGGTATATTCCACAATAATGAATAATCTATAATGGACAATAGAGTAAATTTTGAATATAAATAGTTGGATTTTGGTACAAAGAATCCAAAGTTTATTTATTTCGACAATGGCACAACATGACAATGGCAACACATTGAAACACTGTTCGCTGGCTAAAAAGACAAGCCCAAGGCAACCACATAAGGCATGTTTTTCTAAAAAGGTACTAAAACATTCAAGTGATATCTCATTTTGATTTAGGACAAATATGGGACCTTAAAAATAAGGAAAGTTGTTTTAGAATTGTATTAGGATTGTTTAGTTTCTAATTTTAATTTATTCCTAATTTATTTAATTTTCCTATTTTATTAGAATTAGAATAGGAAATATAGAAAATAGTCGAAATTACTTAGTCTTTATTGTAATAAGATTAGTATAAAAATAGGAGTTTAGGTTTCCTAATCAAAATAGAAGTATTTTAGTACTATAAATATGATGTAATAGGTCATTATCATAATATTTTTTTATCAATAATATTTAATTACGAATTTTGGAGAATTATTTTTTCTTGTTGGGTAAGGAGTCTCTATGTTACTTTGTTACTGAAAAATTCGACATGTTCGATTCTCTTTTCCACATTTCCGTTCTACATCATTTGGTATCAGAGCGAGGATTTGTCTGGCTCAATGACAAATGACGAAGTCGAGAATCCAAATCTCATTGATGTTTGTCGTGGGATGGAGGTTGTATGGGCGGCAATTAACGACCACGGGCAACAGTTAACATAGATTAATGATCAGCTTGGTGTTATCCAACAAACAACTCATGCGACTCAATTTTAATGCCCCTGGAGACCCTCCAGTCGATAGGAATTGCGTCGGAGGATTTGGCTAAAGTCAGCCTGAAGACAGAGATATCCGCAATTACGAAAGACTTCCTAACTTTGATGGTAATTTTTATTTTGAAGACTTTTATAATTGGGTTTATGATTTGGATGATTATCTTAATGATTTGAGACTTTCAAAAAACAAGAATATTTTCGGGCAAAATATATACTCATTGGATTCGCGAAAGACGGTAGTTTGATTTATAGAGGCGCAGACAATTATAACGTAAAAAGTGCATTCAGTTCATGGCCAAGAATGTTGAACTTGTTGATGATTAGATTTTTGCCAAGAAATTATTTGTAGATTTTAAAAGATAAATACAAGACTATCATGAGAAAGTATCAAGAAAAAAGCAAAAGTAAAATCTGAAATTGTTGAAGTAACTTTAACTGATAAGGTTGCACATATTAAACCATTAAAAGAAGTCAACGTTCTTGTAGAAGACCCTCCTATCATAGGAGATGCATATCAAGTTATTTCATCCATTGAAGATGATCACAAGGAGTCAATAGAAAATAAAGTTGAATTTATTTTTATTAATGTTGCTGAAACAGTTGATGCAGATGATAAAGAAGATGAATTAATTGAAAATTTTCTGGCAAAGAATGACGAAATTCCTATAGAAATAGTCTATGCTAAAGATGAGGATGAACTTGAACTTTTGAAAGATGATTATAATGCTTCAAAGAAGATTGAAATTATCGTGGAACAAGAAGATAATTTTTGTTTGAGAAATGCTAAGCTTTCCAAATTCCTATCCCAAATGATGTGGCATTGATGTGTGAGAATCACATTAATTATATGATTTCAAGTATTGTTAGTAACATATAATTAATGTGATTCTCACACATCAATGGCACATCATTTGGGAAAAAACTTTGGGAAGTGTAGCATTGCTCGTCTTTTATTACAAGAACATTATTATCATCAAAAGAAGAGCTTGGAGTTGCAAACTTCATGAAAGATGAGGTAGTAGAAAATTTTAATTCTTCAATTGTCTTTGAAAAGATTCAATCATTATTGTCGGGTTATAGACGAGTTCGTGGTCGCACACATCCAAGATAAGTTGTTTTTAAGTGGGAGAGACTGATGTAGGACAAATATAGGACCCTAAAAATAAGGAAAGTTGTTTTAAAATTGTATTAGGATTGTTTAGTTTCCAATTTTAATTTATTCCTAATTTAATGGGTGTCCTTGTTTTATTAGAATTAAAATAGGAAATAGTCGAGTTGTTTTCAAGTAGGAGAGACTGATATAAGACAAATATGGGACCCAAAAATTAAGAAAAGTTATTTTAGAATTGTTTAGTTTTCAATTTTAATTTATTCTTAATTTATTTAGTTTTCTTATTTCATTAGAATTAGAATAGGAAATATAGGAAATAGTAGTTTCCTATTCGAATTACTAATCTTTATTGTAGTAGAATTAAGTAAAAAAATAAGAGTTTTGGTTTCCTAGTCAAAATAAGAGTATTTTAGCATTATAACTATGATGTAATAAGTCATTATCATTATTTTAGGTTATCATGCCATCATAGAATATATAGTAGCTGTAATATTCTTTTTTATAGGTATAGAGAAGCTTTAATATATAAAGATTTTTCAATTATATATATGCTAATTCGTACAATCATTTTGCAGTATTAAACATATGAGTTTGTTAATAAAATAAACTAGGTTGATAGAGGGACAATAGCTTTGAACCATATAGCTCCTCAATGTGGTATTGACCAGTTGTGATTTGGCTCTAAATTCTCATGTATACAAGTACATCATATGGTGTTGTATAGATGTTAAAATTGATATATAAATGGTAGTCTATAGTCCATATTTTCTACAGGTACACTGGCTTGCACCTTTTTTATTCCTCTATAGCTCATATACTTTTTAAGCATAAAACTCACAATCATGCCACAAATATCCAGCACATAATTCTGATTTTCATACTTTTGCGGGGAAAAAAAATCAGCATCACTATCTTTATTAATATATCCACGTGTTGGATTCTCAACATTTCCCATTAACCTTTGATGGTCAGGAAATTTTTATCATGGAATGACTAGAGCTAACTACAGCAAGGATATATAACTGCGTATGCACAATGAGTACCATGAGACAGCGAAAATTGAGTGTTTTGCCAGTACATTGCAACACAAGAATCAAGTTTCTCTAAGTTATTTTTTACCAAAGTACATTCTCTTCTTTTCTGGTAGCAAGGTGGGATCGGAGATGTAGATGGTTTTCAGCCAAATAAAGTACGATATATGAAATAGAAGGATACCTTAGACCTTGGTTCTAAAATAAAGTAGAACACATGGAAACAAGGAAAATTTTTTACGATGATGAAAAAATAATGATGGCACCTCTAAAAATTCTTTCAGAGACATGATATTGGTTTAATTACAATGGCTCGTCAGATAAATAGCCATTGAGATGATCAGGCTTCCTTTTACATAATCAAAAGTCTAGGGGCTTCTCTATCCCAATAGCCTTTAGCAATTGATTTGTGAAAGACAAAATGTTGTGTGCCGATAAATTGGGAAATTTCTTAATAATGTAAAATCCAATTAGATTTCTTGGTGAAAAACACAATTTCTAGAGAAGATGTCCAGGTATGATATTGATCAGTTTATGCCAAAAGGAATGACTACAATAAACCAAATAACCCTCATGGGGCCATGCAGATGATTCTGATTCAGGGATAAACAAATAAAAGAGAACCTTTTTTGGATTGTCAACTTAATATCATAAAAATTAAAAGATGGGAAAAACAGGATGAATGATTTCATAGAAATTTTGTGCTGGTTTCACATAATACTCATCATCACTCATGAAATTGGAATTTAATACTCTAACTGCTAAGAACAGTCAGAGTAACAGAGATCATAGGTAAAGTTCCAAAAAAAAAAAATTGAATCATTTTTGTATTATTGTTATATATTTCCCTTTTACTTTATAAATTCTATTATGACATTTTCATCGAGGTCTCAGATTCCAAATTACCTATGTTGTCGATACAAATACAAAAAGCCCAAAAACACATTCCAACACTGACCTAACTAAAACAACCGCTCATTGATTGTTCATAATCATATTGAAACATGTATCCATTAATCAACATTACAATTTAACATGAGAAGATACAGGATATATTTTCAAAGGATACAAGCAGGAGAGCATCAGTGGGATATCATCTCCTAGTTTAAAGGGATAAAGGTCTGGATTATCAAGTTTATCTCAAGATTATAGAAATGCAAGATTTGATACAAGTTTCAACATCTGTTCAGTTTTATTTATTTCCATTTTACATTATAGATTCTATTTTGACATGGTTAAATTTGACCCAGGTTCCAAACAATTTCATTGGTACAACTCCAAACACAGAACTGACCAATACATCAACAACTATACATTACTTGTTGACAACCAAATTCAAATTCAAACACAAGCATTTGTTATTTTCACTAATTGAAATGACCACATACCTGATCAATTTTCAAAGGATCTCCTTCAAGCAGACGTGCATCCGCTGGGATAATGTCCCCTAGTTTGATACTAATTATGTCTCCAGGTTAGCAAGATAGATGCATCTTCCTCACTCCATTTTCCATCACGTAAAACCTGATGAGAACAATTAGATTTCAAAATAGAGCAATGCCAGAAATTGTCAAATAGGAGAAACGGGATAAGAATGAGTAGTAGCGCAAAAGCTAGAATTGCAAGAAGAGGTAATTTATCCCAAAAATTTCTGCAAGGAGGTAAACCTTAGCTTTTGAAGCCAACCGAGCCATAAGGGCTGCAGCTGCATTTCCAGCATTATTTTCCTCTATAAAACTTATGGTTGAATTGATTATAAGTAGTACCAGAATGCCAATAAAATCATGGTAATCTGTTCCCTTTCCCTGCACACACAGAGTTTTACAACCATAATCACATGTAGTTTCAACATAATCAAATGTCCTCAATTACGGATATACAATATATGTAAATAAGATAGCTTTTTTAGACCTTACCCCTCCATGTGCAAGAGTAATAGCCATGAGGGCTGCTGCTTCCATAACCCATGATAGAGGATTCCACATAAAGCCCAAAAACTTGAGTAATTTACTCTCCTGAAAAAGAAATGACAGAGTTACATGGCAAGGAAAATGGTGGAAACTTATGAGACAGAAAATTTCCTTATTAAAGGACTACACAAAGTTAAGTGCTACAAAGGAGATAATACAAGCTCAATCAAGTAGAAGAGACCTTTTTCTCTTCAAGTTTGTTGTATCCAAACACATCCAAAAGCTTTTGAACCTCAGCAGAACTGAGCCCATCTCTAGTACATTTCAGCTTCTCAAAAACTTCTTGAATAGGAACGTTCTCCTACCATGAACAAATGCTAGGTTAGAAAATTAGTATTAAACATAACTAATGAAGTCTCTAAGCCAGATGTGGAAACTGATATCAGTGATAGGACAGTCACCCTGTTACTATGATTGATTGTGGAATAGGCATTATCATCTAATCTGTCTATATGTACATAACTATTTAATTTAAGAAATTTTTTTTTCTTTCCAATGTGCTATTCTTCCGCTTCCAATCCATCAAAGCATAGTTGTGCCATGGAGAACAAGTTCTTCCCAGTGGAAGCTAAATAAAATATTATAATTATTGTAATTGGAATGAAATGTTTTAGACATTAAAATAACTTTTCAATTTCCATACAAGGAATCATTTCCATCTTCCAACAAGGAACACATTTTCATTCCATTGAACTAGCACTAATTGAGACGGTGCTAATATGAGTGCCCCCAGAAAGCAAAAATGCTAAAAAAAAGAACCACATTGCCATCATTACATAAATCAAAATGCAGTTTAGAAGCAAAATACTGCTTTTTGTACTTGAGGTGATGTAAGAGACGGTTCCCAAGAGTAATCTATTTGAATCAAAAAAATATGAGTGACCTATCAAAATATCAAATCTTCATCTCATGCCTAGAAACAAGAAAGTATATCTGAGGGCTAAATATGATGGTGGTTAATTGCAGCTAAAACCATATTGAAAGCCAAAGTTATGGCACAATATTAAGCATAAGATTTAATACAATTAGGTGCACCATAAAAACACAACAATTCTAACATATGTACCAAATCAACAGTTCCTTTGCTGATAGCTTCAAGTGCAGTTGTCTTGTCCATGTCCATTTTGGCTCTCCTCCTTCAGCCCCTACCCAGCAATGAGTGAAAATCTGCATATTCCAAAACATGTTATCAAATTGCTTCGCGATGCAAAATTTTAGGAGGAAAAGGGAATGAAAAAGAATAAAAACACAAACATGTTCTGTCCACATTTCATATTACTCTGTTATTTAATGCCACAGAATCATATACGAAGGGCTAAGAAAACCCCCCACAACCTCCATTGGGTTGCCAAGAAAACTAGGAAATGAAAAGAAAATCTTACAATAAATCCTATTCTTTTTCATTTATGTGGTTCTGGTATAAAAAAGAAAAATACCTCAATTAAGCGAACTAATAGCTGTATAGACCTAATTTTACGTACCCTTTTGCCCTCTCATGTCCCACAGTGAAAAAACTAAAAACTGAACTTCAAGATTTTTATTATTTTGTCTACCTATATCTTCCTAGAGCTACCATGATTCAAAATCAAAGTGAATGGAAATTAAACTGTTCAAAGATAATGCCATCTCACAAATCACTTGAGATTCATACATAAACACGCACATACATACATAAACACACACAAAATTCATGTGCGGCATTTGTACACACACTGGATGCAATATTGCTATATGTATAATCATAATCACCAAAATTAAAATAGAAATAAGCTCATTTAACTAAACCCAGAAAACAACCTAATATCAAATGACTGTTCCACAATACAAATTAGTAGATTCACTAAATTGCAATCAAGCACGTAATAGCAAAGGATAAGAAGGATAAAGTTCATATTAGATATTAAAAACAAAGATATTTACCGATAGAAATTCAAACAATGAGTTTCATCAACGTGAACCCACTTCCCGTCAGCAATGCTGGTCAATAGGCTTCCCAATGGTCTATGAGAGAATGTGGAAAAAGCATGCAACGTCTTTGAATATATAACCTGCTACAAGACACATATGGACACCAATATGATTTTAATGAAAAGATGTACGAATTATAATATGCCAGAAGAGAGAGAAAGAGGGGGCGAGAGATTTCGTACAGATAGCGAAGCGCAGTGGAGAGCCATGAAAGTTAACTCCAATGGGTAGAAGACAAAACCCTGCTTTTGGAGCTCCGTCTCCGTATTCAACTCAACAAGAACTGCAGTTTCCGAAGTATGAAAATGACGTGAAGATAGAGAAATGTTTCCAAGTCCTTTGTGTTCATGGTCATGCCATTTCTCATTTTTAAGTTTAACACACTAATTTTATCTTTCCAAACGTAGTTGCAGAGGCTAGTAACTTTTAGTGCCATTATTTCTCCATTTAATACATAATTAACTTAAGACTGTTAAAACACATCATGTTAGGAACACAATTCGAGGGTATAAATTGGGATAGCTACCACTACTTTTTAAAAAAATACAACTCTAACCCAATTCAATTTTATTTATTTAAGATCATTTTCTCAATTAAATTATATATTATTTTAATTATTTATATTATCTCAAATTTATTTGTGTTATCCTATTTTTCACTTATACATTATTTGTCCAAGATGGGAGGCATCAGACAAGGCAAAATATTTAAATTTTGCACTCGAATAGGGAAAGTATCACAGGAGTCAAAACGTCTTCTGAAAAGAGAGAGATGTTGCAAAATTTGGTGAGAAAGGTAACTATCAGAATTTTTTTAATTGGTTGGTTCAAATTATTTAGCATTTTTTAAATTCAAAATACATTAAAATATAAAAATTGATAATTATTTTGAGTACCATTATTGGAGGCATAACATTGTAACAGAAGTCAAATGTGTATTTTTCCTATCCAAATGACTCCCCATTGTGGAGTTGTTCTTGGTATTATTCTCAATATAAACTGTGTCACTCTTTTTTATTGATATATTATTCGTCTTCGTTAACCGATTTTTTCTCATTTTGTTTTTTATAGGTGTTAGTCTTATCATCTCAGAATGTGTTTATTTTCAATTTTATATTTTCTTGTCTTACCGTACATTTATCTCAACATTTTTATTTCGATTATACTAATTTTATTACACATGTTTTTTTAAGTACCCAACATTTTGTTCCATATAATATCATTAGTTGAAAATTCACTTGTTTTTGCAATAATTGTCCTTACGGTAATTACAGTCTCGCTATACATATCTTTTATCATTTTGATATATCGTTTTGTAATTCATTTCTTTTCTAAAATCTACTATATTAGATCTTGAGTGACCTTATCAAAGACTTTCTCTAAATAGATAAATATCATGTAAGGATCTTTCATCGTGTCTTTATATCTCTTCATAAGACTTCCTAGTAAGTAAATAATTTTCATGGTTAATCTCCCTAGCATAAATCCAATTTGATTTTCTAATACAATTGTCTTAAGTCTTAATCAGTATTCGATTACTTTCCCAGAATTTCATAATTTGACTCATTAATTTAATACTACAATAATTTATACAATTTTAGATATCCTTTTTATTTTGCCATACAAGTACTAAAATATTTGTTTCCACTCATCAAGTATTTTCTTAATTATTATGACCTTATTAAAAAAATTTGTAGCCAAAACATGCTTACCTCCCTTAAGCATTCCAGAATCTCAATAAGAATACCATTTGATTCCAAAGCCTACTAGTTTTTATTTTTCTCAATGCACTTTTTCATCTCGGACATTCTAATTCTGCACACACACACACACACACACATATATATATATATATTTCTCTATTTCTCATATAGTTCTCTGCACTTAAGTTTTCTATATAATTTTTATTCAATAAATTTTCAAAATAACTTTTCTATTTGTCTTTAATTTCATTATCATTAATCAAAACTCTTGAATCTTCACTCTTTATACATTTAATATGATCAAAATCTTTAGTTTTTTAATGCCTTAACAAGTTTGTATATATATTTGTTTCTCCATCTTTTGTACCAAATTTGATACAAAGATTATCATATACCCTACGTTCATCTCTTACAATTTTTTTTTTTACTTCCTTCTTTGCATTTTAATATGTTTCCTAGTTTTCTTTATTTATAATTTTTTACCAAATTTTATAGCATTCATTTTTTACTTTTACTCCTATTCTTTTTGATACCCCAAGAACATCTTTTGTTATTCTTTTAATGTGTGTTGTCATTCCATTATACATTATATTAGTTTCATCGTCTAAATTCCATGATATTTCTTTTGCATCTTATTTTTAAATTACTTTACTTTCTTTTCTTTTAAATTTTACTATCAGATTCTTGATTTTTTAATCTCTTTATTCTTTTGCATATGTATTTTAATATATGTCTAAAATTATCAATATTGTGAAATTAGGCTTTCTTCAGAAATAATTTTATAGCCTTTGTATAAAATTTGAAAATTATTTTACTTAAAATTATGTAAATGATGTGAATGTTGACATACTATTTAAGAATCGCTTTTTAAAACAAAAACTCTTAAAAGCTATAATTTGTATTCTATAACATATGTTTGTTATGAATTCTCCTTTTAATTTTTGTTTAACTGAATAAAATTAATTATTTTATAATTACTTGAAAAAATTGGTTAAGATTGCTCACCCAACATGGAGTCCTTCCTTAAAATAAAGAAGTTGTGTAGATGAACCCAAGGCCTTAGCATGTAGTTGTCACTCCAAGACTATATTCTACAATTTTGTCATTATTGAGTGTTTTTGTCATAATCACAGGTGACGTTTAATCATATTTGTGTAATTATCATCCATTAAGCCAACTAGCGCCATTCAATTATGGTCATCTTCCAGTTGGATTTACAAAGGGTTACATAAATGTTATGACAAACAATGACTGACAGTACATCCGTGACCCTTATAATGGCTTTAATCATGCTTTATATATATATATATATATGATTTTTTTTTCGACAAAAAATGTATTGTACAATTTATCATCACTTTACAAGCTTACATAAATCTCTTAATTTTAGATTTTAAAAAATCTAACAAATTGCAATAAGTATAAAGACAAATTCCAGTCCCAAACTGGAAAAAAAAAAAAAAAAAAAAATTACATTATGAAGAGAATGTAAAAAAATT
Source organism: Nyssa sinensis (assembly GCA_008638375.1). Classification (NCBI taxonomy): domain Eukaryota; kingdom Viridiplantae; phylum Streptophyta; class Magnoliopsida; order Cornales; family Nyssaceae; genus Nyssa; species Nyssa sinensis. Next base: position 45,376,959 of record CM018032.1, read on the forward strand.
TCCCATTCTAACCTCTCCCAAAACTTTTTTCTAACTTTTTCCTTGAAATATAAATTCAAGATACAAATTCGAGATGTATAAAATTATAATATATATGAAAAAGATGTAATGATCTATCAAATTTATATTCAAAACCAACCCCCAACCCAAGAAAAGAAAAGAAACAAAAAGGATAATGCTATATTTGAGAATAAGCCCAAATGTGAAGAGATTGTAAAGCATTCTTAGGGAAAATAGAGTACTAGAATTTGCCAAGGATGATGCTGAAATGGTGGCTGGTTTTCAGGGATATTATCATAGCAACAAGGAGATTGATTGGCTGGAAGGTAAAAGACTTATCTCAACCAATTATTTTAGTCCTATTCATAGCCAAGAGAATGAGGCAGCATCAACATTGTGGAGATCTCACTTGGAATTCAAGCAAACTAAAGTTACAAACAAGAATTGTAAATACCACATTTTGGAGTTCTTTTTTTAAATTTATTTTTTAAACTTCAGAGAAATGTCTCTTTGACAACATTTTAAGAAAATAAAGGTCTCTTCAAAATATTTTTTTATTAAATAGTTCTATACAATATGAAGTTTTTTTAACTTTAAAATCTTTTAGGTATTGATAATAGAGTCTTTTTAGAAGAAAATAAAAGAGATGATAGTATAATTTTCTCATCTTATTCTAAAAAAATAGAAGAGAAAAAAGAATAGAATTGAATGTTTTATTTTCTAAGTAGAAAGAATAAAATAAAATTTTACTTGTTTTTAAAAATAGAGACAAAACAAATAATTACTTACTCTCTATTATTTTTTCGATCTTCTCTCACTTTTGAAAAGAATAAAATGCGCTTTTAATCCCTTCCTCTACCTTTCTCTCCTTATTTTTAGATTGAACATAAAACATGCTATTAGTTATTCCCCTTTCCCTTCCTTTCTTTCCAAATTCAATCCAAACGTACTTTAATTAATTTACAAAATATTTTTTTATTAATATTTAATCCCCATCATAATTAAAGGTGTTATGGATGTGGTTTAAAAATAAAAAGATAATAGAATATGAGTAATAATAATAACAAGAATCAACCAACTCAGGCTAATTTAGTTGACCACACACGACTCTTTCCATCTGATCAGGAGTCATGTATTCTACTCTTACTCCTCTTAATAGGATGTGAGATTAGTTTTTTTCTCCTTATCATGAAATTGAGTTATAGTTGTTTATCTCTAGGGCCCGCATTAGAATAGCCTCTTTGGTAATTGTAGTTATAAGTTTTATTAAAATGTGATATCCAATTCTTGATATTTTTGTATGTCGTAAAGTTTAGAAATTTGTGATATATGTAATGTAATACCATCACTATAATAAAATAAAAAATAAAAAAAAAACACTAATTTTAAGGTTCAATAGATTGTTTTCACAACTTTTCTCTTCCATCCATCTATTTGAGAGAGTTGGTCATGGAATAGTTTGTTACACTATGAAACTAACCCTTCCAATTTTACAAAAGATGTCTGGTATTCTTTTACCATAAAAATTATTTAGAGTTTTGGACAATAAAAGTTGGCCAAAATCTTAGAGGGTAATTCAAGATGTGTGTACTATTTATGCAAATTTATACATATATACACACACTACAAAAAAACATAGTTTTAGTGACGCACATAAAGCGTCGCTGAAAGTGCATTTTAGCGACGCAACCATAGGGCGTCGCTAATTGTAAGGAAAAAGTAATAAAAAACTGAGTTTCCCTGAGCAAAAAATGAGGCGCTAAGACTATTAGCGACGCATAAGGGGCTATTTTAGCGACGCACATGTGCGTTGCTAATAGTTGACGATGGTAACGACGTGCATTGGGTGTCGCTAATAGTTTGGATATTGGAAACGGTGTCGTTTTGCCTTATTTCAGTGACGCGCATATACGTATTAACTGACGCACACTGTGTGTCACTAATAAGCGTCCTTTTATATGCCCATTCGATCACTCTTTCCTCTCTCTCTCTCTCTCTCTCTCTCTTTCAGACACTCTCTTCCTCTTGCCCGATCGCCGCGTTGTTGTCGCCGACTACCACGACCTTTCGGTATGGATTTCCGATCTCTCTCTCTCTCTCTCTCTCTCATATTCAAAAGTGAAAAACCCAATGTGAGATGTCATGGTTCTGATTATCTAGCTTTTAGCCGAACAGTGAAATAATATTTTATGATTGTAATTGGATCTGTTATAATATGGTATGCAAAATTGTTATGATCGTCTAAATTTTGAGAATTCTATATATAATTCTTAGTTTGGGTCTCTGTTTGAAATGATTTGTTATTGATCTTTCTGCATTAAGATCCCTTCAAGTGCCACATGCTTGCTAAATTTTCGGAATTTGTTTTTGTCTTCAGTATTTGGGACCAAAGTTAGGGAATGTTTGCTCAATTGGTTGAGCTCATTTAGATTAGTCGTTCTTTTTTTTTTTTTTTCTTCTGTTTTCATGGCTCGATATTTTAATTTCATTTTCAATATTTGGGACCAAAGTTTTGGGGTATGTTTGTTTAATTGGTTGAGCACATTTGGATTATTATTATTTATTATTTTTTTCTGTTTTCTTGGCTCGATATTTTAATTTCATTTTTGTTCTTGATGGATTGGATAGGATATGCTAACTTATAATTATTGTACTAGTTGTTAGTTGTTAGGGCTTATGCTGAAAAATGTTAAATCATTCGTAGAAGTTTTTTGAGTACTACTTGGATTCTTCTTCCCACAATTTTCATATCGCTACACCTCTCCAATTATCTCCAACCATTACACTTTGACCTCAATTATCCTGAAGAAAAATGACAAGGTAGCCTTACTAGTAAACTCAATCAAGTTTGTGAAGTTTTAAAACTTGAGTCTTACACTTCGTGATCAAAACGTGTGTGATGAGAGTTTGAGAATTTATAAATCTTGAATCTTGATTAGTGTAGAGGTTTTTGATCAAGAGTGCAGCTTGTATCACTTACATTCCATTTTCTAATGGTTCAACAAATGGGAGTATGTGCTAAATGCGCCTGCAAATACAAGTAAAGAATTAAAGAAACAATACATGACTGTGTCCGTGCCCGTGTCTATATCGTGGCTCAATTTCTGACTTTAATCAACACTTACTGTGACAAAATATGTCCTGTGTGTGTGTCCTTTCATAAAGTTAGAAGGGCACAAATATTAAACTTAAAATGGGATAATTACATTAATTTTTTTTATGATATTATCTCTCTCATTGACTTACGTTATCAAAAAATGTGAATATATTATTTTATCTTTAGAGATTACGCTTTTATACTACTTGATAATCTCTATAAAATAAAATTATAATATACAATGATATTTTAATCACCGAATAAAAAATATGTATATTAAGATAAAATGAATAATTTTAGAGAAATATCTGTTTTTGTCAAGTGAATCAAAAGTACAATTATTCCAATTAAAATTTAAAGAAATTACTTATAAAAGTTCTAAAAAATTTGAGAGAGTACTCATAATTTTAATTTTTTTTATTAAAAAATAGAAGTAAAAAGATCATAAATTTTTTTGCTTGTGCAGCACTGAGTCACCCCACCCCACCCCACCCCACCCCAAAATATTTGTGGTAAAATTTCACTTGTGACACCATCTATGGTGCGATCAACTTGCACCGGAGTACCCAAAATAGAAAGGCTATGGTATTAAAAAGTGTCTAGAAAATAAATTATTTTTGTCGGTTACTTTTTCTTTGTCCGATTACTTGAAATGTTCAAAATTTATCATACCTATGTTACAAGATTTCTTAAATTATTACGCAGATTATAGAATTTTTGTATTACTAGAATGATTATTAGAGTCCTCTGTAAATGCTACACAATTCAAATTCTTGGGTCTCTTGATGTGTGTGAATTTTAAAGATGTGAAAAGTAATCAGATGAGTAGAAACCTAAGTTGGTTTAGGCATTGTGGGCTTGTCGCCTATTGTGTAAGATCCAAAATCCTTTCATCTAGTTTTGGACCACAATGGCTAACCAACCATTAGGTGGAAACCCAAAGTATCACACCGTTTGAGTTGGTCAATGGTGGGCAAGACATGCAATGAACATGCAATAGAGTGAAAAAGCATAGTAAAACCCGACATTGGTTCATGACTAGGATGAAGAATCGACTCTCACCCTGCCCTGCCGTGTCCTGAATATATATTTAAATTAGCTCGAATGTCATATTCTTGTATTAGTAGTGTTTGTAACTAAATGATCATGTAACTCAATGTATAATTGCATTCATGTAAGCCTAGCTAGTTCCGTTTGAGAGTCATTTTCATCACATGTGAATCTTGTCGTGAAATTTATTCGCGATTGGGCTTGTGTGTATGAAAATCGATTCTTAAATTGTCTAGAGATGACAGTTCGAAAATGCATAAATCTGCATTGTAATCAATAGCGCATGCTTGAATATTCCATTATGAGAAAATTTCAGCACGGTCTCCTATTGTTATCTGGGTATATATTTAGGAGTGCTAACGTCTATTTCGCATACTTGGAGAACCGTGGGGAGATGCTACCGAATTTTTGTTCGAGTGGAATCAAGCATTTGATTTGCTGCTGATTGTAATCACTAAAAGAAGTGGCACTTTTAACGACACACATTATTCGCGACGCACAGGAAGCGTCGCTAAAAGTGCCTTTTAGCGATGCACATGTGTGGCATCGCTAAAAAAATAAAAAATGTAATAAAAAATTATTTTCCCACCCAAAAAAATAGGCGCGAACCTATTAGTGACGCACATGTGGCCATTAGCGACGCGTGGTTGGGCATCGCAAATAGTTTGCCTAATTAAAATGCTGTTGTTTGATGTTCAATTAGCGACGCCAATTAACTTATTAAGTCATAATATATTCCACCTCTCTCTCTCATACGCACTCTTTTTCTCTCTGTAGTTTTCTCCACTCTCTCTCTGTGTAATCTAGAATACTCTTTCTCTCTCTATATATCGATCTCAAATAGCCTGAAAACCGCCACCGCCGTTGCCTACTAAAACCGCCACCGCCGACCTCGAATTTTGCTTGATAAAAGGTTAGGTTTTCTAACTGTCATGCTGCGCGGCCGTGTATGCGTTCCTGCTTGGTAGTGTGTGTGAGAGAGATCTGATACCAAAGCATATGGCCAGCTGCGGCATTACCCTCACAACATCATCCATCTTAATGTTGATAATATTTCTATTGATGCATGTTATAATTTATGTAGGTGATCTAAAATTTCCAACAATCTGAAGCAACTGATTTAGTTTTATTAATATATCTATTCGGTTTAGGCGTATTGTAATTTGCAGTCTAGCAATGTCATACCGATTTGCATACCTATTGTTATTTACATGTTTAATTTTATTTTAATGCGAGTACAGTTTGGTGATTAAAAATTGGGGCTTTCGGTCTCCTGCATATATGTGTATTTATATATATATATATATATATATAAATATATATTAGTTTAGCTTCATAGTCTGTTATCTTCAGTTTTATTGATCAAGCACACCGTTAATTTCATTATATATAATTGCATGCCTTGTGTAATGTTAGAGCAACTCCAAAGGCAGTTGCCATTTTGGGGTGCCAAATTATCCATTTGCAACCTTAAACAGTATTATGGCACTCCTAAATTATAAATCTGTTCCAATGATAGGTGCTAAAATAGGAGTGCCCTTTTAATTTTTTTTATTAAAAAATATATTTAAACTTAATAGTTACATTTTAATGGGTATAGTTTTCATAACAGTGCAATTTAACAGATATATTTTTAGAGTCAAAATTTCAAATTTTAAATTTTAAATTTCAAATTCAAATTTTAAAAAATAAATAAAATCACCTTTAATTAAAAAAATAATTAAAAATTAAATCAATTAAAAAATTCAAATTAAATTACAAAAATTAATTTAATTAAAAACTAATTTAATTAAAAATTAATTTAAATTCTAAATAACAATTAATTAAAATAGAAAAAACTCTTTAATTATAAAAATTAACTAAATAAATAAAATCACCCTAAATAAATAAATAAATAAATAAACTAAAATTTAAAAATTTAATTTAAATTACAAAAATTAATTTAATTTAAAAAATCAGTTTCAATTTTAAGTAAAATAAAAAAAAATTATTTTAGTACTGTCCATCAATTATATATATATATAGAAACATCTCTTTCCCCTTCCCCTTCCCCCCTTGGCTCCCTCCTGTTCGCCTTCCCTTGTGCCTCTCTCCCCTTCTTGTTTTTTTTCCAGCTCCTCCTTCCCCTTCCCCTTTCTCTGCGCGTCCTTTCCCTCAAGAAACACTGCGCGCCTCCCTCCATCGCAAACCTTCCTCCGCCCCTCCTCTTCCTTTCCCTCCACCGCCGCTGCAAGCTCTCTCCTCCACCACTGGCAGCACGGCGAAACTCCTCCAGATCTGCCATCTGAGCTTTTGTAAGTTTTCTTTTTCACAAAATCTCTGAAATCTCTGTATTTATATAGGATTTTTTTTTTAAATATAGCCGTTGGAATGGTAGCCATTGAACAGTAGAAATGGAGGTGGCCCAACCGTTCGGATGGCACCTCTCTTTTTTCTCTCTCCTGCGTTTGTAAACATGCCACCCCAAGAACTTGAATGGCATTTTGCAATCCTAGATGCCACACCCGTTGGAGTGGAAATTTTTGAATCTGGGGTGCCATTTCGGGAGTTATGGGGTTGGCACCCCAGATGACACTCCCCTTGGTGTTGCTCTTATATCCTATAATTTATAAACTTCATGGCTTACGGATATATGTTTGTAATTGCTACTTATTAGTTAAACTTATGAAAATACATGCTTCTCAGTGAGTTTAGTTTGTAAAATATATATAGTGTTAATTTTGCATGCTATGTTACCTCTCAATACAATGAGAGGAATCAAAACTGAGATAACAGTATATACTTGTGTTTACAACAAAAGATTAAAAAAAAATTAAATTATTTTCAAATTAAAAAAAGTCTCTTAAATAAGTTTTATAAAATAAAATATCATTTTTTTTTTGTGAAACCGAAAAGAGTTTTATATAAAAAAATGTTTTAGTATAGTGTTATAAAAAATGGTGTTTTAGAGATAAACATTGTTTCAGCTATAAACAGTAACAAAAATGAATATAATAAAGAATTCAAAGATAAGAAATCACATTTTAACTTGTAACGGTTTGAAATATACAAAACCAATCTTTATTAATATTAAGGATAAATTATACTGACTTTTTCCTGAGATTTTTGATAATTATACTAACTTCTCTTACTTTACATAATAATATACATATAATCCTCTCCAGTCAAATTTTTTCTTTAAAATGACAAAATTATCTCTTTTATTTATTTATTTAGTATTTTTTTAATTTGTCAAGTTTTTCTAACTTATTTTAAAAGTTTTATCATTATTCTATAAAAAAATAAATTTAAGGTAAATAATTTTTTTATATAAAAATATATTTAAAATTTTTATCAATATTTATTTGAAAAATAAAAAAATTGGTTAAAAAATAAAAAATAAAAAAAATAATTTTGTCATTTGAAAAAACAATTTGACTAGAAAGAGGTTTTTATATATTGTTATGTAAATTAAGAAAAGTCAGTGTAATTTCAGAAATAAAAAAAGATCAGTATAATTGTCAGAAACTTAAAAAAAAATCAGAAGAGAATAATGTAATTTATTCTAATATTAATTGTTAACATAAACAAAGTAAATAAGTGACTGGTAGTTACGAAAATTTAAGACTCAATTTGCAGAGAACTCGTGTTTTGAGTAGTGGCCACAGGGGTGCATATAAGTCTTGTAAACAACCTGATTATTGCTTGTACATGATTATTTTTTTTTCCGAAGAATTTCATTGGTTGGTGAATAGTCTTTAATAAATAAATATATATATAAAAAAATAGAATCTTTGTTAGATACTTATATAAATATTATATGTGTGTGTGTGTGTCAATTTTTTTTAAACTTTTATTTTTAAACTTTCTTAATATTTATAGTTGGACCAGCTTCACGCAGACGCACAGTTATGACGGACCCATCGACCCCTTCTCTCTCATCTGTAGGGTCGACCGATCCTGTCGTCGATGGTATGCATAGTTCCCTTTTTATTAATGATTACATAAATATGGTACTAATTGTTTCGATTTCATTTTTTCTAAAGCTTCGGCCACCACCTCTAGACGAGGGCGCGGTAGGTCGAAGAACTGGAGTTTGCAGGTTCAGATGGAGGCAGTAGAGGGCGCGCGACTTTGGATTAAGCTACCTCTGGGCTTGCTGAAGCCCGTTGGTGGGTGGGCACAGCAGTTCACCATTGAGGTCAAGATCATTTGTCGACTACGCGCCCCATTTCATATTAGTGACTAGAGTCACATCACTAACGAGGAGCGACGGGATATTCATGCACATATCCTGATATGTCTGTTATTATTGTATTCAATTAAATTTTAACATATCTAATGCCATAATGTTTTGACAATGAGATGCTTTACAGGAGAAGTTTGACATCGATCTCCACCTGCCTCATGTTACGAAGGTAGTGGATCGTTACTTGGGAACCCGTTTCAGGGACTATCGACATAGGCTCCACATGCACTACGAGGCGGAGGTGGCAGCCGGTGGAGAGCCTCGCGACAGACCCTATAGGGGGGTGACGGTAGAGGATTGGATGTTACTATGCGACCGGTTCGCTAGTAATGCATTCCAGGTAAAAATTGTCAAAATTACTTTTGTTGTATGATAAGTCATTGTCATTTATATTAACCTTCTTTGTTTTGGCCAAGTGTAGGAACTTAGTAAGAAAAATAGCGAGAGCAGAAGCAAGCAAAAGGTGACCCACTGTATTGGATCACGTTCTTTTGTTAGGTATAGGCATGAGATGGTAAGTTAATAAATGTATCAATTGCTTATTGTATAATGTATTCATGAAATCAATCTTCACGAGCTACTATTTATTTGTTGCAGCGAGACCAGGAGATGGTGCACCACCCAGCCCCATTGAGTTGTGGCACATGATGCACTACAATTTCGAAAAGGGTTGGACTTGGCTCGAAGCTCAGCGACTTTATGTAAGTTGGAAAAGATTTATATACCACTATTACTAATTTAATATTAATCTAAAATGTTTAAAAGTAGTAACATATATTTATATTTTTATAGGAGGAGATGGTCGAGCTGCGTGTTCAGCCGACCCTTGAGGGTGAGCATCCGCTGACCGATGACCAGATACGGGAGACTGTTCTGGGCAAGAGGCGCGGATATGTGTTTGGCTTAAGGAGTGGGATGGAGCTGACGACATCGTCCTCTATTGTCGAGAGCGATTCTAGGTTTCACGAAGCCACCCAGAGAGCTGAGGCAGTTGAGAGATTGAATGCAGGGATGAAGGTTGAGATGATAGAGCTCAAGGAACGCCAGACCCAGCTAGAGGCTCTTGTGCAGACAATCCTCAGCCAGTAGGGAGGCTTTGTTCAGCCTTAGTAAGTTTTAAAATTATATACTTTGGTACATTTATTATTTATAGAAAATGTTACCTAAAAAAAAAAAAAAAGATTTTGACCTAATGGCCTACAAATTGCATGACATTTCACATATGAAAATAGACTTGCACGAACTTATTTAATTTCATAGGGATGCAAGTTTCAGCTCCAAAAAGGCCCATTTTAGAGTTTTGACAAACCAAAATACTAGGATATTGGCCTAACTACATCGAAAACCCATCACACACCTCACAAATGATAAAATAGACTTGCATGAACTTACGACACTCGGTTCGAATGCCCGGTTTGAAACTTATGCAAGTTTCAGCTCTAAAAAGGCCCATTTTAAGGTTTTGACCAACCAAAATGCCGGATATCGGCCTAACTATACCGACACCCATCACACACCTCAAAAATGATAAAATAGACTTGCACAAACTTACGGCACTCGGCTCGGATCACCGGTTTGAAACTTATGCAAGTTTTTGCTCCAAAAAGGCCCATTTTGGCGTTTTGACGGACCTAAACACCGGATATCAACCAAACGAGCCTAAAACCCCCATCAAAAACCTCAGACATGATAAAATAGACTTTCACAAACTTACGGCACTCGGTTCGGATCAATGGTTTGAAACTTATGCAAGTTTTTGCTCCGAAAAGGCCTATTTTGGGGTTTTGAAGGACCAAAATGCCGGATATCGGCATAACTATCCCGAAACCCCATCACACACCTCAAAAATGAAAAAATAGACTACCACAAACTTATGGCAATCAGTTCGGATCAGTGGTTTGCAACTTATGCTACTTTATGCCGTTCTTACTATTTATGCATGCAAAAAAAAACTATTCACATTCAATGTTCATATATATTTAATAATTGTTCTAATATATATCATTTGATCTTTATTTCAGATTGATAGAGATTATTGCACCGCCGTCTTTATGTTTTGTGTCAGAACTTGTTATTTTTATTTGTTATTTTTTTTTTCTTTTCAGGGACATCTGTAGTTACATTTTTTGAGAAAATTTTTTATTTTTCTATTTATTGTTAAATTGTACTTTTACAAATGTACATAATTAGTATAATATATATATATATATGAATGTATTTTTCTTTCTTAATATATTTATTTCAAAATGCTTAGATTTTATTGTATATCAGGATGATTGATACAGGTTTAAACAGTAATAAAACAAAGCAAATATGGTTTAAAAAAAAAAAAAAACTTTTAGCAGCGCACACAAATGCTTCGTTAAAAGTAAAGAAATAAATTTATAGCGACGCTTTACATGCGTCGCTAAAGGTTACAATTAGCGATGCACACTCTATGCGTCGCTAAAAGCTACTATTAACGATGCACAGAGTGTGCGTCGCTAAAAGCTACCATTAGCGACACTCAGAGTGTGCGTCGCTAATTGTAACCTTTAGCGACGCATGTTGCGTTCATGTATATTATTTGTGACGCACCAGCCCAATTATTAGCGACACACTGTGGGCGTTGCTAATAGTTACCTTTAGCGACGCAAAGGGATGTGTGCGTCACTAATACTATTAGCGACACGACTATTTACGACGTCTTTAGCGACGGCCCTTTGTGCGTCGCAAAAGCTCTTTAGCGACGCATTTTGCCACTATTAGCGACGCACGTGTGCGTCACAAATAGTGTCTTTTCCTGTAATGAATATAGATTGTGCATTCGCGAATGGGATAGGACCACCTTACCTTTTAGAGAGAAGTTGAAGGTGATAGGATTCATGTTTTATATTTATAATGAGTATCATTTTTTACTTATATTAGGTAGACGAAAATGGATAAGAGTTGGATGGACTTGAGGGGCAGGCATTTGTCAGGGTATGTGAAGGGGATCAAAGACTTTATTGAGTTTGCCTTGGTAAGTTTTTAAAATTATTTACTTTGGTGGATTTATTATTTATAGAAAATGTTACGTAAAAAAAAAATAGAGTTGCACGAACTTATTTAATTTCATTGGTTCGAATGACCGTTAAAAACTTATGTAACTTTTCACTTCAAAAAGGACTATTTTGGGGTTTTGACTGACCAAAACACTAGATATCAGCCTAACTACCCTGAAACCCCATCACACACCTCAGAAATGATAAAATAGACTTTCATGAACTTACGACACTCGGTTCGGATGCCCGGTCTGAAACTTTTGCAAGTTTCTGCTCCAAAAAGGCTCATTTTGGGGTTTTGACGGACCAAAACACCGGATATCAGCCTAACTACCCTGAAACCCTATCACACACCTCAAAAATGATAAAATAGACTTGCACGAACTTACGACACTCGGTTCGAATCACTGGTCAGAAACTTTTGCAAGTTTCTGTTCCAAAAAGTCTCATTTTGGGGTTTTGACGGACCAAAATGCCGAATATCGACCAATCGACCCCGAAACCCCTTCACACACCTCAAAAATGATAAAATAGACTTGCACAAACTTACGACACTCGGTTCGGATCACCGATTTGAAACTTATGCAAATTGCTGCTCTAAAAAGGCCCATTTTGGGGTTTTGACAGACCAAAATGCCGGATATCGGCCTACCGACCCCGAAACCCCATCACACACCTCCCAAATAATAAAATAGACTTGCAAAAACTTACAGCACTCAGTTTGGATCACCGGTCAGAAACTTTTGCAAGTTTTTGCTCCAAAAAGGCCAATTTTTGGGGTTTTGACGGACCAAAATACTGGATATTGGTCTACCGACCCCAAAAATCCATCACACACCTCCCAAATGATAAAATAGACTTGCACGAACTTACGGCGCTCAGTTCAGATCACCGGTCAGAAACTTTTGTAAGTTTCTACTCCAAAAGGCCCATTTTTGAGTTTTGACGGACCAAAATGCCGGATATCAGCCTACCAACCCCGAAACCCCATCAAAAACCTCCCAAATAATAAAATAGACTTGCAAAAACTTATGGCACTCGGTTCGGATCACCGATCAGAAACTTTTACAAGTTTTTGCTCCAAAAAGGCCCATTTTGGGGTTTTGACAGAACAAAATATCGGATATTGGCCTACCGACCCTAAAACCCCATCAACACCTCCCAAATGATAAAATAAACTTGCATAAACTTACGGCACTCGGTTTGGATCACCGGTCAGAAACTTTTGGAAGTTTCTGCTCCAAAAAGGCCTATTTTTGAGTTTTGACGGACCAAAATGTCGGATATTGACCTACCGACCCCGAAACCCCATCACACACCTCCCAAATGATAAAATGGACTTGCACAAACTTACGGCACTCGGTTCGGATTACCAGTTAGAAACGTTTGCAAGTTTTTGCTCCAAAAAGGCCCATTTTGAGGTTTTAACGGACCAAAATGCCGGATATCCGCCTACTGACCCCGAAACCCCATCACACACCTCCCAAATGATAAAATTGACTTGCATAAATTTATGGCACTCGGTTTGGATCACCGGTTAGAAACTTTTGCAAGTGGTATGGACTGGTTGACTACAAACCACGCTACTATAGATTGTGTGACCAAGCGAGTGCTGATTCAGAACCCCAGATTTCCGACCTTTGAGTTTCAGATAACAGACTACCCTATTTTGTTTCTGCTATACAGGTTAGGCGTCTGCTTCGTAAGGGATGCCATGGTTTCTTATGTAGTATTTTGGACAATGAGTCACAACAGCCTGTGTTAGAGCAGATTCTCATTGCTAGGGAATTCCCTGAGGTGTTTTTAGACGATCTTTCAAGGATGCCTGTAGACAGAGAGATTGAGTTTAGCATCGACGTACTGCTAGGCACTGCACCTATATCCAAGACACCCTACAGAATGGCCCCAACAGAGCTGAAAGAGTTAAAACTTTAGCTACAGGAATTGCTTGACAAGGGTTTCATACGACCCAGTTCATCGCCATGGGGTGCACATGTACTATTTGTCAAGAAGAGGGATAAGACCATGAGGCTATGTATTGATTATAGTGAATTGAACAAGGTCACCACTAAGAGCAAGTATCCACTGTCCAAGGTAGATGATCTATTCGACCAGCTAAAGGGGGCTCAGATGTTCTCAAAGATTGACTTGAGGTTGGGTTATCACCAGTTGAAAGTTAGACCCACAGACATTCAAAAGAAAGCATTCAGGACCCAGTATGGACATTATGAGTTTTTGGTTATGCGTTTTGGAGTGACTAATGCCCCTAGCCGCATTCATGGATTTAATGAACAAGGGTGTTCAAGCCGTACTTAGATGACTTCGTAATCGTATTCATTGATGACATTTTGGTGTATTCTAAGAACCAGGAAGAACACGAGGTGCATTTGAGGAAAGTACTACAGAAGCTATGGGAGCAGAAGCTATATGCTAAATTAAAGAAGTGTGAATTCTGGCTCCCGAGCATTTCCTTCTTAGGGCATGTGGTCAGTAAAGACGGGATCTCCGTAGACCCCCAAAAGATAGAAGCTATTACCAGTTGGCCCCGGCCGACTACTATCACAAAGGTTCGCAGTTTTATGAGTTTAGCTGGCTACTATAGGAGATTTGTCAAGGATTTCTCCAAGATAGCTACGCTAATCACCTAGTTGACTAGTAAGAATGTTCCATTCATCTAGACTGAGGAGAGGGAGCAAAGTTTCCAAGAGTTGAAAAACCGATTGGTTACAGCTCCAATCCTAACAGTACCAGATGGGACAGAGGTTTTGTGATCTATACTGATGCCTCACACAAAGGCTTGGGGTGTGTTCTGATGTAACAAGAAAAGGTGGTGGCTTATGCTTCACGGCAACTGAGGCCACATGAGAAGAATTATGCAACTCACGACCTCGAGCTTGCAGCTATTGTCTTTGCACTGAAAATCTGGAAGCATTATCTGTATGGAGCTACATGTGAGATTTTCACTAATCACAAGAGTCTTAAGTACTTGTTTGCACAGAAGGAGCTCAATATGCACCAACGACGTTGGTTAGAGTTGATCAATGACTACGAGCTTAGTATACAATACCATCCAAGGAAGGCGAATGTAGTGACTGATGCTCTTAACAGGAAGTCATCAGGGAGTCTTGCTTATTTTTTGACTACACAGGAAGAGCTGCTACAGGACTTAGAAGCAATGAAGGTTAAGGTGATCCTGCCAGGTTCTAAGGAAATTTGTGCTAACGTCACAATCGATCTTACGATTGTTGACAAGATCAGGGAATTGCAAGCTCACGACGAAAAGTTAGTTAAGCTTCGCCAAGAGGCTGAGACTGGAGGGATACATATTTCACTATACGAGATGGGGTGTTGTATTATCATGATAGGATCTGCGTGCTAGATGTACCTGAGATTAGGAAGGAGATTCTTGATGAGGCACACAGTTCTAGATTTTTCATCCACCCGGGAAATACAAAGATGTACCATAATATGAGGAACACTTACTGGTGGTCAGGGATGAAGAAGGATATAGCTGAGCATATTGGACGATGTATGGAGTGCCAGTGGATCAAGGTTGAGCACCAGAAGCCAATAGGACTTCTACAGTCACTTCTAATACCAAAGTGGAAATGAGAGCATATCACGATGGATTTTGTATCAAGGTTGCCTAAGACGTCACATGGGAATGATTCTGTATGGGTGATCGTCGATAGATTAACAAAGACAGCCAATTTTCTTGCGACTAAGACAACTCAAACTTTAGAACGACTAGCCATGTTGTATATCAAGGAGATCATTCGATTACATGGAGTTTCAGTATCCATTGTATCCAACCGAGATCCACGATTTGTGTCTAAGTTCTAGAGGAGTCTACAGAAGGCTATGGGTATCGAGTTGAGTCTTAGCACTACATACCACCCCGAGACAGATGGATAGTTTGAGAGGACGATACAGGCATTGGAGGACCTACTACAATTCTGTGTCATGGGTTTCAAGGGAAGTTGGGAGGATTAACTGCCATTAGTAGAGTTCACGTACAATAACAGCTACCAATCTAGTATCGATATGGCACCGTATGAGGCACTATATGGTAGGCCTGTGGCAATGTGCGTCGCTAAATCTAGCTAATAGTGGCAATGTGCGTCGCTAAATCTTTTTAGCGACGCACAAAGGGGCGTCGCTAAATTCGTCGCAAAAGGTCGTGTCGCTAATAGTATTGGCGACGCACACATTCTGAGCGTCGCTAATGGTAGCTTTTAGCAACGCACATTATGTGCGTCGCTAATGGTAGCCTTTAACGATGCACAATGTAGGCGTCACTAATGGTAACCTTTAGCGACGCATTATGTGCGTCGCTAATAGTCTATTGCATTCTTTAGCAATGAATGTAAAGCGTCACTATAAATTTATTTCTTTACTTTTAGCGACGCATGTGTGTGTGTCGCTAAAAGTTTTTTATTTTTTAAAAACAATATTTGCTTTGTTTTATTTGTTGTTTATTCCTATTTGAACCTCTATCAATCATCCTGATATACAATAAAATCCAAGCATTCTGAAATGAATATATTAAAAAAGAAAA
Organism: Nyssa sinensis; assembly: GCA_008638375.1. Lineage (NCBI taxonomy): Eukaryota > Viridiplantae > Streptophyta > Magnoliopsida > Cornales > Nyssaceae > Nyssa > Nyssa sinensis. Next base: position 45,392,915 of record CM018032.1, read on the forward strand.
ATACATTCATATATATATATATATATTATACTAATTATGTACATTTGGAAAAGTACAATTTAACAATAAATAGAAAAATAAAAAATTGTCTCAAAAAATGTAACTACGGATGTCCATGAAAAGAAAAAAATAAAAATAAAAATAACAAGTTTGGATGCAAAACATAAAGACGGCGGCGTAATAATCTCGATCAATCTGAAATAAAGATCAAATGATATATATTAGAACAATTATTAAATATATATGAACATAGAATGTGAATAGTTTTTTTTTTTTTGCATAAATAATAAGAACGGTATAAAGTAGCATAAGTTGCAAACCACTGATCCAAACTAATTGTTGTAAGTTTTTGGTAGTCTATTTTTTCATTTGTGAGGTGTGTGATGGGGTTTCGGGATAGTTAGGTCGATATCCAGCATTTTTGTCTGTCAAAACCCCAAAATGGGCCTTTCCGTAGTAAAAACTTGCATAAGTTTCAAACCGGGCATCCGAACCGAGTGTCGTAAGTTCGTGCAAGTCTATTTTATCATTTATGAGGTGTGTGATGGGGTTTCGGTGTAGTTAGGCCGATATTTAGCATTTTGGTTAGTCAAAATCCCAAAATGGGCCCTTTTAGAGCTGAAACTTGCACAAGTCTCAAATTGGTGATCCAAACCGAGTACCGTAAGTTCGTGCAAGTCTATTTTATCATTTTTGAGGTGTTTGCTGGGGTTTTGGTGTAGTTAGGTCGATATCCGGCATTTTGGTCCGTCAAAACCCCAAAATGGGCCTTTTTAAAGCTGAAACTTGCATAAGTTTCAAACCGGTGATCTGAATTGAGTGCCGTAAGTTTGTGCAAGTCTATTTTATCATTTTTGAGGTGTGTGATGGGGTTTCGGTATATTTAGGCCGATATTCGGGATTTTGGTATGTCAAAATCCCAAAATGGGTCTTTTTGGAGTTGAAACTTGCATAAGTTTCAAACCGGGCATCCGAACCGAGTGCTGTAAGTTCGTGCAAGTCTATTTTATAATTTGTGAAGTGTGTGATGGGGTTTCGGGGTAGTTAGGCTGATATCCGGCATTTTGGTCTGTCAAAACCCCAAATTAAGCATTTTAAGAGTGAAAAGTTGCATAAGTTTGAAACGGGAGATCCGAACGAAGTGCCATAAGTTCATACAAGTCTATTGTATAATTTTTGAGGTATGTGATGGGGTTTTAGGGTAGTTAGGCTGATAGCCGGTGTTTTGGTCCGTCAAAACCCTAAATGGGCCTCTTTGGAGCAGAAACTTACAAAAGTTTCAAATCGGGCATCCGAACTGAGTGCTGTAAGTTCGTGCAAGTCTATTTTATCATTTTGAGGTGTGTGATGGGGTTCAAGATCGGTAGGCTGATATCCAGCATTTTGGTCAATCAAAACCCTAAAAAGAGGCATTTTAGAGTGAAAAGTTACACAAGTTTGAAACCGGTGATCTGAACCTAGTGCTGTAAGTTTGTACAAGTATATTTTATCATTTTTGAGGTGTGTGATGGGGTTTTGGTGTAGTTAGGCCGATATCCGACATTTTGGTCTGTCAAAACCCCAAAATGGGCCTTTTTGGAGTTAAAACTTGCATAAGTTTCAAATCGGTGATCCAAACCGACTGCCGTAAGTTCGTGCAAGTCTATTTTATCATTTTTGAGGTGTGTGATGGGGGTGTAGTTAGGTCGATATCCGGTATTTTGGTCTTTCAAAATCCCAAAATGGGCCTTTTTGGAGCAGAAACTTGCAAAAGTTTCAAACTGGGCATCCGAACTGAGTGCCGTAAGTTTGTGCAAGTCTATTTTATCATTTTTGAGATGTGTGATGGGGTGTTAGGGTTAATAGGCTGATATCCGACATTTTGGTCTGTCAAAACCCTAACAAGAGGCATTTTAGAGCGAAAAGTTACATAAGTTTGAAACTGGTGATCCGAATCGAGTGCCGTAAGTTCTTGCAAGTATATTTCATTATTTTTGAGGTGTGTGATGGCATTTCAGTGTAGTTAGGCTGATATCCAGTGTTTTGGTCCTTCAAAACCCCAAAATGGGCTTTTTTGGAGCAGAAACTTGCAAAAGTTTCAAACCGGGCATCCGAACTGAGTGCCATAAGTTCGTGGATGTCTATTTTATCATTTTTGAGGTGTTTGATGGGGTTTCAGTATAGTTAGGCTGATATCCGGCATTTTGGTCCATCAAAACCCCAAAATGGGCCTTTTTGGAGTTGAAACTTGCATAAGTTTCAAACCGGTGATCCGAACCGAGTTCCGTAAGTTTGTGCAAGTCTATTTTATCATTTTTGAGGTGTGTGATGGGGTTTCAATTTATTTAGGCTGATATCCGGTGTTTTGGTCTGTCAAAACTCCAAAATGGGCCTTTCTGAAGTAAAAACTTGTAAAAGTTTCAAACCGGGCATCCGAACTGAGTGCCGTAAGTTCGTGCAAGTCTATTTTATCATTTTTGATGTGTGTGATGGGGTTTTGGGGTCGGTAGGCTGATATCCAGCATTTTGGTTTGTCAAAACCCCAATAAGAGGCATTTTAAAGCGAAAAGTTACACAAGTTTGAAACCGATGATCCGAACCGAGTACCATAAGTTCGTGCAAGTCTATTTTATCATTTTTGAGGTGTGTGATGGGGTTTCGGTGTAGTTAGGCCGATATCCAGTGTTTAAGTTCGTCAAAACCCCAAAATGGGCCTTTTTGGAGCAGAAACTTACAAAAGTTTCAAACAGGGCATCCGAACTAAGTGTCGTAAGTTCGTGAAAGTCTATTTTATTATTTGTGAGGTGTGTGATGGGGTTTCGATGTAGTTAGGGCCAATGTCCAACATTTTGGTCCATCAAAACCCCAAAATGGGCCTTTTTGGAGCTAAAACTTGCATAAGTTTCAAACCAGTGATTCAAACCGAGGGCCGTAAGTTTGTGCAAGTCTATTTTATCATTTGTGAGGTGTGTGATGGGGTTTTGGTGTAGTTAGGCCGATATATCGACATTTTGGTCTGTCAAAACCCCAAAATGGGCCTTTTTGGATCTGAAATTTGCAAAAGTTTTTAGCAGTTATTTGAACTGATGAAATTAAATAAGTTCGTGCAACTATATATATATATATATTTTTTTTTTACGTAAAATTTTCTATAAATAATAAATCTATCAAAGTATAATTATTTTAAAAACTTACCAAGGCTGAACAAAGCCTCTCTGTTGGCTGAGCATCGTTTGCACAAGAGTCTCTAGCTGTGCCTGGCGCTCCTCGAGCGACGTCATCTTCTGCCGTAGCTCTACATTCTCTCGCGAAACTACCTCAGCTCTCTGGGTGGCCTCGTGAAACCTGGCATCGCTCTCAACGGTAGAGGATGATGCCGTCGGTGCCATCCCACTCCCTAAACCATGCACATAGCCGCGCCTTTTGCCCAAAACAGTCTCCCGTATCTGGTCATCGGTTGCAGATCTTGAACCTCGGCTGTCGGCTGAGCACGCAACTAGGCCATCTTCTCCTATAAAAACATAAATATATGTTAGTACTTTTATAACTTTAGATTAATATTAAATTAGTAATACTGTGGCATTTACATAAAAACTTACATAAAGCCGTTGTGCTTCAGGCCCAGTCCAACACTTCTTAGGGTTGTAGTGCGTCCTGTGCCACAAATTAATAGGGCTGGGTGGTGCACCGGTCTCTTGGTCTCGTTGGAGCAAATAAATAGTAGCTTCTGAAGATTGATTACATGAATAGATTATACAATAAGAACTTGATACATTTATTAACTTACCATATCATGCCTATACTGTACAAAAGAACGTGATCCACCATAGTGGGTCACCTTTCGCTTGCTTCTGCTCTCTCTATTTTTCCTGCTAAGTTCCTACATTTGGCCAAAACAAAGAAGGTTAGTATAAATGATAATGATTTATCAGACAACAAAAGTAATTTGACAATTTTTACGTAGAATGCATCACTAGCGAATCGGTCGTACAGTAACATCCAATCCTTCACCGTGACCCCCTTCTAAAGTCTGTCATAGGGCTCTCTATCGGCTGCCACTTCTGCCTCGTAGTGCATGTGGAGCCGGTGTCGATAGTCCTTGAAACGGACTCCCAAGTAACGATCCACTGCCTTCGCGACGTGAGGCAGGTGGTGATCGAAGTCAAACTTCTCCTGTAAAGCATGTCATTGTCAAAATATTACGACATTAGATATGTTAAAATTTAGTTCAACACAATAATAAAAGACATAACAGGATATACGCATGAATATCCCGTCGCTCCTCCTAAGTGACAAGACTCTAGTCACTAATATGGAGTGGGGCGCGTAGTCTGCAAATGATGCTAACCTCTGTGGTAAACTGCTTGTGCCCACCCACCAACGAGCTTCAGCAAGCCCTCAGGTAGCTCAATCCGAAGTCGCGAGCCCCCTACTGCCTCCATTTGAGCCTGCAAACTCCGATTCTTCGACCTACCCTGCTCTCATCCAAAGGTGGTAGCCGAAGCTTTAGAAAAAATAAAATTGAAACAATTAGTACCATATTTATATAATCATTAATACAAAGTAGAACTATGCATACCATCAATGGCAGGATTAGTCGACCTTGTAGAGGAAGGGGAAGGGGATAGGTCCAGCCGGGGTTGTGCATCTGCGTGAGCCTGGTCCTAACCATATCTAAAAAGAAAGTTTAAGAGTAAATTCCATTACATCATAAAAATTAAAATCCATTACATCATAAAATTGAATATCCATTACATCATAAAATTGACAATCTATTGCATCATAAAATTGAAAATCAATTACACTTGATGCTAACACATGTAACACCTATTACAATTATTCATCTGAGTTTGTATCATTATCTGTTCTTAAAATTTCTTCATTCTCAGTACAATACTCTAACAATGTATCATCATCAAAATCACTTTCCTCGTCATCATCATCATTAATGAAAGTTTCCTCATGAGGATCTAACTGTGTGGTATTGGTGAGGTCGGAAGCTACGACATGATCTGGTTCTACATCAGTGTCTAGAATGTTCAACTTAAAGGGTTAAACAATTAGGCAGAACTTGCCCTCCCCAAGACCAACCATAAAAAGAAAAAGAACACTCGTTAACACGTGACATGGTAGGTTATCTCTTCCATATCTGCAACAATAGCAACAATGATGAGAAGTTCTTGCATGAATCGAGTTCATGACTTAGTTCATGAAGTCCACTAATCACATATTCTTATTTGACAAGATGGTTCTTTTGTATCTTCTAAAATGTTTATATCTTGTTCAAATGGTATGATATTATAGGTTAATTTCATAGATTCAGTTCATGCTATATATAAAAGTAGGGTTTTTTTTTTTGTTTTACACTTTACTTTTATTATTATGACAAAAATAACATTTATACTTTTATTATTAATAAGAATAATTTCCTTTTAATTCCCATTTCCCAAGTAATGATTGACTAGCATTTTCCATCAAGAAATTAATATAAATGCAAAACACTTAGCATATATATATATATATATATATATATATATATATATATAAGAGAAGAAAGTTGTAAGCCTATGTAGAGCTGATCAAGTCTCGTTTGAAGTTTGAACAAAGGACAGTTCAATAAAATCATACAGTAGGAGAACATAATAGAAAGTGGAAGAAAATAAACAAAATCTGCAACATATATGAACTGTAGAGAATATCATGGTTTTGTTTTGTCAAATGTCTCCAAATGGCCAAGAAATCATCCCTTTTAAGATGTCAAGTGCTAAAATATGAAATCAAGTTAATCAACCTATGCACATATGGATTTGTCCTTGTCAATCAAGTTGGAAAATACTAAAAAAACAACAAACCAACCAACGTTGGTGAGAAAAGTGAGATAGCGATTGGGTAAACAGGGGGAGAAAGGGACTGGGCAAGACAATCTGCCCACTTAAGATATTGCAAAATGAAAGTTGATCAGTCTATATTTTTAAACTTTAAATTTGATATCTTTTCAATTTTTTAAATATGATGACCATTTCATGAACAAAAAATTGATTTATTCATAATTAAACCTATATAATATGATAAGACCAGATTACTTAGTGCTACTAGTTGAAAAGTTACCTGAACTTCCACAACTGTTGAGGCTCTTAAGGAATCCAATATCAATTGAATGTTGTTTGTCAAATGCTGAACCTGCAAAAACATAGCCATAGAGCAAATTGATCTGTGCATGGACATTACCAATACTAAGATGAAAAACTGAGAAGTTGATCTAATTGTGATATGATAAACATGTATTAACGAACAATTATAAGCATGGCATATTTTAAGAGAAATGCAACCCAAAGGTAACTAGGATGACAATACTTCTAAGGGTTAGGGTTTACACAACTCATTAAGGCAGAGGCACACATAAATAAACTCCTACATGAACCATAGAAAAGAAAGCAAGGTTATAGGCTTCTCAAGTCAAGATTTCTTAACATCATTTAGCACTTAAGGAACAAAAAGCAAGGTTGGTATGTAGTAGTATCGACATGTCAGGGAATTGGCAAATATCAATAATGGAGCAATGGTGTTTCATTTTATACAAAGAAAAGTGATGATTTTTTTTTTTCTTAAGAAGTACAAAGAGATGAGATCTTGTAGCAGAATTCAAATTCTCTATTTCTTTGCTACTTAAATTCAGCAGTGCATCTACTTAATTTCCTGTTAACACTAAATTAACCAGATGGCTGTCAATTTGCCAAAAGGATTTCTGGCCTCTTAATCTTTGGGTGAGATGCACCTCAGACAGGATTGGTATGATTTCTGCCCCTAATACCATTTTTCTCATCTAACAAACAGATCCCAAATAGGAAATGTATTGAAACTTTCAAGTCCAACATTCAATTCTGTATGCAAAAACTAAAGAATAAATATAAACATCCCATTTCACCAATTATACCAAAACCCATTCCCAAGAACTAGTTCATACATGTGATGAAATAAAAAAAAGTAAAGCAAAGCCCCATGTACCACATATTACTAGATAAAGCACCTTACAGAAATAAAATTCATGCAGTATATCTCAAATAATTGGGAACTGGAATTAAGAAAAATCCATGACAAATTACACTCAACCACCCATTTAGGACAATGACCTTGGACCATACAATAATTTCTCATTTAGCAGGTACCACAGCCCTAAGAAACATAACTGTAATTGACTTAAGCTAGCATATCTGATTGAAATTGTCTATTGGTCCTGTACAAGTACAGAAATGCAGCAGGATATCAACAGAACATGAAAGAACCTGGCACTGACTTGATTCAGCAAATGTCCATAACAAGAACACAGCATAATTACCCATTGACCAACTCAAATCAACGCAACAGGCCTTAATCCCAATATTAATTACCAATCAACTACACATTATTCAAGGGTTATGGTGCATTTGGGATACAAGTGATGAAACAAGCTCAACCATCAGAGGCTTAAAAATAGATTTAAAGAGATTTCCTCCATCTTAACACGTTATATAATTAAGTTTTTTAATGACAGGTAATAACCCCACATTTTTTCTCCTGTTATTTCAAGTGTTATCATTCAAACAAACCGTAAAGCTTAATATAGGAATTGCTTCACAAGAACATAAATGTTTGGCCTTCTAAGGCAACTGATTAAATTGAAAGAATTAACTAATTAGACAAGATCTATAAGAAACCCATTTATTGCTAGTCAGTCCGTAATGGCATGCCAAATGAGATCTTATTTTTCCTCTACACAATTTTCAGGACAAATTTTTGGCATAAGAAAATAACTGATTTTTGACATTCACTCACAATAACTTCCCAAGATTTAAAACCATGGCAACAAGAGCCTTATAAATTTAAGAAGCCTATTTAAATAGAGAGATAGTATTATTCCACTAAAAGCCACTAATTATGTTAACACTTACCTCTCCAGAACTAACAGTGATGATATGAGGTGTGAAATTAGCACCAACAGAGCATGAAACCCAATCACCTACAAGAAAACATTGAAGATCAGCAACTGTGATATAAAACTTGCCCACTTGTGCAAACGTAAACAACTGAAACATACCATAAACTTAATTAGAGAGATAAATCCAAGGAATTTTAGAATACTAAGTTTCCCTTTATTTTTTTTTTTTTTTTGTGATAATGGCATGCTAAAGGCCCTTGAATAATAGCAAGCGACAGTGCATGAAGAGTGGAGGAGATATAGCGCTCGAATGGAGGAGATAAACCTACTTTCAAATGATGATTTTACCCGTCGCCGGAATCGTGGGTCAAGATTGAGTGACAGAGAGTGAGAGTGAGAAAAATTTAGGGAAAGAAGAGAGAAGAAGAACAAATTACTGTGGCGGCGTTGGTAAGAAAGTGGGTGAGGTTTTTTGCAACGCCCACTGGGCGTCGTTGATAATGTCATGTGCGTCACCAAATATAGTCCAACATGACGTCGTTTGACTAAGAAGATTATTAGCGACGGACACATGTGCATCGCTAATAATCTATTTCTCGTCGCCAATACTTGCAGGCCAATTTTTTTGGGCGGGAAAGAGCTTTTTCCCTCCTTCTAGCAATGCACAACATGTACGTCGCTAATAGTGGCTTTTAGCGACCCACATGTGTGCGTCGCTAAAAACTTTGTTTCTTGTAGTGACAGATCATAGACCGACAAGAGAAAGTTCTACAAAACAAGACCATTCTACTGGTGAAGGTATTATGGAGGAATTCTCGGCTTGAGGAAGCCACTTGGGAACGAGTGGATGAAATGCGTGCTCAGTATCCTCATCTATTTGCACCTTGATTTAGTCAAGTTTGGGGAACTAAACTTATTTAAAGGGGGAGAAAATGTAATACCCTGACCCAAGTTGTAGCCGAGCGAGCCATGTAAACCCGAGTTGATAGGGCTTTATGTTATAATATCGAATGAAATGAACGATTTTGGAATCTCAATAGTTTGAATGTATTGATGATGTCGAGCGATGGCCAAGCAAGCCACGAACGAATATCGAAATGAAATGAAATAAAATGAAATAAAAATAATAAATAAATAAAAATAAAAATCATGATATATATATATATGGAATGTAAATATATATATATATGTATATCAGTAAGTATATATCGATATATATAGGAGGTGGGTTATAGATATAGTAAGTGCATGAAAGAGGGGAGGGGTTACAAGAGAAGAAAAGAAACTGAAGGAAGAAAAAAAAAAACTGAAACGGAAGTGAAGGGGCATAGGGTGAGATAAAACCCATGCGTTGGGTTGATAAAAAAAGAAAGAAGAACTAGAAGGAAGCAGCAACTAAGAAGGGTTCGAGTTTCAGAAGAGAACAAGGAGGAGAGAAGGAGAAGAGCATGAAGAAAAAGAGAGGAGAAGAACAGTCGCAGAAGGTAAAATTTAAATTTTTGTTCTCTATATTTTTTTATTTTTTTTTGCTTTTATTTAGAATTGCCCAAAGCTTGTTTTTTATCGTAGAATATTGTTCTAGGGAGAAAAATATGAATTTAGGAAGAAACCGCGAAGGAAATGGTTGAGAAATAGGGTAGATATCATGCATGATCGGAAAATTTAACGAAAATTTTTGGGTTGTTTTGATCTGTTTTAAATGCCTAAAATCATGTTAGAATGCATTAAATATGCTTTAGAATCAATTAGAAATGAAAAGGAGCGAAAAATTGCAAGAAAAATGAAGAAACCTGGTGTGGTTTTCCGGTCACCGACACCGGAAAGGGTGACGAGAGACAACCGAAAAGTCACGTGAGGGCCCCTGTTGGTCAGGTTGGGCGGACCGGGTTAGGCCTCTGGTCGAGTCGAAACCTGCCCAGGCCCAGTGATGACCCACCACTGTTGAAAGGTCTTTTGGTTTTATTTAAAAAAAGGGGGGGTGGGAAGGTGTTGAGGGGATTCGAACTTGGGTGTGCAAGGGTTGAAAGCCTTATGCCCACTAAGGCCACCACTGTGCCACAAGGGCACTTGTGTTCAAACGTGGAACTAATATATATATATATATATATATATATATATTATAGTTAAGTAATTAATTTAGTAAATTAATTAATTGTTATTTTAAATCTCGGTATCCAAATTTCGCAAATGAGTAGCTTAAATTTATTATTTTGGGTCTTCTGGACCCAATGGTGGGGTCCTTTTTATGAGACAGAGTCCCAAAAAATAAAGTACTTGTAGAGATGCTAAAATGACCAAAATGCCCCTGAGTCAAGTATAACTCAAACGGACTCCGATTAAACTAAATAAGTAGTGAATTTTTATTATTTCAAACCTTCTGGAATCAACGGTGAAATCTAATTTATGAAATTGGATCTCAAAAAATAGATACATGTAAAATGATAGTTTTGCCCTTTTCGGAATAGAAGTCCAAATTGAAAACCGTGAAAGCCTAAACTGACTTTCTTCGACATCCCGAACTCAATAATAGAGTCTAAATTAGTTAAAGAAATACTTAGAGTAACAAAGTATACAAACTGATGAATGATATTAGAACTGAGTCATGTTTATTGATATATAGGCAAGTCAAAAGGAAAGGAGAAAATTTCAGAGTATTAAAGTAGATCATACAAAGTAAAGGTAAGTAAACCCCTATCTCTTACATGTGGTCTTCCAAGCCACATTCCTTCTATTACTACCAAATTTTGTACTCTTTTACGAACCAACTGTTATTGCTCCACAATTGATATTGTTCTATCTTGTGGTCGTTATTGACTGCGATATCATGATTGTTGTGTTGTACTATGCCTTGAAAGGCCTATTGTTATATGTCTATTGCATGCTATTCTATGTCTATGCAGTTCTTATGGAATCACAAAAGAATCATGATTTAATTGAATGCCGGAATTGTGCTCAGTCACAATATCCATCCGATGCTATCTAAATATACTGATAGGACCTACGGGTCGAGTTTATGAACGCACATATGGCAATGATGGAATTTTTACGCATTGAATTTGATGGACATTTTTATATGTATTGAGGTTAAGGAGGGTATGCCAGGCCCCAAAAGAACCTTAGGATAATGCACAAAGCAAGGGCACATAGCTTGGTGCAACTAACCTCGTGATTTATGAAAATTTCCAATATGGGAAGTATGGAAAAAGATTCACCTTGAACTAGTTCCTTTGCCTTCTTAGCATCCAAGTCAAGTAAAGAGGACAGAGAAGAAGAATAACCACGCTGTACAGAAGGGATGATCAGTTTACCTTGAACTGTGACATAAAAAAGAGCACAAAACTCTTTAAAGGTGGGACATATTTCTTTTAAATGAAAGCGAAAGTAGCGGTCAACAGGATCCCAAAAGTGAGCACAAGCTTGCAACAAATGCCAGTCTACGGTAGCTTAGGCAAGAGAGAAAATAGCTTTCAATCTCAATGCCCCTAAGTTAATCTTCTCCAAGCCCGAGAGACAATACAGCTATGTACAGATTTGTTCATAAACAATGATCACATCCATACTTCCAGAAGACATTAGAACAGATAGGCAGAAAATACAGCAATGGAGCTGTCAAGAGGCTGAATATGATGAGTTAGGAGGTTTAGGGTTTGCAATATATCTTGAAATACTCACGAATCCATTTCCAAGTTGGCATAGGAGACTAATTTTTTCAAAAAAATGCACAAAAACATGTAACAGGCCGTGAAACTGCCCGAGACAGAGCACACTGCTGATTGGCACACAGGTGGAAGAAACCCCCATCTCTGTGTGTCGATCGGAACACAGGGAAATTTCAGGCCATTTTGCCAAGTTTTGCCTATTTTTGCTGTTTTCCTCCTATTTTGTCAATCTGAAACATGTCGGATACCAATTATTGTGCATTTTTGCTGATGATGGGCACATTCTTAAATAAAAGTACATGCATTGATCATTCATTGTTCAAAACAAAAAAAAAAAAAAAAAAAAAAAATCAAAAAACAAGAAAATCAAAAAATGACAATTTGTTCATAAAAAAAGTGTTCATCGAAAAAGATAAGTGTTATCTAACGACGCCCTTGTCGTCCTCCCTCTTTTCGTCGAGACTGACGGGGAGGAGCCTCCTTCTCTACAGTATCCTCACTCTCGCTCTCCACCATCTGTCTCAACGTTCTACTAGGCCTAGCCAGCTAAGAACGAGAACTACTCGGTTGACTCCCGCCTTTCTTCTTTGGCTCTCCTCCTTGCCTCCCGCCAACCTTATTGATCAGGAACCCCAAATGCCCGAAATAGAAGTAATTGAGATAGATGATTCTATTGAAAACTTGCATGACTTTTCAACAAGGAAGAAGGAACAAATTGAGAAAGATGTCTCCGTCAAAATCTTGAATGATTTTCAAACACACGAGACAAAAACAGATGCTACCCCATCTTGTGCAATGATGATAAACAATCTAACATGTAAAGCCGACAACACTACCAATAAGGAGACATTGTTTTCAGATTTTCAATCTAGAGGCATTCCAATGAATGAGGTGAAACTTGCAAAGTCAAATGCAGACGGGAACACACATTATTTGACAAGAGAAATTAAAAGTAAGCAGCTTTACTTTTGTTGTTATTATTGTAATAATTGTTTGTTTTTGGGCTAAATTAAGGAGATATTGTCATGTTTTATTTGGTGTTCTCATTATTTTAATCACATGTGCCATTAATTATAAATTATCTTGATTTTCCTGCAGAAAAATGCAGCGGATGCATGGCCAACACAGCTAAAAACCTGCAACTTAAGGCTCCTAAAAGAAGGAAATTAGCGATGGACAATGATAAAGTTAGAACACTTCAAAAAGCAAATGCTTTTAAATCTGAAAATCCTTTCTTCGTGGTTTTTATGCAGCCATCTTATGTTTCAACCAGATTTAATTTGGTAAGCTATCAACTGAAATTCTGTTGATGATCATAGATTTCGTGTTGTCTTCATTAAGTGTATAATATACCTTGGTTAGAAGAGAAACTTTAGGAAGACACGTTCATTAAGATAGAAATTTGGAAACTCTCATATCTCATATTGGTTGAACCTTTTTCTTTTAATGGAGTTCAAGAAAAATATAATTTTTTATAAATATTTTTGCAGAATATACCATTACTGTTTGCCCATAAATATTTTAATGATAAGCAGAACATCATACTTTGTGTTTCAAGGTGGGAGAAAATGGTCTGTTAAATGCATTCTTGGAACAATCAATGCAAAACTCTATGATGGTTGGAGATCATTTGTGCTGGATAATAATTTGAAAGTAGGTGATGTTTGTGTTTTTGAACTGCTTATGGGCATTGAACCTTCGCTGAAAGTATCATATTTCGATCAGATGAAGAAGCAAAGTGCTGTCTACCGCTGGACCTATCTAACTTAAAAGATTAGTGCTCCCCATGTGCTTGTTGATGAGACTAAGGCCAAAAAATATAGCATTGGTGACCAAATGGAGCTTAACAGTAAATCCTGCTTCATGAAGCCCTCTCTTTCTCTTTCTTTCTCTCTCTCTCTCTCTCTCTCTCTCTCTCTCTCTCTCTCTCTCTCTGTGAAGTTCATATAGCTACGTATTTTGGTATGTTTCTAACTAGTGTTCTTGCGAAATTATTGTTGTCTTGAGGTTTCAACTCTGTCACAATGAACTAAGACAATACATATTGTAGTTGTATGATGATTAAAGCATTATATGTTGGTGTAAATTTTGATATATTCTTGTGGTTTCAACTGATGTCGTCAGTCATGAAGTTCTCAAGTTCAATGCTGAACTAATGTTTTAAAACCCGGACCGGACCGGTTGGTTCAACCGATTGAACCGTCGACCGGTCCACAAAATGGTCCGATTTAACCCATAAACCCTGTTTTAAGTTCAAAACTGTTCTAAAAATAGAAAATTGGTAAAACCGAACGGGTCAACCGGTTCTTGGCTGCATTTTTTTTTTTTTTGGTATATTCAAAATCTCAAATTTCATGCAATTTTTTAACTGAATTTTGGCTAAGTTGAGTTAGTATTAGGCTGAATTTACTTTGGATTGTATTTAAAATTTTAAACCCTTGAAGTTTGAAACTCCAGTATTATATATTTGTATCATGTGGTATTTTATTTTATTTTATGCATGATTATTAGTGTTTATATATATTTTTTTTCATGTAGTTGGAGACTAAATTATTGGATTATACTTGGATTAGATGTCAAAATGATTTTTGTTATGGTTCTTGTGATTATGGAAGAATGGCAATGAAGTTTTAACTTTCAATATTGTAATAAAATATGTCTACTATACTTTTTTCAATTTTTTCTTGAAGTTTTACATATTAAGAAAATTCATATTTTGTAATTTTTTTTATATAATTTTTAGTAAATTTTGTATAATTTTTTTAATTTAAAATATCAATAATATGTATTATTAAATTAATTAATTACATAATTATGACATCACGATTTGATTCTGGTTGACCCGACGGTTGAACCGATAACCTGTAACCTAGACATTTTTCCGGTTCGATGAACGGTCTGAGTCTGAAAACATTGTGCTGAACAAAAGCTAATGAATAGGATGAAGTTTGTTAATACATAGTTTTGTGCTTTAAAACAAGGCTAGTTTCCTATAGCTGAAAGAGAAAAATCATAGTATTTTTCCAGTTGTATAGCCCTTTTATGAAGAGATTGTTCTAATACCCAATTTGCATATAGTTTTTGTTCTTGGTTTCTAGCAGCTTCATTCTTCTCAACTCCCACCTTTCGCAGATTGTTTTCTTTAACGTACATCATATTCCTACAACAGGAGGAAAACAACACCAATATTATTATGTACTAATCACCTACTTCTTGGTGAATCGAAGACATTGCACAACATTGTCAATTTTCACTTGGATGTAGGGGTGGGTTTCACAGATCCACCAGGAACAGGACGTGTTTATCTACTACCTATGTCTGAACTTCTTGGATAAGAAGTCTGTTAGGCTCCATGAGCGTGTTTAACCAATTACTCTTTTGATCCTGTCAATGATTTTCCATGACACAGTCAGTCAAGAGGATTGCCCAACGTTAAATTTAATTATTAGGATAAATTATATTGACTTCTTTTGAAATGTCGACCCTACAAAAAATAACTTTTACGATCAATCTCTTACGTATTTCATGAGAAGTCTTATGTGTATTTAGATGTACTTAAAAGAGAAGTGAATATGTCACGACTCGAACTCAAGTACCATGACCTAAAGGGTCATTTTAGACTCTAACTAGAAGGTTAAATCTAAGGAACTATCGTAGTTCAAACCTATTTAAGTCCACTGATCCATCTATTCATAGTAGATTTGCCTTTATAATATTATTCATTTAAGTTTCAAAATTGAATTAAATGAGAGTAGTTCTTTTCGTTTTCTTTTCTGACCTGAAGGTAATTGGATGTAAATTTATTAATTAATGAAATATAATGGTGTACAATGTATAATATTGAAGAATTGACTTTATTTGTCTATATACAAGTCCACTATAAGAATATAGGTACATTAGTGTCTCAATGTAAGGGTACAGTGAGCCATACGCTTCCTAAAACAAACAACTTTGATCAGGTGAACTTGTATATGACTGCTTGATGCTTCCTATGAATCTGTTACTATCGAATTCCTCTTACCTTTCACTAGATTCTGTACAGCCCAAAGGCCAGTACCTTCCTGTAACCCGGATATGATGGGTTGCAGAATGTAACAACAGTGAAAGTTTATGATAATAATAAATACAATAATAATAATAATAATAATTATAATAATTTTAGGCAAAAAAGAAAGAAAAAAGACTATAAAAGAAAATAAGAATACATTATTAAAAAAAAATGGATTTAGGCATATTAAATTAGCTATTTTTGAGCTAAAACTAAAGTGAGTCCCACAAACTAATTTTAGTGGGTCCACATGAGAATGTGTTTCTCTCCATGAGGAGATGAATATTATCTATTGGGCTGTTCAAAACCATTAAGGAGTGAATGAAAAATTGCTTCCAAACATCACAACTTGGAAATAGTAACAAAAGCTTTAAGCTTAAGAAAAAGCTTGTGTCCCACATAGCATGGGAACAAGACTTTTAAAGAGTATATATACACATATCTTGGAGTGGGGTTTGGGCCCCAAGGGGCACCCCAGTTTTGTGGAAGGGAGAGGACCTAGCACATGCTTGGTTCACCAGACGCACACGTCGCTGCCAGGCCGGGCTCGAGTTTTGGGTTCTAGGCTTGTTGTGTATATATCTTTTTAGAGAAAATTTATTTAAAATTTTTCCAAAACTGAAATGCAGTTGTTTTGAACATACTATTTAAGTTACCGTTGGGAGTCCAAAACGCTGTTGTTTTGGAAGCGCTGTTTGACTGAATGGACAGTCTTCTCCACAGACGCGACTGTGTCTGTAGGACACGATCACAAGAATTCTGCATTCATTTCAATCAATTTCATTTTGCATTCATTTGCATATCATTTTGAGAGAGAGTTCTACATAGTTCTGGTTTGCAAGAACACATAGGAAGTGCTTGCCTTTGTGTTGTAGATCATTTTATCCTAGGGAGACATATTGCCAAGAACTCGAAGCAACACTGCAGAGGGCAATAAATTGTCTTAACGAAATTGTGTCCAACACAAGACTTGATCAGTTTCTATATTTGGAGAAGTTCCATTTCTGCTGATTCTTTATTCTGCAAACAGGTTCTGTTTAATTGCTTTTATTTCTGTTATGTTCTTCAATTTAATTATTGTTTCTATACTGATATATATATATATATATATATATATATATCTATAACAATCTTAAGACAATTTATATATATATATATATATCAGTTTTATTTTCTCAGTTCTGTCTTCCTGTTCTGAAATTCAGAACTAAAAAATCAGAAACTACAGATCTGAAATTCAGAATTGAAAAATCAGAAACTACAGATCTGAAATTCAAAACTGAAAAACCAGAAACTATAGATCTGAAATTCAGAACTGAAAAATCAAAAACTACAGATCTGAAATTCAGAACTGGAAAAACAGAAACTACAGACCTGTATTATAGACCTTAAACTTTAGTTCTGAAATTCAGAACTTGAAATAAAGAAATTTACAGACCTTCAAATTCAGTTCTGAAAATCAGAACTTGAAATACAGAAATTTACAGACCTTCAAATTCAGTTCTGAAATACAGAACTTAAAATTCAGTTATGAAATACAAAACTTAAAATTCAGAAACTAGCAGTTCTGTTTTACTCTTCTGAAATTCAGAACTTGAAACTACAGAACTTAAGATTCAGTTCAGTTCTAAAATTCAGAAAATACAGAACTTAAAATCAGTTTGTATATGTCAGTTCTGTTTTATTATTCTGGTTTATGCAGAAATATATTTACAGAATTTGCCTGCAATTACAGAATTTGATTTTGAAATATATTGACTAAATTTGAATATCCTGAATTGAAACAATAATGGCCACTGACAATACTCCTCCTCCTACTCCTACTGTGGTGCCTCCTCCAATGCCTGTTATGGCACCAATGATTGTGAGTCATGGAGAGAAGCCGAAAAAATTTAATGGGACAGATTTCAAGAGGTGGCAAAAAAAGATGTTGTTCTACTTGACCACTTTGAATTTGGCTCGTTTCCTTTGAGAGGATGCTCCCAGCATTAAAGGAAAATGAAACTGATAGGCAAGTGGTTGCCTGCTGTGGAAGCATGTTAATTTCTTGTGCCGCAACTATATCCTAAATGGCTTGGATAACACATTGTATAATTTGTATTGTGCCTTCAATACTGCAAGAGGATTGTAGGAATCCTTGGACAAGAAGTACAAGACTGAGGATGCAGGGCTCAAGAAGTTTGTAGTGGGAAAATTCCTAGACTACAAGATGCTTGATTCCAAGACTAGTTATCAGCCAAGTTCAAGATCTATAAGTGACTTTGCATGACATACATGCAGAAGGGATGTCTCTTATTGAATCCTTCCAAGTGGCTGCAATTATTGAAAAATTGCCACCCCTTATGGAAAGAATTCAAGAATTACCTAAAGCATAAGCAAAAGGAAATGAGACTTGAAGACTTGATAGTGAGGCTGAGAATCGAGGAAGACAACCTGTGCATTTGAAAAGAAGGCAAGCAAGGCCATTATGGAATCCAAGGCCAATGTTGTGGAACAAGGGTAGAGTTCTCACAATAATAAGAAGAGGAAGCATAATGGCAATGGTCCCAAGCAAGGTGTAAATACAAAGTTCCAAGGCAAGTGCTATGTGTGCAACAAATAAGGGCACCGTGCTAAGGACTGCCGTAGCCAGCAAGGACCAAGGAAACCCAAACAAGAAACGCCCTCAAGCCAATGTGACTGAAGTGGATGGCCTTTCAGACGATGTCTCAGACATGAACCTCTCAGCCGTAGTCTCCGAGGTGAACTTCATTGGCAGCAATACCACGGAATGGTGGGTGGACATAGGGGCTAATCATCATGTTTACTCAGACAAGAAGATGTTCTCTTCATATCATACCATAGATAATGGAGAACAACTCTTCATGTGTAACTCTTCTTCTTCCAAGGTTGAAGGTCAAGGGAAGGTGGTATTGAAGATGACATCGGGCAATGAACTTACTCTCAATGATGTGCTGCATGTGCCTAGAGATTCGAAAGAATCTAGTGTCTGGATCATTGTTGAGTAAGAAGGGTTTCAAATTGGTGTTTGTTGTAGACAAGTTTATCCTCACCAAAAATGGGATGTATGTGGGGGAAAGGGTATATGAGCAATGGGCTCTTCAAAATGAATGTAATGACCTATTGTTCCTCCTACTAAGACTATTAATAATAAGAACACATCTTTTGCTTATATGCTTGAGTCTTCAAATATGTGGCATGGTAGATTAGGACATGTTAATTATGATACATTGTGTAGATTAATTAATATGGAATGTTTACCTAGATTGGAAATAGATCCAAATCATAAATGTGAGATTTATGTGGAATCTAAACTTACAAGAACTTCTTTTCAATCAATTGAAAGAAGTAGTGAGCCTCTAGAATTAATACATTCAGATTTTTGTGATATGAAATTTATTCAAACTAGAGGTGGTAAGAAATATTTTCTTACATTCATTGATGATTGCACAAGTTACTGTTATGTTTACTTATTGAGAAGTAAAGATGAGGCATTAGAAATGTTTAAACATTTCAAGAATAAGGTTGAAAACCAACTTGATAGAAAAATCACGGTGATAAGAAGTGATAGAGGTGGTGAATATGAAGCACCTTTTGGTGAATTCTGTTCTCAACATGGTATCATACACCAAACAACTGCACCCTATTCACCTCAACAAAATGGGGTTGCTGAACGTAAGAACAGAACTTTAAAAGAAATGATGAATGCATTACTATTAAGTTCTGGGCTACCTCAAAATTTGTGGGGGGAAGCAATTCTTTTCGCAAATTATATTCTCAACTGAATACCTCAGAAGAAAACCAATAAATCCCCTTATGAGTTGTGGAAAGGTCGAAGACCTTTTTACAAATACTTAAAAGTGTGGGGGTGTTTGGCTAAAGTGGTGGTACCTATACCTAAAAAGGTTAAAATAGGACCAAAGATAGTTGATTGTGTTTTCATTGGGTATGCTCATAATAGTAGTGCATATCGATTTCTGATTCACAAATCAGAAATTTTCGATATGCATGTTAATACTATTATCGAGTCAAGGAATGCATCTTTCTTTGAAAATGTATTTCCTTACAAATCAACACAGGATTCGAGCTCAAGCAAAAGAACTCATGATACTCACTACAAAAAATTGTAGTTTTTGTGGCGCACGGTATTTGCGACGCCACTAAAGCGTCGCTAAAAGGGTCCTTTTGCGACGCACAAGCGTGTGTCACTAAAAAAAGCACCAAAATGGTTTCCCGCGCAAAAAACAATTGGCAGGTAACCTATTGGTGATGCACCTTCACACATTAGCGACGCTTACATGCGTCGCGAATCATCAAACCTTTTAGCGACGAGCAGTCGAGTGTCGCTAATAGTAGTGAATAAGGAACGCTATCGTTTCAACGGATCATTAGCGATGGGCATTGTCTTATTAGCGACGCTCACTTGGGCGTCGCTAATAAGTCTTATAAAACTTTGCGCCGCCCCCTATTTTTTTTCTCTCTCTCTCTCTCTCTCGCTCTAGCTCTGTGTTTTTGATCGACTATCTCTCTTTCTCACTTTCTTTGCTTTTGATCCATTGGAGGCTATCTTTTGCATCAAACACATCGATTGACAAGGGGCAAAACATCAAGATTGTGCTGTCTCTCAAGTAGGTATGCCTTGTCTTTGGATTTAGATTCCCTTATTTGGTTTGATAATTACGGATTGTTATCTTCTTCTATTCTTTTTTTGGGTACCTAGTGGATTGGTATCTTTGTAACCTTATATCTGAATGCATGCTTGTTTGTTTAATATGTTGAAATCTGAACACTGTTGTTAATCTTCTAGCATTTTACAATTCTTCTTTGAACTTTATATAAGGGCGTATTTTCTACTAAATTTGAAATTTAGAACTTTAAATTATTAGTTAGTTTGTCTGTGTCTTTGGCTTTATGCTGGTTTATTTATTCTCTATGACTTGATTTACTTATCTTAAAGAACAAACTTCCCTATTAGATCAAAATGTTGTGGGATATTATTTTCCAGGTGGTCATTTTTTTACTTCTATTTGAAATGTGGACATTGAAATTATGTAAAAGGATACGATTATTTTGGAGTTGACCATTATCTGAGTTTCTAGTACTATTTTCCCACTGTATTAAGAAGCAATTTCTTCCTTCAAGTATGTCATTATTTTCCTTTGAATTTTGGAAATGTACCACATAGTCATCAACTACTTTGTATATCAAGGTTAGAGAGCTTTTTCGAGGGAGTAACATTCTTGAAATAGACATTTGAAATGGGCCTCACTAAATTGTTCTGATTGATAACTGTTGGAAACTTGGAAAGTCATCCTAAAATTGTTCTCATAACTAATGCTATAATTTCAACATTAATTATATTCAAATAATCATAATTACCAAATAATAATAATAATATTACTCAAGTTTAGTTTTTGCTTTAAATGATCTGTTGGTTTGGTATGATTAGATTAGTTAACAATTTTTTTAAGCTTCTTTTTGGTTTCATTTTGATATGAGAATGAAAAAGAAAAATGATTCTTTGTCATATTCTCTCACGTTGATAAATTGAACTTTAATTTCTAATTTTATTTAAGTAAAAATATAAGAAAATTGATTTATATTTTCCTTTTGTTTTTTCTTCTCAAGAATGTCTCATTTAAATTTGATAAATTCAACTTTCATAGTTTGATGGTATTATATTCATCATCACTGACTGCCTTTGTACATATTAATCCGTTATCTCTAAACTAATTGGCGGGTCGATCATCAATTGTTTTTGTTTATATAGTGTTCTTAATTAGATTGAAATAGTTTTTTTTTAAAAAATTCTTTGTAGTTTTTTTCTACTTTAAAACCAAAACATTAGTTTTGCTCATGTTCAATTTAAATTACATCAGAATCTTATTTTTTTTAAATAATATTTTTTATTATTTTGTTTAATGTTTTAGTGAAACTTTACTTAATTAACTAAAGTTAATGGGATTATTCCCAGCAAGAAGGATTGTTCTAATTTGAGATGAGCAAGAAGGCTTTATTTTAGTTTCAATTTAAAAAAACTTTGACTTCTAATGGAATTATAATTTATCATATTCTTTTTACGTAGAGTCATTATAACATGTTAACGAGGTGGAATCCCATTTTAAAAACATGTGTCTATCTCATTATTATGTTCAATTAGGATTCTATCTTCTTCTCTTTAGTGTAAATTTGATAATTGTATTGAATGGGTGAAAGATTTCTAAGGAAATTCTTTTGTTTAGGAGACTTTTTTATTTCATTAATTAAAGCAGAGAAAGATTTCTAAGGGAATTCTTTTGTTAAAGACATTTTTTTACTTTATTAATTAAATTAAAACATTCTTGTCTTTATAAGGGTATTTTTGTCAACATTAGAAAGTATAAAATAAAAATCATCCATACTTTTATAGATAGTGTTCTAAATGCAGTTATGGAGGGTTGGAGAGAGGAATTTAGCACGCATTTTATAAGAATGGATAACCCATAAGTTATTGCTCTTTGCAATTTAGGGCAATTCCTATCGTTTGGAATCAATATAAAGCCTTATGTTTGTTTTTGTGGCTACCAATTGCCCCCACTAATTTCATTAAAATTGTAACAATTGCATTCATGTAAGCCTAGCCCCGTTCGGGAGTCATTTTCATCACATGTGAATCTTGTCGCAAAATTTATTCACGATTGGGCTCGTGTGTATGAAAATTGATTCTTGAATTGTCCAGAGAGGACAGTTCGGGAATGCATAAATCTGCATTGCAATCAATAGCGCATATGCTTCAATATTTCACTATGATAAAATTTCAGCACGGTCTCCTATTGTTCTCTGGGTATATATTTAGGCGTGCTAACGTCTAACATATTTTTTAGAAGATGAGCCTCAAAGCTTTAAAGAAGCAATATCAAGCCTTGAAGCTTCATATTGGAAAGAAGCTATTAACGTTGAAGTAGAATCCATTCTGCAAAATCATACGTGGGAACTAGTGGATCTTCCACCAGGTTCTAAACCTCTTGGATATAAGTGGATATTCAAGAAGAAAATGAAGGCAGACGGATCTATTGACAAATATAAAGCTCGACTGGTTATCAAAGGTTACAAGCAAAAGGAAGGCTTGGACTCTTTTGATACATATTCACCAGTTATGAGAATATCATCCATTCGAATGTTAATAGCTATTGTAACTATACACAATCTTGAGATACATCAAATGGATGTAAAGACAACTTTCTTAAATGGTGATTTGGATGAAGAAATATACATGGAACAACCTGAAGGGTTTATTGTTCCAGGTAAAGAAAAGAAAGTATGTCGGCTTGTTAAATCCCTTTATGGATTAAAACAAGCACCTAAGCAATGGCATGAGAAATTTGACAGTGTAATGATGTCAAATGAGTTCAAAATCAACGAGTGTGACAAATGTGTATATGTCAAGAACACCAAACATGGTTTTGTCATTATTTGTCTCTATGTTGATGATATGCTCATTATGGGTAGTAATAATGAAGTCATTAAAGCTACCAAGAAAATGTTAAACAATAAGTTTGACATGAAGGACTTAGGTATTGCCGATGTTATACTTGGGATAAAGATCTCTAAAACATCAGATGGACTAATATTATCTCAATCACATTACATTGAGAAAATTCTCAAGAAATTTAAACAAGGTAATAGCAGTCCAGCAAGAACACCATGAGGAGATAAAGATTATATATTGGGTTGCTCAAAACCATTAAGGAGTGAATGAGAAATTGCCTCCGAACATCACCATTTGGAAATGGTAACAAAAGCTTTAATCTTAAGAAAAAGCTTGTGTCCCACATAGGATGGGAACAAATCTTTTAAAGAGTATATATACACATAACTTAGAGTGGGGTTTGGGCCCCAAGGGGCACCCTAGTTTTGTGGAAGGGGGAGGACCTAGCACATGCTTGGTTCACCACACACGCGCGCGCGCGCCGTCACCGCCCCTCCCAGCATCGAATCGGGCTGGGCTCGGGTTCTGGGTTCTGGGCTTGGGCTTGGGCTTGCTGTGTATATATCTTTTTAGAGAAAATTTATTTAAAATTTTCCAAAACTGAAACGCAATCGTTTTGAACATATGTTTAAGTTACCGTTTGGATTCTGAAACTTTGTCGTTTTGCGACGTGCGTATGGTTACTGTTGGGAGTCTAAAATGCTATCGTTTTGGAAGCGCTGTTTGACTGAATGGGCGTCTTCTCCACAGACGCAACTGTGTCTGTTCGCCATGAGTAGACACGACCCAGGCTTTATGCCTGTACCAAACGGGCATGAGCAAGTCTATAAATAGGACACGATCACAATCATTCTGCATTCATTTCAATCAATTTCATTTTGCATTCATTCGCATATCATTTTGAGAGAGAGTTCTACATAGTTCTGGTTCGCAAGAATACATAAGAAGTGCTTGCCTTTGTGTTGTAGATTATTTTATCCTGGTAGACATATTGCCAAAAACTCGAAGCACCACTGCGAGGGCAATAAATTGTCTTAAGGAAATTGTGTCCAACACAAGACTTGATCAGTTTTTGTATTCGAAAAAGTTCCATTTCTGCGATTCTTTATTCTGCAAATAGGTTTTGTTTAATTGTTTTTATTTCTATTCTGTTCTTCAATTTAATTATTGTTTCTGTACTGATATATAAATATATATATATATATATATATCTATAACATATATATATGAAAGAAGAATTTTACAAATAATGATAATTATAATAAATAAATTAATAAATATTTATCAACAACATTTATATATATAAAATTAATTTTCTTTCTTTTTTTTTTATTATTTTATTTCTTCTTTTTCCTTTATTTCTCTCTCATTTTTCTTTTCTTTCCCTTTTCTTTTAGCTGGCCAAACAAGGGGTGGTTCCCCTTCTCTCTAGTGTCATGCGTGTGTGTGCGTCTAGAAAGAGAGCGGAAGAGAGAATGAGAGAGAAAGAGAAAGAGAAATGAGTATCCTTGTGTGTGAGAGTATATATATATATATATATATATATATATATATATAGAGAGAGAGAGAGAGAGAGAGAGAAAGAACTGAGAGACCCGAAGTGGATCTCTCTCTCTCTCTCTCTATGTTCGTGTGTGTGTTGTGCGTTTATGTGTATGTGTGTGTATCTATGTGTGCATGTTTGTTATGTTTTTTTTTTTGGTGTGTGTGTGTGTGTGAGAGAGAGAGAGAGAGAGAGAGAGAGAGAGACCCGAAGTGGGTATCTCGAGGGTGTGTGTGTGTGTGTGTGTATGTGTATGCATACATATGTGTGAGTACATATATAGAGAGAGAGCAGAGAAAGTGAGAGAGAGGGAGAAGTTACCAGTGAGGGAGGGGGATGTGGTATGCTAAGGTAGTAGTGTTGGTGACGACATGGTAGTGACGCTGGTGTAGGTGTTGGTGACTAAGGTTGGTGATGTGCGGTGGTGAGCAGTTAGCGACAGTGGTGGTGTTGGTCGCGGCATCGCGCGAGGCTGGTGGATGATGGCATATTGGTGTGGTGGTTAGTGGTCTGTGATGTTGGTGGTGTTTTTCACGAAGAAAGACTGAGCGATGGAGGGGTCCAGGCTGAGAGGGTGAGAGTGCTTTTTTTCTTTCTTTTATACTTTGCTTGGATTAAGGGATTTAGAAAGAACTGAGGTTTAGAATTAAAGAAAAAAGAAAAAGGGATGGATGGAGATGAAAGAGTTTGTTAATGAATTTTTTATAATACGATTTTAATCTTAAAATTATAATCAAAAATAAAAATAAAAAACACCTATCTTAAGGCATAATAGAAAAATATATTTATAATTATTTTCTTTCATTTATTTCTTTTATTATTTTCAAGTAAGATGAGATAATAAATGTTTTCATTTTCCTTATTTTATTTGTTATTCAAATATGAAAGAATGATTACACTCTTCTTTCTTCTTTCTCGTAATTAATATTATCATTACAAGTCATTTCTCTTTTACTTATTCAAGCATAGTGTTAGAGAGACAGTCAAATATAAATGAGAGAAAATGAGAGGGTGGTGCCAGGTTGATGGGTGTTTGAAGTGATGGAGTGACGTAGAGAGAAAAACAGAAAAAATAAGAGATAATTACACTTACATTCGCTAAGTTTTTAAAAATTATAGATAGTGCTCCAATAATTTTTAAAATAATACTATTCTCTTTGTCAAAATTTTTGAAATAACGACGTTAATGATTTTAGTTTTTTACATTTTCACCCTTCGGTATTATATACACATTTTATCTTTTCTTCCTAAATTTCCTAACCACCCCTCTTTCCCTCTCTACAACTCTTTCCCATTATCTTCATTGTTTTCAAGTGACCAAAACAACACTTCAATCAACGATGTCATCTCCATAAAAATTAATCCCAAAAGTTCCAACCTTATTTCCATCATCTACCAAAAAAAGGGTAATTGTGGAACCCTAGCAGCCATGGATATATAAATCAAATCAAAATCATCATTCACAAGGAAGCATGCAAAAATGTCTCATCATTGCCGAGAGTGATAGGATAGACCCAAATTAGATCGTCTCATCTTTTTCACTCTGATCTCTTTGCTTTCATTCATAAGGTAAATAATAGATTAGAAAGAAAATGAGTATAGAGAGGGGAAATTGATTGTCTTCTTGACACTTGAAAACAAGGTTGGAATCTTAAAAATTTACGGATGTATTGTGGTTGCCATTTCAAATAAGAGTAATTTGGATGATTCAATTTCATGTTGTGATGGTCTGGCAATTCGAGTACTTGTGTAATTTTCAGAGTTTCTTAAACGCGTGTTGGATTATTGAGTGGGTGTTGGTTACCGTAAGGTTTTAGCTCAATATAATTTGTAATTGCTTTTGGCCTTGGGACAATTCTAGCTTGTGCTATCAGCTTATGGCCTTTTTCTATTGTCTCAAGTTTTTTTAAGTGATTTTCCTAAATTCTTCATCACTTTAAAGGTTATGATTGCAATTTTTCACATTTATATAAATCTTATGTGGTTAAAGGATACCAATTGAATGATATTTGGTTTTTTTAGTAAGTGGAATGACGTTTGTATTTCTTCCTAACTCTAATTTTCATGATCTTGTTTACAAACATTTGAAATTGGAGGTTTTTGGCATGTTTGGGCTTTCTTTCACATATTAAAAATCAACCGTGTTTAATTAATATAATATTTTTTTGGCAGTGGAATGAGACTCCAATATATTGCTTGCAAATGGTATACAAATCATAGGTTTACTCAAATTTTCTTATTATCTAGTGGTGCTCTTTAGAATTCAAATTTGGTGTATTTGTAGTCTATCCTTCCACATTCTGTGTCTTAGGAATTGATTGGATGATATCTTGACTCTGTTAGTTTATCACCCAAATTTCCATGATCACAAATCATTCTTATCTCATTAAGTTTTTGCTAAATTTCATATAGACTATTGCTTCTGGATCTCCATTTCCTAAAGGGGACAATCATTATAATTTGCAAATGGATTGATTATGTATAGTCATGAATTGTTATTCTTCTCTATATACTTGTAAATCCCAAAGATTGCAACTCAAGAGTTGGTATCTTGTCAACACTTTCTTTACTCTTCCCTCTAGATCGATGGTGGACACCTAACTGTTAGAAGAGTCCACTGGAATTGATTAGGATTTGATTACAATTCTTGCTATTAGATGGTTCAATTAGGACGAGTTTGAATTAATTTGGTACTTCCAATTAAATGAAGTAAATGGATTTACTTAGAGAAAAACAATTTTAGAGAGAGAAATTTTTTAAAGAAAAATATTTTAGATTAGGTTTATAGAGTTAAAATTTAATAGTGAGAGATTAATTTTTTTCTAAAAGAAATTGAAAATTTAAAAGAGATAGAATTGTATATAATTTAGAGAAAAAATAATTTTACAAGAAAATTTACAGAGATTGATTGTTGAAAAAAAAATTTGATGAGAGAGTTATTTTAACAAGGGCAATATTGTCATTTAACTTTGGTTCTTAGGTTAATATTGTCCTTACATTATTTGAAAGGGTTGTTTGATCCATTTGTTGTTGTGCGGGTGTTGGCCCATGTTCCTTCCTTTTCTTGGTAGAGCTTGATCTTGCCAACCACTCGGGAGATTTCCTTGCAAACGAATGTTCGATGCCATTGCTTGAATTCGATTAGTTGATTTTGAGAAACTGTCGATTTTCGATAGACTGTGCCAAACTAATGTTGCTTAGTTCTGATTGCTTCGATAGTTTTCTTCATTGCTTCGTCAGAAGGTCACCCGGCAAAACTGTCGATTTCCAATAGACTGTGCCAAACTAGTGTTGTTTATTTCTGATTGCTTCAATAGTTTCCTTCATTGCTTCCTGCAGAACACTGGTCAGAAGGTCACCGGGCAAGCTCCAATAATAGTCGCTCGGATGGTAAAATCATATAAGAAGAAGGAAAAATTATGTCAAAAGAGAGGAATTCATGATGAGTTTTAGGATGTACCTTAGGGCTTTATTTATAGGTTGTGCCTCATCTAATTCGAATATGATTAGGGCTCTTAAAAATATGAATTGATCATATCAGACTGAACTTCTTTATTCCTTATTTGGAATGTGATCTGAAGATGGTAGGTGATGCTACACTTTTTTGATCAACGGGCTCCAATCTCCTACGCCTACCAAACACTAAAAGAGAAAGATCAGAGGGCCACTGGGTTGGCTCCGGCGGTAGCCGCTCTGATGATTAAGTCAATAAACTGTATTGAAAGACTTTAATTGAATGTAATTGAATCAACATGAATGTAACGACGTACCTTAGGATTTTATTTATAGGCTGTGGGTTTCCTAAGTTGATTAGGATTTGGAGCCATGAATATAGGGATTTGATCATCGGAGAATGGCAGTTACCATGTTAGATATTGCGCTTGAGAAATATCCATGGGTGGCAGTTTCCTTGTTGAAGATTGTTTCCTTATCTTTAGCTCAGTAGGGTGCTGAAGGCGGTGACGAGCACTGAATCTCCTTGTGTGGAACTTCTGAGCTGAAGGTGAGACTGAGGGTCGGGTGGGCTTCCGATCTTGTAGCTCTGGAGGCTTAGTGTTTAAGCCTGCTCTAAATGGCCGAGCCCTAAATGCTTTGTAGTTACACGTGTTGTATGGAGACTGGTCTGTCACTTTGTGGTATATCAGCGACTCCCGCCCCCCCAAGCCTTAGTTTTAGCTCAAGGTGTAACTAGGGCAATGGGTTCCCCCAAAATCATGCGCCCTGTCTTTCTATTTTCCAAGACGACTGTTAGCACATCATTTATTGCACAACAGACGTTTGGGCTTTCGAAGCCATCATTGCCCACAACCGTTATGACGGTTCGGCTTGGTGGGCCTCTGTTTTTGATAACATATATAAAGAAGGGGAGACGTTTAGTACATCTTTTCCCTCGCCATTTTTATCGTCTTCGAGGGAGAGAGAGACTGTCGTTATTGAACCAGAGCGCCCAATGGATTTTGAAGAGTGCTTGTCGTCCGAAGCTCCCATCTCTTATTTGAGTTCAGGTTTGGTTTTGGTCTTTTCTTTCCTTATTTCTTCTTCCTTCCCTTTTTTATTCTTGGCAATGTTTGCCTCTTCTGCATTTTCTAGTAGTGGTGATGGCACAGAAGTTCTTCAGGGACGACTGTGCCATCTCATATTCAAACTATAGATAGTTACTCTTCCGGTGGTGCTGGAAATAGGTCGGAAGAGTCCCCCTCCAGTTTGGAGGTTAAAATTGTAGATGTGTTCATAGAACCTAGGAATGGAATCGAGGAGGCCTATGGCCGGTCTTTCCAAAGGGAAGAGGGACAGAGTGCCGTGACTTCAGCCATGCTAGATAGCCTGAAGTCCTCCTTCAATTTTCCCAAAAATGTAACCTATGGAGCCCCAAGTTCCTTAGATTATCCTTCTGATGTTCGAGAGGGCGAGACTTATGCTTATGTTGCTTGGTTCGAAATGGGGTTGAGGCTCCCTCTTCCAGATCTAGTCAGGAAATTTTTTACTTGGTTTAACCTCTGCCTTGCCGACCTCAACCTTAACAATTGGAGGCATTTGTTAGGGTTTATAGCTTTAGGTCGTTTGAATAATGTTGAGGTAACCGTAGAATTGATCCGTAGTAATATGGATCTTAAGTATATGAGGTCAGAAGGCCTCTTTTATATGTTTTTCGATAAGGGGTTCAGACCTCTTACCTTTGTACCGACCTCTAATAAATCATGGAAGAAGTGGTACTTCTTCATAGGAGGAGGATGGGAGATGGAAGACCCCCAAGACCAGATTACAATAATTTTGTTTCTATTTTAAGCTTTTACTTCTGAACTGTTTGTCTAACCACTGTTTTTGTGTCTCTTGAGTAGATAAGAGTGCTTGGAAGAGATCAGTCTTTACGGTTGATCTTCAAGACAAGTATCGCAGGCTCTTTTAGCCCAGTAGCCAAGACTTCAGAGTTATTCTTATGCCGGAGAACTTAATGACATCTGATCAAAGCAATACCCATGTGGGGAGTCTGAAAAAATCTCTGTTGTTCACATGGGTTCTACGGCTGCCCAAAAAGACGGTGGGGGAGTCCTCTTCCCCTGCCAAGTAACCCCTCCAAGTAAAGAGGAAGAGGTTGCTGTCTGCTTCTCATGACTGAACTTTATCTGAGGACGAGAGGGAGGTCCCTACCCCAATAAAAATAGTCCCCTTGCTCCTGTGGTCCTGAGCAAATGAAAGGGGAAGGGGAAGATGGCTGCTGAAGCCCCCCAAACACTTGATGACTCTGACTACCGAGCTGCGAAGAAGGTTTTCAAAGACTTCTGGTCTAAGGGCCCTCAAAAGTACAAGGGGCAGAAGCCAGACAAACTAATGACCGATCTGTTGTCCTCTCAAATCAAGGTAATTTTCAAAGTATTGTTACTTTTTTTTTTTTTTTAATGTGTTCTAACTAGTTTGCTTTGTAGCTTACAGACCATGCATAGTCTTGGCACTCTGATGGAGACTCCTCTAGAGTTAGAAGAAGTCGACAAGCTTCAAGCCCAACTTGACAAAGTTAGGCTGCAGCCGGGAAGAGCTCAGTTTGCGGCCTTTGCTACTGAGGAGAGGTTGAAGGAGATGGCTAATTCCTTAGTCGTCATGGAGTCTGAGAGGGACTCCCATGCTTGGAAGTGAGAAGAGCTTCAAAAGAAGTTTGATGATTTCCAATCTACCTCCACTCAGAAACTTCAAGACATAGTCTTATCTGCCAAGGTTTAGACCGAAGCAAAGATGAGGGCTAAAGTCGAAGAGATGGGTCGAGAGCTGATTCAGCATGTGTACGACACTTTCAGATCCAAGCTTCTTGCTAAGTTTTCGAACTTTGATCTGACAGGGATTGAGGGTGCCGAAGTCCCTCCGACCGAAGATGACGAAGTGGCACCTCCCAAGCTTCCTTCAACAGAGGTTCCTGCCCTTGTTGATTCTGGAGTTGTAGTGTAGGATCTTGCCACATGTATTTTGTTGTTTCTTTTTTTTTTTTTGTTAAACTGATGTATTCCCATTACCCGTTAATGGAAATTATCTTCTTTCACAACTTGTGTACTTTCAACATTTTTGAGTACTTCTGTTAATTGCCTTCTTCAGAGTAGCTTCACTTGTAAATTTTGATAATTTGCCAAATAAAACTCAACACAGTTCCAACTTATCACTACTCTGTAATACAAATTTGGGCTTCAGCCCTTCAGGCTTTAGTTTCGTAAGGAAAGTGTTTAGGAATCGAACATACTTCAGACCTCCATATCGAACTCTCAAACTGAGAATGTTCTGAACAAGATTGAGCAGGAAGGTCTGTATAGATATTTGAACCAGAACTGGATCTGATAATAAGAGTAGTGAGTTGGAACTAGTGCTGAATAACCGAAGCAGAGAGACTTGTAATGATGTTTAATCACATCCATCACGATCTATTTGAAAGAGCAGATCTTCCATAACTTGAGCTTGTGTCCATAATAACTGGGCAAGAAGACCTTGAACAAATTATTCATAATCGGAGCTTCTATTATCATGACTGATAAGGGCCGAACAAACAGCTAGTAATAACCTCAGTTCGGGAGGTAACCGAGTAGGTTAAAAAATTGTAGATACTCTTGTATCGATATGGTCCAGACCTTTAACACTTGCACAGGCTGTAAGGTTTTTAGGGGTCTATACATGGGCCAGACCTGTAACACTTGCATAGGCTGCAAGGTTTTTAAGGGTCTGTACATTGAGATGGACCAGACCTGTAACATTTGCATGACCTGCAAGGTTTTTAGGGATCTGAACATTGAGATGGATTAGACCTGTAATACTTGCATGGCTGCAAGGTTTTTAGGGGTCTGAACATTAAGATGGACCAGACCTATAACACTTACATGGGCTGCAAGGTTTTTAGGAGTCTGATCACTGAGATGGACCAGACCTGTAACACTTGCATGGGCTGTAAGGTTTTTAGGGGTCTGAACATTGAGATGGACCAGACCTGTAACACTTGCATGGGCTGCAAGGTTTTTAGGGGTCTGAACATTGAGATGGACCAGACCTGTAACACTTGCATGGGCTGCAAGGTTTTTAGGGGTCTGAACATTGAGATGAGAATGCTCGGTAGAGATGAAGAAAAAGGGAAAATCTTTATTGATAATACTTTCGTAAGTGTTCTATATTCCACAGCCTAGGAACAGGTTTCCCAGATGTGTCTTCCAACCAGTATGTGGTAGGTCTAACAACTTTTGTTACTCGGTATGAGCCTTCCCAGTTGGGTGATAGTTTCCCCATGGTGGGATCTTTGGTGTTTAGGAACACTCTTCTTAGAATGAAATCTCCAACCTGAAAGCTAAGGGGTTTCAACCCTTGTTTGGAATGGTTTGCTATCCTGTGCTGATATGCCTTTATTCTGATTCTGGCCCGGTCTCGTTTTTCTTCAAGTTGGTCTGGTTTTTCTGCAAGTTGTCGATTATTAGCTTCTGGGTCGAATGCTTCTGTCCTCAAGGTAGGCATACCGATCTGAGTAGGAATTATTGCTTCTGAGCCATAAACAAATGAGAATGGGGTTTCAGAAGTCGGTGTTCTTTTTGTGGTCTTGTAGGCCCAGAGCACCCCAAGGAGTTCTTCAACCTATCTTCCCGTGACTTCTGCTTGACCGTTGGCTTGAGGGTGCCCTGGTGAAGTGAAGTGATGACTTATGTGCAGGTCTTAACAGAATTGTTTGAAGACTTTCCTTGCAAACTGTGTACCATTGTTTGTAATAATAACACGTGGTATGCCAAACCTACAGACAATGTTATTCCAAGTGAAGTTTTTTACTTCTGTCTGTGTGATATGTGTTAGGGGCTCAGCCTCTGCCCATTTGGAGAAGTAGTCAATGACAACCAAAAGGTACCTCTTATTCGGGGTGGCCTTTGGCAGCAACCTTACGATATCCATTCCCCACTGAGCAAAGGGCCATGGGCTAGCAATGGGGATGAGCTCATGGTGGGGCTGGTGCTGATATGGAGCAAATCGTTGACATTTTTCACACTTTCGAATGTACTCCTTGGCGTGTTTTAGCATGCTAGGCCAGTAGTAGCCTTATGTTAGAGCTCGGTGGGCTAGGGTCCTACCACCGTTGTGGTTGCCACAGATTCCTTCGTGTATTTTGGCCAGAACATATTGTGACTTCTCGGGACTCAGGCACCGTAACAAGGGTTGGGAGTAGGATCTGCAGTAGAGCTTTCTATTATAATCAGTTACTGAGCTGCCCTGATTCAGACTCTTCCGGCCTTGTTCCTATCATCTGGGAGGAATCCTCCTTCAATGTACTAGAGGATAGGAGTCATCCAATTTTGGGCTTGTTCGGTAGTCTGGGCGACTTGAACCTTTTCTATGCTTGGCTTGAGTTGGTGGGAGATCTTCAAAGTGGAATCTCCTTCTGCCCTGAGGTGAGAGGCATGTTTGCTAGTGCATTAGCCCTTGTGTTTTAACCTCTTTTGATTTTTTGTATAGTGAATTCATGGAAGGAACTCTTCAATGAATTAACCAGCTCTAAGTACCGAAGTATTTTGTCATCTTTGATGGAAAATTCTCCCAGAACTTGGCTTACTACCAGTTGGGAATTAGAGAAGACCTTGAGGTTTTGGGCTGTCACATCCCAAACCCCACCCTACACGGATGTCGAGGACGTGATGCCAATCAGTCGCCACACGACCAACCGGAGGCAATTTTTGAACTTTCTAGTGAATTGCACTCCGATTGTAGGGTCAGATGTAGCAGAATTTAAAAACTTTTTGTCAAGGGAATGCAACTCATGTATCCACCGTAGGATATGTATCACACAGAGCAAGTCTGAAATCCAACAGCTAACAATTCTAACCTCAGAGCATATCTATAATCCGACACATAACAACAGAGTAGTTATAACCTCTAGAGTACTGTTTAAATCCATGAGCCATGTCTATATCTAGTACATATCAGTCAAGTCAATCGTATTACATCACTCACCTGATTAAACAGATTCAATCTTCAATAATCCAGTCTCCACAGATCAGTGCCATCAGATCCAATAGATATCATTCCTGAAAAATGTTAGGGAATGGGGTGAGCTTTGAAAAGCCCAATAAGTAACACAGGTTCCCTGTCATGGGTTTCAAACCATTGTTGTTTATAAAGCATATGGATGAAACAGGCATTTCGGAGAAGACAGTTAAGTACGTTTAGTTGAAACAGTATTCAAGACGAAAATACAGTTAAAACATCAGGGTAACAGAACAGATCAGTTAAAACATCAGAGTAACAGAACAGATCAGTAATGAGCAGAGCAGAATAGTATAACAGAATAAACAGTATAGTATGCACAGATTAAACAGTGCAGTATGCTCATATAGTGCTCAAGACTGAGGTGGTACCAGGAGTCAGTTGTTCATTCAGAACCAGTTTAAAACAGCGATTTCAGTATAGAACAGAGAAGCCAGACAGAGTAAAGATCATGCATTTGGGTAATAGCATGAAATCAGTGTATCAGATAAAACAGTACAGTACAGTATTTTAAAATACAGTAACTAAACAGTGTACTTATACACCAATTCAGGAGTCAGGATTACTCACAAACTGTTACGGTTATCTCCTTGCACAAACAATCCGATAACCTCCAAGTACGTCAGGCATCTCCATGTATGTCCTGAATAATCATCATCAATCACAGACAGATCATAATTCATCCATTTAGGCCTTATTCATCATCTTAGGTGTCTATCGGTTTACCTAAGATAGCCTAGTAGCCTATCGCCCTCTCATCGGGTTTTATCCGGGGCTATTTCATTCCTTAATTAGGCTTAGTAGTCTTCAGAACTATAATTTAAGTCATTTAGACTTCAATCGTTATCAGTCAGTTACTTTTTCAGCCTTAGGGGCAAAACAGTCATTTTATCACTCTTGCCCCCGGGCCC
Organism: Nyssa sinensis; assembly: GCA_008638375.1. Lineage (NCBI taxonomy): Eukaryota > Viridiplantae > Streptophyta > Magnoliopsida > Cornales > Nyssaceae > Nyssa > Nyssa sinensis. The sequence continues at coordinate 45,427,924 of CM018032.1, forward strand.
TGTCAAGGCCCTCAGAATGGTCTTTATATCTTAAACATAAAGTTCTACATCTTTTAGACTCCAATCGGTATCAGTTAGGTTCTTATTTTAACCATAGGGGCAAAATGGTAATTTTGTCATTCTTGCCCCGGACCCATTTTTGGTTCTCAGAATATCCCATATATCGTATACATGAAGTTCTAAGTCTTTTAGACTTGAATCGCTATCAGTTAAGTGCTTATTTAGCCTTAGTGGCAAAATGGTAATTTGTCCATTCTTGTCCCGGACCCTATCGTGGTCCTCAGAATAGTCCACATTTCTTAGATATAATTTTCTAAGTCCTTTGGACTTCGTTTGGTATCTGCTTTTGGTCATCAGGACACATTAGTCATTTCTCATTTTACGCGTTAACTGTTCCAGAGTCTTATTTAGCCCTTCAGTGCTCATAATTATCCTTATGATAATTTATCAGATCAGTTTGACCTTTATTCCACCTCTACTTTACACTTCATGTGCTTAGGGGTATTTTGGTCATTTTACGTTTCGTAAGATTCTGACTTTGATTCATCATTTAATCAAGTATACAGTTTCACAGGTATCTGGGCTTCTATCGGTATCAGTTTCGTCTGAATCAGACTTCATTTAGGTTTCGTATGGCATCAGGGGCAGTTTGGTAATTTTACATTTCCTGATGTTCTGATTTCGAATCATAATTTAATCGTATATATGAGCCCATAAGTAATTGGGCTTCAATTGGTATTAATTTTGCTCAATTCGAACTTTATTTGGGCTTCGTACAGTATCAGAGGTATTCTACTAATTTCACATATTGTATAACCAAACTATTCAGAACCTCAGTTCATAAAATGGACCTCACCATTGGGTCCAGAGTATCCGACATAGTTAACTTGGACCATCTTTTATGTTTAATTGGGCCTGGGTATCTTTAGGGGTAATTCAGTCATTTTACAATTTATGTGTCTGTATTTTTCAGGACTTCAGTTCATTAAACGGACTTCATTGTTGAGTCCAGAATGCCCGACATAATCAGAATAGATTATCTTTTATTTTTATTTGGGCCTGGGTACCCTCAGGGGCAGTACAGTCATTTGTCACTTGCAGGTTTGTATTTTTCGGTACATAATTTCCTAATTTGGACTGTACCATTGAGTCCAGAATATTTGAAATGGTGAAAATACACTATTTATTTAATTTATTTGGACTCCGTTTGACATATATAATGTCCAGGGGTTAAAATTGTAATTTTACCCATTTAATAAAATAATTAAAATAATTATTTTATTATTTAATTAATTTACCAGGGGCTTAAATGTACAATTTTTCCAAAATCTGGGCCACAGTACAATATCCAAAACTGTTGGGGTCAAAAACTAATTTACAAAAGTTTTGGTTCAGTTATTCAATTTCAAACAGTGGACCATTGGGTTTTCAATTCAAAATCCTAGACCGGATTGGGCATGTGGTGAACCAACCGGTTCACTGGACCTCACAGAACCAGAATAGCATAATCCAATTAACCCCAATTTGGCCCTTATCCTCGGTTTGGATAGTCCTCAATCCAGTTTCAATTTATTAACCATGTTACCAAACAGGCAGGATTCAGGTTTTAATTTAAAACCTTTAACACCAAAACGGCGCAGTTCCAATAATTTGGTGGCATCCTCACAGGCCGACACGTGTCCGAGTCAGCTCGGCTTGGCTCGGTTAACTCGGCTGAGTTGACTCCATCTTCCCCATCAGTTGCCTTAGTTGCAGGTTTGCTATTTCTTCAATTTCGTGGGTTTTCAAGGGCTGTTTTCGATATGTTTTGATTCCAAAACATTTCTGTATGTGATACCAACAATTTTGCATTGATTTCGAGCTTCGAATCCAAAGATCCAGCTCGTATAACCGATTATTGTGAGGGGACACCGTTCAGTCATACAGCCCCGTTTCATAACCAAATCGCACGAGGTCTGGCTTGTTGTGACTGTAATTCCATGGGGATCAACATCCCATTTTTAGATTTTAGTTTACAAGCTTATTTACGAGTTTGGGTTCCAATGGCCGAGACAATAGGTTCGGTTTTGAGGGCCTTCCATATGTTTCCAAGTCACGGGTCAGTATTTATGGGGTCCTAGAAGGGTCTAGATCAGTTCTAGACCATCAAATTTCAGTTTTATGGAGGTTGAATCAGACCTGTTACAGGAAGGTCGTTAATGGCGGTTTGTCACAGTTTTGGGTTTCAAGGATTACCCGACCCTCCCAATCAATTCAGAACAGTTCTAGGGTTTCACAGTAGTATATATGTACAGTTTGTACAGATCCAAACTATCAGAAACAGTGCTAAAATTTTTGAACAGAAATTTGACAGTTTTGTGTGTTTACCTCTGGTTCAGGCCATTATTCCTCCCTCTCATGGCTTAGTTCAGTCCTTTGGCACCAGTCGTGCACCTCAGTTCTGTTCTTCCTTCATAGAGCAGCTCCATGGGACACAAACACTCACCATGTTATACACATGCAATTCTCACTTTCTCCCTCTAACATGCCCTCCTCTCTAGCAGATCTCATGCACCAATTTTTGATTTCTCAATCCTCCAATACACAGATGGAGACTTGTAAATGCAAATCAGATTTTTCTTGTCCAATGCATCTCCTAACCTCATGATTAATTTGCATGTATTTTGGTTGGAGGAGAGGTCATCAAGTGTTGAGGTAGGTGATGATGGGGGCTAGGGTGCATAGGGGTGATGTGTTGCATGTTTGGCCATTGTCCAATTTGGGTGGCAGCTTGGGGCAATTTAGAGATATATACATTTTAGTTGTATAACTAAGCACAAGACATTGGCAGCCTACATGGTTAATTTTTTTGGATAAGAGTTCTTTCCACTCAAAAGTCAAGGGTTCAATTCCCTTAACCTCCCATTTGGACATTTTTTCCACATTTTGGGCTAAGGCCTTGTTTGGTTGCGCATTAATTCAGTTTCAATGTTTGCTACATAACTTTCATTCCGTAGCTCCTTTTGTGACGCGGTTTCTTTCGGTCAGTTTCTATTTCAGTTATCTTCAGTGTCAGGGGTTCCGTGTCATTTATTAATCATCCGGGATTTCCCAAGTTAGCTAATTCAGATTCCGTTGGTGTTAAAACGGCGTTATTTCATCGAATTAATCAGTAATCGGGTTCGGGTATTATACCATTCTCTCCAGACATATTTAATTATTTTAATCGGTCTATCATGACCGTCGGGATTATGATTAATTCCCTTAATCATTCATTAAGTCAGTGATAATTAATAATTAACAACTAATTATTAATTACGCAAGGTCGGGGTGTTACATGGGCTTCATATTTAATAGCCAACTTCATTCCAAGAACGAGGGCTTCGTATTCGGCTTCATTGTTGGAGGCTCTGAATCCTAAACTTACTGCCTTTTCAGCTATAAGTCCCTCAGGGGATCGTAGCACTATGCCTACGCCAGAACCTCAATCTGTGGATGATCCGTCAGTGTAGAGCTGCCATGTAGTCGAGCTCTTACAAATCTATGCCTTATCGTGCAGTGCTGGGGTGAACTCAGCAAGAGAATTTGCCAGTGCCTGCCCTTTGATGGTGGTTCATGGAACATAGGATATGTCAAATTCCCCTAGTTCCACAGACCATTTGACTAATCACTCCGAGACTTCCTGCTTCTTTAGGACTGACTTTAGGGGATATGCCGTTGCAATTTTTATGGGATGCGCTTGAAGTAAGGTCGGAGCTTCCTTGCAAAGACTATGAATGTGAGAGCTAACTTTTTGAACTCGGGGTACCTTTTCTCTGCATCAACCAGTGCTTTGCTCACATAGAATATAGGCTTCTGGACTCCCTTGTTTTGTCTGATTAGTGCAGAACTGACTGCATTTTTTGAGACTGCAAGGTAGAAGAGCAATTTCTCCCCCTAAGTTGGCTTTGATAGGAGCTCGGGGGAAGCCAAATATTCCTTCAGTCCTTGAAAGGCCTCTTCATAGTTTTCGGACCATTGCAAGACTTTGTTACCCTTCAGAGCTTTGAAGAATGGCAGGTAGCGATTTGTAGATTTAGAATGAATCTGCTCAGAGCCATAACTCTCCCATTCAAGGCCTGAATGTCCCTCTTGGTCTTTGGTGACTCCAGCTCGATCAAGGCTTTGATCTGAGTTGGGTCTGCATTAATACTTCTTTGAGAGACAACTGTATCCCAAGAACTTCCCCTTGGTTACCACAAAGGTGCACTTTAAGGGATTCAACTTCATCTTATGTTGCTTTAGGATGTCAAAAGTTTGACGTAGGTGCTGGAGGTGGCTACTCTTCTATAGGCTTTTGACCAGCATGTCATCTATATAAACCTCCATTGTATTGCCGATTAGAGGACTGAATATCTTATTGACCAGACGCTGATATGTTGCCCTAGCATTTTTTAGTCTAAACGACATCACTCTATAACAATAGAGACCTCGTTCAGTAATGAAAGCTATCTTTTCTTGGTCTGGTGGGTACATCTAGATCTGGTTGTATCCAACGTAGGCATCCATGAAGCTATATAGAGCATCCAGTGCATATTCTAGACTGTCGAGATCAGGTTCTACGAAACAAGACTATTCTTTTAGTCAAAGTTTTGCGGAAGAATCACCAGAGAGAGGAAGCTACATGAGAGAGAGAGAGAGGACAACATGCACACCAAGTATCCTCAGTTATTTTCATCTTAGTAGGTATATCTTTCACCCTAGTATGTACTAAGTTTGGGGACAAACTTATTTTAAAGAGAAAAGAATGTAATACCTTGACTCGGGTTTAGCACGTAAATCAAGGTAAATCGAGTAGAGTAGTGTACTATCAGTTGTAACCCGAGTTGTTAATGCTCTATATCATGATATCATATGGACTGAATGATTTTAGAATGTGAACGGTGTCAGTTATACAGTCAGTGTTGGGTGACACTAGAGCAACCCAGGACCGAGCCTTATAATGTAGTGCACGCACGCAAACCCATCCATGCGTACGTATACACATACGTGTAGCCCATTTAATATAAGTGTATGTATGTGTCCTCAGAATCAAATACACATGTATATATATATATAAATATATATATATATATGTGTGTGTGTGTGTGTATAGCTATGTATAAATAATGTATATATATAATTGTAAACATATGGCATATATATATGTATATAACTGATAATATATATATATATATATATATATATATATATATAAGTTAATGCATGCAAAAATTGCATGCATTAGAATGCCCTAAGGGCTGTCGGCCAGTGTGTGTGTGTTAGGGTGTGTGTAGTGTGTGTTTTGTATATTATATATTATATATATACAAATATCCTAGCAACTAAAGAAAGAAAATAAAACAGAAAAAGAAAGAAAAGATCAAGAAAAAGGAAGTCAACAAAGTCTGCAGAAATAGGGGGGTAGAAAGAGAAAGAGAAAGAGAGAAAGAGATTTAAGTCGGTTTGTGTGTCTATATATATGCGTGTGTGATTAGGGACAAAAACAGAACTGAAACAATCAAGAAGGAGAGGCTGTGAACATTGGGAGAAAATACAGGAGCTTAAGCCAAGAAGGAAAGACGAAGAAAAGGGAAGAACTGCACCAAGAAATCTAGAAATAGATATGTCATGTTAGGTTCTGTTTTTAATTTAAAAGGCATGATAGTTAGTTCTGATTTTAGGGTTTTACAGAGCATGAAATAAGAGAATAAATGCAAAAATAATCCATTGAAATGGTTAAGAACTAACCTAGAAATAGGCAGTTGCAGGTTTGTTGAATAATCGGGTTTCAGAAATTTGCATGCTTTAAACCCCATTTAAACCATGATGAACTAATCCTCAATGGTGCATAAATAACTTAGGAAAAGAAAGAAATGAAAACAATGAAATAATATGCATGAAATGAAGAAAAACCAGTTGTTGGAGCCACGATTTTTCCTCATTTCGTGAAATTTTAGTGAACCAAAATAAAAACAGACCTTACATATGAAAACCTTATGAAAAACCGAGGAGAATAGCATTTTAAAAGAAGAAAAAATCAACCAGAAAATGTTACCGTTGCCGGAGAAGGCGACAGAACCCTACCAGAGATCCGCCTAAAAGTCGAAGGAGGAAATGAATAGTGGCCAGGTAATACGGTGCCATTTGAGGCTTATTTAGCCTGATACTGCGTCGTTTCGTTTAAACTGTTTTAGATTTAAAAGTGAATTGGGAATGGTTGGCTATAGGTTTAAGAATTGAGTTGGTTATATGGAATGAGGATTAGGATAGCCTATTCTCAATTTAGGCATTACTCGTTGTTTGGTTTCAAAAAATTGAGAAAAAATAAAGGGGCTGCGCCCCTAGAGACTCGAACCCACAACCACTCACAACACACATAAACCTAAGGTCACACGCATGACCACTTTGACAGGCACGCCCATGTGAATTATTGTGACTGAATATATATATATATATATATATATATATTATAGAAAAATAATATTTAATTAATTTAATAATAGTAAAATAATGTGAAGTCCAAATTAAACAAGTAAATAGTGTATTTTGACTATCTCTGGCATTTCGGACCTAATGGTGGGGTCCATTTTACGAGATGAGATTCCCAAAAATAAAAGAAACGTAAAAGTGTAAAATGACCATTTTGCCCTTTTTAGTATAGATGTCCGAATTGAATTCTGCGAAAGCCTAAACCGACTTTCTTCGACATTTCGAATTTAATAGTAGAGTCTATTTTAGTAAAATAAGAAGTTATAGCATAGAGGCATAAAATTTGATGAATAGCATAATTCATGTAACGATAGACTAAGACGTATTTTATGAATCTTAGGAACACCGAAGGGCAAGGAAAAGGCAGTCTAGACCTTCTATTTTAGAGACAGTAAAAGGTAAGTAAAATCCAATCTCTACATGTGTTACATTCCAAGCCATGTCAATAGTTCTTTTGTATATTGCCTATTGTATTCTACATATACTAGTATTTATTGAGCCACATTGATATTGCCCTATCATGTGGGAAGCATTTATTAATTTCTACATATATCTCGATCATGATTTTGTACACTTGTGCATAGATTCCTTTTTGTACACTTGTACCTAGGGCCGTAAGGGCCAGGCAATTATATTCGAAGCAATCTAGTAACCATAGCCTCAAAAACTATCGTTACGTCAGATTGCCTAGAACCAGTTATGACTCCACTATACTCTTCGTGAAAGATAACACGATCCTAATATATTATTAGTGCCGGATTTGTGCTCAGTCACATCTCCATCTGATGTTATTTATGACCTTTGGGTCTAGGTTTCGAGTGGAACATTTGCTATGTTGCTATATGAGGTATGGGACGTAGAGTCACATTGTATACAGAGCAGTATTCATACAGCTCGAGTGGAATTGAATACGAGTTCAGGGGGATTATCGGGCCCCACCAAGCATCTCTATTAGTCGATATCACTATCCTTTATTGTTGATATTCGTAGCTTGATCATGTTATATTGTTATCAATCATCATGAGATTTTATAGCTTTCATTGAGTGCTTACATTTCATACTTGATATAGCTCATGACTATATCAATATGACATTATTAGTAGAGCAGCTTCATTTCTTTATCATTTGACTTCTATCATTTGATATTGAGTTATATATTCATTGATTGGCTAGCATTTCTATATACACTTGTACACATGACAGAGCAAAGGACTACTTACTGAGTTTTCATAGCTCATACAGATACTACATTCATTTTTAGGCACAAATATCGAGAACAGACAGTAGAGCCTAATAGCTAGAGGTGGACATTACTTTTGAAGTTACAGTGTAATACATAGTACAGTTTATAGCTCTCCCATGTCATCCACATCTTGGGGATGAACAATTGTTTAAGAATTTTATGGTCTGTATTTTAAGAACATTATATATATCACATGCAGCTTTTATATATTTGTTTGTTTAAGTCTTCTGCTATTTAGTTGTTGCATGTTAGTAGCACTAATTGTGTGAAATTTGAGACCCTTGGTTCGACAACAGTGTCGGATCGAGTGCGCGACACGAGATTTGCATAGGGTGGGTCTCGGGTTGTGACAACTGTCATGACGGTTGGAGGCAATGATGGCCTCGAAAGCCCTAAACGACAGCCTGCGCAATGAATGCCACATCGAACGGTCGTCTCAGGAAACAGAAAGACAAAATGCATGACTTTGCGGAAACCCTCAGCCCTAGTTATGCATATTGCTAAACTAAGGCTCGGAGGGGAGTAGCCGATATGCCATAAAGTGACAAACCAATTTTCACATGACACGTGTACCTACCAAACGGCCAAAGCTCAGTCCATCTAGAGGAGGATTGACATATAGCCTTTAGAGTTTACAGATAGAAAGCCCATGCAACCCTCAAACTCACCTCGAGCTCGGAAGGCACTATGAACACTCATAAGAAGGTTCCAAGCTTATTGCCTGCCTTGTACACCCTACCGAGCTAAGGATAAGGAAACATTATTCAACAAGGAAACTGCCATTCATGAAGTGCAGTGTCCTAACGTGGTAACTATCATTCTATGATGATCAAATCCTTATTTTCATGACTACAAATCCTAATCAACTTAAGAGATCAACAGCCTATAAATAAAGCCCTAAGGTGCTCTTTTTATTTCATGCTCATTCAATTACTATTACTTATAGTTTTTCAATTCAGTTTATTGACTTTATCATCGGAGCGGCTACTGCTAGAGCCAATCCGTTGGCCCTCTGATCTCTTTCTTTGAGTGTTCAACAGTCAATAGTGTGTGGAGCTCCAACTGACCAAAAAGTGCAGCATCACTAATTAACCAATGTTTATAATGATATTTTTTAATCACTTGTTAAAAGTTTATATAAATTTGATAAGTTATATGTTTGAAAAAGAAAATAATATCATTGTAATTCTCCTATTAACATGTTTATTTCTTATTTTCATACATGTATGGTTTTGTTTAAAATGTGTTGACTTATAATTAATTTAATAAAATAAATAAAAGTTTAAAAATAAATGAAGACCCGACCTCGACCTTGTTTATCATGGAGTTTAAACAGGTTTTTGGTGAAGCTTTTTTGGCGGGATTGGGGAAGGGATCCCACGCCTCAAACCCGCCTGTTGTCATTCCTACCTATGGAGAAAATCAGCTGCAAGTTATGATCGAGCCAAAATATAATGTAAAGGATATTATCCCTTTTCCCTGTTTTTGGTATTACTCTTCGAAGTTCATGATTCATATTTTTTATAATCAAGTTTATGATGATGCTATACTTGTTTGTCTCATAAATAGACCTTTAGTTTGAGCCTTTCATAAGTCGAGCTTGAGTAGCTTGGTCTTTCTTGCAAACCTAACATTAATTGTGGATAATATATCTGCAAATCACGCTTTTAAATTAACCGTATAAAGTGAAATTGTAAGGAGTGATGGTAAGCAAAGTATTAAAGTGAATGAAGTTTGCATTGATGTTCGTGGCACTATAATGGCACTAATTGGAAATATTTTGATGTCATGGCAATGTGGAACCTTTTCTGTTTTTTGTTCTAATCATTATTTTCTATGTTCATTTACAAATCTAACTTTGAGGTTCATTACAAAGGATTCCAACAAAGTTCATGAAAAAATATGGAAATGATCTGTCAAACCTTGCATTCCTCAAGATCCCAGGTGGTGAGGAATGACAAGTCAAATTGACAAATTCTAGTGGAAAAGTATGGCTACATGACGGTTGGCAAAATTCATAAACCATTACTCTATAGGCCTGGGGAACTTTCTAGTATTTAGATATGATGGGAATTCCTATTTCCATGTCCTCATATTTGATATGAGCTCTTCGGAGATAGAATATCCACTCTGTGCCACCCACCGTGGACAAACCAACCTTAATGAATAACGCCAAATGCCTGAAACAGAAGTAATTGAGATAGATGATTCTGTTGAAAACTTGGACGACTTTCCTGCCAACAAGTGAAAAGGAACAGATTGAGAAGGATGTCTCTGACAAAATATTGGATGATCTTCCAGCATGCCGGATAACGAGAAAGGCTAAACTTTCTAAAATGATGATAAACAATCTAACATGTAAAACCGAGAATACTACCCATCTGAGACACGAATTCCAGATTTTCAATCTAGAGGAATCCGAATGAATGGGGTGAAGCTTGCAAAGTTGAATGCAGATGGCGATTCATATTATTTGACCAGAGAAATTAAAAGTAAGAAGCTTTAATTTTATTGTTATTGTTGTTATAACTGTTTGTTTAGGGTAAATTAAGGAGATCACATGGGTCAAATTATAAATTATCGTGATTTTCCTACAGAAGAATGCAGTGGAGGCATGGCCAGTACACGAAAAATGAAATTAGTGATGAACAATGATAAAGCTAGAGCCCTTGAAAGGGCAAATGCTTTTAAATCTGAAAATCCATCCTTCATGATTTTTATGCATCCATCTTATGTTTCAGCCAGATCTAATTTAGGTAATCTATCAACTGAAATTCTGTTGGAACATCATAGTTTTTGTGTTGACTTCATTCAGTGTATAGTGTACATTAGTGAGGAGCATATTTAGGAAAGACATGCATTCATTTAAGATAGAATTTTGAACACTATGATTTCACACGCATTGATTGAATCTTTTACTTTAATAGAGTTTAAGAAAAAAATTACCTTTTTTATAAGGTTTTTGCAGAATGTACCATTTTTCTTTGCCAAGGAATATTTGATTGATAAGTAGAGCATCATATTTCAGGTGTCAGATGGGAGAACATGGCATGTTAAATGCCGTTTTTGGACAAGCAATGAAAAATTCTGTGGTAGTTGGAATTCATTTGTGCAGGACAATAATTTAAAAGTAGGTGACGTTTGTGCCTTTGAGCTGATTAAGGGCATTGAACCTTCACTGAAAGTCATCATATTTCGAGCAGTTGAAGAAGCAAAGTGCTGCCTACCGCTGGACTGGTCTGACCTAAAACATTAGTATTCTCCATGAGACTGAGAAAGACAACCAAACATGGGATTCGTGATGAAATGGAGCTTAACAGTAAATCCTGCTTCATGAAGTGCTCTCTCTCTCTCTCTCTCTCTCTCTCTCTCCCTGACGTTGATATAGCTATGTATTTGGGTATGTTTTACTTCACGGTTTCTATAGCTACATTCTCCTTTAACTCCAACTTGCTAGCAAATCTTTATCATTATGGTTGGTGTATTACAGCTGCTTGGTTTCCAATTGCTATATTCCCCTCAACATGGTTTGGTTCAAAGAAATAGGCTTTTGGGGGAGGGGGATTGAAATTGAGCAATCTTAATTTGTTGGTTTTCTCTCGTTGTCAGATCTAGCAGATGGGGTAGCAAGAGGTTAGTAGACATACTTTAACCAATATATCTATTGTTGAGTAATATACCAGTGATCTGGAATTTATAATTGGACTTGTTGCTAATCATGGTTGAAAAATATTCAAATTGAACCTTTTTATTACGAAGTCCTAGTTTCTTAGATTTGCTTCGGCAACTGATTGAATCCAATTCGAGAGTATGGTTTCATTGTCTTGGATTACATATTTTTTTTGGTAAAACTCATACGGTTAATTAGTAATATTAGTAAAAGCTTGAACTCTCCATGTTACTATCTCATTTTGATTTCTTAAAACAAGTTGGACTTCATAGAATTAAGTCTCAAGATTTAGCGGAAAATGGATGAACATGATCAAAGTACAATGCATATGCATATGGTATTTCATTTTTTGCAAGTCTTATGATTTTGGAGAATGAGTGTCCTGTGAATAAACTTAGCTTAGCATTTTAATCAATCATACGGAGTAGATTTGCTGAGTGATTTACCTAGCTCACCTTTTATAGGAGTAGATCTGGAATTTATAATTGGACTTGTTGCTAATTGATGCTGCACTTTTTGGCCGACGTATGCTCCGAGCTTGGCTCCCTAAGGAACACTCAAAAAAGAAGATCAGAGGACCACCGGGTTGGCTCCGGCGGTAGCCGCTCCGATGCTTAAGTCAATAAACTGAATTGAAAGACTGTAATGAAAGCTAAATAATGAGCATGAAAATAAAGCGTACCTTTAGGGTTTAATTTATACGTCAGTGGCTTTCCTAAGTTGATTAGGATTCGGAGCCATGAAAGTAGGGATTTGACCATCGGAGATAGCAGTTACCTTGTAGGATATTGTATTAAATAGATATAACCATGAGTGGTGGTTTCCTTGTAAAAGACTGTTTCCTTATTCTCTGCTCGGCATATATTAAGGCAGTGATGAGCTCTGAATATCGATGCGGTGTCACTGAAGGGCTGTGCTCGAACCTGTAAGCTTTGTAGAAAAATAGATCCTGCTCTGAAGATACGTGCTCGGCCTTTGTAGGTCTGCTCTGACTGGCCGAAGCCTGAACTAAATGGCTGAGCATGAGCTGAATGGCCGAGCTTGAGCTGACCCGTAGGTACACGTGTCAAGTGGTGATTGGTTTGTCACATTGTGGTATATCAGTTACTCCCCCTCTCAAGCCTTAGTTTGAACTTGTGGCGTAACTAAGGTTTATGAGCCCCTGAAAAGTCATGCGTTCTGTCATCTCGTTTTTCGTGATGGCTTGTTGGTACGTCATTTATTACGCAGTCGATTTTTGGGCTTCCAAAGCCATCATTACTTACAACCGTCATGACGGTTCACCTTTGTAGCCTTTATTTTCTGAATGTATATAAAAAAGGGAAGGAGTTTTATACGATTCTTTTACTGTTTTTTTGTGCTTGGAAGAAATATAACATTTCGCCATTGTTGAACCAGTAAGCTAGACTGTGAGGAGTACTGTTCGTCTGAAGCTTCTTTCTCTCTCCAGGTTCGGCTTTGGTCCCTTCATTCATCTTTTCATTGTCTTTCTTCTTCTTTTCTGGTTATTTTGAAATGTCGTCTTCCACTGCATCCTCCGGTGTTGGCGATGGTTCAGGGAGTCTCCCAGAGGCTTATGCTTCACCCCAAACCCTTGTTAGGGGTAGTAGTTCCTTGGGGACCGAGTTGGAAGAGAACCATTCTAGTCCCGAGGTTAGAGTTGTAGATGCTTTTTTTAGAGTCTAGGGATAAAAAGGTAGAGGTCTCTGGTCAGCTTTCCCAAAGGGATGAGGGACAGAGTATTGTAGCCTCTTCCTAGTTAGATAATATGAGGAAGAAGTTTGATTTTCCTTCAAATGTCGCCCTTAGGGCCCTTGATGACATAGATCGTCCTTGGGATGTTAGGGAAGGTGAGATATGTGTTTATACTGCCTGGTTCGAAATGGGGTTACGCCTTCCTTTCCCCAAATTGCTTAGGGAATTCTTTTGTTGGTTTAATCTTTGCCCCGCCGACCTACTCTTGAATAGTTGGAGGCACCTGTTAGGGTTTATGGTTTTAGGTCGTATGAACGGCGTCGAGGTTTCTTTATACTTGATCCGTAGTAAAATGGATCTTAAGTATTTGAAGTCGGAGGGCCTCTACTACATGTCTTTCGACAAGGGTTTCCGACCTCTGTTCATTTGTACTGACCTCCAACTAAATCTTGGAAAGATCAGGTATTTTTTTGTTAGTGGAGAGTGGGAGGTGGCAGATCTTGAGGATTAGATCTCTTACATTCCCCTAGAGCACGAGGTTTATAGGGTGAGACCCCCTTTTCTTTTGCAATCTTTGCTCTGCTACTGCCCTTGCCTCTGTATTTTTTGACTGACTGTTGTTGTGGTATCTTTTGTGTAGATAAGAACATCAAGAAGAGGTCGTCCTTCACTCCTACTCTTAAAGAGCAAGTATAAGAAGCTCCTTCAAACCTCCAACAGAGACTATAGAGCTATCCTTCACTCGAGCAGTACAATGGCCCCAAAGAAAAAGACTATTGTTGAAGATGTGATGTAGTCTATCTTTGGCGAATTAGGGTTCGTCAAAGAAGAAGAGGGTGGCGAATCCATCCTCTTCTTGTAGAGGGTTCATCGATCCCAAAAGAAGAAGAAGACCACTGCCCTTTCCACCTTCTAGCTGCACCGTCCAAGAAAGGGGGGGTGCCTTCTACTTCCCCCTCCCCTACGCCGCCTATAAGGGGCGTAGTGATTAGGGAGCCAATCTCTGCACCTGCCCAAGAGGGGCATGGTAACTTCTGAGCTTGCCACCTCCTCGGCTTAATAGGGCTCCGCAGAAGGGTAAAACGAAGGTGGCAGTTAACTAGGATCTAATGCCTAGATGGTTACAAGGCCGTCCATCCAGGCCATTGAGGAATTCTGGGCAGAAGCCCCACAAAAGGACTCTCCTTCTTTGTAGTACCAGGCAGGGTACTCAAAAGACTGGTTGCTGACTGCCATGAGCGCTTATCTGAAGGTAACGAAAATTATTACATATATATATTTATTTATTTTTTTGTATCCTGTTTTTAATTGTGCCTGACAAGGTCCCTTACTATTTTGCAGCTTTTGCACAATTTGGCTGCCATGATGGAGGTTGCCGTGGATCTTCAAGCTGTGGAGAGGCTTGAGGACGAGCTGGAAGAGGCTCGGCTTCAACTTGGCACTGCTCAATCTACCGCTTCAGTTGTCGAGGAAGAGCTTAAGGAAGTGAGGAATTCCTTCTCCATTCATGGAGTTAGAGAGGGATTCTCTTAAGTTTGAGAGGGATTTTCTTAAGTTTGAGGGGGAATCCCTTGCTCAGGAGCTGGAGGTAGTGAAGAAGGAGAAAGACTGCACTTCAGTCCTCCCTTGTTCTAAAGGTTGATGAAGCTAAGGCTAAAACCGAAGTTGGGTTGAAGTCCTGAGTTGATGAATATGGGTCGGAACTTTGTACAGTTCGGTTACAATGACTTAAAAACCAAGCTTCTTGCCTAAGTTCCCAGACATTGATCTGTCGGGCATTGATGATGATAGCAATGATGATGATGAAGGTGGTGATGATGATGATGGGTCTGCCAGCCCTTTAGTTTAGAAATTTTTTTTGTAGTTCTGTCTTTTCCTCTTTTTGTAATCGAACGCACAAATTAATAGGAATATCTTTTCTTCAGAGCTTTTGCCTTCTTTGAACATTTGCAAACATTATGGTTTTGATTGAGCATTGTCCAAAGTTTCCCAGTTTTGTAGTGAATAAATGGGCCTTGACCCTTCGAACTTGTAATTGATGTAAGCAAATCCTTGAAATTGGGGGGTTTGGAATCTTGAACTAGCTCTGCATAATATGGACAGGTACTTATAACAAGAACTAACCACCCAGAGCCTAATTACCGAACCAAATGACTTGTAATAAAATGGAGGAAGATCCTTGATTGTTAGCACCCTTCTTCAGAACTTATTAATAAAAAGTTAAGCAATCAGAATCACAACTGTTGGTTGGAATGGGGATCTGGTTGGATGAGTGTTCGTAAGTATGTAGCCAAACAGCTAGGTTGATTCCTTCCCCTTTAGTTTGGGAAATAACCAAGTAATTTCATGAAGGTCGGCATACTGAACAGATAAGACCTTAGGTCTAGAGTAGACACGAGGTCTGTACATTGAGATGGATCAGACTAAAGGTCTATACATTGAGATGGACCAGACCCGAGGTCTGTACATTAAGCTGGACCAGACAAGGTCTGTACATTGAGATGGACCAGACACGAGGTCTGTACATTGAGATGGACCAGACTTAAGGTCTGTACATTGAGATGGACCAGACACGAGGTCTGTACATTGAGATGGACCAGACACGAGGTCTATTCATTGAGATGGACCAGACTTAAGGTTTGTACATTGAGATGGACCAGACTTAAGGTCTGTCTATTGAGATTGACTAGACACGAGGTCTGTACATTGGATGGACCAACAGGTTGTACATTGAGATGGACCAGACTTAAGGCTGTACATTGAGATGGACCAGACACGAGGTTTGTACATTGAGATGGACCAGACTTAAGGCCTGTATTGGATGGGAGAGTTTGTACATTGAGATGGACTAGACTTAAGGTCTATACATTGAGACGGAACAGACACAAGGTCTGTACATTGAGATGGACTAGACACGAGGTCTGTATATTGAAATGGACCAAACACGAGGTCTGTACATTGAGATGAGAACACTTTATAGAATATTTGAAAGAAAAACATTCTTTATTGATAATACTTCCGTAATTGTTCTATATTCCAAGGCCTAGGAACAGGTTTTCCCATCCATGCTTTCTAACCAATAAGTGGTCGGTCTTATTGTTTTTATGACTCTATAGGGGCCCTCCCAGTTGGATGATAATTTTTCCATGGTAGGATCCTTGGTGTTTGGAAACACTCTTCTCAGGACTAGGTCTCCAATTTGGAAGCTGGCAGGTTTAAGCCTTAGTTTTGAATGACTAACCATCTTATGCTGATATGCTTCCATCCTGACCCCGGCTTGCTCCCTCCTCTCCTCAAGCAAGTCCAAGTTTTCTACGAGCTGTTGATCATTGATCTCTTGGTTGAAAGCCTCAGTCCTCAGGGTAGGTATGCCGATCTCAACAGGACTCACTGCTTCGGTGCCGTAGGCGAGTGAAAAGGGAGTTTCTGATGTTGGAGTTCTCCTAGTTGTTCGGTAGGCCCAAAGTACTCTAGGGAGTTCTTCAACCCACTTACCCTTAACTCCCTCTAGTCTTTTCTTAAGAGCATCAAGGATCGTTCAGTTAGTGACCTCTGCTTGTCCATTAGGCTTGGGGATGACCAGGTGAGGAGAAGTGTTGATTGATATTCAGGTCTTGGCAGAACTTTTTGAATGTCTTACCAGCGACCTGCGTGCCGTTATCTGAGGACGATCACGCGAGGTATGCCGAACCTGCAGACTATATTCTTCCAAGTGAAACTTTTGACTTCCTTCTCTGTAATAAGTGTTAATGGCTCTGCTTCCGTCCATTTTGAAAAGTAGTCGATGGCTACCAATAGATATTTCCTGTTCGGTGTAGCTTTAGGCAGTGGGCCTATGATGTCCATTCCCCATTGTGCAAAGGGCCATTGGCTTGTGATAGGGATGAGTTCATGACGGGGCTGGTGTTGGTAGAGGGCGAACCTTTGACATTTGTCACACTTCCGAGTGTATTCTTTGGCTTCCCTTAGCATCCCAGGCCAGTAGTAGCCTTGTGTTAGAGCTCAGTGCGCTATGGTTCTTCCCCCATTATGATTTCCACATATTCCTTCATGAATTTCTACGAAGACAAACTGAGATTCTTCTAGAGCCAGACATTTTAACAATGGCTGAGAATAAGACCTTCGGTAAAGCCTCCCATTCATGACAAGGTACCGAGCTACTCTAATTCGGACTCTTTTTGCCTTATTCTTGTCTTTTGGGAAGAGCCCTTCTTCCAGGTACTAGAGGATTGGAGTCATTCAGTTCTGAGGCTGTTCTATAATTTGGGCGACCTGAACTTTTTCGATGCTAGGCCTTGGCTGATGGGAGATTCTTAGTGTCGAGTCCCCTTCTGATTTCATATGGGATGCCATGTTTGCCAAGGCATCAGCTCTGCTGTTCTGACCCCTTTCTATTTTTTGGATTGAGAATGCTCGGAAGGAGCGTTTCAACAAGCTGACCAATTTTGAATACCGAAGCATTCTTTCATCTTTGGCGGCAAACTCTCCCTAAACTTGGCTGACCACCAATTGGGAGTCAGAAAAGACTTCGAGGTTCTGAGCCTCGCATTCTTGTGCTAGCTTTATCCCTAGGATAAGAGCTTCATATTCTGCTTCATTGTTGGAGGCTCTGAACCCTAGGCTAACTGCCCTTTCTGTTATGAGCCCATCAAGGGACTACAATACTAGTCCAACATTAGCACCTCGATTGGTAGATGACAAATCAATGTATAGCTACCATGTCCCCAAATTTTCACAAAGTTGTGCTCTGTCCAGTAGTGCTGGGGTGAACTCGGCAACGAAGTCTGCTAAGGCTTACCCTTTTATTGAGATCCGTGGAACATAAGATATGTCGAACTCCCCCAGTTCCACTGACCATTTGACTAATCGTCCTGATACCTCTGGTTTCCTCAGTACTGGCTTCAAGGGATAAAAGTAGTTGGAATTTCTATTGGATGAGGTTGAAAGTAGGGTCTGAGCTTCCGTGCAGATACTATAAGTGCAAGGGCCAGTTTCTCAATCTCGGGGTACCTCTTCTCTGTGTCTAACAGTGCTCTGTTGACATAAAATATGGGCCTCTGCACGCCCCTATCTTACCTGACTAGTAAAGAACTGACAACGTTCTCGGAAAACTGCAAGGTAGAGAAGTAGCTTTTCCCTTTGGACCGACTTTGATAAGAGCTCAGATGAAGCTAGGTACTCCTTCAGTTCCTGAAAGGATTTTTCACATTCGTCAGTCCATTGTAAAGCTTTGTTACCTTTCAGAGCTTTGAAGAATGGTAGGCAACGATCGGTGGATTTGGAGATAAATCTGCTCAGAGCTACTATTCTGTCATTCAGAGCCTGAATGTCTTTCTTGGTCCTTGGTGACACTAGTCCGATCAGGGCCCCAATTTGGGTAGGGGTCCGCCTTCTATACCTCTCTGAGAGACTATGTATCCCTAAGAATTTTTCCTTTGTTACACCAAAGGTGCATTTCAAGGGATTGAGCTTCATCTTGTACTGCCTCAGGATGTCAAACGTTTAAGCCAGGTGCTAGAGATGACTGCTCTTTCCGCAAGCTTTTGACTAGCATATCATCAATATAGACTTCCATGGTACTGCCGATTAAGGGGCTGAACATCTTATTTACCAGACGCTGGTATGTGGCCCCAGCATTTTTTAATCCAAACGACATCACTTTATAGCAATAGAGACCTCGTTCAGTTATGAATAATGTTTTCTCCTGATTAGGAGGGTGCATCTGTATTTGATTATATCCTGAATAGGCATCCATGAAGCTCATAAGTTCGTGCCCTGCTAGTAGCATCGACTAACTGATCTATCATCGGAAGAGGAAAGCTATCTTTGGGGCATGCCTTGTTGAGGTCTGTATAGTCAACGCAGACTTTCCACTTGCCATTTTTCTTTTTGACCAGAACAGTGTTAGCTAAGCCAATCAGGATAGAATACCTCCCGTATCATGTTGGCATCGAGTAGCCTTTAGACCTCATCGTTGATGATCTGGTGCCGCTCTAGAGCGAGTGGCCTTCTCTTTTGCCTTACTGGTGGATGGTCTGGATCTACCATCAGTTTGTGAGTGATGAGGTCCGGATCTATTCGTTCCATATCCCTTGTTTCCCAGACAAATACGGAGAGGTTTTTCTTCAAGAATTTGATCAACTCATCCTGCTCGGCAAGCGTCAGGTCGGGGCCTATCTGCAAGTAGTGTCCCTACTCTTCCGAGCTGACCAGGACTTTAATGGGTTCCCCTATGGGCTTGGCCCTGCTGTCCCTTCCTTTAGGGCTTAATGGCTCGTCAATCCTAGAAGGATAGTCTTCTGCCTCGTGATAGTGAGAGTGGACCGGATCCCCACGTTCACGAGCATGCAGTAATTGCTATTTGGGGGCCTTGGCCTTGAGTGCAAGAGCATGACACTCTCTAGAGGTTGGCTTGGCATCCTCTGATAGAATAGACGGTTTGATCGTGGCCGTACTTTAGGCATTGGTGGAGGGTCGAGGTGACTACTCCCATCTCGTGCAGCCAAGGTCTCCTTATTATGACATTGTAGAGGGATTTGGCATTCAGAACCAGGTATTTTGTTACTGTGGTTTTTCGCCCTTCCCCTTCTCCTGCAATGGTGGTAAGATTAATACTCCCTAATGGAGTGTTGAGATTTCCGTCAAAACCTGCCATAATTATGCCAGTAGGCTTGATGTCATTGGGGCTGAGCTTCATCTGCTTGAAAAGCTTGTAGAACAGAACGTTTGTTGAACTCCCAATGTCCACCAGGACTCTTCGGATCTCAAAGTTGGTGATTTTGAGGGAGATGACCAGGGCATCACTATAAGGACAGTGTACCCCTGCAAGGTCTTGATCCTAGAACTTGATTTCTGGCACTGGTCTTAATCTTTTCTCCACACTAGCAATCTGTAATATGTGGCGAGTTGCCTTGGCTTCCCGAGCATAGCGTTTCTTTGATCTGTTGGAAGTCCCAGTTGCACTGGAGTCTGCGTGCAAAACAAAGATTACTTGGTTGTTCTGCCATGGAGGCTCATTCCGTCTTTCCCTTTGTTCCTGTCTCTGGTCGGGCTTCCTCTGTTAGGGCCGCTCATCACAGGGGTTCTGCCCTCCGTCTTGCTTGATGAACTCCTGTAGTCGTCTTCTCCTGATTAGTTGCTCAATCTCTTGTTTGAGAGCCTTACATGTGTTGGTTGTGTGCCTACTGGTCCTTGTGAAAATCACAATATTTGGTTTGGTCTCGGTAACTGGGATCACCTTTCAAAGGCTCTGGCCATCTCAGGTTCTCTCGAGATCTTACTTGCTTCAGTATGTTGTATAGAGAGGTGTTCAGAGGAGTAAAATTATTGAACTCTCTTAACCCAGAATTATAGGAAGTTTTGGATGCCCCCCTTTTCTCTAGGCTGCTGGCTCTCTTCCTAGCTGAGCTAAGGTCCTTCCTCTAGTCATCTTTCCTCTGACTGTCTTTTTTCTGGTCATCTTTCTGAGCTTGTTCCTTAATCTTTCTAAAAGTGGCTTTGGCTTTCTCCAAGTTAATGTATTTCTTGCTTGGTCCATGAGCGCTGCCATATTCGTAGGGGGGTTTTTTTATCAAGTAGTCTCTAAAGCCTCCTCGTGCAAGGCCAGAAGCCAGAGCGGCTACGAGGAAACTAGGGCTGCAGTCCGTAACCTCAGTGAGTTCAGCGTTGAAATGAGTAATATACCCTCTGAGGGATTCTTCATTTGTTTGCCTTATATTTAACAATAATTCAGGATCCCTTCCTCAACCTCCTATTAGTCATAAATCTGTCTAGGAATCTTCTGCCAAGCTCATAGAAACTAGTAACTGAGTTCAGGCGGAAGGTGATAGAACCACTTCAGAGCAGTTACATTAAGGCTAGTTACAAATGTTCGGCATAAAAAGGCGTCAGAAGCACCGTGTAAGGCCATGGTGTGCTGGTAATAGGGAGAGATGGTCCCCTGGATCCCCTAGTCCCATCATAAGGAGTGAATTTTGAGACAACGAATTTCTTAGGTCTTTCTTTAGCTATGATAGCATTAGTGAATGGGGTGGCAAACCTGCCGAGCAGCCTGGCCAATTTGTCTTGTTCTAGGGGGGTTTTGAACACCCCTCATAACAACAGTGCGGATCCATTGATTTAGCAACTTCCTCAGCTCTTAGTGATCCCCTTGCTAGGATAGGCTGTTGTGAGTCAGGCCGTGCGACTTCAGGGCCTACATGGGCAAGATGGCCTCGGCTCATTACTGGGGCGTTATTCTAATTCTCTTGGGCTAGGCGGTGTAGGAGCCACTTGAGGTTGAGACTCTTGTGGTACAGGGTTTGCTTCTGAAGCTCCAGGAACTGAAACCCTAGTGGTGCTTCGATAATGGACCTCCGGAACGAAAGCTGGTATCCCTCTGCCGGCGACTGCTGATGGCTGGGGATCTCCATGAATGTGGACAGTAATAGGAGGTTACACCTCCTGAGTGTTTGTATTGACAGATGGATTCTGAGGATTAGTTTCATGATTCTGGGTGAGCATTGCCAGAGTTCTAGACATGGTCAGAAGTTGTTCCTGCAGCAACTGGTTCTGCCGCTTGACTTCGGCAAGCTCTTGTTGTACGGGATCATTCACTCGCCCTCTTCGTCGTCCAGGCAGGCGGCTGAGGTTGAGGGTTTTGAGGATTTTGAGTATTGTTCCTTGGTCGGAGATTGGGAGCCATAATCCTTTAGAAAAAAGGAGAATGAGTTTTGAAGCAGCAGAGCACTTGGTGATTGTCGTTCCCACAGACGGCGCCAAACTAATGCTACACTTTTTGGCCGACGTATGCTCCGAGCTCAGCTCCTTGAGGAACACTCAAAAAAGAAGATCAGAGGACCACCCGGTTGGCTCCGGCGGTAGCCGCTCTGATGCTTAAGTCAATAAACTGAATTGAAAGACTGTAATGAAAGCCAAATGATGAGCATGAAAATAAAGCATACCTTTAGGGTTTAATTTATAAGCAGTGGCTTTCCTAAGTTGATTAGGATTCGGAGCCATGAAAGTAGGGATTTGACCATCGGAGATAGCAGTTACCTTGTAGGATATTATATCAAATAAAGATAACCATGAGTGGTGGTTTCCTTGTAAAAGACTGTTTCCTTATTCTCTGCTCGGCATATATTAAGGCGGTGATGAGCTCTGAATATCGATGCGTTGCACTGAAGGGCTGTGCTCGGACCTGTAAGCTTTGTAGAAAAGTAGATCTGCTCTGAAGATACGTGCTCGGCCTTTGTAGGCTCTGCTCTGACTAGCCGAGTCTAAACTAAATCGGCCGAGCATGAGCCGAATGGCCGAGCTTGAGCTGAATGGCCAAGCTTGAGCTGACCCGTAGGTACACGTGTCAAGTAGTGATTGGTCTGTCACATTGTGGTATATCACTTAATCATGGTTGAAAAATGTTCAAATTGAACCTTTTTATTCGAAGTCCCAGTTTCTTAGATTTGCTTTGGCAGCTGATTGATCCAATTCGAGAGTATGGTTTCATTGTTTTGGATTACATTTTTTTTTAAGTAAAACTCATACGGTTAATTAGTAAAATTAGTAAAAGCTTGAAGTCTCCATGTTACTTTCTCTTTTGCTTTCTTAAAACAAGTTGGACTTAATAGAATTAAGTCTCATGATTTAACAGAAAACGGATAAACATGATCAAAGTACAATGCATATGCATATGGTATTTCATTTTTTGCAAGTCTTGTGATTTTGGAGAATGAGTGTCCCGTGAATAAACTTAGCTTAGGATTTTAATCAATCATACGGACTAGATTTGGTGAGTGATTTACTTTGCTCACCTTTTATAGAAGTAGATTTGGTGAGTGATTTCTAGAATTAAAAAATTTAAAGAGTTGTTTCATCAGTTTGGTATTACAGACCTCTAGACCCATAATCATTACAACTATGTGTCTTCTTTTCCACAGCTTTAGGCCATATTTGAGCATTCTAGTTGTTCGGTCCAAAGCTTGCCCGGTTTGCTTACTACTTTCTTTTCTGAGTTTCGGACTGCTCATCTGAACATGAGCTTGCCCGGTTTGCTTACTGTTTCTTTTCTGAGTTTCGGACTGCTCATCTGAACATGTCTATGGTCAGTCTTAGACCCATGATCATGACAGCCATGTGTCTTCCTTTTTCCTTTCCACAACCTGTGGCCATATTTGAGCATTCCAATTGTTCGCCCCAAAGCTTGCCCGGTTTGCTTTCTCTTTCTTTTATGAGTTTCGGACTGGTCATCTGAACATGTCTATTGTCAGTCTTATAGAGCTAACTTAGATTTGATGCGGCCTTATTTAAGAATATATGTTTGATTAGTGTTGGGGTGGTGAGTCTTGTAAAGCTAACTTTGATTTGATGCGGCCTTATTTAAGAATATATGTTTGATTGGTGTTGGGGTGGTGGTAAGGGATAATGCTAAGAATTTTATTCCAAATATATCTTTAGTGGTGTTGGGTTGTGGTGAGGGATAATGCTAGGAATTTTATTCCAAATATATGTTTGATTGGTGTTGGGTGGTGCTGGGGGATAATGCTGAGAATTTTATTGGTGGAATGTAAAAAAAAAAAGGCTCCAATAAATGTTACAATGGCAAAATCCCTTGCGGCCTTTCATGCAGTATGTTTTTCTATAAATATTGGTATCAGAGAACTTGTTCTAGAAAGGGACTCTAGGGGAACAATTATCGGGATTAGTTCTATTAATGATAATTTATTGCCTATTTGCTTGATTAGATCTGATGTCAAAATTCTTTTAAGCAGATTCCTGATCATTCCAAGGTACCTTTGTTCGTAGAACTGACAACGGGATCGCTCATGAGCTTGCTTAGTATTCTATAAGAATTACTGATGATTTAACGTGACTGAAAGAGGCCCCTCGTTTATCTTGAGTTTGCTTCACTCAGATATGGCTTCTCATTCTTGATTACTTTGGGGTGTTTTGAGAAGAACCAAGAGAATGCTTTTGATTCATAGTAGGTCAATGTGTGTTTTTTATCTTTGCCTTCCATGACTTTCTTTGGTATCAGAGATTATTCTTGGAGTTAGTAGGTGCTTCTAATAGTCTTCTACGATATTTTGGGCTATTCTATAGTTGGAGTTTCCTTAAGAGGATTTCTACATTCTTTTAGGATTGTTCCCCTTTGTTTGGTTGTAACCCTTTGAGTTTTTTCTCTCATTAATAAATCCGTATCATTTCTTTCAAAAAAAAAAAAGACCTCAAGACCCATGATTTGATCAGTTCGTGACTTAAGTTATTCAGAAAACGATTGAATATATTGCATAACCCTTGAACTTCCATAAAAATAAAAAATAAAAACTCAAAAGATTATAGTACTTGCTAGTCTGCTTCTAGCTCCCGATGAGTGCAGAAATAGGATTCAACCTTGTCATTTCTTGGATGTAGGAGACGAAGTCTGTTAAGCTCCTTGAGCTTATTTAACCAATTACTCTAAAGATACTGATAATGACTTTCATGACAAATTAGAGAGTAGGCTTTGAGGGGCATGCTTTTGTTGCTCCATGGCTTCTTAATTGAGGTTTGAAGCTACAAATTTGGATAGGAATTGCCAACTCCGTTAACCGACCACTTCAACGATCATGGTGTTATAGTTTTTGGACTTGCTCTTACCCCTTGGCCTCTACCTCTCAAATCAAATACTTTGGAGTTCACCTGCTAAAAGCTAGATCATGGCCTGTTAACATGAAAAGGGTTAACAACAACTTGTTTTTCGGAGGGGTCCGGATAGCATTTATGCAAAATAATTCTATAGAACTAGAGAGATTGTTTAAGTTTGAAAATCAAAATTTTATGTTTAAATTTATGAAGAAAAAAAAACTATTAAAAGGATGTTGCTGTTAGCCATAAGGTAGATTTTCAAACCTCTTTCCCATGAGAAAAAAATAAGAGATTAGAATAGGAGAAACTCAACAGAAACGGTCAATGAATACACCAGTGAGACATTGAGAGAGTGAAAATGTTGAATAGTCAGAATGGGATTTGAAAATTTAATTCAAATGTAGAGCCTCAGCTCTAAATTTGTTGGCTAGTTTATTACAAATGGAAAGAAAATTGCTTATAAACTCATGATTGATAGCTCTTCATTGGTAGGGTTTAAGGTAGGAGCTAAGGTAGGAGCTCAGGGAATGTAGTCAAATGAGTTAAAACTAAGCGAAACAAAGCTGTTTATAAGGATAAATTATTACATTAACTTTTCTTAGTGCTTCTACTGTTATTTATCTTTTTAACTATCCAAAGTGCTTTCAACTACCTAAAGTGCCTTAAAAACTCTATAATACCTTTATGGTGCCTACTAAAATTAACATTTTGTCCATAGTCCAATTTTTTAATTGGATAATTATACTCTTTAAACTTCAGACAAAAGCAACACTCCACACACAAAATCTCACTGTCCTCTCTCTGAATTCTCATAAATTGTCATTCATTTACACTTGAACAGCCGTTAAATGAAATCTAATTTAATTAAAACTTCTTTTTTTATAGGTACTTTAACTATAATTTTTTTTTTGTTGTAATAAATATAAACTGCCATTCATTTATACTTAAACTGCCATTTAATTAAACCTTCTTTTTTATAGGTAATTTAACTATAAATATTTTTGTTTTGTAGTCAATTCAATTGCATAGTTTTAAAGGAAAAAAAATTCTAAATATGAAATTGAAAATAAAATACCTTTTACACTATCATTAATTTTGAATACTTGATAACACTAATTAAAAGATCTTTTTAAATGAAACTCAAGCACACAAGCCCAAACTGATTAAAAGTTCTAGATTATTGTATTTTATATAAAACAAATCAAAACAACAAAAAATAGAAAACATTTATGAAATACTCCACTCAAAACCCCATTAAAATTTTATTTATTTATTTAATTCATCATTGTTGAGGTTGTTTTTATGGTCCCAGTTTTAGGTTTCTGGGTTATGCTAGTTTCAAGGGTTGCAACTAGTAAGCAATAATAGTTTTATAACTGGACCATGCCGGCAACTGACACATGCAAGACACTTGGCTAATCGATCTTTTTATCCACGTTGTACCTGACTATCAGTCCTTTGTTCCGTTGAATAATTGCTGGACACATAAATATCAGAATATATTTCACAATAAATGGATGTAGAAATCCATTTACGATTTACTAATTCAATTAATTTTATAATTAATATATTAAAAAATATATTAAAAAATAAAAAATATATTTTTTTATTATCTAGTGATAAATAATAAAATATAAGCATAATTATTTGATATACCACAAAAGAGCAAGACCAATCATCACTCGACACGTATGTCTATAGTCCAGCTTACGCTTGGCTAACTCAGCTCACGCTCAACCAGTGGCTAGCGCTTGGCCATTCGGGACAGGCTGAAAGATCGGAAGTGGTCGAGCACATACCTCCAGAGCGCATACATATCCAGATAAGGGTTACGGAGTTAATTACAGAATTCCAAACCAACACTCCAGAGCTCATCACCGCCTTAACGGCTGCCGAGCAGGGAATAAGGAAACAGTACTCAACAAGGAAACTGCTACTCATGTTTATCTCTATCTATGGTGCAATGTCCAACCAAGAAACTACTATCTCCGATGATCAAATCCCTACTTTCATGGCTCCAAATCCTAATTAACTTAGGAAAGTCACGGTCTATAAATTAAACCCTAAAGGTACGTTTTATTTTCATGCTCATTCTTTGGCTTTCAATTCAGTTTACTTATTTAAGCATCGGAGCGGCTACCGCCGAAGCCAATCCGGTGGCCCTCTGATCCCCTTTTTTGAATGTTCTACAAGTCACGGAGCCCAGATTTCTTGCGAGCTGAAAAGTGCAGCATTAGTTTGGCGCTGTCTATGGGAAATGACTAATCTCCAAGTGCTCTATTCACAAACTTATTCTCCTTTTCACCGGAGAACCATGGCCTCGAATCTCCGACCAAGATAGAACGCTCAAAATCCATAAAGCTCTCAACGTCGACCACCTGCTCCACGAGCAAGAAGGCCGACGGTTGATCCCATGCGACAAGAGATTGAATCAATCAAACGACACAATAAGCTAGTGCAAGAACAACTACTTGACATATCTAGAACTCTAGCAATGCTTACGCAAAATTAAAGGACGAGTCCTCCTAATCCACCGGTCAATGTTGCTGAAAGAACACAACCCCATATTATCGCTGAGAATGAAGAGCCCTACGTGGAGGCTTCGAATAACCGACCTGGGCACCCCTAGGGTGTTGCTCACGTCGGCAGAGATCCACAGCCATCAGCAGCCCCAGGCTGGGGAACATCAACCTTTATCCCCCACGTCCACTACCGAAGCACTACTAGAGCCCCAACTCTAAAGGCTTCGGGAGCATATGCGGCACCACAGGAGCCTCATCCCCAAGCAGTACCAATCCCGCCAACTCGAAACCCTCCTCCGTCTGAGGGACGTGTTCAGCCCGACTACCCTGAAACCGAAGTTATAAGGCAAGGTTCACAAGAAGTCCGGCTCAGAGACCCACGGAGGGTCGAGGAAATTACGGAATCTATGGACCGAACAATAGTTGTGAGAGGAGTCCAGAACCATCTAGAGCAGGATGAGTTGGCCAGGCTGCTCGGAAGACTTGCCACCCCATTCACTCCTACCATCATGTTAGAAGAAAGACCAAGGAACTTTATGGTGCCAAAATTCACCCTATATGATGGGACTGGAGACCCAGGAGATCATCTATCGCACTACCAGCATACGATGCCCCTTCACGGGGCCTCTAATGCTTTTATGTGCCGAACTTTCATTACCAGCTTGAAAGGTACTACTCTAAAATGGTTCCACCACCTCCCACCGAACTCAATTACCGGTTTCTATGAGCTCGGTAGGCAATTCCTGGACAGGTTCATGACCAGCAGAAGGCTCAGAAGGGGACTAGAGTTCCTGCTAAATGTTAAGTAGACTAAGGAAGAGTCCCTCAGAGCTTATATTGCACGCTTTAATGCCGAACTCACGGAAATCACTGACTGCAGCCCAGGTTTTCTTGTAGCTGCCTTAACTTCCGGTCTTACTCACGGTAGCTTTAGAGATTCATTGACAAAAAGCCCTTCTGCCGACATGGCGGAATTAATGGACCGAGCCAGGAAGTACATCAACTTGGAAGAAGCTAACCACACGTCCCAAAAGGGCAAAGAGCAAAACCAAAGGGACAATCCAAAGAGGGGGGATCATAAGAAGGACGACCACAGAAGAAACCCTAGCAAGAAGAGAGCCAGGAGTCCAGAAAAGAGAACGGCACCTAAGACTGTTTACAATTCCGGACCAAGGGAGTTTACTAATTTTACCCATTTGAACACTACACTAAATCAAGTACTTCGGCAGATCTGAGATTGGGAAAACCTAAGATGGCCAGAACCGATTAAAGGAGATCCCAGCCTTCGGGACCTAGGTAAATACTACAATTTTCACAAAGATCATGGGCATACGACTAATTCATGCAGGTCTTTTAGATATGAGGTTGAGCAACTCATAAAGAAAGGACGTCTCCGAGCGTTCATTAAGTAGGACGGGAGGCAGAATCCCCACGAAGACAAGCCTCAGCAGTGGACAGAGCAAAGGCCTGAGCAAAGACAAGAGCAGAGGGAAGTGCGAAATGAGCCTCAAAGGCAGAACAACCATGTCATTTACGTCCTCCATGCAGACTCCCCTATTATAGGAATGTCCAACAGAGCAAGAAAGAGGTATGCTCGGGAGGCCAGGGCTGCCCCAGACATATTGCAGATCACCAACGTTGAAAAAAGGCTCAAACCAGAACCGGAGATCCAGTTCACAGAACAGGATCTAGCAGGGGTACACTGCCGTCACAGTGATGCCCTCATCATCACTCTCAAGATTGCCAACTTCGAAATCAGAAGAGTTCTGGTTGACACCGGCAGCTTTGTCAATATACTATTCTATGAGCCACTCAAACAGATGAGGATGGACCACAACAGCATCAAGCCTACCACTGTCGTAATGGCAGCATTTGATGGTAATCTCAGTACCCCATTGGGAAGAATCGACCTGCCTACTACTATAGGGGAAGGTGAAGGGCAGAAAACCACCATCTCAGAATACATGGTGTTGAATATGAAATCTCCTTACAATGTCATAATTAGGGAGACCATGGCTGCACCAGATAGGGGCGGTTACCTCGACCCTCTATCAATGCTTGAAGTATATTCACAATTAGAATGTTTATTCTGTTAGAGGGTGCTAGCCAACTTCTCGAGAATGCCATGCCATTGCACTTAAGGAAAAGACTACCAAATGGCAATTACAGTACGTTCGGGACTGTGCAAATCCAATTCTCTCCCACACTCCTGAAGAGGAAGGTTGCCCTTCCAGAATCTAAGAACCCCTAAGCCCAAGGGGACAGGACAGCAGGGCCAAACCCATTGGCGAGCCCATCAAAGTATTAGTCAGTTCAGAATCACAGGGGTGCTATTTTTACATTGGTCCAGACTTGACACATGCCGAGCAAGAGAAAATAATCAAGTTTCTAAAAGACAACCTCTCTATGTTCGCGTGGGAGACCAAAGACATAGAGGGTATAGTTCCAAACCTGATAACTCACAAACTGATGATGGATCCAGACCACCCACCAGTGAGACAAAAAATAAGGCCGCTAGCTCCAGAGCGGCATCAGATCATAAGTGAGGAAGTCCAGAGGCTGCTTGAAGCCAAGATGATACGTGAAGTATTCTACCCAGAGTGGTTGGCCAACACCGTCCTGGTCAAAAAGAAAAATGGCAAGTGGAGGGTCTGCGTTGATTATACAGACCTCAATAAGGCGTGCCCCAAAGACAGCTTTCCACTGCCAAGGATAGACCAGCTGGTTGATGCTACTGCAGGGCACGAACTCATGAGTTTTATGGATGCCTATTCTGGGTACAACCAAATCCAGATGTACCCTCCAGACCAGGAGAAGACAGCCTTCATAACTGAACGAGGTCTCTACTGCTATAGAGTAATGCCATTCAGTTTGAAGAATGCTGGGGCCACATACCAGCAGTTGGTCAACAAGATGTTCAGCCCACTGCTCGGCAATACCATGGAGGTATACATTGATGACATGCTGGTCAAAAGTCTACAGAAATGTAGTCACCTCCAGCACTTATCCCAGACCTTCGATATCCTAAGACAGCACAAGATGAAGCTCAATCCCTCAAAATGTACCTTCGAGGTGACGAAGGAAAAATTCTTGGGATACATTGTCTCTCAAAAGGGTATCAAAGCAGACCCCACTCAGATCCAAGCTCTGATTGGACTGAAGTCGCCGAAAACCAGAAAAGACATTTAGGCGCTGAATAGCAGAATCGCGGCACTGAGCAGGTTTATCTCCAAGTCCACTGATCGTTGCCTACCCTTCTTCAGAGCTTTAAAAGGGAACAAAGCTTTACAATGGACGAAAGAATGTGAGAAAGCTTTTCAAGAACTGAAGGAATATCTTGCCTCTCCAGAGCTCTTGTCACAACCAGTCCAAGGGGAAAAACTACTCTTATACCTTGCAGTCTCTGAGAACGGGGTCAGCTCCGCATTAGTCAGACAGGACAGGGGAGTACAGAGGCCCATATTCTACATCAGTAGGGCATTGCTCGACACCTGAAAAGAGATATCCGAGGTAGGAAAAATTGGCCTTCCCCTTGGTAATATTAGCTCGAAAACTCCGACCTTATTTCCAAGCCCATCCAATTGAAATCCCAACTACCTATCCCCTAAGATCGATATTGAAGAAGCCTGAGGTCTCAAGAAGATTGGTGAAGTGGTCTGTGGAGTTAGGGGAATTTGACATATCATATGTGCCACGGAACTCCATCAAAGGACAAGCCTTGGTAGATTTCGTTACCGAGTTCACCCCGGCACTTCAAGACAAGGCACAACTCATTGAAACTTCAGGGACCTGGCTGCTCTATATTGATGGGTCGTCAACCGATCAGGGCTCAGGAGTGGGCCTGGTATTACAGTCCCCTGACGGGCTCTCGTCAGAAAAAGCATTTAGCTTAGGATTCAGAGCTTCCAACAATGAAGCAGAATACGAAGCCCTAATCCTAGGCATGAAGTTGGCTCTGGAATGCGAAGTTTAACACCTTAAAGGTCTTCTCAGATTCCCAACTGATGGTAAGCCAAGTCTTGGGAGAATTCTCCATTAAAGATGATAGGATGCTTCAGTATTCCGAACTGGTGAGCTTCTTGAAGCACTCCTTCCAGACGTTTTCCATCTAGAAAATAGAAAGAAGCTAGAACTGCAGAGCAGATGCTTTAGCAAACATGGCATCCCGCCTAAAGTCAGAAGGGAACTCCGCAGTAAAAATTTCCTACCAGCCAAGACCCAGCATAGAGGAAGCCCAAGTTGCCCAAATTGCTGAATAGCCCCAGAACTGGATGACCCCAATCCTCTAGTACCTAAAATCCGGGCTCCTCCTAGAAGACAAAAACAAAGTAAGGAGAATCCGAATCAGAGCGGCTCGGTACCTGATCCTGAATAATAAGCTTTACAGAAGGTCTTATTCTCAACCCTTGTTAAAATGCTTAGCTCTAGAAGAATCTCAATATGTCTTGACTGAAATACACGAAGGTATTTGCGGGAACCATAATGGGTGCAGAACGATAGCTCACCGAGCTCTAACACAGGGCTATTACTGGCCTAGCATGCTAAGGCAGGCTAAGGAGTACGTCTAAAAATGCGACAAATGCCAAAGGTTTGCCCCATATCAACACCAGCCTCATCACGAGCTCATCCCAATTACTAGTCCTTGGCTCTTTGCTCAGTGGGGGATGGACATCATGGGTCCATTACCCAAAGCCCCACCAAATAGGAAGTATCTTTTGGTAGCCATTGACTACTTCTCTAAATGGGCCGAAGCTGAACCTCTGACAGATATCACAGAGAAGGAAGTTAAAAATTTCACCTGGAAGAACATTGTCTGCAGGTTTGGTATACCACGCATGATCATCTTTGACAATGGGACGCAGTTCACTAGTAAAGTCTTCAAGAAATTTTGTGAAAATCTCAACATTAGACAACATTTTGCCTCTCTAGGCCATCCACAAGCAAATGGGCAAACAGAGGTCACCAACCGAACGATCCTTGATGGATTAAAGAAAAGGTTGGAGCAGGCCAAAAGAAAGTGGGCAGAGGAACTCCCTGGGGTTCTTTGGGCTTACAGAACAACCAGAAGAACTCCCACCTCTGAAACTCCCTTCTCACTGGCCTATGGTATAGAAGCAGTAATCTCGGTTGAGATCGGTATGCCAATTTTAAGGACTGAAGCCTTCGAGCAAGAGTCCAATGATCAGCAGTTGACAAAAAATTTGGATTTGCTTGAAGAAAAAAGGGATCAAGCCAGCATCAGGATGGAAGCCTATCAGTAGAGAATGGTCAACAATTCCAAAGTGGGGCTCAAGACGGTCAGCTTTCAAGTTGGAGACTTTGTCTTAAGAAGAGCTTTTCCAAACACCAAGGATCCCACTATGGGAAAGTTGTCACCCAACTGGGAAGGCCCCTACAAAGTGACAAAGGTTGTTAGGCCTACCACCTACTGGCTAGAGAACATGGCGGGGAAACTTATTCCTAGACCTTGGAATGTAGAGCATTTACGGAAGTATTATCAATAAAGATCTTTAATGCACAGGCCTTCAGAGCCTGGTCCATCTCTAATGCACAGGCCTTTAGAGCATGGTCCATCCTTAATGCACAGGCCTTCAGAGCCTGGTCCATCCTTCATGCATAGGCCTTCTGAGCCTGGTCCATCTTTAATGCACAGGCCTTTAGAGCCTGGTTCATCCTTAATGCACAGGCCTTCAAAGCCTTGTCCATCTTCAATATACAGATTCAATGATCCAGTCTATCCAAAGACAGAAGCTCCAGACATCTTCAACTAATGCCCAACTACTATTTACACAAAGTTTCTTAGATCGGTAGATCCTCAGAGCTGATGCTTAGATTACTTGGCTTATGTACTAACAAGTAACGAATACTACAATACTGAGCAGGTTTAAAGTACTTTAGTTCAAGGCGCAAGTTTATGTAAGTTTCTTTGATCTACTATTAGAACATACAACAGAGTTATTAATCAGGAGTGTTCGGAAGGGTGTTCTAACTCCAAAAGAGCACATCCAAACAAAAGGTACATCAGATTTGAGGAAAAGGAATTCAATTTTATTGATGATTCATAAGATTTACATCAATACAAGAAGATTGGAAATAAAACAAGTACACAGAAGCTACAACAAAGACATCACTACGTTTTGTGACATCATGGCTTTCTTCCTCGAATCTCTCTAGTGCAGGGGAAAGGGGCCCAAGTTCCAAACCTCCATTACCGTCGTTACTGGCTTCCATTTGAAAGGAAGGAGCCTTGAACCCCAATCTGCATCAAGAAGCACCCAGGCCATTTCATCATCACTATCACTTATCTCAATACCAACGGATAATGAGGGCCTCTAGGTGTCAAGGAGACCTTCATTCTCCACTTTCGTTTCCCTCAAATTTGGCATGATACCCCAGCCGGCTTGAGCAAGGGTCTCTGCCAAGACACAAAGGGAAAAAGGC
This sequence comes from Nyssa sinensis, assembly GCA_008638375.1. Taxonomy (NCBI): domain Eukaryota; kingdom Viridiplantae; phylum Streptophyta; class Magnoliopsida; order Cornales; family Nyssaceae; genus Nyssa; species Nyssa sinensis. Next base: position 45,461,588 of record CM018032.1, read on the forward strand.
ATCCCACCTTCGTCTTCATCACCAATGCTCCAGGCCTCGGTCGAATCAAGGAGGGTCCACCTCCAATCGGAGAAGTCTCCACCGGATGCTAAGATGGACAAGAAGACCTTTGCATCTTCTAATCCTTCCTTGGAGACTGAATCAAAGGGAAGGATAACTCTTGGCCATAGTTTAATCATTCCCAACTCAAACTGAAAATCGTCAATCATCTCTAGGCAAACAGCAAGCTTCTAAAAGACATCCAAGTTCTCTCCGACGAGGGGAACAGTTTGAAAGCAAAAAAGTAAAGAGATTGGGCACAACCGTATGCCCCTCTCTCGTATATATAGACCCTTGAAGCCCAAAAGCCAACCATTCGGACCGTCGCAATGGTTAAAGGAAGGGTTGACCTCAAAAATCCAAAAGACAGCTGTATAAATGAATGACGCATTAAACCATCCTCTCGGAATACCAAAAGACAAGGTGTGGGGTTTCCTTGAACGAACAACCATAGTTCAGTACTGAAGCTTCTAGGATAATGAAATAAGCAAAGTCTAATATACAGGCCTCCTATCCAATAAACGGACCCCCCGGTCTTATCTATTCGTCAACAGGCCATACATATAACAAAAGACCAACAGCTCTGATGTATTCCAATCCTGATCTTGGAGGCTCAGAAATAGAAGTGTCAATCATCAGAGTGATAGTCACGAGCTACCTAGTTATTTTTACAAGTCTTTGGTTCAGAACAATCTGCTTCGAAATTTTGCAAAGTTTGCTTCCACTCTAAATGATACAAGATCAATATCAGATTCCTACTCATCAGATTATATTTTCTTTCTTATCTTATTATGATGAGACAGTCAGAATTAATCTTCAACCACTGTTCTATTACAAGTGCTGAAGCTCGGAAGGCAACTATTGAAAAGCTGATCTGTCACGACCCAGAACAACCCCCTCTCGATTGATTCGCATCGAGAACGCCCACCCTCAGGCCCGAGGACCCTTGGGCGAAGGCTCGCATCTGCAGCGGTCGAATGATGTGTCTTTCAAGTGTTGCGGAAGCGTGAAATTTTTTTTTTTCTTTTTTTTCTTATTTTAAAATTTGCAATTCGGCCGGTGGTACGGCCCTCTTCACATTTCGGCAACCTTATACATGATCATCTACATCAGAGCATATCTAAAACTTAAAGACTTGCATAATATTAATATCACTGCACTGAGGGGCTTATACATATTTGATTGTTACTACTACAGGAGTCATACTAAAACATTAACATGGATTCATAAGGAGACTACTTAAGACAACTCCAAAATGGCAGATCCATCGTCTTCGTCTTCAAATCAAAAACTGCCTTTTGTCATTTACCCGAAAGGGGGATCCGAACAAAGTTCGGGTAAGCTAATCTAAGCTTGTGAGTAATTCCTGCATTCGTCATGGGGTTTTCAACTGGTAGTGGTTTATCACTTGTGAGTTTATAAAATACTCACTATCAATTGTTCGTACAATTTAGAACACAGGATATATGCATTCTTAAAACAGATAGCTTTGAAACATTTAAAGTATTCAAGCTATACTTACACTTATGAACTTCAAACATATATCATAACATGTAATCCTTGAATAGAGTATAAAACTCGAAACATATGCATTTCATAAAATAGATAGCTTTGAAACAATTAAAGTGTTCAAGCTAAACTCGTACTTCGTTAATAAAGTATATAAACTTTAAAACACATAAATATTTATTTTGAAAATGAGGGTAAAACCTGCTTTCATTTTCAAAATCACTTTGTCATCTTTTCTCTTTAATTAGGTGGAATCTGTTTCGAACCAGACTCCCGTTTTACTGCAATGCTACAATGGAGATATCTCATTTGCTTGGGGGATTAGATCCTGCTACCAGGCATTTGACAATCAATTGAGTTCGTATGTAACCCAAGATCTTGTCTGGTGCTTAAGCATCGTTATCTTGTAAAACTTTTATCACATGACTTCTTCAATAGATACGTTCATGAGTATTTAAAACATGAAATGTATAATTTCTACAATAGAACTTCAAATACTTGTAACAATCAAATTCAGAATATTTAACAAGATTTGTATTTTAACTTAGACATGCGGAGAACACATTTTTAAGGAAACTGTAAAGGAAACATTTACTGAGCATGTCACAATAAGGTTTATAAGAACAAAAATAATTTAAAACTGAAATCATGCAATATACTGAATTTGAAACTTCAAACACTTCATATCTTTGAACTTAAATCCTTTTCAAATCCATGGAGTTAAATCTCCACTTCAAACACAGGGTTACTCACCTAGGTCCTTTAGGGTTAGTGCTAAAGTGCACTTTCCCACTTCCTCCGTAATTCCTAAGAACAATTCATAAACAGTCTCATTAACTTCACATTCACTGCAATATCATCTATCGATGTTTCTTAACTCATGCATCAGTCGTATTTCATCCTAACCGATTTAACTCATACTCCTAACCAATGACATAATTTATTATGTTAGAAATTTAATTCATTTCAACCTCTACTCTTCTGGTAGCTCCGTTAACTTTAATTTAAAGTTATTTACTTCACATGTTAACGTGTCGTGTCTTTTCATACTTTATTTCTTCGTACTTGCCTTAGTTTAATACTTCGTAATACTTTAGTCTTTAGTCATCAGACAGATGCTATTCATCAAATTTTATGTCTTTTTATTTTAGACACTTCTTTTGGTCGAATAGACTCTATCATTGAGTCCAGAGCGTCGAAGAAAGTCGGTTTAGGCTTTCTTAGAATTTAATTCGAACTTTTATATGTAAAAGGACAAAATGGTCATTTATCGTTTTACGTGTCACATTTTTCGTACTTCGTTTCGTAATTTGGACTCCATTATTGAGTCCGGGATGTCAAAGAAAGTTAATTTAGACCTTCTCCAGTTTCATTTTGGCTTTAAGGGTACTAGGTGTATTTTGGTCATTTTACCCCTTTACTTGTCTTTATTTTTCGGGACCCCGTCTCGTATCGTGGACCTCACCATTGGACTCAGAAGGTCCGAGATAGTAAGAATATACTAATAACTTGTTAATTTTTGTCAAGGGGTATTTTGGTCATTTACCCCTTTGCGTGTCTTTATTTTTCGGGACCCCGTCTCGTGTCATGGACCTCATCATTGGACTCAGAAGGTCCGAGATAGTAAGAATACACTAATAACTTGTTAATTTTGGTCAAGGGGTATTTTGGTCATTTATCCCTTTGCGTGTCTTTATTTTTCGGGACCCCGTCCCGTATCGTGGACCTCACCATTGGACTCAGAAGGTCCGAGATAGTAAGAATACACTAATAACTGTAAATAGATCAAGGGGGATTTGCACTACCCATTTAGGTGTCTTATGGGCTCCTTCTCGAAAACGGACCCTACCATGCAAGAATATCAATGGGAAATCATTTCATTATCAATTTAGATTCATTTGCTTATTATGACCCAGGGTAAAATAGTCATTTACTTTATTTATTAAATAACTAATTCATTTGCATCCAGGGTCAAATGAATAATTTTCCCTCAGTTGGGCCACACCTAGGTAACAAGAATTATGGGGTCAATTCGTAATAAGAAAGTGTTTTATTTAATTTTATATAATTAGAAACAAAGGTTGGTTAACACATGAACCGGTCCGTCTTACAAACCAACGGTTGGTTTCTGCCCTAATGCTGACGTCATGATACGTCAGCCCTAATGTTTTAAACATTAACAAAACGTCACCGTTTAAATAAACCCAATAACCTGTTGGATCCGGATTTAACCTAGACCCGTAACCGAATCCGACCCGACCCGAACAGTGTCATCTTCCCCACGAAGTCGACACTGTTCACTGCAAAACCCTAGATTTTTTCAGTCTAGTTTCGTGATGTTTTGAGAACCCATTTCCTCTGTTTTCTTCTCCAATCACATCCTAAAACCCTATGGCATATTGTTACATTGATTTTAAGCTTCGAGTTTACCTTAGAGGCTCGGTTTAGGTCGCAATAACCTGACCTGTATATGGGTCGTTCATGCTCATTTCTTGGTGATTTTTCATGAGGTTTAGCTTGTTTTGATCCTCTCTTCATGGGGATTCAGTTTTCATTTAAAAATATGGATTAAATCATGAGGTTAAAGGTTTGGGGTGTAAACCCGTAACCTGCAACTTGACATTTGAGGGTCGATTCTTTTGAGTTTTGATCACGGATTTATGTTTTCATGACCCTCATGACTTCTTCTTGAAGTCCCTATGCACCAAAAAGAGCTTGGCTTCCATTGTTTCAGACCTGCTATAGCATGGTCTTCAATGGCGGATCACTGTTGGGTCACGTAGTTTTAGGTGTTTTTACAACCTAATTTCATGTTTGATCATGCCTAAATAAGTTTTAAAACATCATATATACATAAACAACCTAAAAATAACCTACTTCCGTGCTTGATTTCTAGAGAGAGAGAAATGTAAAAATTTAGGATTTTACCTGTTTACAGTGATTCCTCTCTCTCTCTCTCTTCGGTTTCTAACTTCCTTTCCTTGCTTCAGCTTTCTTCTTCTTCTTCCAGAACTCTCTCTCTATATCTTTCTCTCTTTCTTTCACAATTATTTTCCATGGATGTGTATATAATCTATGTATATAGGTGTAAGAGATTTGATGGCTGCCACCCTCATTCCCATACTCCATCTCAATCACATCCATACCATCACTTTTCTGAATTTGGGCCATGCTTCCTTTCATTTCACCATACCTTCCCCACCTATTGAATATATAATATACATATTATGGTACATATCCCCTTCCTCCATGGCTCCATGTATATATTATTATATTAATATTATTTTATTTCATTTTAGTTTCCTATGATTTAGTATTACATGTATTATTATTATACATATAATAAATACTTACACATGTTGGTCACATCCATAAAATTTTAGGATGGTATAACCAATTTCATAAACGTAATTAATTAAATTTGCAATTAGTGTATTTCCTTAATGTAAGATCTCTATTATTTCTAATCCTCAGCCGTTGCCTATTGAAAGTTTTTTGGGGTCGGTTAAGTATATTCATGATTAATTGCAATGGGCAAAAAAACGCTACTTGAAACAAATTCTGACAAGCAAGGACAAACACAAGAAAGATCTAAAGAAAAGACAATTTAATTGATAAAACGCAATTTATTACATCAAAAGCTGGCTAAACAAAAGGGGAGAAGTTGATGAAGCCTTAAGCCTTATCGGAAGGGCCAGGGTCCTCTACCGAAGGAAGGTCGGTAGCCGCGGCCTCTTTACTCGGGCCAGCATCAGATCAAGCGGTTCTAGGAGCAACAATTGACGACACGTCAAAATCTGAAAACTTAGCGAGAAATCTAGATCGGAAGCTTTCAAAGCCGAACCGGATCAGTTCGTCACCCATCTTATCAACTTCCTCTCTCATTTCCGTCTCAGTCTTAGTCTTGGCATGATCAACTGCCTCCTGAAGCCTCTGATCGAAGGAGCTTCGAAGGTCAAGCAATTCCCTCTAAAGCCCTTCAACCTGCCGAGCATAAAGGTCTCTTTCGGACTCCACAACGGTAAGGTTATTGCCAGCCTCCTTCAGATTCTCCTTCGGTAGCATGAGCATTGGACTGAGCTGTTCCAAGCTCCAGCCTCACTTCATCCAGCTCGGCCTTCAGCTTATCAGCCTCCTCAAAGCTCAGAGGAGTCACCATCAAAGCAGCCAAACTATGCATACTCTGCACAACACAAAGCAAACAGGTTAGGTCGAACGCAGGAACAAACAAAAAAAAAAGACAAGAAAAGGCTACAGAAGTTACCTTCATTTGGAGATGAATCATCTAATTCATCAGTTTCGCAAGGTTATCCCCCCTATAACGATGAGGGCCCTTAGACCAGATTTGGTCAAAGGACTTCTTGGCAATCTGATAGTCCGGCTCATCAAACGGTTCAAAGGGAGCAGCAGACGCCTTCCCCTTCCCAGCTCGTTTGATCGGAACGGAAGGGGCAGGGGAAACTGCCGAGACCGGAACAGCAGGTTCAGCCTCGGCAGGAGGTGGCTCGGGAGAGCCAGAAATCAACCTCCTCATTTTTACCTGAAGAGGAGGCTCGGGCTCAAGTTGGGAGGAAGCCTCCCCCGCCATTTGTGCCTCCGCCTCTGCCCACCTCAATGTTAGCCTTTTTCTGAGCTCATCTGAACGAGCGGCCATCAGATTCTCCGGAGTGATAATGACGGTGTAAGCTCGGTTGGAGGTCGAAAAAATCTCGCGATACTGATCTTGGAGCTCTTCAGTAAACTCAGACCTCCTCCAAGCACTCCTGACTACATATAAACAAGAAATAGCATTTCAGTTCATCAGCTCGGAAGGCATAACAAAGCTAAAATAACCTAAGGAAATAAGCCTTACCCTTATGACCCATGGTACAAGGGAACGTCGAGACATGATCTTGGAAGTCTTCACGCTCCCATCCACCTCCAACAAAGAAGTACCACTTCTTTTATGTTTTATTAGAAGTGGGTACAGAGGACAGAGGTCGGAACCCCTTCTCAAAAGACATGTAAAAAAGGCCCTCTGCCTTCATATACTTTAGATCCATATTACTACGGATCAGATCTACGGATACATCTACATTATTTTGTTGCCCTAACATTATAAACCCTAAAAGGTGCCGCCAACTATTGAGGTTAAGGTCGGCAGGACAGAGCTTGAACCAACAGAAAAACTGCCTAAGCAAATCAGGCAATGGAAGCCTTAAACCCATCTCAAACCAAGCAAGCTAAACACAGATCTCCCCAGCTTTAACATCATGGGGGCGATCCATTGGGCCCGGTACCCTACAGGTAACATTTGGAGAAAATTATACTTTACCCTCCACTCGTCCAACAAGCTCTAGGTAACAGCACTTTCGCCCTCTTCTCTATGGGAAGACCTGCCAAAGGCTTCCCCAGCCCTGTCTCGGGGCTCTATGAAGGCATCAACTATCCTAGTCTCAGGACTGTGGGGAGGCCCAACAAACCTCTCCCCAACATCTTCGGCGATAAGACCACCTACATTCTCTACATAAGATGGCATAGCCGTCTCCAAGGGATTTCCTACCCCCTCACTAGCGCTAGAAGATTCAGAGGGAGTAGACATTACTCTCAAAATTAAAGAGGAAGAAGCAAAATGAGAGGAAGATCGGTCGAACCTGTTCTAGACCAGAGCCTCAGACAACCAGTATTCTTCAAGGTCGCTCAAACCAACAATGGCGGAAAAAATCTTCTGGCACAGTGAAAATGACGGGGAAAAGGTCATTTCAAATCTCTCCCTGTATTTATAAGCGCAGCATCAGAAGGGACCCACCAAGCCAAATCGTCATGACAATTCGGTACAATGATGGCTTTGAGAAACCCAACCATCGGTTCAGTACAATGATGGCCTTGAAAAAATCCAACCTCCAGCTGCGCAATAAATGACGCACCAACAGTCGCCTCGAAAAGCGAACAGACAGGACATATAACTCTCCGAAAAGGCCTAGCCCTAGTTGCTTGTTAACATCGAACTAGGACTTGGGGGGGGGAGTAACTGATATACCACAAAAGAGCAAGACCAATCATCACTCGACACGTATGTCTATAGTCCAGCTCACGCTCGGCTAACTCAGCTCACGCTCGGCCAGTGGCTAGCGCTCGACCATTCAGGACAGGCTGAAAGATCGGAAGTGGCTGGGCACATGCCTCCAGAGCACATACATACCCAGATAAGGGTCACGAAGTTAATTACAGGACTCCAGACCAACACTCCAGAGCTTATCACCACCTTAGCGGCTGCCGAGCAGAGAATAAGGAAACAGTCCTCAACAAGGAAACTGCTACACATGTTTATCTCTATCTATGGTGCAATATCTAATCAGGAAACTACAATCTCCGATGATCAAATCCCTACTTTCATGGCTCCAAATCCTAATCAACTTAGGAAAGCCACGGCTTATAAATTAAACCCTAAAGGTACGCTTTATTTTCATGTTCATTCTTTGGCTTTCAATACAGTCTTTTCAATTCAGTTTACTTACTTAAGCATAGGAGCGGCTACCGCCAGAGCCAATCCGGTGTCCCTCTGATCCTCCTTTTGAGTGTTCTACAGGTCACAGAGCCCAGATTTCTTGCGAGCCGAAAAGTGCAGCATCAATAGGATTGTCTTTCTTTTCTTTAATGATAGTTGGACTTGGATGAGACAGTGAGATTGTCTTTCTTTTTTTTCCTTAATGATGGTATGACATATATTTAAATTTTTGATATATTTTATTATTTCCATCTGCTATTTAGACTATTTTATGTTTTAGATAATTTTGTATTGAATTTATATTATTTTAGAATTAGAATCAAATGTATTAAAACAATGGGTTGACAGGAGGAACAATTTTTCATGAAATTTGAGTAGATTAATTGTTCAAAACAAAATGGGTATTTTAGAGGAAAAAAGAAGTAAAAGTATTAGCGTGGCCTTTACGGCATTGCAAATGCCCAAAAATTATATCATTAATGATGCCTCTACGGCGTTGCAAATAAAGTTATATCATGTCAAATGAAACCTTATGAACAGCGTGCAAATAAGAACCCTGCGGTTTGAAGTCTTTATTTGCAACGTCGATGGTGTCACAATTATGAAAATACTTAGAGATGCTAATAATAAACAATTAGTTACGTTGTCCCCATTTTTGACATTTAGTATTAGCTACGGGATTTTAAACTAATGACAACTATTGCGTCATGAATAATTTGTTATCTGTGCCGTTTAGTCATTGCAAAATAACTTTTCTACAGTTATATTATTAATGAAGCTTTTGTGACATTTTTGTCGTGTTGCAAATAATTATTTGTGACAGTCAAAATTATTCATGATGCCTGAAGGCTTTTGTAAAAGGTAATTTTTTTTTATAGTGTCTCAAATGAGAGGTCATGAGTTTGAGGTTTACTTTTTTATTGGAAAGATGTGAACATTATTTACATCCAGTCATGTGTTCCATTAATTTATTATAATTCATATATTGTAATATCTTATCGTTACAAAATACTACAATTGAAGGGGCTAAAGTAGCATCTATAAAGATAGGCATCTTATTTTTCAATGTTCATATCCTATTGAGTAACAGTTGGCACCCTTACTATTTACCGATTTCAATGGCCAGATTAAGGAATAGTTAGCACCTTACCTCCATCTCTCATAGTCTCATCTCAACCGTTCCCTCTCTCTCTTACCTTCTCTCTCTACATCTCTTAAACATATATGGTGCATGTGTTTGTTGGACGATAGAAGTTGTGGACGATAAAATTCGGTAGTGTAAGGAGGTTGTAATAGTAAAGGGCTAAGGTCGGCTCAAGACAATTAGAGACTAAAGCGACCACTCCAAATGAAATTTAAAAAAAAAAATTAATAAAAATTATTTAGTATTAAAATATATAATAAAATTCTAATAAATATATAATTATATAAATATTTTTAATGCTTTGTTTCATATATACAAATATAAATATATATATATATATATATATTTATAATATAAAATTATAATAGTGTTTAAGTAAGATAGGTGTATATGTTGAATAAAATTCTAATAATAGAGTTCTTATATAATCTAATAATTGAGTAATTCTAATAGAACTTATAAAATATAAATTAAGCAACACAAAAAACTACGAAATAAAGCTCTTTTAATAGAATAAAAAAAATGGAGTCTTTATGTGGTCTTATTGATAAAATTAGACTTCTGTTCAATATATATTGTAATGTCCCGACCCGTTTATCGAGAAATTAAGTCATGGATTTAAGAATTAGAAATTTTATGTAGCAAAATAAAAAGTTACGAAAAATTAAACCAGGATAAAAAAAAAATTAATAAAAATAAAAATAAAATAAAATGAAAATAAATAAATAAATAAAAATAAAATAAAAGAGGGGAGAAATTGAAGTGGCAGCACCCCATTGGTCCACCTCTTCAGCCAATTGCATTTCATGCAAGAATTTAAAATATATGAATATATATATGTATAAAAGTGTTGTATGTATATATGTGTGTATATATATATATATATTATATGAAGGGAAATGAGTGGGATCAGAACACATTGAGTGTGCTGAGATATTAAGTGTGTGTGGAAGATTAGAAGTGAGATTGAGTGCTGTGTATATATTGGTGTGTTGTGCATGTTGTGATAGAACAGTGAGGGTGAGAGAACTAGAGAGAGAGTGAGCTAGAGAGAGAAAGAGTGAGAGAGAGGGACCTACTAGACTATATATACACATACCTATATATCACTTTAATAGAAGCTGCGTGAGAAAAGAGGAGTGGAAGGAAACAGAAGCTACATAAGATAGAGAGAGAGAGAGAGAGAGAGAGAGGAGAAGGAAACAGAAGCTGGAAGGAGGGAGAGGTTAGAGAGAGAAACCAGGTGTTCAACGAGACTGTGCTGAGAGGTATGTATTTAGTTTAATTGATTTTCCTTTATAATTTCATGTCTGTTAAGTGTCTAATGGCGTGAGTTTAGGCCCAACATAGTGAACTAAACAGAACTGCCATGAACGAGCTTTAAAACTTAGGTTTTGACCAACTGAAACTAAATAAGTTTTGGTAGGTTGGGGCGTGATCTAGAAGCTATAAGAGTTTCAAATCTACCAAAATTATAATAAATGAACGCAAGATGAGAGAGAAAAATGGAATTGCAGGTCACGGCCACCCAAATCAACTTCACTATTTGAGCTCCAACCTTGGTTTTTTTGAACGGAATATGAAACCCCATGATGATACAGTTTTAACAAGCCCAACCCTCGTTGATTTTCAGCAAGGAACGACCATGAACCAACCTATTATCCAATCGAGCATAACCCTTTGAAATAGATGTTTGATTCATTACAATCCATAAAACCTATGCCAAAGCTTTCCCTTAACCCCCAGAAAATGGTTTGGATAAAAAAGAGTGAAGGATATGGCTCCAAAAATGAAGAAATAGAGAAGAAAAATTCTAGGGTTTTGGATGAACAGTGGCTGTCGTGCTGGGGAAGACGACCCTGTTCATGGGTCGAATCATGGATCGGATCATCGGATCACGGGTCTGGTCCTTGACCCATTGTTTTAAAATGGGTTTGGTTTAAAAATCAAAAACTACGTCGTTTTGATTTAAAAAGAATAAAAAAAATAAAAATGGGTTAGGACTGACATCAGCATGATGCCATGGATCGGCTGAACCAGTTGGTTCAGCACAGTTTGGGTCGGTTCATTTAAAAATAAAAATAAACCTATTGGTTTTATTTAATTAGTTTTCAAAATTATGTTTTGGCCCCCATTAGATTCTGAAATAATAATTGGACCTCAGAACCTTCTGTTAATTAGAAAATGACCCCAACAGTTATGAAAAATTTCACTAAAGCCCAACAGTAATTAATTTAATAATATTTAAATAAGAAAAAATTACTAAAATACTCCTAGGCTAAAAATAGACCAAACAAAGTCTGATTAAAATAAATAAGTAGTATATTTTGACTATTCTGAGCATTCTAGACCCAATGAAAGGGTCCGTTTTACGAGACGAGACTTCAAAAAATTAAGACACGTAAAAATATAAATTACCATTTTACTCCTAATGATACCCGAGGCCAATTAAATATAAAAGGTAGTTTATCTTGACTATTTTGGATAATCCGTATTCAACGGTAGAGTCCATTTTAGCAAAGGAAGTACTGAAAAATATGACACGTAAAAACATAAAATCAAAAAAATGCCCTAGGCTTAAAATAAACTATAGATACGCAAATTTAGATCTAGAAAAGTCTAAACCAATTATCTTTGACACTTTGAACCTAACGATGACATCCTTTAAAAGAAAATAAGACACAGTAACAAACTGAAAAATGATCAACGCGATCTTAAGACTTAATGAAGTTATGGGAAGAAGGCAATTGGAATAGAAAGAGCTCTAAAATTAAGAGTTGAATTGTGTGATGCTTTAAACAAGAAAGTAACAGGGTCTTGAATTGTGACTATAGGGACCCTCGTTAAGGAAGGATTTTTGAATTAAGCTTTTGGGATTTCAGGTGAATTTTTTATACCATATTGAGGTGGAATTTTCGTTATAGATATAAATATTGACTCTTTTTATGACTTTGACTGATGTTGTGTGAGTATTTTCATGTCATGCTTGAGGTGGATTTCTGTTGTACACATAAATATTGAACTCTTTTATGACCTTAATAATAGACATGCTTCATTTTCTATCATTTTGAATGACTTATCGATGTATATTGCCTTATAGCCTTTGATAATAGATACATTGTGCCTAGTGCATGTTTTAAACGAACCATTGATATCTATATCTTCTTCCCTTTATTTAAAATCTTTTTTTGTAAGATACTCAGTGACACTATACAGATTTATTACCAATTTCTAAACTGTTTTAAATAAAGACTAAATATGAAACTCTTATTCAAATAATTGAGTTTGTTATTGAGGTTATTGATTTTGGATATGATTTTGACGTTTTAAATACACCACCCTTTCTATGATTTGTCATTATTGAGTAGATTGTGACCTTATTGAACCCTGCCCACGGGGTATGTTAGTGGCATTATTGAATATTGATCTTAGTCAGCGAGGTTCTAATTTGCTGGCTATAGAATCTTTTATGATTGGTCATTATTGAATAGATTGTGACCTTATTGAACCCTAACCACGGGGTATATTGGTGGTATTATTGAATATTGATCTCAGTCAACGAGATTCTAATTTGCTAGCCATAGAAGAGGAATTTTTAATGATTTGAACTTTTATGAATATCGAATGTGAACTATGATTGAACTTTGAATCATCAAACTGAGAATTATTGAACTACGATTCTGATTATCAAACTATAAAATTGTTGTCGAACTATAATGTTGATTTGACTATGATTATTGATATTGAAAACGACTTTGAACCATGTTTGAATTACAATACTAATCGTCGTTATCAAACTAAGTTATTGAATCATTATTATGATTGTGTTATGTTATCTATTATTGATTTACGACTGTGATTAAACTGAGATTTATTGAAAATGACTTTGATACTAGTTTCTGATCTATTGTACTTTGATATGATGTATTCTAATTTTATATGAGTATAGACATTTCAGAATATATTACATAGTAATTTTGAAACCCTTGGCATGTTATGGAATACTCACTAAGCTGTCAAGCTCATATGAATTTTCATCTAATATATTTCAGCTAATAATATTGGCAAGGAAATAGCAAGTTCAGCCAGGATAGCCGAAAGCTTATAAAATATGAACCTTTTTGTATTAAGATTTTGTTAGACATGATGTAGTTACTTTTGATAAACGTGGAATGTATATCAAATATGACGTTAGTAGATTTTGAGGATTTACATCATGTACTTTTGTAGTCACTATGGAATATGTATGAATGATTGATATTGAATGGTATATTGACGTTTCCGCAATAAAAAAAAAAAAAAGAACTTTATTTCGCTGCGTTTGATTGAATGGAAATGAGAAAAGTACTATTGTGATCATTGAAAAAGGCCTCGGTGGTCGATCACGAACCTCTAATCCACATAGGCCGGGTTCTGGGTTGTGACATAGATACAAACATATATATATATATACACACACACACACACACATACAATAAATGATGTTTCACAAAAAGAAGTCTTCTTCAAACCTGTATAGGAAACTACCAAAGTTGACTATTGAACTTGATTCTCCATATTAACATTCTTTTGAAATTTAATTAAACTATTATTTCAATTGAACTGTTACTTTAACTAAAAATACATTATTTTGATTTAACGTATCAAAAATGAACATCACTTGTTAAGGATTGTTGGTCTAATGACATGAAATAAGCGTTATAAGATTAAGTAAAGGCTATTGGTCAAAACTTGACTCATGATTTTAAAGACTTGAGATACTTCTACATATTTAAAATAAATAAATAAATAAAAATTTTAGACTTAATAAGGTATAAAATAAAAATATATAATAAAATAATATCAAATATGGGTTAATATGTTAAATTTGAGTTAACTTAATCCATATTTGATCTGTCCATATTTAACCTATTAAATTTGAGTCAAATGTATTAACCCATATTTAACCCAACCTATTTATAATCCTACCCATTTGCCGGAAAATAGTAGTGGGTTCTTGGGATCTACAGAAATTAATTCAAACGGTAAGGTTTTAATGTTTTTCAATTCAACACAATCAATGGGAATTAATTATTTTTGACAATTAAGAAATAAAGAGAAGAAGTGAAAATTGGTATAAAAAAAAGGTGCTATGCAGGATTATTTTTTTTATAAAGTTTTAAACTAAAATTTATGAAATATATTGCTACTGAAAATGAGATTTGAACCTTGCTATGATGAAGGAACATATTATAACCACTATACCATGAAATAGTTATTGTTCTTTATTACGTTAATTAAATATATAATTCTTTACATAATATAATATTTACAAATATATATTTATTATTTATTCAATGTTATTTGTTATATATATATATATATATTATATATAATTTTTAAACTTTTATTTAAATGACACCTGCCCAACCATCCAAACCATCTATAAAATCAAAAGGGTAAACACGACTTTATGACTTTGATACTCACTCATACAATTTTTTATAAATCTTACCCAAAAGTTTTATTATCACTTTTAAGCTCATAATTATTTTTAAAAATATTCCTATAAATACAAAACTATTTTCCTATAAAACATATCTTATAAATTTATTTTTTACTAAATCACTTTTGTATGAGTTCAAACAAACTCAAAAATGCACTAAAAAATACACACATCGAAGTAAATATTGACTAAAATGAATTGGGATTAGTCCAATTAATAACCATGTACTGCTCATTCGACATCATGAGTTCGAGTCTCACTCATTTCATTAAAAAAATGTGAGCATTATTTTTTATTCAAACATGGGTTGAGCTAGTTTGTTTGTTTCAAATCCATATTTAAGAGATTCTTGATTTGTGAATGGTTTGATTATATTTGTTAGAATCCATATTTAAGAGACTCTTGATTTGTGTATGGTTTGATTATATTTGTTATTATTGATTGTAAATTTGTAATATGTTAATATTCTTGATTGTAATTCATGTAATACATGATCACTTCCTTAAATATATATATATATATATATATATATATATTCAAAAATTTGTAATATGCCCAATTCAAAAATTTTCTACTAAAATTTTTTTAGTCCTCCCAAAAAATATTCCCTAGTTCCATTTTTGTATGTATGTAATGTGACTATTTAGTTTAACCAAAAAAATAAAAATTAAATGTACAAATGTATTATATATATGACAGATTGTAATTGAGACATGTATTTAAATTAAAAAAATTGCTCTTAACTTAATGGAGAGCCAACATTTTTCTATTACTAATATTTTAAATTATGTAATTAATATAATTCTTATATATTACTGACACATTATTTAAAATTAGATAAGAATATTATGTAATCGATCAATATGATTTTGATCAGCATTGACACAAACATTTGAGATAAGAATTTGAAAAGGTAAGAATTTTTCTTGTCTTTCTCATTATAATGACGGAATACCCCTATAGTCATTATGAACCTCGATCAATTAAACGCTTCTCTAAGATCCCATTATCTACCGCACTTAATTCGTTAACCCACCACTCCATTTCTCTACAGAAGACCGATGGCTAGCAGTTGCCGCCGGCGAAGTGACGGGAGCTCAAACCGGTCGAGTTTTCCAGTGAAGGGACCACACTTTTTCAAGATAATACACTCCGGCATTGTTCAAGATCAAAAGCTAGTAAGCATATATTCAACCTCGTTTTTTTATGTACGTTATATATGTATATATTATATCTAACTATATATTCTGTGCGCACAGTGTTGCGAGTAGTGTTGGAATATATGATACAGAGCTGTAGTTTTATAATTAATGCAAATGGCTTCATCTATATATATATATATATATATATATGTATATATGGAATAGGTAAACAATCCTTTGGTTTGCTGAATTCAGGTGATCAATTTGGTTTGTAGTTTAAGAGAGTGTAACTAAATTTGTTGGCCAGAAATTCAGCTGCTATATGTTATTCGTGATTAAGACTAAATATAATGTGCAGTGGTTTTTGTCGATCATTTTATCCTGTTTCTGGTATTACCATCCAATTCTTTTGATTTCCCTGTAAATGGAAGTTCAATGTTGTTGTGATTCAAGTTACTCACCCGAAGTCTGTTTTTTTGGGTAAGTAAACCTGTCAAGTTTATATTTTTATAATCATGTTTACCCTTTTTAAATTTGATTAGCCAATTTAAAATTGTAAAACTTGAACAACCCAGAAAAAGTTTTGATTTTGGACAATCATCCTTGAGTAGCTTGGTCTATCTTACGAATCTGCAAAGCACACTTCTAAATTAACCCTATAAAGTAAAAATTTAACGATTGATAACAAGCTAAGTGAATGAAGTATGCACTGATGTTTATGGCACTGATTGAAATATTTTGATGCCATGGTAATGTGTAACCCTTTTTTTTTTTTCTTTTTGTGTTCTAATCCTTATTTCTTTGTTCATTCCAAATCTAACTTTGAGGTTCATTACAGAGCATTCCGACAAAGTTCATGAAAAAATATGGAAAGGATCTGTCAAACCTCGCATTCCTCAATGTCCCAAGTGGTGAGGAATGGCAAGTCAAATTGATAAATTCTAATGGAAAGGTATGGATACATGACGGTTGGCAAAAATTCATAAAACATTACTCTATAGGCCTGGGCCACTTTTTAGTATTCAGATATGATGGTAATTCTCATTTCCATGTCCTTATATTTGATACGAGTGCTTCGGAGATAGAATATCCACTCTGTGCTACCAATGCTGGACGAACCAACCTTATTGATCAGGAACCCCAAATGCCCGAAATAGAAGTAATTGAGATAAATGATTCTGTTGAAAACTTGCATGACTTTTCAACAAGGAAGAAGGAACAAATTGAGAAAGATGTCTCCGTCAAAATCTTGAATGATTTTCAAACACACGAGACAAAAAGAGATGCTACCCCATCTTGTGAAATGATGATAAACAATCTAACATGTAAAGCCGACAACACTACCAATCAGGAGACATTATTTTCAGATTTTCAATCTAGAGGCATTCCAATGAATGGGGTGAAGCTTGCAAAGTCAAATGCAGATGGGAATACACATTATTTGACAAGGGAAATTAAAAGTAAGAAGCTTTACTTTTATTGTTATTATTGTAATAATTGTTTGTTTTTGGGATAAATTAAGGAGATATTGTCATGTTTTATTTGGTGTTCTCATTATTTTAATCACATGTGCCATTAATTATAAATTATCTTGATTTTCCTGCAGAAGAATGCAGCGGATGCATGGCCAACACAGCTAAAAACCTGCAACTTAAGGCTCCTAAAAGAAGGAAATTAGTGATGGACAATGATAAAGTTAGAACACTTCAAAGAGCAAATGCTTTTAAATCTGAAAATCCTTTCTTCGTGGTTTTTATGCAACCATCTTATGTTTCAACCAGATTTATTTTGGTAAGCCATCAACTGAAATTCTGTTGATGATCATAGATTTCGTGTTGTCTTCATTAAGTGTATAATATACCTTGGTTAGAAGAGAAACTTTAGGAAGACACGTTCATTAAGATAGAATTTTGGAAACTCTCATATCTCGTATTGGTTGAACCTTTTTTTTTTAATGGAGTTTAAGAAAAATATAATTTTTTATAAATATTTTTGCAGAATATACCATTACTGTTTGCCCAGAAATATTTCAATGATAAGCAGAACATCATACTATTGTGTTTCGGGTGGGAGAAAATGGTCTGTTAAATGCTTTCTTGGAACAAATGCAGAACTCTATGATGGTTGGAGATCATTTGTGCTGGATAATAATTTGAAAGTAGGTGATGTTTGTGTTTTTGAACTGCTTATGGGCATTGAATCCTTCGCTGAAAGTCATCATATTTCGATCAGATGAAGGAAGCAAAGTGCTGTCTGCCGCTGGACCTGTCTTAACTTAAAAGATTAGTGCTCCCCATGTGCTTGTTGATGAGACTAAGGCCAAAAAACATGGATTGGTGGACCAAATGGAGCTTAACAGTAAATCCTGCTTCATGAAGCTCTCTCTCTCTCTCTCTCTCTCTCTCTCTCTCTCTCTCTCTCTCTGTGAAGTTGATATAGCTATGTATTTTGGTATGTTTCTAACTAGTGTTCTTGCGAAATTATTGTTGTCTTGTGGTTTCAACTCTGTCACAATGAACTAAGACAATACATATTGTAGTTGTATGATAATTAAAGCATTATATGTTGGTGTAAATTTTGATATATTCTTGTGGTTTCAACTGATTTCGTCAGTCATGAAGTTCTCAAGTTCAATGCTGAACAAAAGCTAATGAGCAGGATGAAGTTTGTTAATACATAGTTTTGTGCTTTGAAACAAGGCTAGTTTCTATAGCTGAAAGAGAAAAATCATAGTATTTTTCCAGTTGTATAGCCCTTTTATGAAGAGATTGTTCTAATACCCAATTTGCATATAGTTTTTGTTCTTGGTTTCCAACAGCTACATTCTTCTCAACTCCCACCTTTCCCAAATTGTTTTCTTTGACGTGCATCATATTCCTACAACAGGAGGAAAACAACACCAATATTATTATGTACTAATCACCTACTTCTTGGTGAATTGAAGACATTGCACAACATTGTCAATTTTCACTTGGATGTAGGGGTGGGTTTCACAAATCCACCAGGAACAGGACGTGTTTATCTATTACCTACGTCTGAACTTCTTGGATAAGAAGTCTGTTAGGCTCCATGAGCAGTGTTTAACCAATTACTCTTTTGATATTGTCAATGATTTTCCATGACACATTTTAAACTTGTATTAAAGCATGCTTGCAAAATGTTCTTTAAGCTGTCCATACCAGGTGAAACATTTAAAGACATGCAATTAAAACATTTAGCATGGCAGTACGAAAATATCATGAAACTGTGAAAGAACTACATGTGTTGTCATAAAGGTGTAAAGAACTGTATTTGAATAGAAAAATCTCAATTTCAAGGTTCATGATTACTCACTCATGGTCTAAAGTCCACAGTCACTTGCTTACTTGACTTGCCTTGGAATTTGTCTTATCTCTATTTCCTTACTAATGATCCTAAGTCATGGATTAGAATACATTGATACTATATCAGTACACATCTCAGCTTAATTATTTGCTTACTTAATGTTCTTAGTCTCTTTTAGACTTAAACTTACTGCTTTAGGATTCCTTTACTGCTCTCTAATTAGGGTTCCTAGTGCTTCTTAGTTCATTGTATGGCTAACCTTAGCATTTAGGGACATTTTTGTCATTTGCCCTTTCACATGTCTTATATTACTAGGCACATCATTTACCTTATCAGACTCCATTCTTGAGTCCAAAAGGTCTTCTAATCAGTGAGCTAGGCCCTTGTTTACTTTTTGAGTTCATCTGATTGCTTAATTAAGCCTTAAGGGTAGTTTGGTAATTTTACCGCTCATATTTCAGTATCTTAAATACCCAATTATCTTAAACAGAGCTCATATTCGGACTCAGAAGCTCAGTATATACATTGGTATGACTTATTTTTTATTTTTTATACTTTTCTGGTAGTTTCATTAGATCTTAGGAACATGTTCGCCATTTCTCAACTTGTTTTAGTGTTCTATTTTTCTTAAATGGACACTACCGTTAGGTTTGGAATGTCGAAGATAATAAATTTATCCTTTTCCATAGCTTAATTAGCCTTCTTGTAGGTCACTTTAGGTCTAGGGACATTTTCTTTAATTTTATGCTTTCAAGCAGAATCACGTTTGGGGGTACCCAGATGCTCAATTTGACCTCATTATTAGGTCCAGAGTATCCAACAATGTTGGGTATGCCCCTTTTTATAATTTTTCAGTTTGTTTGGTAGCCCATATAACACTAAGTATAGTTTAAAAATTTCACATTTCTATGCATCTATATTTTTGGTACATCGTTTAACGAAACGGGCCCCACCATTGTGTTCAAAAAGTCAAAAAACCATAGGGTAGGTATCCTTGTAGTTATTGGTGTTCATTTGGTAGCTTAAATAATTGTTTATGACACATTTGAAATTAGTCAGTTTGTCCGTTCATGTATTTTGGGGCCCAATTTCTAAAATTGGACTCTGTTATTGAGTCCAGGACACCCAAAAACATTCAATCAGACTCTTCTTACATTTTAATTGACGTTCATTTGACCAATTTTAGGCTTAATGACATTTTAGTAATTTTCCTATTTATTTAAGTGTATAAAATAATTTTTTTAATTATTTCCTGGTGCTAAGCGTAATTTCCTTGAAGATTTGGGGTCAGATTCTAATTTTAAAGAATCCCAGTTTAGGGTTTTTGGCTGAACCTATAGGTTCAATAGTTAAATCTTTAAATTCTTTAAAATCTCTTTTAAAAACCGATTCGTTTGACCCTAGCTTAAGTGAACTGGCTCAGAACCCTTGAAAATCGATTGGTCTGGTCCGGTCTAGAGTGTCAGTAATGTGTCACTATGACATCACCGAAAACGATGTTGTTCCACTAACTTAATATCCATTTATTTACTGGGTCGACTTGGACTTGTCTTGGACTTGACCCAACTTGTTGACTAACCTGGTTTTTAGTCGATTGGTTCATTAGGGTTTGTCACCGACATCGATCGCCTTCTCTAGCCACGATCGCTGGTGACGATCATTTTTTCGACGACAATTCTAACTGGTTTTGAACCATTTTCTTTCTAGGATCTCATTTCTAATGTTCAAATGGGATTTTATGTAGTTTTGGCTAGCGAAACAAGAGGTTACAGTGGCTCTCCTAGCGAGACCCCTTTGTCTAGCAAGCCAATTTCGATCTCATTTTGGTATATTTTAGATGTTGTTCTTTACTTATTTTTGTTCCATTCAGTTTTTAAAACCCCAAGGAGTTAATTCCCATTCATAAAACAGGGAAAAACAAGTTCGAATTCCCTTTTTCAATTCCCTTCCTCGTGGTTGCAACTTGCCATTTCTCACTGGTCTATTGACCATTTCCTATGGTTTTTCTTCATAGGTTCATGATTTTCTATGCTCATTTCAACCCTATAATTCAACTTGTGGTGAACCTACAATTTTTACGTGACTTAGTTTTACTTTACACGATTTTGTGTAGACTTCATTTACTAGGCAGTCTCCTTCTATTTTTCTTCGTTATTGATCATAAAAATAACGTAAAAGACAATTTTAAGACAAAACAGGGCCGAGCTTTTACCTGTTTGAATTTAGTTGGTATTCTCTTTCTTTTCGACCATTCTTTCTTTATCTAGGTTTCCCTTTCTACCTTGTAGCATCGCGGTGTGTTCCACCTTCATTCTTTTTCTCTTGCCACGGGTTTCAATTCCTCAGAACTCTCATCTCGCTTCCTCTCTTGGTTCTCCCTTTCTTTATCTTCCTCTTTCTTTACTGTAACCTTGTTTGCTTTAAAGGTTTTCAACCAAGGGCCTCCTAGTAGTTTTGATGATAACAAAATATTATTCTAATAGACTAATGTTTTTCCAAGTGACAATGCAAATAGGTCATTTCGGTCAAAGAAAAATAGTGACAAAGAAATGACAAAGTCCATCAAGCTAAGGTTCCACTCAAGAACATGCTTCAAGGCAAGGAATAAAAATAAGTGGAATGCTCTCATGTTGAATCAAGTAAATGGACACACTCAAAGCCCAAGGATTCTGGAGTAGTCAAGTAAAGACTTTTATTTTCCTTCCTTTGGGTTTTGAGTAATTTAGGATTAGATTGATCATCGTTTGTAAGCTCTTACTATTTAAAAATAATCATCTGAAAACTAACCTCAAATGGTATTTCAAAACAAAACAAATGTCATACTTTAAGTTTTGTTAAATCAAATGGTTTTGATATAAGTACACTGAGAAAAATAAGTTAGAAACACTCACTGTCCAAACTAGTTGACCAGTTTATGGAACTAGGCGACTGATTCTTAAAGGCATATTTTTACACTGATCAAACCAGTCTACTGAATTACAATTTTCAAAGAGCCAAAGACTTAGTGTCCAAATCACTCGAGCTCTAAGAAAAATCAATCGACTATTTTTCAAGGCTGAAAATAGTGTACATCAGAACTAGTTGATTGATCCAAAAGACCATTCGACTGATTGTTCTTGAACAATTGAACCTCAAATTCCTCTAGACAATTTAGTTGACCTAATCAATCGACCAGTCCTCAATCTAGTCGACTAGTTGATGATTCAGTCGACTGAATCTGTCGATCTAGTAATCACGAATTCAAATTTTGAACAGACAAAAATGGGAGAAATGACTCTTTTTGAAAAGTAACAAATACATTCTTTTAAAGATTATAAATAGAGGTTTTTAAGGCATGCTATACCATCTCTTACATGCTTACACTTTTACATATTTACTCTTGACTTTAGATTCAAATATTGAAAGTCTAGATCAAAAAGTTCTACTCATCTTTAAATACTCTAAGCTTACAACTGATATATTTATAGAGAGTGAGCATCTTATTGCGCCTATAACTACTCCAGAAGAGAGTGTTATTTGGTAAACATCTTTGTATCATCTCATTGCGGTAAGAGTTATGAGTAAGGTGCTACCCTGGTGAGGCAAAATGGTATATGTTGCTGGGATAAGAGGGTTGCGGTCTTCGCATTGTAAATGTTTGGTTTCCACTTCTAAGGAGGTCATAATAGTGGAAAAACTCAAGTGGGGATGCTTGAATCAAAGACATAGGAAGTTTTTCGAATCTTGTAAAAACAGTTGTGTTTGCTCTCTCTTATCTCTCTATTGTTTATTTATTTGTGCATTTACAACGTTTATTTTTAAAGTTCCCAAAAGAAACTAATATTTGCAATATACCCTATTTAACCCGCCTCGTCCTTCCCTGCTCTAGTGTAAATATTTGGGAAACAAGTGGTATCAGAGCCTCGCTACTTGCAAAATAGATTTAATACTTTAAGATAAAAAAAATATGGAAAATATCATAGGAACTATCTTTGTCAAAGAGTAATCAACAAATAGACCTCCTTTGTTTAATGGCCAAAATAATACTTATTGAAAGGTTAGAATAAAGATCTATCATAAATGGGCCTCATATTCCTATGAAGTCCGAAAGTTTTACTAGCACTACCAAGGTTGATAAAAGAAGAACAAAAATGGGACGAAAATGATCTCAAACTCATTCAAATAGATGCTAGGGCCATGCGTAATTTGTATTATGCCTTAGACGCGAATGAGTTCAATAGAATCTCTTATTGGGAATCTGCAAAAAAGATATGGGATAAACAGTGAAGTTACCTAAAAAGGTACAAATCAAGTCAAAGAATAAAAATTAGTATATTAGTTCATTATTATGAACTATTTAAGGTAGATGCAAATGAAACCATACCTGAAATGTTTACTCACTTTAATAATATTATTAATTATTTGAAATCTCTTGGTAAGAGCTATACTAATATTGAAATGGTGAAACAAATCCTTAGGTCTCTACCAAAAACTTGGGAAGCCAAAGTGACAGCCATTCAAGAAGTAAAGGATCTCAACAAGCTAAGCCTTGATGAGTTACTCAGATATTTTATGACTCATGAGCTTACCATAAGAAGTCATGAAGAGGAGGACAAACCAAAGAAAAACCTTGCTCTTAAATCTTTATTACACATAAATGAAGATGAAGAAGAGAATCAGGGAAGTGATGAGGCATGTTGCCTTCATCACAAGAAAATTCAAAAGCAACCTAAAAAGAAGACAACAAAATCGAAAGCAACAAAAAGAGAAATCAAGCAAGAAGGAACCTTTAACTTGCTATGAATGTTATAAACAGAGACATATAAAGGCAGAATGTCCTCTACTTAAATGAGAAGGAAGAAGATCCAAAAAGAAGGCAATGAAAGCTACTTGGGATGAATCAAATGAGGAATCAAGTGACCAAGAAGTAGCCAACTTTTGCATCATGGCTCATGAAAATGAGGTAAACTCTAATCTTGACTTGTCTCTTTCCTATGAAGAATTAGAAAATGCCTTTGAGAAATTGCATGATGAACTTGAGAAAATCCTTTTTAAAAATAAGGATCTTAAAAATAAAATTTGCTCTCTTTCAAATGATCTTCAAATTTCAAACAATCAAATGAGATTTTAAAGAAAGAAAATGATTCCTTGATTTTAAAAAATAAGGATCTTGAGGAAAAAAAACTTCGCTCTTAAGAAAAAGGCAGATAATCTAAATTTCACCATTAAAAAGTTTACTAAAGGAAGTAAGATTTTAGATAAAATCATCTCACAACAAAGATATATTTTTTATAAAGCATGGTTTGGGATATAATGCTCATACTAAGCAAAAGTTTTATCAAATTTCTTTGTAAGAGCCTTTAGTTCAAAAGCTACCATTCATGCTCAATCTTCAAGAAAATCTTGAAAATGCATGAAGAAAAGGTAAAATGATTTGGGTTCTAAAAGTAACATATATACCTAAGACTAACCTTCAAGGACCCAAGAAGGTTTGGTTACCAAAGGAGTTACTTGAGTTGTTTTTGTAGATGTGCTTGAAGTCCTCCTCAAGAAAGGACAAATAGTTAATTGATAGTGGATGCTCAAGGCACATAACCACAGACAAAGTCAAATTCACATATCTTACTTCAAAAGATGGTAGATATGTGAGCTTTGGTGATAACTCAAGAGGTAAAATCATTGACATTGGAAGCATAGGTAAAAATTCCTCTTTATCTATTAAAAATGTACTTCTTGTTGATGGCTTGAAACATAACTTGCTAAGTATTAGTCAACTATATGATAATGATTATGGTGTCACTTTTGAAGACAATAAATACTTAATTAAAGATGCATGCAACCATGAAAATGTTATATTTGTTGCTTATAGGGATAACATCTATTACATTAGTTTTGATGATACTAAATCACAAAATGTGAAATGTTTTGCAGCCATAAACGAAAATAGTTGGTTATGACATAAGAGACTAGGTCATTCAAGTATGGACTTGATCTCCAACTTGTCTAGACATAAATTAGTTAGAGGTCTACCCTAAAATCAAATTTATAAAGGATTGTGTATGTGGTGCTTGTCAAGTAGAAATACAAGTAAAATCCTCTTTCAAAAATAAGAAGGATATTTCAATAAGTATATCATTACAACTGTTACATTTGGATCTATTTGGACCTGCTACAATTGCAAGCCTAGGAGGTAAAAATTATGCCTTTGTTATTGTGGATGACTATTCAAGGTACACTTGGGCATTATTCTTCTCTCACAAAGATGAGGCACATGAAACCATCACAAAATTATGTAGAAGAATCCAAAATGAAAAATGATACTCTATTAATAATGTTAGAAATGATAGAGGTAAAGAATTTGATAATAAAGATATAGAAAAATATTGTGATGAAAGTGGAATTTGTCAAAATTTCTCGAACACCTAGAACATCTCAACAAAATGGAGTAGTTGAATGAAAAAATAGATCACTTCAAGAAATGGTTAGAACAACACTTAATGAATATAACTTACCTAAATATTTTTGGGTTGAAGTAGTAAACACTGGTGGTTATGTGATAAATAAGGTAAGTATAAGACCAAAAGTTAATAAAACTCCATATGAACTATGGAATAGGAAAAGACCAATCATTAGCCACTTTCATGTATTTGGATGTAAATTCTATGTCCTAAATGATAAAAAAAATTAAGAAAGGTTGATGATAAACCCAATTAAGGAGTCTTCTTAGGATATTCCAATGTAGCAAAGCATATACAATCTTTAACAAAAGAACTCTAACTTTAGAAGAATCTATACATGTTGTGTTTGATGAATCTTACTCATACATCTCAAAGAAAAATATAGATGATGATGATGTACAAAATGATTCAAATACAAATAAACTACTTTAAGAGAAGTAATGAAAATCATCAATATCTTGAAGATGGAAAAGAAGAAAACTGAAGATGAAATAAAAAATGAAACTGTAACTCAAGATGTTGGATTAGACCCTTCCAAAGAATAGAAGTTTGTCAATGATCACCCTTAAAATCAAATTATTGGCAAACCAACTCGAAAAGTTGCTACTAGAGCATCATTGAGAAATATATGCAACAATCTAGCATTTCCCTCTCAAATCGAACCCAAAAACATTCAAGAAGGTGAAAATGATGAATATTGGATACTAGCTATGCAAGAAGAATTAAATCAATTTGAAAGAAACAACGTTTGGAACTTAGTTCCTAGACATAGAGAACAAAGTGTAATGAAAACCAAATGGGTCTTTAGAAACAAGAAAGATGAAGAAGGAAACATAACTAGAAACAAAGTTAGATTAGTAGCCCATGGATACAACTAAGAAGAGAGCATTGCTTATGAAGAAACTTTTGCCTTGATTTCCTATTTAGATGCTATAAAAATGCTACTTGCCGTTACATTCCATAAATGGTTCAAGTTCTACCAAATGGATGTAAACAGTGCATTTTTTAATGAATTTATTTCTAAGGAATTTTATGTTGAACAACCTCACAGATTTGAAAACCATGAAAAGTCAAATCATGTATACAAACTAATTAAGGCTCTCAATGGTTTGAAACAGGCTCCTAGAGTTTGGTATGAAAAACTTAGTGGTTTCCTCACTAAAAATAAATTTACTAGAGGAAAAATAGATACTACTTTGTTTATTAAAACAAAAGGAAAAGAAATACTCATTCTGCAAATATATGTTGTTAACATTATATTTGGTTTAACAAATGAAGATATATACAAGGACTTTGCCAATTGCATGCAAGATGAATTTGAAATGAGCATGATGGGAAAATTAAATTTCTTCCTAGGATTACAAATAAAACAATCTAAAGAATGAACATTTACTAATCAATCTAAGTATGTGAAAGAACTAGTTAAAAGGTTTGGAATGGAAGAGACAAAACCAATTAGTATTCCCATGAGTGGTGCTACCAAACTTGAGAAAAACGACAAAGAAAATGATGTTGACATTAAAAAATATAGAGGAATGATTGAAAATCTCTTGTATCTCACAACAAGTAGGCAAGACATTATGTTCAACGTATACTTGTGTGCAAGATTTCAATATTGTCTTAAGGAATCACACCTAAAAGCCGTAAAAAGAATTTTTAGATACTTGTTATGAACAATTAATATTGGGACTATTCTATCCTAGAAACACTTCATTTGATCTATTAAGCTACTCGGATGCCGATTTTGTCAGTTGCAAGATTGATAAAAAAAGCAAAAGTGAAACTTGTCATTTTCTGGGAAATTCCCTTATTTCTCGGTTTAGTAAAAAGCAAAATTCAGTAGCATTGTCCACAACCTGAAATAGAATATGTGTCAGTTAAAAGTTGTTATGCATCAAACTCTATACATAAAGCAATAACTTCAAGACTTGAAGCTTAACTATGATCTAATCACAATCAAGTGAGATAAGATTAGTGCACTTAACATAAGTAAAAACCCAATCCAACACTCTAGAACTAAAAACATAGAGATTAGACAACATTTCCTTAGAGATTCTGTGCAAAATGGTGATGTGATCCTTGAATTCATTAATACAAACCATCAATTAGCAGATATATTCACCAAACCATTCCAAGATGAGAGTTTTTTCTTTATTAGAAGAGAACTAGGAATGATTGACCCAAAAGATTTGAGTAACTAAGTGATAAAAATTCACATCTGCTCAAATCAGTCGACTATCTTTATGGACCAGTCGACTTAATATGGAAACAGTTAACCATAAGTTCCACTGAAGCCATAAAGCCAAACAAACAAATGACTACTAGTAAACTAGTTAACCAACTTGTTGACTAATGGTTAAACTAGTCAATTAAATGGTAAAACTAGTTCGACTGATTAAGTTTTCTAGAAAAAGGGTTTTACGTACTGGTGCAAACAGTCGACCATCCCAAAACTGAGGCAAAACAAGTCGAATGATGGTGAAAACCAGTTGATTGATTCGGTTGAATATATATAAATTGAGCAATTTCCAAAACATTTAAAACTCGCGCTTATTGAGACTTTTTGACTTTTCTCTCTCTCAAACCTCTCAAAACCGTCCAAGTTCTTTCCCAAACTTCTCAATTTCTCTTCCATGGCTCCCAAAACCAAAAACCCATCATCCAAATCCCTAGGAAAACGTCCTAGAAAAGATTCCCATGCCGAACACTGAACAAAATCTTGCCACGACCACCAAGTCTTCCTTAACACCGATATCGCACAAAAGTTCAATGACGACATCAAACATTGACACTTTGAGTACGGTAAAACTATTAGCACTCCCTTCTTCAACTCAAATCCATTCTAATAGGTATTCACTTTGATTACCTTGATTTGACTAAGTTCCTTTCATCCTTCAACATTCAATACACCCAACTTGTTTAATTATTCTATGCCCATTTTGAGATGCCTAAGGGTCTCAATGCTTCATCATAGGTTCTTGATCATCTTATCTTACTCAAACTCGAAACTATCTATGAAGTTTTCAATATCCCACGAGGGGATTTCCAAGAGTTCACTACCAATACTTGGGTAGTGCATGACAGATTTGATCATCTTACGACTATACAATAAATGTATAGTAACCCTAACATCACTGAGGTCTTCAAACCTAAAGCCTCACTACTCACCTTTGAATCCCACCTCATTCACCACATCATAACCTTACAACAATCTTCCACGTACCGGTAGACGAGACTTTGTCTCGTACATGGACGTGTTCCTAGTTTTGGTGCGTCCTTAACTCTAGAAAGGTCGACCTCTCTCATATCATCATTCATCACCTGAATAATTACCTCAATAAGAAATTGGGCATCCTCCCATATAGAAACCACCTCACCACCCTCTTCAAACATCACCAAATTAATCTTGGTGGTAAAACTGTTTTCTATATCCCCATCCACACAGACATCTATACCAAAAGGACTCTTAAGTCTATGGGATACAAGTCTACTAACCAAGGATGGGTCCCCAAATTTGTTCCCACTTCTGAGCAAAATCAAGAGACTCTCTCTTCCATTCACCCTACCTCACAAACCGCCCATCTCTTCATTCTCCTCTAGCCCCAACCTCAGAATCCTCATTTATCATCACGTTCCTTTAAGAAATGGATTCCAACCTCTAAACCCAAAATCGGACTATTGAATCCAATCTCTCTAAAATCCTATTCGACATCACAAAAAAAATAGAGGTTATAGAGACTAATATCTATATTCTCAAGATCCGAGCAGACTCTCTCTATGAACACAGTGAAAGAAAGCATATAGAAACCAAGATAGAGGTGTTTAAGGTCAAGGACATTCTTCAACAGATCCTAAGGCACAAGCCTCCTCCTGAACAACCTTGAGTAATTTTTTTTAAGATAACAAAGGGAGAGAAGAATAGGAAGAAGAAAAAAATGGAAAAATCATAGGATTTTTTTATTTATTTAAAATCCTTATTGTAATTGTTGTTTTTTTTAAAATACTTTTATTCATGCTTATCATTGTAAAAGGTCAATACAAATAGAAAACATCTTTTATTATATCTTTTTTGTGTTATAGCGCAAGTTATGTGCTTAATGATAATATTCAAATGCACAAAAAAGGCATGAAAGTCAATATAACTCTCTAACCCTAAAATGCAATAACTATATATTGATAGGGAGAGATAGAAAGATATGATTTATTTACTTATGGCATGAACTCAATTTTGCAAATTGATAGGGGAAGCTTATGTGCATTATTATTATTATTATTATTATTATTATTATTATTATTATTATTATATTATATCATTTGTATTATTACTTCACTATTTGCATAGGACATTGCTTTTTCTATCATAAAAATGAGGAGATTGTTAGCCCTAAAGGTTTTCGACCAGGGGCATCTCAATAATTTTGATGACAACAAAATATTATCCTAATGGACTAATGTTTTATCTAAGTGACAAGTGCAAATAAGTCATTTACGTCTAAGAAGAATAGTGGCCAAGAAATGAAAAAGTCCATTAAATAAAAGGGTTCCACTCAAGAACATGCTTCAATTCAAGAATCAAAATAAGTGGAATGCTCTCATGTTGAATCAAGAAAATCGACACACTCAAGCCCAAGGATTCTAGACAAGTTAAGTGAAGACTTTTATTTTTCTTATTTTTCATTTTGAGTGATTTAAGATTAGATTAATCATCGTTCGTAAGCTTTTACTATTTAAAAATAATCATCTAAGAACTAACCTCAAATGGTTTTTAAAAACAAAACAAATGTCATACTTTAAGTTTTAAAAATCAAAAGGTTTTTAAAAAAGTACACCGAGAAAGATAAGTTAGAAGACACTTACTATTGAAACTAGTCGACCAGTTCATAGAATCAGTCAATTGATTCTTAAAGGCTTATTTTTATACTGATCAAACTAGTCGACCTAGTTCCAAGAACCAATCAACCAGTTCTAAGAATCAATTGACCAATTCCAAAAATCAATCCACTAAGTGACCTTTTTCAAAACAGCCTAAGACTTCACTGTCCAAATCAGTCGACCTCTAAGGAGAACCAAGTCGACTATTTTTCAAGGCTGAAAATAGTGTATATCAGAATCAGTCAATTAGTTGTTCTTGAATAATTGAACTTCAAACCCTCTGGACAATTCAATTAACCTAATCAGTCGACCAATCCTCAATCTAGTAGACTGGTTGATGATTTAGTCGACTAAATCTATCGATCTAGCAATCGCAAATTCAAATTTTGAACATATAAAAATAGGGAAATGACTCTTTTTGAAAAATAACAAACATATTCTTTTAAGGGTTAGAAATAGAGGTTCTCTAGGGCATTATATGCCATCTCTTACATACTTACACTTCTGCATCTTTACTCTTAACTTTAGATCCAAATATTAAAAATCTATATCTAAAAGTTCTTACTCATCTTTAATACTTTGAGCTTACAACTAATCTATCTATAAAGAGTGAGAATCTTATTGTGCCAAACCTTACTTTAGAAGTGAGTGTTATTTGGTAAACATCTTTGTATCATTTCATTAAGGTGAGAATTATGGGAAGGTGCTATCTGGTGAGGCAAAATGGTATATTTTGCTAGGATAAGACGGGTTACGGTCTTCGCATGTAAAGTTTTGGTCTCCACCTACAACAAGGTCACAATAGTGAAAAAACTTAAGTGCAGATGCTTGAGTCGAGGACAGTAGAAAGTTTTTCGAACATCATAAAAATGATTGTGTTTGATTTCTCTCTCTCTTTATTGTTTATTT
This sequence comes from Nyssa sinensis, assembly GCA_008638375.1. Taxonomy (NCBI): domain Eukaryota; kingdom Viridiplantae; phylum Streptophyta; class Magnoliopsida; order Cornales; family Nyssaceae; genus Nyssa; species Nyssa sinensis. The sequence goes on from CM018032.1 coordinate 45,492,936, forward strand.
ATTTGTGCATTTACAACATTTATTTTTAAAGTTCCCTAAAAGAAACCAATATTTGAAATATACCATATTCACCCTTCCTTAAGATAAATATTTGGGCAACAAGACTTTAGAGTTGTTGCAATGCATGTGGCCGCCTCTCATCTCCCTTCCATCAGGGCTAAGCAAATGGTCTGCCACCACATTAAACCAACAGGGGGTGACACCCTTGTTTATTTCCTATACACACACACACACACGTCTCCCACACATACACACTTTCTTACACATACACAATGTGTGTATTTTTTTCTCTATATTCATACAACTCTATATGTGTGTGTGTATATATCTACACACACACACATACATATATATATGTCTCTTTATACACCTTCCTCACATTCATACACATGTACACACAAGTGTGTGTATGTATATATGTGTGTGTGTATACCCATATACAATTAATTTTATATTTTTGTGTACTTTGATTTTATATAATTTCATGTATATTTTCATATATATACCTATATACACTACTTATGTCTGTGTACTTGGGTCTCACTCATCATGTTCACGGTCACATAATGTTATAAGTTTTTCTTTTATTCTCCCCAATACTATGTATATTTGTTTCATTTTTTTCCTTATTTTTCATAATTAGTAAATAATTATTTTATTTGATAATCTATAATGCTTGATGTATAATTTTTTCACTTCTAGGTTAGAAATGTATTGATCACTTAACAAAATTGTCTCATTAACCTAAGTTAGGTTAGACTGACTCATGGTTAGGTTGAATTTTATCCTTACTTTGGGTGATGGCCTACTGTTGGGTTGGGTTAGTTCTTAACCCTTAGTTCAGGTCATGTTTATGCTTAGAATTCAAACAAGTTTGGAAAGATTTCTTTATTAATGTAACTTTTACTACATTGCTCTAAATTATCAAATTTTCTAGGTGTGGATGTTACATTCTCCCCTCCTTAAAAAGAGTTTTGTCTCCAAAACTCAACTAATCTTATGGGAAAAATTATTCGTACATTTGTAACATTAACGTGCTGCCGTTGCACATTCTAACACTACTTTGACTCATTGTTATTTATTTAGTAGTAGTTTTGAGGGTTACTGGTAACCAGATTATTCTACTTTTGTTGTTAGGGTGTATTGAATTTCTTTATTCAAACACGTTTAGTTTCATCGAGAACTAAGTCTTTTCTTAGTTCACCTGATTCATATTTTCATCAAAATTTGTGATTTCTATTTTATGTTTAACCCATTGTGCTAGTCTATTTGTCTAGTCCTTTGGGTTTATTATTGGTATCTAGGATATAATGTCCTTAATTAAGAAGTCTTTTAAACACATTTGTCTTCTTCTATAGTTTCACTGACTTACTCATTAGTGATCTTGAAAGTCAAGGACTTGACTTTCTAATTCTTACTACATGTCTTATTCCTAACTCTTTGTCTTTCGAATACTATATAAGCATCCTAGTATTCCTCTATTGATCTGGGAATCAGTGGTTATGAGTCAATTGTGCTTTTATGGTTTATGTCAAGCCATTTCTTTTCTGTTTTGACTATTTTGCTCAATCCGTATTTTATTAATCTTCATTTCTAGTCATTACATTTATTTTCGGGGACTAAGTTGTAATCACATTACTATTTAGGATTTTTCAATTCTCAGGTTGTTTAAGCATTAGTCTTACAGACCCAAGATGTGACTAGACTACGATATTCTCGTTGCTCATAGAGTACATAACTTGGTTATCCCGATACTTTGTTCTATTTTAATGATATAGTCCTTAGCTAGTTTTCTCTAGTCTCCTTCTTAGTTGTGAATCCTTTTGCGGATTCGCCTTGTAGGTTTTGTTGCCCAACTTGTAATATTATTTTCTTAGGCTTTGTTGTCTATTTAACTCTATTCGAGAGTTTTAGACGTCTTACCTTACTTCCACATCATGAGTACCCTTGCTTCCTGCAGGGTTAGTTTATTCATGTGTCTCTACATCACAAGCTTTGTTAATATAAAAACAACTTTAGTCTTTATTCTTCTCACTTATTTGAGATTCTTTTATCTGAATCCGTTTCATGAATCATTTTATCTTTAAGGTAATCCATTTTTTTCTTGTTTCTGGTTTGACTTATTGTCACTTTGCCATACTTTACTTTGTTTTCATGTGTACCCATCTTACGGGTAGGAAGGATTTAAGTAAATTAGTTATTTCATTTTTTCCTTATCATTGTCAAACCTTTCATGCATTCGTACTTTTCTATTCTTTCATGGGTCAAAGCATGGTGGTGTACTTAGCTTCTTACCTTTTTAAGTTTAAGAAGACTTATCGGAGGGTTCTTAGGGTATAGGAATACCTAATTTCTATTGATTTTTCTAATTCTAACATTAGTTGCCTTACAAGTCTTTTGTTTGGGGTTATGCTTGGTTCATTTTTGAATTTTTGTAGTTCATTATGGATTTTTATTCTTGATTAACCTTAGTCTTGGGGTCTTATGAATTTTTACTACTGTCAGTCATTTCTTTAATTACTTGGTCTATAAAAATTCTCAAAATTATTTTAGATTTATTAGTCTTTTACTTGCCGCCGCTGTATGGCTAATTTACTTAAGTATAGCTCGGTAGTGGGCCTTACTCCTATGCAATCATCATATCTCATTAGACTTCAAAATTCAATGATCACATGACGATCCATCTTATTTTCTTTCCATAATCATAATCTTTTATAACATTGCCTTTGGCAGTGTCAGCTGATAGTAGTTGCCTCATACAGATTTACTTGTAAGTCTTGGATTCTTAGTTTCATGAGTACCCTTAGGTTAGGGCTAGTTGTGCTCATCATCTCTTCGCATTAAGTTTTTCTTAATACAGAAGAAACTTTCTCTTCCTCACATTGAGGGTTCTTTGGCATCTACTCACTTTGTGAGCTAATCAATCTCGTGTGTCTTATTTGGATTGACTTCTTAAGCAGGTGTTCTTTACCTAATTTCAAGTTTATACCTGCCTATTTTATTATGGGTTAAAGCATAGTAAGTGTATTAGGCTCTTTTTGGTTCTTGAGTCTAGCTTGAGGCATTAAGGGATTTATTAGGCTAGTATTTTACTACTATTGTGGCTTCATAGTAGGTTTATTTCAATGTTTATGTATTACTTCAGATCATTTCTAATCATAGAATTCTGTGTTTACTTTTATTAGTGGTCAATTCTTGATTATCGGATGCTTCACATCTTTGTATTCTCAATGTGTCAAACTTAGTTGGACTATCTTCTACTCTGCTCTTAGAGCCCATTCTTGTACTTTGGGAGTCATCTCTTTGTAGAAGAAAATCACTTGTCTACTTACGTCCTAGTCACAATGATCATAACTAAATCACTGAGTTACATTTCAATTGTTTTTTGTCCATACTAAACTTATCCCTTAAAGACTCCAACTCGTTGATTGGATGAGGAGCACCAGACATGTTTCCTAACTCCAAAGCTACATAATAATGTGGTCAACCTTAGCTGTAACTAAGGGTCTATCAAGATTGCAGCATGTACCACTATCATCTAGTACTTTCCTTCATCTGAATATTCACTAATAATCTGGATTCTTTGTTCATCTCAAGGTATAAAAATTTCTATCCTTAGTAAGACTTCCTTCAACTTTAAGTTTCTTAAGAATAGAAATGTAACAAAGAATCACTTGCAACTTATAAAAGTATTAGTTGCCAATTTCATCCTCAAGTCATTTGCAATCTGTAATCTAATTAACTCCAAGAGTGATTCATATAATCAATTATTTTCATTGCTCTATACCGAATCTTATTCCTCAAATGCACTTGATTCATAAGGAATCATTCCTCGTGGATCTGTAATATTTCTAATGGCAATCATCAAGTTCTAAACCTCAGATCACACTTTATGTCTCCACAGTCAAAGGACTTGTGGATTTCAGATCTCGAACCTCTAATCAACTTATCTTGTCATTCCCTAGGGTTCACGTACCTAAGGTTCTGATGGTTTCTGGTTTCCCTAGGATTCTTATGAAACCGATTCTAACAATTGCCTAGGTTAGGGTAACTTAAGCTCTAATTCACTAACTATGTTTGGTTTTTCTAGGTTTGGGAAAATTATAACCCTACTGGTTACTTAGGCTTTTGTAACCTTACTTACCTACTTTAGAAAACTTTTGCTCTAATGTGTTACTTATCTTAGGTAACCTTTGCTCTGATATCAACTTTGTCACATCCCAAACCCCATCTTATGCAGATTAGGGATAATGACCGGCCAGTTAGGCACTTTGTCAATACACTAACTCTGTTTAGCATATTGATAACGTGTCTAACCAAAAGCCTTTTTAAATATCCAAATAGATTACATTTAGTCATATCAAGTCATGCAGCGGAATCTAAGTCTATAAAAAACTTCGTTAGAATATAGTCACACTTGGTAGAGCATAAGTAACAAAACTTCAAAGTTACAATAATATGAGCCCAATATTACATTACACATAAGTATCTGAACTAATACATTATCGGTGAATATGGTTTGTATTCTATTCTTACACTAAGCTATCACATCAATCTGTTATTTGTCACTTCAGATTACTATTTCCATCTCTGGGATACTAATCCTCTTCTAGCAAGAGTCTCTACTCATCACAACTTACTAGCATCTAGATTTGTAACTTATTAGTCATTCTTGAAAATATATAGGATAAAACCTTATGAGCTTAATGAAAAGTTCATGAGTAACACCAATTCCTTGTCATGGGTTTTTGAAAGCCCTTTTCATAAATATTTTCATAAACTTTCATAACTTTCATGGATAGCAATTAAAAAGAAGTTATACTGAAAGCTACTTGCATTCTTAAAATATTTGCATATAACTGAGAGTTGCAAAATATGTTATGAAATCAAGTAGGGGTTCATACTAGTTTAGTTTTGCAAGATAAATCATGATAACATAAAGTCATTCTTGTAAACTTTGAGTGATAAAATAATACAATGCCAATCTTTCATTAACTTTGTCCCATAGGACCTGGGGGTAGTAACTTGGGCCACTAAATGTAATTTAGAGTTCTAGGCTTACATAGCTAGATTGTCTTAACCCTTCAACCAAACATGGCTGTGTGTCATGAATAATGGCTTAACCCCCCAACCGGGCATGACTATGTCATGATAAATGACTTGACCCCCTGACCGGGCATAACTGTGAGTCATGACCTAAAAACATTTATAAGGCATGTAAACTTGTATTAAAGCATGTTTGCAAGACATTCTTTAAGCTATCCATATTAGGTGAAACATTTAAAGACATTCTCGTAAAGACATGTAGTTAAAACATTTAGCATGGTAGTATGAAAACATCATAATGTTGTGAAAGAACTGCATGTGTTGTCATAAAGCTGTAAAGGACTGTATCTGAATGGAAAAATCTTCATTTCAAGGTTCAAGGATACTCACCTATGGTTTAGAGTCCATAATCACTTGCTTATTTGACTTGCCCTGACTTTTGTCTTATCTCTATTTCTTGTTGATCATCCTAAGTCATGGATTATAATACAATAATACTATATCAGTACATTTCTTTGTTTACTTAATGTTCTTAGTCTCTTTTGGACTTAAACTTATTATTTTAGGATTTCTTTATGGTCTCTTTTTAGCTCATCATGTGGCTTATTTTAGCCTTTAGGGGCATTTTGGTATCTTTTTCTTTCACATGTCTTATACTGCTTGGTACATCATTTACCTTATATGACTTTATTCTTTAGTCTAGAGGGTCTTCTAATCATGAGGTAGGTCCATCTTTTACTTTCTGAGTTCATCTGATTACTTAATTAAGCCTTAAGGGTAGTTCAGTAATTTTACCGTTCATATCTGGTGTCTTAGTTAACTGATTATCTTAAACGGAACTCATTTTCGGACTCAGATGCTCCTATATACTTTGTTATGGGTTCCTCATTACTTTCTATACTCTTTTAGTAGTTTCATTAGTTATTAGGGATGTGTTCGTCATTTTTTAGCTTGTTTTGGTGTTCTATTTTTCTTAAATAGACACCACCGTTAGGTTTAGAATGTTGAAAATAATAAATTTAGCCTTTTTTCGGAGCTTAATTAGCCTTCCTATAACTCACTTTAGGTCTATGGGCATTTTTATAATTTCACATTTTCATGCAGAACCATGTTCGGGTACTTGGATGCTCAATTTGACCTCATTATTAGGTCCAAAGCGTTCAACAACGTTGAGTGTGCCCCTTTTTATAATTTTGCAGTCTGTTTGGTAGCCCATATAACACTAAGGGCATTTTGAGAATTTCATATTTCTATGTATCTGTATTTTTGGTACCTCATTTGACGAAACAGACCCCTATCTTTGTCTTTGGAACATCGAAAAACCTTAGAGTAGGTATCATCGTAGTCATTGGTTTGGTAGCTTAATTAATTGTTTAGGACACATTTAAAATTAGTCCAGTTTGTTCGTTCATGTATTTTGGGGCCTAATTTCTAAAATCAGGACTCTACCATTAAATCTAGAATGCCTAAAAATATTATGTTAGACTCTTTTTGCAATATAATTGCCCTTTGTTTGACCAATTTTAGGCTTAAGGGCATTTTAGTAATTTCTCTATTTATTCAAGGGTATAAGATAATTTTTTTATATTATTTCCTGGGGCTAAGTGTAATTTCCTTGAAAATTTGGGGTCAGATTATAATTTCAAAGAATCTCGGTTCAGGGTTTGTGGCTGAACCCATTGGTTCAATAGTTAAATCTTTAATTTTTTTAAATCTACTCTAAAAAGTAATTGGTTTGACCTTAGCATAAGTGAACTGGCTCAGAACCCTTGAGAACCGATTCGTCTGGTCCGATTTAGAGCATTCGGCAATGCATCACCATGACATCAACCAAAAAGACGCAGTTCCACTAACTTAATATCCATTTATTTACTAGGTCGGCCTAAACTCGTTTTGGATGCGACCCAACCCGTTGACTGACCTGGTCTTCTATTGAGTAGTCATTAGGGTTTCTCGCTGGTGCCGATTGCCTTTTTTAGTGACAGCTTCCAGTAATGATCATTTTTCGACGACAATCCTGACTAGTTTTGAACCATTTTCTTTCTAAGATCTCATTTCTAATGTTCAAATGGGATTTCATCTACTTTTGGTCGGCAAAACAAGAGGTTATAGTGGGTTTCCGACAACACCCATTTTTTTGGCGAGCCAATTCCAATCTCATTTCAGTATGTCCTAGATGTCGTCTTTTACTTCCTTTTGTTCCATTCAGTTCCTGAGACCCCAAGGAGTTAATTCCCACTAATAAAATAGGAAAAACAAGTTTGAATTCCCTCTTTCAATTTCCTTTCCCACAGTTGCAACTTGCCATTTCTCATTAGTCTTGACCATTTCCTGTGGTTTTTCTTCCCAGGTTCACGATTTTCTATGCTTATTTCATCCCTGTAATTCAACTGTGGTAAACCTGTAATTTTTAAATGACCTAGTTTTACTTCACATGGTCTTGTGTAGACCTTGGTTCCTAGGTAATCTCCTATTTTTCTTAATTATTAATCATAAAAATAACGTAAAAGATAATTTTAAAACAATAAAGGTTGAGTTCTTACCTGTTTGAAGTCAGTTGGTATTCTCTCTCTCTTTGACCATTCTTTCTCTTTGAAGGTTTTCGCTCTCTACCTTGCAGTATATCGATCTGTTCCACCTTCATTCTTCCTCCCTTGCCACGGGTTTCAATTCTTTAGAACTCCCATCTCTCTTCCTTTCATGGTTCTCCCATTCTTTCTCTTCCTCTTTCTCTCTTTCTACTACAACCTTTAGAGTTGTTACAATGCATGTGGTCGCTTCTCGTCTCCATTCCTTCAAGGCTAAGGAAATGCTCTACTGCCACACTAAACCAACAGAGGGCGTGACACCTCTTGTTTATTTCACGTATGCACACACACATACCTCTCCCACATATACACACTTGTTCACACACAAACATAGTGTGTGTGTGTGTGTGTTTGTATTTTTTTTTCTTTATATTCATAGAGCCATACATACATATATATATATATATATCTACACATATATTCATTTTTGTTCATATATATGTCTCCTTATACACCTTCCTCACATCCATACACACACACACACGTGTGTATGTATATATATATATACCTATATACACACTTACGTATGTGTACTTGGGTCTCACTCATCATGTGTAAGTCATGTGATGTTATAAGTCTTTTTTTTATTCTCCCCAATACTTTGTATATTTGTTTCATAATTTTCTTTATTTTTCATAATTAGTAAATAATTATTTTATTTAATAATCTATAATATTTGATGTATAATTTACTCACTTCTAGGTTAGCGATGTGTTGATCACTTAACCAAATTGACCTATTAACCTAAGTTGGGTTAGACTAACTTATGGTTAGGTTGAATTTTGTCCCTATTTTCGGTGATAGCCTAACTAGGGTTATGGCCTACTGTTGGGTTGGGTTAGTTCCTAACCCTTAGTTCAGGTCATGTTTCTGCTTAGTATTTAAAGAATTTTGAAAAGATTTTTTTATTAATGTAACTTTTACTTCATTGCTCTAAATTACCAAATTTACTAGGTGTGGGTGCTATATTTCCAAATATCCAAAAAGATCTTACCACTAAGTCCAAAATGTCTAAAAATCATACCTTTCATATATTTTCTATCACGACCCGAAACCTACCCTATGCAGGATCTCATATCACGGGGCCGACCCAATGGTCGTCCCTACTTTTTTCATTCTTTGTATCAATGACAACAATATATAATGTAAAATTAACAGTAAATTAGCAAAGTCTTAATATAAAATATTGTTTGACAACTGAAAATGTAAACCGACATAAACGGAACATAATTCCACTCTTAAGTAGTGAGTACATGGGGGAACTATATCACTTCTATCATACTCCTCAACTGTCCCCTTATGCTTTTGGACTCCTACTAGTGGTCTTGCAGCATTCTCACCTAAAAAATAAGTAAAGTGGAGTGAGCTTACAAAGCTCAGTAAGTAAAAGCCCATCTCCGACACGGGTTAGGGTTAACATAGAAAAATATGAACTCATAGGGTGAACATGATAGCCAATTATGAAATCAGTTGCAGTTAATGGTAAAATGCCACAATAGCCAATGAACAGTAATTCACAACAAACAAGCATGAGTAATGGTATAGCATGAATATGGAAAAGCTCAATAACATCAGTCAACCTAAGAATACTACCACAATAAACCGGTCACAATCAAGTACAATCAATGAGTGAACTGTCAACATAGAATTATTCATAGGGAATGGCAACATCTTATAAATCCAATAAACGTAAACATATCAGTCAAACATAAGTGATACATTTACTCTATTCAGGGTTTGGCAGACCCTCGGTCTTTTGGGGCTCGGCATACCCCTCTTAACCTCAATGCATATAAAATGCTCTCATAACTCAATGTGTAAAAATGCCATCATTGCCATATGTCCGTTTACGGACTTGACCCATAGGTCTTATAAACTCAGATAGCATCGCATGGATATTGTGACTGAGCATAATTCCAGCATTCATAACAAATCATGATTCTTTGTGATTTCACAAGAAGTGCATAAAGAATGGAATATCATGCAATGAACATATAACAGTAGGCCTTTCAAGGCACAGTACAACATAATAATCATGATAAGGCAGTCAATAAACATCCACAAGATAGGACAATATCAATTGTAGAACAGTAACAGTTAGTACGTACAAGAGTAAAAAATTTGGCAGTAATAGAATGAACGTAGCTTGGAAGACCACATGTAAGAGATAGGGTTTACTTACCTTTAATCCGTATGATCTACTTTAGTACTTCGCAATTTTCTATTTTCCTTTCGACTTGCCTATACATCAATAAACATGTCTTAATTCTAATGTTATTTATGAAATTGTATACTTCATTACACTAAGAATCTCTTTTACTAATTTAGACTCTACCATTGGGTCTGGAAAGTTGAAGAAAGTCAGTTTAGGCTTTCACGATTTCTAAGTTGGACTTCTATACCAAAAAGGGCAAAACGGTCATTTTACATGTCGCTATTTTTTGGGACCTATTTTCACAAATCAGACTTCACCGTTGAGTCCCTAATGTTTGAAATAATAAATATTCACTATTTACTTAGTTTAATCGGAGTCTGTTTGACTTACATTCGACTTAGGGGTATTTTGGTCATTTGGCATGTCTACTAGTATTTTATTTTTTCGGGACTCTGTCTCATGAAACGGACCTCACCACTAGATCCAGAAGGTCCAAATTAGTAAAGTTATACTATTCACTTGATTAATTTGGATATAAAAAATTAATTTAATAATTAACTAAATTAAATTAATTAAGTATAATTAATATATATATATAATATATATATTATTTGGGTGAAGTAAGATCACATGTGCCTTAGTGGCACAGTGGTCCGTGCTCATGATTCAACCCCTAGGTCCGACGTTCAAGTTGCGAGGGCAGCAGCCCCTGCGCATGTTTTTTTTTTTTCTCTAATCCTCCTAACCAAACAATGGACTAATGGTTAACTAGGGATGGGATAACCCTATTCCCAAAACTGAATTTAAATTTTATTTCTTATCCTAATATCCAAACACCCCCCTAGCCCATTTAAAACTTAAACCAATAGCCACTGGACCGTGCGGTGGGTCGGGTTCTAACCCGACCCAACCCAACTTGTTGACCCTGACCAAACAGTGGTCGTCCCTCACGATTTTTCGGCAGTCTCCAGTCACCATCTCTGGCGCCAGTGACCAAAAAACCGAAACCCAAGAGATTTTTTTCTTCATTTTTCTTGCTTTTTTTTGCTCATTTTCATTTCTAAATTATTCTAACACATATTCAACGCATTCTAGCACGATTTTAGGCATTTAAAATTGAACAAAACAGCCCCAAAACTCCTCATTAAGTTTTTCGATCATGGCCCATTTTTACCCCATTTCTCAACCGTTTTCTTCGCGGTTTCTTTCTAAATTCCTATTTTTCTCTCTAGAACAACATTCTACTATCGTATACAAGCTTTGAGAAATTCTAAATAAAAGCCAAAAAATTTACAGAGAGAAAAAAAATGTGGGCTTACCTTTTGCGACCCTCTCTCTTGCTTTCCTCTTTCCTCCTTCCTCTTCCTTTTCTCCTTCTTTCCTCCTGTTTCTCTTCTGCACTCCGAAATCCTTCTTAGCTTCCTTCTGGTTTTTTTTTTCTCTGTGTTTTTTTTTTCCAACCCAATGCATGAGTTTATAACTAACCCTGCGCCCCTCAGTTTTCCCTTCCCGTTTCTGTCTCTCCCTCTCCCTTCCATTTCTTTTCTTCTCTTTTGATGGTAACCCCCTCCCCTTCATTACTTCCCCATTATGTAGTTACCATATATGTATTACACACTCATATGTATATATATATATATACTGACAGCTATATATATACATCTAAATATATAACTGTTACACTATATATTTAGGTTACAATTTATATATATATATATATATAGTGTCATATTTTATTTGCATATATATATATATATATTATGTATCTATATTTCAAATATACATATAACATGCATTTTTATTTTTATTTTATTTTATTTTATTCTATTTTATTTTATTTTATTTTTATTTCGATATTCGTTCATAGCTTGCTCGGGCATCGCCCGGGCATCGTCCATACATTCGAAACTATTTAGATTTCACCACCGTCTATTCCATTCGATATCATAACATAAAGCCCTATCGGCTCGGGTTTACATGGTTCGCTCGGTTACAATTCCGGGTCAGGATATTACATTCTCCCCCCTTAAAGAAGTTTGATCCCCCAAACTTAACTATATCATGGTGTAAATAACTGAGAATACTGGGCACACATTTCATCCTCTCATTCCCAAGTGGCTTCCTCAAGTCGAGAATTCCTCTATAATACCTTTACTAGTGGAATGGTCTTGTTCCGTAGAACTTGCTCTCTGTCCGTCCAAGATCTGTACCGACTACTCAATATAACTCCAGTCCTCCTGAACATCTAGCAGCTCGTGCTCGATTATCTGACCTGGGTTGTACACACATTTTCTTAACATTGAAACATAGAAAACATTATGTATGTGTGCTAGCTCAGATGGCAAGGCTAGCCAATACGCCACTAGTTCGACTCGTCTGACAATGTTGAACGATCCAATGTATCGTGGCCCTAGTTTCCCTCTTTTGCCAAAGCTAAGCACTCCTTTTATCGGTGATACCTTCAGGAATACATAGTCACCTGTCGTGAACTCCAACTCTCATCTCCTAGTGTTAGCGTAACTCTTTTGTGAACTCTGAGTTACTAGCAAATGCTGCCTGATCAGATGGATCTTGTCAGTGGTTTGTTTTACTATCTCTGGCCCAAATAGCTTCCTATCGCCTACCTCCGTCCAGCATAGTGGTGATCTACACTGCCTGCCGTATAATGCCTCATACGGTGCCATACCAATATTGGATTGGTAGCTGTTATTGTACGTGAACTCCACTAACGACAGTTGATCCTCCCATCTTCCCTTAAAACCAATGACACAGAATCGTAGTAGGTCCTCCAATGTCTATATCGTTCTCTCAGACTGTCCGTCTATCTCTAGATGGTATGCAGTGCTAAGACTCAATTCTATGCCCATAGCCTTTTGTAGACTCCTCTAGAACTTAGACACAATCGTGGATCTCGGTCGAATACAATGGAGACTGGAACTCCATGTAATCGAACGATCTCCCTGATATAAAGCATGGCCAGTCATTCTAAAGTCTGAGTCATCTTGGTTGTAAGAAAATAAGCTGTTTTTGTCGGTCTGTCAACTATCACCCATATAGAGTCATTTCCATGCGATGTCTTAGGCAACTCTGATACAAAATTCATCGTGACATGCTCCCATTTCCATTCTAGTATCGGAAGTGACCGTAAAAGTCCTCTCGGCTTCTGGTGCTCAACCTTGATCCGCTGGCACTCCATACATCATGCAATGTGCTCAGCTATATCCTTCTTCATCCCTGACCACCAGTAAGTGCTCCTCATATTGTGGTACATCTTTATGTTTTCCAGGTGTATCACAAATTTAGAATTGTGTGTCTCATCAAGAATCTCCTTCCTAATCTTAGGTATATCTCGCACGTAGATCCTATCATGATAATACAACACCCCATCTCAGTATAGTGAAATTTGTATTCCCTTTAGTCTCAGCCTCGTGGTGAAGCTTAACTAACTTTCTAGTCGTGAGCCTGTAATTCCCTAATCTTATAAACAATCGTAAGACCAATTGTGATGTTAGCACACATGGCCTTGGAACCTGGCAGAATCACCTCAACCTCCATTGCCTCTAAGTCCTATAGTAGCTCTTTCTATGTAGTCAACAGGCAAGCAAGACTCCCTGATGACTTCCTGCTAAGAGCACCAGCCACTACATTTGCCTTCCCTGGATGGTATTTGTAACACCCCGACCTTGCTTAATTAATAATTAGTTTGCTAATTATTAATTAGCACTGACTTAAAGAATGATTAAGAAAATTAATCATTATCTCTCGACAGGTCACGATAGACCAATAAAATGATTAGACATGTCAAGAGAGGAGGGTGTAATACCCTAACCTAATTATCAATTAATTAGGTGAAATTATGTCAGTTTTAACACTGACGGAACTCGAATTAGCTAACTACGGAAAACCCAAATAAATAATAAACGACATGGGGCCCTTGACATTGAAGCTAACTGAAATAGGAAATGACCAGAAGAAACCGTTTTGCAAAATGGAGCAATAGAAAAGAAATTACAGAGGAAATAGCTAAAACAAAATTCTACGCAGCCAAACAAGGCCTAAGCCCAAAATGTGGAAAAAGGGGCAAAAGTGAGGCTAAGGAGACTTGAACCCTTGACCTAAATGAGCAAGCACATGTCATTCAAAAAATTACCAAGTTGGCTGCCAACATCTTTGTGCCTATATATACAATAGAATTGTATATATACATGAAATAACAAGGCTCCACCTCCCAAATGGGCCAATGAGATTTCATGCAGCCCACATATAATATAAAATATGTTTATATATATATATATATATATATATATATATATATAATAGGAGGTTAAAATTATGATTGGACCACCACCCCCACCAATAAAGATCCATGCAACAAATTAAAATTTTAAAATATATACATGTGTATACTTGTATATATTTATGCCTTGTGTGTTTCGTGGGTTGAGGAGGGGAATTCAGAAATCTAAAACAGTGTGTTTGTGAGAGTGTGTGTGATGGCAGATCTGTTAGAGAGAGAGAGACTGAGAGAAAGTGAGGTCTTGCATTTGTGAATACAGGTGTGTGTATGCAAGTGTGTGTGTGTGTGTGTACATGCATATGTGGTGTTTCCGTTGGAGGTGCACAAAAGAGAAGGGACTGAGAGGCACGACTAGAACTGAGCTAGCAACCAACAACCTCACATCGAGCCTAAGAGAGGGAGGATATGATTGAAGGTATAAAGCATTAACATGGTTTCTGATTTTTCTCTGAATTTCAGTGTTGTTTGGTGTTATTTGAGCCATTTAAACTGCATGCGTGAGTTACTGTAACCTCGAGAAACCATTATAAACGAACTGAAAGGGTCAGGAAGGCTTGAAAAACCTAGGCCGAGCATGGCAGCCATTGATGACCTTTCATGTAACAGGTCTGATTCGACTAGGATTAAACCTCTATTGAAGGATAGGGACCTAAACTAGATGTTGTAAGGTTTGCACTACAACAAAAATTAGATGAAATGGCCCTAAGACCATAGAGAATCGTCGAGTTGCAGGTCACGGGTCTGATTTGGGGTGTCTTAAATCGAACCTCAATCTCAGTTCTTTGAATGAAATAATGATCCCTAAAACTATACGGTTGCAACAGGCCAAAACTCAACCGAAATGGCCCAGAAAACAAGCTCGAATGGAGCTTGTTGCAGACCACGATAATGGATTTGAATTGAACTCCATCAGTAGATTCGAGCCACAAAATGAATGCTAAACTGATCCTTAGGCTCCCAGAAATGATTTGAGATGGAAAGCAGAGGAAATAAGTGTTTGAATACCCACGAAATTGGGAAACTTTGATGGCTGCAACTAGGGCAACAGTAGCCCAACGTTGGAGAAGACGATGAACAGTGACGGTTTAGTTCGGGTCGGTTTCGGGTTTGGGTCGGGACTCGACCCGTCACACAAAGGGTTTTAGTAAGACGGCACCATTTTGGTTTAAAAGTTTTTAAATTAAAACTGAAATCGGTCTGTTTCGGCGCATGGATAATAAATTAAAAACTGGATTGGGGTTAGGCCAAATCGTGGATAAGGGGTATTGTAAGGTTATTGTATTCCGGTTCTCTGACCTAACTGAACTGGTTGGTTCATAGGGGTTCTGGTCCGGCCTAGGGTTTAAGTGGTTGAACCCACTGGCTCACTGTTTAAGTTAAATAAGAAAAATCAGAACTTTTATAAATTATGTTTTGACCCCAACAATTCTGAGTATTTATATTCTAGCCCAGCTTGTGAAAAAATTATGCATATAAGCCCCTAGAAAAATAATAAAATAATAAAATAATTTATTTAATTATTTTATTAATTAGGTAAAATTACTATTTTACGCTTAGACACTAAATGAGCTAAACGGAGTCCAAATAAAATAAATAAATAGTGTATTCTTACTATTTCGGGCATTTTAGACTCAACGGTAGAGTCCAATTTGGGAAATTAAGTCCCGAAAAAGATAGACACGTAAGTGTTAAATGACTGCACTACCCCTGATGATACCTAGGGCTAAACAAAAATAAAAGATAGTCCATCTTGATTATGTTGGTCATTCTGGACTCAATAGTAAAGTCCGATTTGGGAAATTAAGTCACGAAAAATACAGACATATAAATTGTAAATGATTGAATTGCCCTTAATGATACCCAGGGCCAATTAAACATAAAAGATGGTCTACTTTAACTATGTCAGACGCTCTAGACCCAATGGTGAGGTCCGTGAAATCTAAATAAATCCCGAATAATACAGTTAGATGAACTAGGATAATTCCAGATACGTCCTGATGATCAGTTATGTAAACAGATGGACTCTGATGACTGTAAAATTTTGTACTTTAACATTTTGAAACATTCCGGACACGATGACGGGATCCGTTTTGTGAAACAAGGTCCCGAATCCATAGACACATGAAACGTCAAAATGACAATTTTACCCTTAGTATTCCAAAATCCAGATGAATGTCGGAGGGGGCATAGTCTAACTATTTTAGGCACTCTGGACTCAAAGGTGGAGTCCATACTAGCAAACGAAGTATCGAAAAAAGTGATGCATGAAAGTGTGAAATTACTGAAATGCCCTAATATAGTGCGAAACCCAATGAAGTCCAAATAGGACGAAACTGATACCGATAGAAGCCCAGACACTCAGTGAAACTGTACACATAATTAAATGATGAATCAGGGTCAGAGTGTCACAAAACGTAAAAATAACCAAAATGCCCCTAAGCACGGTAAGTACAAAATAGAGATCGAATGAAGGCTGATCTGATTTAATAAATAGTCATAAGCCTAATTATGAAAACTGAGAGGCTAAATAAGATTCTGGAACAATCAACGCATAAAATGAGAAATGACTGATGTGTCCTGATGATCAAAAGCAGATACCAAATGAAGTCCAAAAGACTTAAGAATTTATATATGAGATATATGGGACATTTTGAGGACCATGATAGGGTCCAGGGCAAGAATGACAAAATTACCATTTTGCCCTAAAGTTGAATAAGTACTTAACTGATAACGAGTTGAGTCCAAAAGACTTAGAACTTTATATTTAAGATATATGGACTATTCTGAGGACCATGATAGGGTCCGGGGCAAGAATGACAAAATTACCATTTTGCCCCTAAGGTTGAATAAGTACTTAACTGATAACGATTTTAGTTCAAAAGACTTAGAACTTTATATTTAAGATATGTGGACTATTCTGAGGACCACGACAGGGTCTGGGACAAGAATGAAAAAATTACCATTTTACTCCTAAGGTTAAGTAAGTACTTAATTGATAACGATCGAAGTCTAGATGACTTAGGTTATAATTCTGATAACTACTAAGCCTAATTAAA
Organism: Nyssa sinensis; assembly: GCA_008638375.1. Taxonomy (NCBI): domain Eukaryota; kingdom Viridiplantae; phylum Streptophyta; class Magnoliopsida; order Cornales; family Nyssaceae; genus Nyssa; species Nyssa sinensis. The sequence goes on from CM018032.1 coordinate 45,510,078, forward strand.
GAATGAAATAGCCTCGGATGAAACCCAATGAGAGGGCAATAGACTACTAGGCTATCTTAGGTAATCCGATAGATGCCTAAGATGATGAATAAGACATAAATAGATGAATTCTGATTTGTCTGTGATTGATGATGATTATTCAGGATATGCAAGGATATGCTGAGATGATATCTGGAGGTTATCAGATTATTTATACAAGGAGATAAGCGAACAGTTAGTGAGTAACTTTTGAACATTGTCTAGATACTGTAATTTGATTCACTGTACCGTTTTGTATGCTATACTGTTTAAATGAAAATACTTAAATGCATGCCCTTTTCGTACTATATCACACATGATATGATTTTGGTCTTCTTTAATTTATTGACTATACCTCTAATTGATATGCTAGCATCCTTGTGCTATTCTGTATGTTCTGATCGATTGTTCCATTTAGATTGGTTCTATTTTATTCTACTTAAACTGTATCTTAAGTAGATTTATAAAGCTATTATTCTAAAGTGATTAAACTATCCCTGTGCTTTATATGCAAGAACTGGTTTTGAAACCCATGACAGGGAACTTCTGTTACTCACTGGGCTTATTAAAGCTCACCCCATTATCTTAACATTTTTCAAGGACTTATCTCCATTAAATTAAAAGGCACTATGATATGAGATGGATAGGTCGAGCGACATTCCAAGTAAAGGATCTGATGGCACTGATTTGTGGAGACTTGGACTCTTGTGGATTGAATCTGGTTGTTCAGGTGAGTGACATGATTTGATTGATGTGATTGATATGCACTAAATATTGAAACATGGCTCATGGTAATGGTACTCTAGAGAGATTAGATATGCTCTGTGTTATATGTTTGATTATAGGCGTGCTCTGTGGTTAGAGTTATTAGCTATCTGGAATTTGACTTGCTCTGTGGTACATAGAATGGTATTTATAAAGGAGTTGCATTCCCGAGATGAAAAAGGTTTTAAATTTCGTTGCTCTGACCCTACAATTGGAATGCAATTCGTCGTTAAGTTCAAAAGTTTGCCTTTGGTTGGTCACATTGTCGGTCGACAAATCGGCAAGGCGGCTAACTGGCATCACGTCTTCGACATCCGCGTAGGGTGGGGTTCAGGGATGTGACAGTATTGTATACTGAGCTCGTAGTCCTTGATCAATTCTAACCAACGTCGCTGGCACATATTGAGCTTCTTTTGTGTAAACAAGTACTTAAGACTCTTGTGGTCAGTGAAAATCTCACATGTAGCTCCATACAGGTAATACCTCTAGATTTTCAGTGCAAAAACAATAGCTACAAGCTCGAGGTCGTGAGTTGGGTAATTCTTCTCATGTGGCCTCAGTTGTCGTGAAGAATAAGCCATCACCTTTCCCTGTTGCATCAACACACACCCCAAGCCTTGGTGTGAGGCATCAATATAGATCACAAAACCCTCTGTCCCATCTGGTACTGTCAAGATTGGAGCTGTAACCAGTCGGTTCTTCAGCTCTTGAAAACTTTGCTCCTTCTCCTCAGTCCAGATGAATGGAACATTCTTCCAGGTCAGCTAGGTGATTGGCGTAGCTATCTTGGAGAAATCCTTGACAAATCTCCTATAGTAGCCGACTAAACCTATGAAACTTCGAACCTCTATGACAGTAGTCCGCCAGGGCCAACTGGTAATAGCTTCTATCTTTTGGGGGTCCAAGGAGATCTCGTCCTTACTGATCACATGCCCTTAGAATGAAATTCTTGGGAGCCAGAATTCACACTTCTTCAATTTACCATATAGCTTTTGCTCCCATAGCTTCTGTAGGACTTTCCTCAAATGCACCTCGTGTTCTTCCTGGTTCTTAGAATAAACCAAAATATCATCGATGAATATAATCAGGAAATCATCCAAGTATGGCTTGAACACCCTGTTCATCAAATCCATGAATGTGGCTGGGGCATTAGTCACTCCAAAAGGCATGACCAGAAACTCATAATGTCCATACCAGGTTCTGAATGCCATTTTTTGAATGTCGGTGGGTCTGACCTTCAACTGATAATAACCGAACTTCAGGTCAATCTTTGAGAACACTTGGGCTCCCTTCAGTTGGTCGAATAGATCGTCTACCCTGGGCATTGGATACCTATTCTTAATGGTGACCTTGTTTAGTTCATGATAATCAATACACAGCCTCATGGTCCCATCTTTTTTCTTGACAAATAGTACAGGTGCACCCCATGGCGATGAACTGGGTCATATGAACCCCTTGTCTAGTAGTTCCTATAGTTGAAGCTTTAACTCTTTTAACTCTGTTGGTGCCATTCTGTAGAGTGTCTTGGATATAGGTGAAGTGTCTGGCAGTACGTTAATGCTAAACTCAATCTCTCTATCCATAGGCATCTCTGGAAGATCGTCCAAAAATACCTCAGGGAATTCTTTAACAATGGGAATCTGCTCTAACACAGGTTATTGTGAACTCAGTGTCCTGGATACTATATAAAAAACCATGGCATCCCTTACGAAAGTAGACGCCTAGCCTGTATAACAGAAACAAAATAAGGTGGAACAACCTGCTTATGTCCCCTTAAACTTAACAGCCAGAAATATGGGGTTTTGAATCAGTACTTCGCTTGGTCACACAATCTATAGTGGCGTTGTTTGTAAGTTAACCAGTCCATACTATAATACCATCGTACCTACAGATTTTTAATGGTATAAGGTCAGCAAGTAAAGGTATTCCCATAATCCGTATCTCACAATCCTTATACATGGCCTCTCCCAATAATGATTTTCCTGATGGTATTGTCATATTAAGTAAATATCCTACGGGGTTTTGTCAACCTATTCAACTTAGCAAAATATGCAAGAGATATAAAAGAATGCATAGAACCAGTATCGAATAAGGCATGGGCATACTGTGAACAAATTAGAAGAATACCTGCGACTATCGAAGTCGAAGCCTATACGACCCCTAGCACTATAGAGAAAACTCATCCGACCTGCTGTTGGACATTTCTTGGTCCATTTCTTCAGTTCTAGCCTGTTTGTTGTGGTTGTGGGTGCTGGTGCTGGTGCCCTAACTGAAGCGACACTAGTCGTGGCTGGATTGATTTGTGGGCACTCCATTGCAAAATGTCTGACTTGGCCTACAATAGAAACAAGCATTGCTATCCTTGAGGCACTGGCCCATATGAACCTTCTAACATTTGAGGCATTTAGCTGTGGTCCCCTTAGAATTGCTCAACCTCCTCTAACTGGGCCTTGTAGTTCAGGATCCAGTCTCGAGTCTGGTGAACTGAAGGTCTTACCTAGAGGAAGAAGATTCCTGGCCTCCTGATTCTGACTACCCCCTGACCTCTTGATTTCCCCATCTCTTTGCGAACTCTTCGTCGCTCTTCTCAATGATTTTAGTAATGGTCACTACCTCATTGTAGGTAGGTAATTGCTAGGGCTTGAGTTTGTCCTTGATGGCCCATCGTAGCCCTTCCTCAAACTTCGGGCCTTGAGATCCTCACTATTGACGATATTAGGAGAAAATCTGGCCAACTCAGTGAACGTGGCCTCGTATTGTTCCACTGTCATGCTGCCCTACTGTAGTACTATAAATTCAATAATTTTTTGGTTCTTCACTTCTTTAGGGAAGTACTTCTCATTGAATACTACGGTAAAGTACTGCCAATCCATGTCCTGATTCCCTAGGCCTCCTCAAGCAAGCCACCATTTATGTGCAGCTCCCTTGAACCTATATGTCGCATATGCCACCTTTTAAGTCTCAGTGCATGGTCGGATACAAAAAATATTATTCATCTCCAAGAGCCACTCCTTTGCAGCTATGGCTCCCTGAGTACAGTCAAAGGATAGAGGCTTCATCTTCTAAAATCGCTCATATGGGAACGTCGGATCACACTCATTCCCCTAATGGCTACCCACTGTTGACAGGTTGCTCCTGTCGTACTGGCTGGCTAGTACCCATCTGATTCATACTGGTCTGACTCCGAAGTGGAGCCTCAATAACCCTCTCCATTAGTTGCTCCAATTACTCGATGCATTCCATAGCGGCCGTTGTAGTCCTTGTGTTAACCATCACTGTAAAATTTATTCAGTACATTTACATAAGATAACAGTCAGTAGCCACATAAGGTCTAACATAAAGGTGTCGGTATTACTATCGATGCATTCCTAGACGTAACTAGTTCTAGTGTTCTAATCTTGTCTCCCATAACTCACTAGCACCTAAAATTCAGCTCTGAATACCAAGCTGTCACGACCCGAAACCCACCCTATGCAGATCTCGTATTGCGGGGCCGACCCAATAGGCCATCCCTACATTTTTCATTCTTTGTATCAATGATAACAATATATAATGTAAACTTAACAGTAAATTAGTGGAAGTCTTAATACAAAATATTGTTTGACAACTAAAAATGTAAACCTGACATAAACTGAACATAATGCCACTCTTAGGTGGTGAGTACATGGGAGAACTATATCACTTCTATCATACTCCTCAACTGTCCCCCTGTGGTTCTGGACTCTTATTGTGGTCCTGCAGCATTCTCACCTAAAAAATAAGTAAGTGGGGTGAGCTAACAAAGCTCAGTAAGTAAAAGTCCATCTTCGACACGGGTTAGGGTTAACATAGAAAAATATGAACTCATAGGGTGAATATGATAGCCAATCATGAAATTAGTTGTAATTAACGGTAAAATGCCACAATGGCTAATGAACAGTAAGTCACAACAAGCAAGCATGAGTAATGGTATAGCATGAGTATGAAAAAGCTCAATAACATCAATCAACCTAAGAATACTGCCACAATAAACCGGTCACAATCAAGTACAATCAATGAGTGAACTGTCAACATAGAATTATTCATAGGGAATGGCAACATCCTATGAATCCAATAAACGTAAACATATCAGTCAAACATAAGTGATGCATTTACTCTGTTCAGGATTTGACAGAACATCGGTTTTTTGGGGCCCGGCATACCTCCCTTTAACCTCAATGCATATAAAATGCTCTCATAACTTAATCCGTAAAAGTGTCATCATTGCCATATGTCTGTTCACGAACTCGGCCCGTAGGTCTTATAAACTCAGATAGCATCGAATGGATATTGTGACTAAGTACAATTCCAGCATTCATAATAAATCATGATTCTTTGTGATTCCATAAGAAGTGCATAAAGAATAAAATATCATGCAATGGACATATAACAGTAGGTCTTTCAAGGCACAGTACAACATAGTAATCATGATAAGGCAGTCAATAAATATCCACAAGATATGACAATATCAATTGTGGAACAATAACAGTTGGTACGTACAAGAGTACAAAATTTGGCAGTAATAGAATGAACCTGGCTTGGAAGACCACATGTAAGAGATAGGGTTTACCTACCTTTAATTCTGTATGATCTACTTTAAGTACTCCGTAATTTTCTCCTTTCCCTTTGACTTGCATATACATCAATAAACATGTCTCAAGTCTAATGTTATTTATCAAATTGTATACTTTGTTACTCTAAGTATCTCTTTTACTAATTTAGACTCTACCATTGAGTCCAGGAATGTCGAAGAAAGTCAAGTTTAGTCTTTCACAATTTTCAATTTGGACTTCTATAAGCGAAAAGGGCAAAACGGTCATTTTACAAGTCTCTATTTTTTGGGACCTATTTTCAAAAATCAGACTTCTCCGTTAAGTCCCGAATGTTTGAAATAATAAATATTCACTATTTAGTTAGTTTAATCGGAGTCCGTTTGACTCACATTCGACTTAGGGGCATTTTGGTCATTTGGCATGTCTACAGGGTATTTTATTTTTTCGGGACTCCGTCTCGTGAAACGAATCTTACCACTGGATCTAAAAGGTCCAAAATAGTAAATTTACACTATTTACTTGCTTAATTTGGATATCAAAAATTAATTTAATAACTAACCTAAATTAAAATTAATTAAGTATAAATAATATATATATATATATATATATATTATTTGGGTGAAGTAAGACCACATGTGCCTCAATGGCACAGTGGTTCGTGCTCATGATTCAACACCTAGGTCGAGCATTCAAGTCGCGAAAAAATATGTATCCACTATTTGAAATGACCAAAATGACCAAAATACCCGTAGACATGCCAAATGACCAATAAAAATGCATATATATATATATATATCCACATTTCAAATATACATATAACATGCATTTTTACTTTTATTTTTATTTTATTTTATTTTTATTTCGATATTCGTTCATAGCTTGCTCGGGCATCGTCCGTACATTCGAAACTATTTAGATTTCATAACCGTCCATTCCATTCGATATCATAACATAAAGCCCTATTGGCTCGGGTTTACATGGTTTGCTCGGTTACAATTCGGGTCAGGGTATTACATTTTCATTTGTCCTTTATTAGATAGAGAGAGAAAGTCTAGGGTTTTTCATCGATGATGGCTTTCCACACATCCAGGTCCTACGTCCAACCTCTTTTTTGTTTTTTTTTTTTTCTTCTTCTTCTTCCCTTTTCTTATTTTCTTGGTTCACAGTGTTTCACTATATGAGCCTCACACAGACACATCGTTTCATGGACACACACACACTACACCCCTTCTATTCACACAGAGTACACACATCGTCCATATACACACATTACACTTAACATACACACTGTCTCTTAGTTTCACACTTACACAAAATGACACTTTCTTCTCCCACACACGTATACTATGTCTCTCACAAACACTCACAATGCTTCACATTCTCTCTCACACTTGTCTCTTTTCCTCACACATGAACACACACACATATATCTATAAGGCATACCCATACCCGGTTGTCTTAGAGAGAGAGAGAGAGAGAGAGAGAGAGAGAGAGAATTTGAAATTAGGGAATGGTCAACTAAGTGAGAAAAAAAAAAGGGGTGCTTGCCCATTTTGGCTCTTATCACTCTCAAGTGACTTATCACTCTTCCACACACACAAAATGATGTACTAGCACACACACTATCATTCTCCACATAGGATTCCTTATTGGCTAATAGCAACATATCATATGACATTGTCTAGAAAGTTGTGTCCAACTTCTTTGAGAAGCTTTGCATGCTAAACGAGATGCCACATGGCCAGTTCGTCACTCGGGTGTGTCCAAAATTTAACTGTATTGGAATCGCACCAAAATTGACATGCTAGTTAATTTAGACATATAGATTCCAAATATGTCACTCGTCTCTCCAAATTTCAATGATAATATTTTCATATTTATCTGCGTTTTGAATTTGACTGTGGCTTTTGACCCACATCAGTCTTGAATAAATTTCTAAAATTATTTCTAAGCCTCAAAATGTCGAATTAATTACTAATAACTCATTTTCAAAATTTATTCAACTCATTTTCATTTAATTAACTTTTTTTTATTCAGGCTGAAAAATCACCAAAATGCTTTTTGGTAATTTTCTTGATATTACTCATACCATCACTATAGCCTTCCTTAATCTTTAGTTAGAGAGTGAGAGTGAGAGATCGAACGACTACACCATGAATGATTCTAGCCTTAACGAAAGACAATATGCTCCAACTCAGGTTTGTCAAGGAAAACGATGATCGTTCGAATGTGGTTTTCTAAGTGATCGATCATCGGTGTCGATGCAACGAGTGATGAGTGGCTAGGGTTTTGCGATGGATCGACAGTGGTTCTTGTCTATCAACGGAACTATAAAAGGCCGAAGATGAGAATAAAAAGTGACCGGAGAACAGAGATGGCCAAAGAAGCATGATTTCTTGTCGGTAGCAGCTAAGGTTAAGGGAAGAAGTCTTCGCGAGAGGGGGAGAATGAAGAGACGATTTAGGGCTAGGGCTTGTGATGCAAATGAATGAAGTTGCAGTCTAAAATTGTGTATTTTTATCAAATGAATAACTGACCCACATCTATTGGCTTTGCAAAATCTAATGGTCTTAATTAATCAACATCATAAAGTGTATATTCTTTGGATTCGAGTTGGGCTTGGGTTTCCTGTACCCTTAACTAAGCCCAACCCGAATTTAACTCTGCCTTTTTCATTTGTGCTCAAGCTCATCTCAATATTTTGAAAATTCTGTCCAAGCCCATGAAATTTTGGGTTGGGCACGGGTTAGCTCACCCGACTTGCACCCGTACACATAAATACATGAAAAATTATTGAATGATTTTTTAAATCATACTCCAATGAATCAATAAAAGTTAAGTATGCAAAAAAAGGAAAAAAAAAAAAAAAAGCATTGATCATATGCACACATAATTTTCATTCATTAAATAAAACCGATGTTCAAGAGAGTAGAGTACTGAACATTTGCTTTTTGTGTATATCTGATGAAGGATCAATATAGGTTCCGAACCTAACTCTTAACAAAGCCAAAAGAAGAAGCAGATGCCCAGTGAAGTCTTTTATTAATCTCAATGAAAAACCATAACATCAAATCATATTACGTAAACCCAAAGGTCAACAACCATTTGGCCTCTGACGTAGACCATCAACCTTCTTGTTTTTAATCTTTTCTTTCATACATATATAACACTTTTGTGTATAAGAAAAAACTCCAAATACACAAAAACTGACTGGACATTTCAAGAGACAGACATATGATAAGCATGAGGCACAGCACCGTTACATGATTGCACATGCTGATGGGTTTTCATCAGTAAAGTAGTAGACACAGGCGGAGCATGGTTTCCCATAGTAACCATCATAACATGGTGCTGATCTTCCACAACCGCAGTAACATGGCTGGGGCTGGGGCTGGGGCTGGGGCCGGGCCCTGGGACTATCACAACACGGTGCTGACCTTCCACAGCCACAATAACATGGTTTGGGCCTTTCATACCCATGATAACATCCATCATAACAAACTCCTACTATTGGATAAACCGATGGGTATCCTGGCACCGGTTCCGGTTGTTTCGGTGGTACAAGTGTGGGAGGTGGAGGAGGAGTTTGTGCAGGCGGAGTTGATGTAGGCGGTTGGGTCTCTTTTGGCGTTTTCTTGGGTTTCTCGGTTTTCTCGGGGTTTTCATGCTTGGGCGTGGGCTCCTTAGGGGGAACTACGATCTCAATACACTTGATTGTTTTCCCACCCTTGCAACACAACTTGCCACGAATCTTCTCGGGGCTGCAGCATACCACAGTGATCGTCACCGTATTTTGTTTTACATCAAATGCCTGGTCTCGTATTTCTATTGTCCCAAAATTTAACATCACATAAATAACTCAGTTCTTATCCGGAACTTGAAAATAAATAAATAAAAGGCTGTTATAGCTGCATGCAGAGATTCATGAAATGAGAATGAACATATAGAGATAGAGAGAGATTCTCACGGGGAAATTTACAGAGTATTTTCTTGATCTTCTTGTAGCAGCGAGGGCACTGAAGGTCGACCTCCAGCACCATTTTCGTAACCTGTCAAATGATAGATGAAAAAAAGTAGAATTATACGGAAAGAAGAAGGTAGATGAAGAATTACAATCATTGACCACTGTTTGTGAAGAGAGAAATTTCATAATTTGCAGAAAAAAGGGTTAAGAAAAAACTGAATCAGGTTCTGAGATGAAAAGATTTGGTCGACAAGATAAAGATCGTACAGAAAGCAGAACCCAGAAAACAACAGTAGAGTACAATCACAATGTCAAACAAAAAACAAAAAAAGATATAAAGAAGCAAATTAATCTAATGGGTAAAGAGAGAACAGACCTTCTGATCCGCCATAGTTGTGATAGATGAGTTCTGAACAGAGGGGAATGAGTAGTTGAAGAATACTGATGTACTGATAACTAAGTGAGAGAGACAGAGAGAGAGAGAGATGAAAATGGCAGGTCTTATTATTATGGTAAGCCTAAGGGCAGGTCTATAAATTAACTAGTTGTGAGTGAGCGAGATTCACATGAATGTAGTGAAAGTAAAAGATGAAAGTAACGTCAATGTACTCTAAAGCCAATCATATTTTAGGCACTGCTCCTCTTAAGTAGGGGGGGCGCCTATAAAGGCTGTTCAATTTGTACACACACAGCACATGGATTCATATGGCTATTGGCTTTCTTTTGCTTTTTTTTTTTTTGCACTTTTAAGACAAGCGATCCTTTATTTTGCCTAAAGGTTTCATCAGTATTTCATAATAAATTTTTTACAAGTATTATCTTTCCTTTTCTTAAAAAATAATTTATTCATATTTATATATTATATTATATTATATATATAAGTGAACAAATTGATAATGTCTCTATTTTAATATAAATGGACTATCTTATTTTTCTTACAAGCATATAAAGATCAGATCACTCTCTTCATATAAAAATTATTATAATTTTAACATGTTAGAATTGTATGATTATGAAGAAAAAATTTTCATTACTTTTGGTACAGTGCACCTGAACTAATAAACATTTATCACATATAAAAAATATATGAATCATATACTAATATAACAGAAATTTATTGACTCAACTAAAAAAAATAAAAATTATTTAATTTTATTAAAATAGAGACATTAGATAACCTAGAAATCAACGGGCGGGCCATGCAATTGACTGGACCAGCACAGTGACGATAAATAAAACATGTTGCTTGAGGGAACCCCTCCCATGCCATATGACAGACTTCACCATTAAGTAAGTTACTGTTAAAGAGTTACTTCACCATTAAGTAAGTTACTGTTAAAGAGCTACTTCGTCATTAAGCAAGTAACTGTTAAAAGAGCTACTCAATGCAATTGCAAATCCAGTTTATTCAACACATTTTTGGGTAATTATAATTGTTGCACCTAATCAAATTACTCCCGTGTTTATGGCAAGTATAGGAAGATTAATACTAGAAAAGTTATGATGCACGTGTTGCTCATACAATATACAAACAGCTGACACTACAAGAATATCCACTTTTTCCGACGCACATTCCTTCGTCGGAAAAAAAGTAGTCGGTCCAATTATTATTTGCGACGAAAAAAAGTTAACGTCGGGTTTTAATTAGTATTATCGACTCAGTTTTTTACCGACAGTAAATTGCGTCGGTAAAAGTAATAATTACCGACGGCACATGGGACTGTCGGAAATGGTTTGTTTTTCCGACTCTATTACGCGTCGGAAATATTAAAGACCTGTGCCGACACTGAGATTGGTCGAAAATATTGAATCATTGCCGACGGCAAATATTAATGTCGGAAATGGTTGTTTTTCCGACTCTATAACGCATCGGAAATATTAAAGACCTTTGCCGACGCTGAGATTGGTCAAAAATATGAAAGCATTACTGACGACAACTATTAACGTCGGAAATGGTTTGTTTTTCCGACGTCTCTATGGGTCGGAAATAGAAAAAATATTTAAAAATATTGTGTTTTATGAGCTTTGGAATTCACGTTGCCGACGGTGACCAGTAATGTCGGAAATACATATTTATTCTGACGTGGTGCTACGTCGGAAATAGAAAGATATTTTTTCCGATGTTTGGATGGGTCGGAAATGCCGGAATATTTCACTCCCCCCCTCTCTGTCCCGCGCATCTCTCTCTGATCTCTCTGTTTTTCGCGCGTCTCTCTAAAACTCATCTCTATCGCTTCGCAAAAACGATCTGAACTCTTTCATCTCGACCTCTTCGTTCGCGCGCCTCTCTCCATCTGAACTCTCTCATCTCTCTCTCTCTTTCGCGACTGATTTCTCTCGGTCTAGCCACTCTCGGTGGAACGTTCTGCTTGCAAATTTGTTGTCTGTCTCTTTTGAGGAAGAAGTTAATCCATTTTCGGTAACCCCGTTTAGATCTACCTTTATGGCTTTATGTAGCTTTTAATTTCAATTTTGTTGATTTTCTTTTGCTTAATGGTTTTTTCTATTAATATCATAAACGTGCTTATGTTTGGTGTGTATATATATAAATTAGTTCTTGTGAGGGTTTCTGATATTTTTGTTTAATTTTTTTTTTCCACATTTTTGTTTGTTCTACTTGAGCTTGATTCCTTCCCAGTTGTATTGTTTGATATAGTTTTAATTTTGAATCCCTTGTATTTACAGTTGGGAGTTATCCAAGGATCGGTATATATGTGCTATCCTATGAGTACTTGAAGTAACCATGCAAATAGTAAATTTTTTTACGAGTGTCATACAATGATGATGTGCGTATGGATTCTTAGGGGCTGTTTGACACCATGTGGAAGTGAAATGATTTCATTTAGATTTAATGGTACTATAAGGTGCTAACCCGTCCTTTATTACTAAAATAATAATGATACTAAAACAATGTTTTGCAGTCCTATAAATGCTTTGATATACTTGGTTTTAGTAGAATAATTTGAAGTAAAAATGCGATGTTACCATTTCCATGTGCTTCCAGAAGCACATTGGTATTTAAAGAAATATACTCCATTTTCATTTTTGGAAAATGAATCACATTTTTTCCACAGTTGGAAAATACTCAATTAGTAAAAATGGCTTAAGGATGATTATGTTTAGTCAAATCCTAAATAGTGGCTGAATCACATACTACTTAGATGCATGCCCCCGTGCTGATGTTTAAACTCTGTAACTCTTATTCTCTCTCTATGTATATGATATACCATAAAGAGCAGGCCAATCAGCACATGACACGTATGACCGTAATCCAACTCATACTCGGCCAACACGGTTCTCATTCAGCTAATGATTAAAAGCTCAAGCATCCAGATCAGCACAAAAGGTCGGAAGTGACCAAACATATGCCTTCAGAGCACATATATCCGGGCAAGGGTCTCAGAACTTATCACAAGATCCAGACCGACACTCCAGACCTCGTCACCGCCTTAGCGGATGCCGAGCAGGGAGTAAGGAAGCAGTCTTCAACAAGGAAACAGTCTTCAACAAGGGAACTACCATCTATGGTTATCTCTAGGCAATACTCTACAAGGTAACTGCAATCTCCGATGATCGAATCCCTATACTCATGGAGTCGAATCCTAATCAAATTAGGAAGGCCATGGTCTATAAATTAAACCCTAAAGGTACGCTTTATTTTTTCATGCTCATTCTTTGGCTTTCAATACAGTCTTTTAATTCCTTTTTATTTACTTAAGCATCGGAGCGGCTACCACCGGAGCCAATCCGGTGGACCTCTGATCGTCTTTCTAAGTGTTCTACAGGTCACGGAGCCCTCACTTATTGCGAGCCGAAAAGTGCAGCATCAGTTTGGCGCCGTCTGTGGGAACCGACTAATCTCCAAGTGCTCTACTCATAAACTCATCTTTTTCCCCACCAGAAAACCATGGCACCAAATCTCCGACCACGCCAGAATACTCAGAATTCGCAAAACACTCAACGTCAACCGCCTGCTCCTCGCACAAAGGGACCAGCGGCCAATCCTATGCGACAAGAGATCGAAGCAATAAAACGACACAATGAACTGGTGCAGGAGTAGTTGCTTGCCATCACTAAAACGCTGGCAACACTCATGCAAAACCAAGCAGCGGGTTCTCCTAGCCCGCCGGTCAATTTCGCCGCAGGTACGCAACCTCCTGTTGCCACGGAGAATGAAGAACTTCGTGAGCAGGCTCCAGTTAACCAGCCTGGGCACCCTTCGGGCGTTGCTCGCACTGGCCGAGATCCACAACCATCAACAGTCCCTGGCTGGGGAACATCCGCCTTTGTTCCTGACGTCCATTACCGGAGCACTACTCGAGCCCCAACTCCAAGGGCCTCAGGAGAACATCCGGCACCGCAGGAGCCTCATCATGCAGCGCCAATCCCTCCGGTTCGGATTCCTCCTCCGTCCAAAGGGTGTACTCAATCCTACTACCCTGAAGCCGAGGCTGTCAGGCAGGGTTCGCAAGATGTTAGACTCAGAGATCCACGAAGGGTAGAGGAGATTGCCAAGTCTATGGACCGGACAATCGCCTTGATAGGACCTCAAAACCCTCCAGAGCAAGACGAACTGGCAAGGCCACTCGGAAGACTAACCACCCCGTTCACTCACGCCATCATGTCAGAAGAGAGGCCCAGAAAGTTCATGGTGCCCAAGTTCACCCTATACGATGGATCTGGAGATCCAGGAGATCATCTCTCGCACTATCAGCATACGATGGCCCTTCACGGAGCCTCTGATGCTTTCATGTGCCGAACCTTCATCACCAGCTTGAAGGGAACTGCCCTGAAGTGGTTCCACAACCTCCCTCTAAACTCAGTTACCAGCTTCTACGAGCTTGGTAGACAGTTCTTGGACAGGTTTATGACCAGCAAGAGGCTCAGAAGGGGGCCAGAATTCCTGTTAAATGTCAAGTAGACCAAGGAGGAATCCCTCCGAGCCTACATTGCGTGCTTCAATACCGAACTCACGGAGATCACCGATTGCAGCCCTAAGTTCCTTGTAGCAGCCCTAACTGCCGGGCTCGCCCAAGGAGGATTCAGAGACTCCTTAACGAAGAGCCCCCCAGCCGACATGGCTGCATTGATGGATCGGGCCAGAAAATATATCAACCTGGAAGAAGCTAACCGCACATCCCAGAGGGGCAAAGATCAGACCCAGAAGGATAATCCGAAGAAGGAGGACCACAAGAAGGAGGATCACAGAAGAGACTCCAACAAAAAGAGGGTCAGGAGCCTAGAGAAGAGAACAGCACCCCGAGCTGTGTACAACTCCGGACCAAGGGAGTTCACCAATTTCACTCCTTTAAACACCACACCAAACCAGGTACTCCGGCAGATCCGAGATCGGGAGAACCTGAGGTGGCCGGAACCAATCAAAGGAGATCCCAGCCTGTGGGACCAAAGTAAGTATTGTAATTTCCATAAAGATCATGGACACACAACTAACACATGCAGGACCCTCCGGTATGAGATAGAGCAGCTCATAAAGAAGAGGCGTCTTCGGGAGTTCGTCAAGCTGGACGGAAGGCAGAACCCCCAAGATGACAAGCCTTAACAACGGCCAGATCAAAGGCCCGAACAGAGGCAGGAGCAAAGGGAAGGGCGAAACGAGCCTCAGAGGTAGAACAACCATGTTATCTACGTCCTCCATGCTGACTCCCCTATCACAGGAATGTCCAACAGGGCAAGAAAGAGATATGCTCGGGAGGCCAGAGCTGCCCCGAACATATTACAGATCTCCAACGTAGAAAAGAGGCTCAAGCCAGCACCGGAGATTCAATTCACTGAGTAAGATCTAGCAGGGGTACATTGCCCTCATAGTGATGCCCTTGTTATCACCCTCAGAATTGCCAACTTCGAGACCCGGAGAGTCCTGGTCGATACTGGCAGCTCCGTCAACATACTGTTCTATGAGCCACTTAAACAGATGGGGACAGACCATGACAATGTTAAGCCCACCACTGCCGTGATGGCAGCTTTTGATGGCAACCTCAGTACCCCTTTGGGGAGAGTCGACTTTCCTACCACTGTAGGAGAGGGTGAAGGGCAGAAGACCACCATCTCGGAGTACATGGTATTGAACATGAAATCTCCCTACAACGTCATAATCGGGAGACCCTGGTTACATTAGATAGAAGCAGTCACTTCGACCCTCCATCAGTGTCTGAAGTACGTCCACAACCAGAGCGTCCACTCGGTCAGAGGGTGTCAGCCAACCTCCTGAGAATGCCACGCTATTGCCCTCAAGGAGAAGGCTCCTAAATAGCAATTACAGTACACTCGGGATTGTGCAGATCCGGTTCTCACTCACTCTCCCGAGGTGGAGAATTATCCATCCAGCATTGAAGAACCCCTGAGCCCAAGAGGACGTGACAGCCGAGCCAAACCTGTTGGCGAGCCCATTAAAGTATTGGTCAGTTCAGAAGCAGAGGAGCGTTATTTGTACATCGGCCCAGACCTAACGCACACCGAGCAGGAAAAGATAGTCAGGTTCTTAAAAAACAACCTCTCTATCTTTGCTTGGGAGACCAAAGACATGGAGGGAATAGATCCCACTCTTATAACTCACAAGCTGATGATGGATCCGGATCACCCGCCAGTCAGACAGAAGAAAAGACCGATTGCTCCTGAACGGCATCGGATTATAAATGAAGAAGTCCAAAGGCTGCTGGACGCTAGGATGATACGGGAAGTATTCTATCCCGAGTGGCTAGCCAACACCGTGCTTGTCAAGAAGAAAAACGGCAAGTGGAGAGTCTGCGTTGATTATACAGACCTCAACAAGGCATGCCCCAAAGACAGCTTTCCACTGCCAAGAATAGACCAACTGGTTGACGCCACTGCAGGGCATGAGCTTATGAGTTTCATGGACGCCTATTCTAGGTACAACCAGATCCAGATGTACCCTCCAGACCAAGAAAAGACTGCCTTCATAACCGAAAGAGGGCTTTACTGCTACAGAGTGATGCCTTTCGGTTTGAAGAATGCTGGAGCCACTTATCAGCGGTTGGTGAACAAGATGTTCAGCCCACTGCTCGGCAGCACCATGGAGGTATACATCGACGACATGCTGGTAAAGAGTCTTCAGAAAGGCAGTCACCTCCAGCACTTAGCCCAGACCTTCGATATCCTCAGACAGCACCGGATGAAGCTCAATCCCTCGAAATGTACCTTCAGAGTTACGAAGGAAAAATTCTTGCGATACATTGTCTCTCAGAGGGGTATCAAAGCAAACCCCACTCAGATCCAAGCTCTAATTGGACTGACCTCACTGAGGACCAAAAAGGAAATTCAGGCACTAAATGGCAGAATTGCGGCTCTGAGCAGATTTATATCCAAATCTACCAATCGTTGCCTGCCTTTCTTCAAGGCTCTAAAGGGCAGCAAAGCTCTGCAGTGGACGGAAGAATGCGAGAAATCCTTTCAAGAACTAAAAGAGTATCTAGCCTCTCCAGAACTCCTGTTAAAACTAGTACAAGGAGAAAAGCTACTCCTGTACCTTGCAGTTTCCAAAAACGCGGTCAGCTCCGCATTGATCAGACAGGACAGAGGAGTACAGAGGCCTATTTTCTACGTCAGTAGGGCATTATTTGACACGGAAAAAAGATACCCAGAAGTGGAGAAACTGGTCTATGCCTTGGTCATATCAGCTCGGAAGCTTCGACCATATTTCCAAGCCCATCCAATCGAGATCCCAACTGCCTATCCTCTGAAGTCAATACTGAGGAAACCTGAGGTATCGGGAAGATTGGTGAAGTGGTCTGTGGAGCTAGGGGAGTTCGACATATCATATGTACCCCGAAACTCCATCAAAGGGCAGGCCTTAGCTGATTTCGTTGCAGAGTTCACTACAGCACTTCAGAACAAAGCGCAACTCACTGAAACTTCGGCAACCTGGCTGTTATACATTGATGGATCGTCAACCGATCAAGGTTCAGGGGTAGGCCTGGTACTACAGTCTCCTAATGGACTCACGTCAGAAAAAGCAATCAACCTAGGATTTAAAGCTTCCAATAATGAAGCCGAATATGAAGCCCTAATCTTGGGCATGAAGCTTGCCTTAGAATGCGAGGCTCAGAACCTCGATGTCTTCTCTGACTCCCAACTGGTGGTGAGCCAAGTCTTGGGAGAATTTGCCATTAAAGATGATAGGATGCTCCGGTACTCCGAACTGGTGAACCACTTGAAGCATTCCTTCCAGACATTTACTATCCAGAAAATTGAGAGAAGCCAGAATTGCAGAGCAGATGCTCTGGCTAACATGGCCTCCCGCCTCAAGTCTGAAGCAAACTCCACAATTAAAATCTCCTTTCAGCCAGGATCCAGCATTGAGGAAGCCCAAATCGTTCAAATTGATGAACAGCCCCAAAACTGGATGACCCCAATCCTCTAGTATCTAAGATCCGGGCTCCTCCCAGAAGACAAAAACAAAGCCAGGAGAATCCGAATCAGAGTAGCTCGGTACCTGATCCTAAACAACAAGCTTTACAGAAGGTCGTATTCTCAACCTCTGTTAAAATGCTTAGCTCTAGACGAATCACAATATGTCTTGGCTGAAATACACGAAGGAATTTGCGAGAATCATAATGGGGGCAGAACTATAGCCCACCGAGCTCTATCGCAGGGCTATTACTGGCCTGGCATGTTGAAACAGGCTAAGGAATATGTTCGAAAGTGCGACAAATGCCAGAGATTTGCCCCACACCAACATCAGCATTATCATGAGCTTATCCCGATTCCTAGTCCTTGGCCCTTTGCTCAATGGGGGATGGACATTGTGGGTCCATTACCAAGAGCACCTCCAAATAGGAAATATCTCTTGGTGGCCATCGACTACTTCTCTAAATGGGCCGAAGCCGAACCTCTGACACATATCACAGAAAAGGAAGTTGAGAGCTTCACCTGGAAGAACATTGTGTGCAGGTTCGGCATACCACGTGTAATTATCTCCGATAATGGGACACAATTCACTGGTAAAGGCTTCAAGGCATTCTGCGAAAATCTCAACATTAGGCAGCACTTCGCCTCTCCAGGCCATCCATAAGCAAATGGGCAAGCGGAGGTCACCAACCGAACAATCCTTGACGGGTTAAAGAAAAGGTTGGAGCAGGCCAAAGGAAAGTGGGCAGAAGAACTCCCTGGAGTCCTTTGGGCCTACAGAACGACCAGAAG
Source organism: Nyssa sinensis (assembly GCA_008638375.1). Classification (NCBI taxonomy): domain Eukaryota; kingdom Viridiplantae; phylum Streptophyta; class Magnoliopsida; order Cornales; family Nyssaceae; genus Nyssa; species Nyssa sinensis. Next base: position 45,528,573 of record CM018032.1, read on the forward strand.
AACCCCCACCTCTGAGACTCCCTTCTCACTAGCCTATGGGACAGAAGCAGTAATTTCGGTTGAGATCGGTATGCCAACCCTGAGAACAGAAGCCTTTGAGCAAGAATCCAACGATCAACAGCTGATGGAAAACTTGTATTTGCTCGAAGAAAGAAGGGATCAAGCCACCATCAGGATGGAAGCCTATCAACAAAGAATGGTCAACAAATCCAAGGTAGGACTCAAGACAGTCAGCTTTCAAGTCGGAGACTATGTCTTAAGAAGAGTCTTTCAAAACACCAAGGATCCCACTATGGGAAAGTTGTCACCAAACTAGAAAGGCCCCTACAAAGTAACGAAGGTTGTTCGACCTACTACCTACTGCCTAAAAGACATGACTGGGAAGCCTGTTCCTAGGCCATGGAATGTGGAACACTTATGGAAGTATTATCAGTAGAGATGTTTCTTTTACTTCTATAGAATATTCATCTATAAATGCACGGGCCTCTAGAGCCTGGTCCATAAATGTACAAGTCTTCGTACTTGGTCCATCTATAAATGCACGGGCCTCCAAAGCCTGGTCCATAAATGTACAAGTCTTCGTACTTGGTCTATCTATAAATGCACGGGCCTTCAGAGCCTGGTCCATAAATGTACAAGTCTTCGTACTTGGTCCATCTATAAATGCACGGGCCTCTAGAGCCTGGTCCATAAATGTACAAGTCTTCGTACTTGGTCCATCTATTAATGCACAGACCTCCAGAGCCTGGTCCATAAATGTACAAGTCTTCGTACTTAGTCCATCTATTAATGCACAGGCCTCCAGAGCCTGGTCCATAAATGTACAAGTCTCAATACTTGGTCCATCTATTAATGCACAGGCCTCCAGAGCCTGGTCCATAAATGTACAAGTCTCAGTACTTGGTCCATCTATTAATGCACAGGCCTTCAGAGCCTGATCCATAAATGTACAAGTCTTAGCACTTGATCCATCTATTAACGCACAGGCCTCCAGAGCCTAGTCGGTAATATGCAGATCTTAAATACTTGGTCCATTTTTTATACGCAGGCCTCCAGAGCCTGGACCACCCTAATGCACAGGCCTTCCGAGCCTGGTCCGCCCTCAATTAGCAGATTCTATGATCCAGTCCATCCAAAGACAAAAGTTCCAAGCATCTACAAACTAAAGTTTCCTAGATCAGAACACCTCAGATCTGATATTTATATTATTTGGCTTATCTGTCAAGCAAGCAAAAAGTACTATGGTACCGATTAGATGTAAAGTACTTTTATTCAAGCATTTTTCTAAGTTTCTTTGATCTATTCTTGAGACATGCGGAGGAGTTATTGATCAGAAGTGCACAAAAGGGTAATCCAACTCAAAAGGGCACACTCAAATGGAAAAGAACATCAGATTTGAGAAAAAGGAGCTCAATTTTATTGATGAATCAGAAGATTTACATCAGTACAAAGACTGGAAATAAAACAGAAGCTATTACAGAAGCTATTACAGAAGCTACTACAGAAGCTACACTTGGCAACATCACGGCTTTTCTTCATGGGATGATAAAAGGGCACAGGATCCAAAATTTCCATTACCGCCGTTGCCGGCTCCGTTTGAAAGGAAGGAACCCTGAACCCCAATCCGCATCAAGAAGCACCCAGGCCATTTCATCATCACTATCACTAGTCTCACGACCAACAGAGGATGAGCGCTCTGGGTCTTAGGGGACCGCCATTCGTCTTCCTCACGTCAGTTGTTACACCCCAGCCGATTGGAGCAGGGGTCTCTGACGAAACATGAAGAAGAGGAGGCACCTCACTTGCGTCTTCATCACAGGCGCTCCAAGCCTAGGTTGAATCAGGGAGGGAACACCACCAATCGGAGGAATCCCGACTGAATGCCAGAGGAGACAAGAAGACTTGTGCCTCCTTTAATCCTTCCTTGGAGACTGAAAAAGGGGGAAGGTTAAATCTCGGCCACAATTTAATCATTCCTAACTCAGACAGAGAATTATCCATCATCTCCGGGCGAGTGACAAAATTCCGGCAGCATCTAAAGTCTCTCCTACGAGGAAACAGTTTGGGAATAAAAGGGTTGAATGCAACCAAATGCCCTCGTTCCCATATATATAGACCCGTGAAGTCCAAAAGCCACCCAACTGAACCATCACAACGATGAAAAAGAGATTGGCCTCGAAATCCCAAACGGCAATCGAATAAATAAACGGTGCATTAAATGTGCCTCTTCAATATACCAAGAGACAGGGTACAGAGCTCTATGAACGAAAATCACAGTCCAGCATTGGAGCTTCTGAATTGGTAAAGAGAGGGAGACAACGTCTAAATGTACAGGCCTCCTATCCAAGATTCAGAACTTACAGTCTTAGCTATTTTATGACAGGCCAGTCACATAACAAAGGCCAAAATAGCTCGAACATATCTTGACCCTGAGTACTCGAAAACAGCATGCCGAGCATCATAATGACAAGCACAAGCTCCCCGATTATCTTCACGAGCTCTTGATTCAGAGCAGTCTATCTCAGAGATCTACAAAAGCTCACTCCCACTCTATTGGGCTCTATCTATCTGATTATGTTTGCCTTCTTATCCTATTGTGATGAGACAGTTGAGATTAATTTACATTCATTATTCAATGATGAATATCGAAGATCAGAGAGCAACTATTGACTGTTGGACGGTCGATCTAACATGCAAGAGGTTCAGAACAGCCACACTTGTGACAAAATTGCACAGGAGGAAAGAACACAAGAAGAATCTGAAGGAAAGTCAATTTCATTGATCAAAAGTATACACCCATTACATCAAAAGGAAATAACAAAAAATCAAAAGCCCATAAAGCCTCAAGCCTTGTCAGAAGGGCCCGGATCCTCTTCCAAGTTAAGAGCAGTAGCCCCAGCCGTCTTGTACGGGTCAGGACCAGACGAGGCAGGCTCAGGAGGAACGATTGACGACACGTCGAAACCTGGGAACTGAACCTGAAATCTAGTTCGGAAGCTTTCAAAGCTAAACCGGATCAGGTCATCACCCATCTGTTCAACTTCACCTTTCAGTTCCATCTCAGCCTCAACCTTGGCTTGATCAGCTGCCTCCTGAACCTTCTGATTAAAGGAACCCCGGAGCTCAACCAACTCCGCTTGAAGCCCCTCAACCTGCTGAGCATATATATCCCTCTTAGACTCTGCCACAGTAAGGTTGGTGGTAGCTTCCTTCAGACCCTTCTCAGCGGTCTGAACCTTGGATCGGGCTGTCCCAAGCTCCAGCCTCATCTCTTCCACTTCGGCCTTCAGCTTCTCAGCCTCCTCAAGGCCCATAGGGGTCACCATCAGAGCAGCCAAACTATGCATGCTCTGCACAAGGCAAGACAGACAATTTAGATTGAACAAATAAACAAACAGAAAAGTCAAGAAAAACTTCAGAAGTTACCCTCATCTAGAGATTCATCATCTCAGTCATCAACTTTGAGGGGTCGTCCCCTCTGTATCGGTGAGGGCCCCGAGCCCATATCTGGTCAAATGCCTTCTTGGCAATTTGATAGTCCGGCTCATCAAACGGCTTGGATGGTACGACAGGTGCTTTCCCCTTCCTAGTCTTTCTACTCGGATCAGAAGGGGCAAGAGGAGCAGCCGAAACAGGAACGGCAGGTTCGGCCTCCTTCTCAGCCTCAGCAGGGGCTGGCTCGGGAGAGCCAGAAATCAATCTCCTCCTTTTTACTTCAAGAGGAGCGTCAGGCTCGGCTCGGGAGGAAGCTTCCCCCACCACTTGGGCCTCCGGCATCGCCCACTTCGATGTCAGCCTCTTCTTAAGCTCTGTAGAACGGGCAGCCATCAAGTTCTCCAGAGTTACAATGACAGAATGAGCCCGGTTAGAAGTCGAAAGCAGCACTCGGTACTGATCTCGTAGTGCTTTAGTAAAATCGGGCCTCTTCCAAGCACTCTTGACTGCACAGAAGTAAGGAGTGATATATCAGTTTATCAGTTCTGAAGGCATAAACAAAGCTAAAAGCAAACCTAAGGGAATAAGCCTCACCCTTATGACCCGTAGCACAAGGGAATGGCGAGGCCTCTCCTTCCTGGAAGTCTTCATGCTCCCATCCTCCTCCGACGAAGAAGTACCACTTCTTCCACGTTTTGTTGGAAGTAGGAACGGAGGACAAGGGTCGGAACCCCTTCTCGAAGGACATATAGAAAAGGCCTTCTGCCTGTTTGAACTTCAGATCCATATTGCTACGGATCAAGTCCAAGGACACATCCACCTTGTTTTGGTGTCCCAATACTATGAACCCCAGAAACTGCTGCCAGCTGTTGAGATTCAGGTCGGCGGGGCAGAGCTTGAACCAACAAAAGAATTGCCTGACTAAATCCGACAATGGGAGTCTCATGCCCATTTCGAACCAGGCAAGATAAACCCAAATTTCCCCGGCTTCAACATTTTGGGGACGGTCCATGGGGCCTGGAACTCTGCAGGTCACATTTGGGGGAAAATGATATTTTGCCCTCCACTCGTCCAGAAGGCTCTGAGTAACAACACTCTCACCCTCTTCTCTGTGGGAAGACCTACCAGAGGTCTCCCCAGCCCTGTCTCGGGGCTCTTCAAAGGCATCGACTATCCTAACCCCAGGACTAGGGGGAGGTTCAACAGGCCTCTCCCCAATATCTTCAGGAGCAGGGTTACCTGCGTCTTCCACAAGAGACGGTACAGCCATCTCAGAAGGATTTCTTACTCCCTCGCTTACAATTGAGGACTCAAAAGGGGCAGACATTATTCCCAGACTTAAGAAGAAAGAAGCAAGAGAAGAGGAAAAATCGGTCGAACCTGGTCTAACTCAGGAAATCGGTATTCTACAAAGTCGCACAAACCAACAATGGCGGATGAAGTCTTCTGGCACAGTGAAAATGACAGGGAAAAGGTTATTTCAAAATCTCACCCCGTATTTATAAGCACAGTATCAGAAGGGACCCACCAAGCCCAAACGCCATGACGATTCAGAACAATGATGATCTCGGGAAACCCAACTATCAACCAGTACAAATAATGACTTTGAAAAGACCTAATCTCCAGCTACGCAATAAAAGGCGCCCCAACAGTTGCCTTGAAAGGCGAACATGCAAGACACATGACTCTCCGAAAAAGGCTTTGCACTAGTTGCTTGCTAGCATCAAACTAGGACTTGGGGGGGAAGTAACTGATATACCATAAAGAGCAGGCCAATCAGCACATGACATGTATGACCGTAATCCAACTCATACTCGGCCAACAAGGTTCTCATTCAGCTAATGATTAAAAGCTCAAGCATCCAGATCAGCACAAAAGGTCGGAAGTGACCAAACATATGCCTTCAGAGCACATATATCCGGGCAAGGGTCTCAGAACTTATCACAAGATCCAGACCGACACTCCAGATGTCGTCACCGCCTTAGCGGATGCCGAGCAGGGAGTAAGGAAGCAGTCTTCAACAAGGAAACAGTCTTCAACAAGGGAACTACCATGTATGGTTATCTCTAGGCAATACTCCACAAGGTAACTGCAATCTCCGATGTTCAAATCCCTATATTCATGGAGTCGAATCCTAATCAAATTAGGAAGGCCACGGTCTATAAATTAAACCCTAAAGGTACGCTTTATTTTTTCATGCTCATTCTTTGGCTTTCAATACAGTCTTTCAATTCCTTTTTACTTACTTAAGCATCGGAGCGGCTACCGCCGGAGCCAATCTGGTGGACCTCTGATCGTCTTTCTGAGTGTTCTACAGGTCACGGAGCTCTCACTTATTGCGAGCCAAAAAATGCAGCATCAGTATATATTTTTAGCCTTTGTCTTTCTCCTCGTCCTCTTCTTCAATTTTTGTTGTACTGTAGTTAAGCCTTACTATTTTTATCTTGGAAACCACGGCTGCTCGGTTAATTCTGTAGGAAAGTATGGTCCTGTCCTCATAGAGCATGAGGGAGGGATGCCTCGTTCGATGTATTCAGAGTCCAGGAATTCTTTATCCCCTATCCTTTTTCATCCTTTAAATTACTCAATTCACTTGAAATGACCTGCCTTGTGATTGTGGTTTGAATTTATTATCTTTCAATTTCTGAGGTGCTGTTGGAAAACACAAATTCTTGTCTGCTGAGGATGGCCTGACCAAGTTATTGCTGTATGTTTGGTATTCTAAAATGTGTTGTGTGGAGTTCAGCTCCATCTCAAAATGAAGCCTGTGGTGGCACTTTTACCCTCCATTTACTGCATAAATCTCTGTTTTCTTGATTATCCGTCTTCTTCCACTTCATAATTTTGGTCCTGACTGATATTTCTCTAAGCTTTATATAGACTGATTTTGTTTGCCATTGAATATTCTTTGATTCCTTTCTTTCCATTTACAGTAGATAGCAATTGTGAATCCCCATTTTCAAACTGTACTTTCGAAATATTTGCCTTTCATATGTTGAATTGCCCATTCGGCCATTCCTTTGCATACTGCCAGTGCCCACACTGTCATTTCACTAAAAACATATTTCAAAATGCTTTGCTATATTCTAGTTTAAAGAAAACATTCGGAAAAAAAATGTTGGGCAGATTCCATATTTTTTAGGCATAAAACACAGCTTGCTAGCTCGCTATTCCTTTCTCCATCAACTTATTTCTTCTTGTCAATCTAACCATGCTATCCACATGGCATCACTAGGGATTGCTCTAGCAAATCAAATGATTTTAGCCCAAGGGACAACGGGGTTTTGCCCTCTTTATGCATTCCAATCTAAAGTACAACTGCGGGTACCTGATGAAGTTAAAAGTCCACAAAACCTGCTCTTCTTTGGTCTGATCAGAAACGAAGTCTTATGTCTGGAATGGCTTTAATAATAGAAGTCATGCTATCTCTTTTCCCTAATAGTAGAAGTGACTTCAGCTTGAGATTTGCTCCCATAATCATAACAAATACTACAACTGCCAAAAATCATGCATTAACTCCATACCAATTTTGTGTTTCGCAAATGACCTTGCATTTAGTCTAGATTTCACTATCTTCCTTCAGGACCATTTACAACTTGGGGAATTTGAATCCTGCAAACGTTTCTATCCTTAACAAGTACACACGCACCCATTTCACCCAAAGAGAATTTTTTTTACTACATACTGCCCATAAATGCCTCATCACGGATGCTTTATTCCAGTTTTCAGTCTTTTTAATTCCCAATCCTCCTCCTTTCTTTGGATATCAAAGCGAAGCTTAACTCACTTTTGCTCCACTTGACCTGAGTTCATGTCCAATCCACAAGAAAGTCCTCGATTTTTGCTCTACAGCGTGAATTACTTTCTTTGGAAAAATAAAAATACTGCAGTAGAACATATGGATGTTGAAGAGGAGTGAACTGATGACTTGAAGTCTTCCAACATAGAATGAAAATTTAGATGTCCAACTCTAAATTTGTCTAAGAATTTTATCAATCAACTCCTTGCAATCCTCTAATCTCAATTTCATTGATATAAAAGTTACCCTTGTTTTATAGAAAGTTGTCCTTCCCTTCCGCCCTTATTTCATCTTCAACTGCAGATATAAAAGCTTGACTATTTGCATATTATGCCTTAATATTGCTAAATTTTCAGTGTAACAAGAATGAAAGGCCTCAATTACTATCAGAAAGAGAGAAGGAGAAATTGGTCTCCTTGTGTCGGACCCTAGCTCCTTGAAATTATCCTTCAGGTGACCCATTCAAGACAACTGAAAATCTGGTTCTTTGAACACATGCTGTTATAACCTATCAAAAAAAACAAGAAAAGGACCATGCTGTCCACTGTCACATATTTGGTGGAAAATTAATTACTTCAAGGACATACATCAAAAAACTCAATCCAGCTGTATCACAATCTTTCATTAAATCAATTTTTATTGCAGAACTTGGTGGAGAGTTATTCCTATGGTAGTTCTAATCCGCTCCTGCAGAGAAGTATATTATCTGCAATAGACCTGCCCTTAACAAGTGCAGATTGGTACTGACTGATGATGTAAGGCATTACTGATTTGAGTCTATGAGCAAGCACTTCGGAAATACACCTGTAAATTACATTACAACAAGATATAGGTTGAAAATCACTCGTGGAAGAAGGGTTGCTTACCTTAGGAATGAAGATATTGCAACAGTATTCCAACCCTCAGTAGCTGACCTGTTCTGGAAAATGACTTAACTGCTCTCATCACATCCTCTCCAATTATATTCCATGCTATCTTGAATAATTCAGATGTATAGCCATCAGGACATGGGGATTTTTCCTCTTGAATAGCAAACATAGCCTCCTTTATATCTGATTCTAATGCCTCCCTGCCCATTAGACTTTGTTGCTTCTCTGTAAGTTTTAATTTGATAACTCTCTAAGTTGCATTTAGGTGCCAGAAGCATAGAATCATAATTTGGATACAATATTATGGTCTTAGGGGAATTCTGGATTTGGATACTTCAATTTAAGGAGAAAAAATGTTTTCTGAATGCTGAAATTCATACTAATGTCCCAATTTGCAAAGGAATTATGGCTGGAGATTCATTTTTTTTAACGAATCAATTTTAGATGTTATTGATTATAGATCTAATTAAAGTAATATATGGTGTCAATGTGTGTATGGTGAATGATGGCAGCAGGTGTGGCTTTGAAGGTTACTTTCTCCCCCCTTTGTCTAAATTTTGCTCAAGCAAAAAAGAAAGAAGAATAAAAAGATTACTGCTCTTTCTCCCTAGTCCACATTTAATCTGTTTTGTATAGCAGGGGGGAATGACCCCTTCATTCTTTTACATTTTGATTTTTTTAAATATAAATTTTATATATAAAAAAAAAATAGAAAAGAAAAAGTTTTCTCAATTACTCGAACAAATTTCAGATTTTTGAATTATTACTTGTGGATTAAATCATATGATAATGAATATGAAGTATCATATGATAACGCCAACAGAAATTGAAGTGTTGAATCAAGAAGAACATTTTTTCTTATTGCATTCAAAGATTCGTATTAAATCCTAAAATAGGAGCTTAAAATTATATACTTCATAAAAAGATTTAAAAGGAGAAATCCTTAGTTGTTCTTGAAAATATTTAATTATTGTTGTCATAAAAAGCTAATACAGAGCAGTGAAGCTGAGGCAGGCACTTCTGCTCTTTTCCAGTTTAAAAACAAAACCTTTTGAAAACTTTTAATTAGAATGTAACTGATCTTATGTAAATTATCTTTTCAGTTGCATGTTGCAATATTAGCTTCTAAGCATTGATTGTCATTTGTTCATGCATCTTTTCAGTTGCATGTTGCAATATTACAATTGTTATTTTTTTGTATACCATGTTCTGCTATCGGACTTGTCAAATTATGCAACTCTAATGCATCAGCTATCTGCTCCTTCAACTCTCATTTGTAGGAGGCATTCAACATAGACCTTGAAAATTTGCATATGAAGTTTTGCGTAGCTAAAATGTCAGCCAAAATTCTGAAAGAATTCCGGTATGAAATGCATGTTCACTACAACAAAATGATTGATGCCGGAGTTAATGTACGCTCACATCCTTACCATGACGTATCTATAGATGACTGGGACATTGTGTGCACCCGATTTGAGGGAGATGCTTTTAAGGTATCTTTTTTTAACATGACATCATTTTTTTTTTTTTGTGCGCGTGTCCAGAGGTTCCTGCAGATCTTTCACATTATTTGCAATGGCTCTTAAATTCTTATAAAAAAACTCCTTTTCATTATTTCTGAAAATATTCATTAATTTTTAATTGATTTGAAGGATATGAAGGATTGCAGGATATGTTTCTTAAACCCCATTGTGAAATGAATTTGATATAGATATGTGCGCAAAGAATATGATAAAACATTATAAAATTATTTTGTCTTTTCATTTTTTCTACATCACATTGTTTGGTGGTGGTTGTTGTTTTTTTTTTTTTTTAATAATTGTGAATCAATTTATGTTGTTTATTATATATGGAATTTTATGATGGTGGGTGGATCCGTTGGTATTGCTTTATAACTCGCTGTGTTTCCTCCTTTTTTTAGCTTAATATTTAACAAATGTTCTTTAGAATGATATATTGCATTTTTCCTGTCTCCACCCTGCTCAGAAAGTGGGTATTTCCCTCTTTTTTTAATTTGTTTTTCCAGTAGAGACAAGATTGACGTGGAGATTAATTAGTGGACTAGGTGTCTCAGCATCTTATTGTGTTTTCATGCTTCTATGATACCTTGTAAGAATTGTTAGCATTTGAGGGGACATGGAAATGATTTTTTGATGACCTTTCATCCTAGTGTTTTTTTTTTTTTTTTTTTCATTTTTTCTACATCAATTTGCTTCAGTGGACTTTCCTGTGTTATTGTTTGCATTACTTGTTGCCTTCCAAAATTATGAGCCATTAGATGTGCTGGGATGCTTGAAATTGCCACTGCATAAATTCCACTAGCTATAAAGGACATGCAAATTAAAGATACTTAACCAGAAAAAAATGACTAGCTCAGTCACGGGCCTGTTTTTGGAATTCAAAAATTAGGCCACCTGCTTCCTGTTTAATATGGCTATTTTTGCACACTGACCCCAAGCTGGTCCCTGCTGTACTGCATGACTATGTTTTGGTGTAAACTTGGCTGTCTCACTATCTAGAGTACTCTAACAGTCCCTTAGACATTAGATAATATTAACGAGGAAAAATATTGGTAATTTTGTTTTTGTAGATGTCTGTTGTCATTGCTAGATAGAAATCTGGCCTGAAGGGGGACATACAATGGTATTGTCAGGTTAAATCATTGTCAATTCTCTCAAAATAATGAAACATTTCTTTCTGAAATCGAGTCAACACTTTAGTGAGTCTTGTTATTTTATATATATTTTTATTTCTCTTTCTGTATTCATTTGATGCCTGCTGCTAATGACCAGTTCTAGACATACACATTTAATATAGTGTAGGTGTTAACCCCCCTCTCAAAAAAAAAAAAAAAAAAGTAGAGTTGTCCACATCATTAGACAAACTGGGTGATGATGACATGGGAACCTCTCTTTCTAATCTAGCCTAATTTTCTTTGTCGTGGACAATATTTATTATTATTATTATTATTATTATTGTCTTTTCAAGACTCCCTTAAGAAAAATATCTGCATTTTTTATTTATAGGAAATAAGTAAGAAAAATGTTGAAAACTGGGCACAACTTCAAGTAAATCATCGTGGTGGGTCAAAACCATTTGTGCAATACCTCCATGAGACGGTATAATATCATTTTTCTTACTTTTTGTTTTGCCTTATCCTTGAGTAGACTGTTAAGTTTAAATGAGGACTGATATCGTTATATACATTATATAGCATGATACTTTGACACAGCAGACTGTTGGCCAAATTGAACTATGGAGGATGACGCACTTTAAAGAGGGCAAGGGTTGGGTCACACCTCAGTCCCAACATTTTTATGTACGCATTTTTAATTGTAATTTTATTAATTTTATATTCATTAATTGTAATCACTTGTTTCATATATAATTATTGCAGGATGAAATGATTAACCGTCAATTGCAGCCACCCATAGAGGGTAGTGAGGCATTGAGTAATGAGGAAATATGTAAGCAAGTGTTGGGAATGAGGTCAGGATATGTGAAAGGTCTTGGCCATGGGAAGTTAGCTCTTCTTTCATCTTCATCCAGTCAGGGTATTCAAATTAATGAGCTTCGTCGATTGTATGAAGTCGAGAAACGACGCAACGAGACTTTGGAAGAGAAAATGGAACAAGTGCAAGCAGAAGTTACAACGAGGATGCAAAGCATGGAGGAGCATCATAGACAAATGGAGGCTACAATGGAAGAGAGACAGAAACATATGGATGAATTTCTTGCAATGTTTGCACAGCAAGATCATGGGAACACATACAGGTAATATCAAGTGTAATTATTCATTAAAGATTGAGTTGGCGTTGCATGTGTAAAGGAAGAAACTCATTACTAGTTGGGTTGGTGGTTTCCAAAGGAAAAATTTATTATTTTTTGTTTTATGATAATGTATATCTTTTGGTTCAGTTGAAGTTGAATGGATAATTAATATATATGTCAGTCAGATTATGGGTTATGTATTTTATTCTTAGTCTTTAAAAGTTAAAGAGCATGAATATATATATGAAATTTTTCCATGAATTGAACTTTTTGTTTTTGATAGGTGCGTGGATGACGTGTACAAGAGTTATATATATACATACTTGTGTTAGATCAAGTTTTGTGCAGAATCCAACAAGATTTTTTTACATATTTAACTTTATATCCGACAACAAATTTGTGTCGGAAATAATAAATTAATAATAAGAAAAATGTACAATTTATGGCAATGGTTGTATGGTTGGAAATAAATTTTTACCGACACTTTTTGTGGTCGGAAATAATATTTTATCGACTGTGAATATGGTCGAAAATATTATTTCAAGACTTCAAAGGGATGGTAAAAATTAAATATTTTCGACGCTTTTTGTAGTCGGAAATAATATTTATTCCGACGCTTCGATGAGTCGGTAATAGATATATATTTCCGATGTCTTTAATGGTCAGAAATAATACTTTATTCCGACTCTACATATGGTCGGTATTAGTTGAATATTTCCGACGCGGAATATGGTCGGCCTTATGATTATTTTCGACACTGATAGTGGTCGGAAATAATATTTTATCCCGACGCTTAATATGTTCGGTATTTGTTGAATATTTCCGACGCGAATGTTATAGCGTCGGAATTAAGAGTTTCTGACCAGTTTATTACCGACTGTGTTGTGCGACGTTTTCGGTTGGTCGGGAATGTTGATTTCCGACGCTAATATTATGATTTTCGACACCTTACGCCATCGGAAATAACCTCATTTCTTATAGCGTGAGATCAGAAACTAGACTATCCAAAACAACGGTCCAGTTGAAAGTTACAGCCTCTGGGATCCCAAAGTTGTCCAATATCAAGCTCATTAGTGACCTCTACATACAATTGTACTGCATGCCCTCCCCCTCCCCGTCCCCTCACACACACACACAAACAAACAAGTGAATAAATTATTCATCGAGTCTCTATAGTCACTTGTGCAAAAAGTCAAATAATAGACATGCATGACAACTCTTTTTTCATCAGAAACCATCAGTACCAACAAATTGAATAACATTTCATAAATTACTTCTAATAATATCATATCGTGTATATTATGATTTACAGTTTTTAATAAATAATAACACATTCAACTCGGTGTAAAGGGCGTAACTACAAGTGGGTTAAGCCGAGTTCTAACCCATCCCAAATTTAAGAATTTCTTTTTTATACATGTAAAATTTTGACTTTTTTTAAATTAGCCTATCTTAAAATCTTAGTCAAACTCAATTTTTATCTATTATTTCTCTCATTTATCATCGAAAATTTTAGTCTATATTCAAAAATTTTGGCCTAATCTAATTTTTATCTATCATTTTTTTCATTTTAATTCTAAAATTTTGATCTAATTCAAAATTCCGACTAAATTTATTTTCAAAATTTTTCTAACCCTCTTCCTATAATTTTATTTTCTTGATTCCGCATTAACGAAGGAATGAGACACAACCCCGTAATGAACCATACTTACTAAAAAAACCTTTCATAACATATAAAACAAATGAACTCGTGATCATATTGCATCATGTGTCAAAATTAGAGGTGGCAAATGTTATCCAAATCCGTCAATCCGCCCACTATCAACCTGCTCTAACCTGCCCATTTAGTTAGTGGGTCATAAACGCGTTGGGTACTAAAGAACCTATCAATTTAGCGGGTCAATACGGATTCAATATGCATATTTGACAGGTTGAGAATGAAAAATAGTTCAAGAAAAAAAAATATATATATATATATATATAAATTCCTGTAGCATCTCTACACCATAGCAAATCCATCCATCCTTCATTGCAGAAACACAACCATGGAGCAAACAAATTTATCAGAATTTTAAAGCAGAGAGACAAAAGAAGAACAATTTTTTCAATTAAGTGTCTGAAATTGAGCTCGATTGTCGTCAACATGTTACAAATCAACTCATTAAAGAACTAAAGATCGAGAGTTACATGGGGGACGATGATGTTTGGAAGATCACTTCGGTGTAACGATGGTTGAGGATTTACTAATAGATAAATAAAAAAAATTTTAATGTGTATTCACAAAAGTTTTAACAAAGAAACGTGATAAATTTTGTTAGTCATATTAGTTGATTGAGATGTGGCAATTTTAATTAGTGTTTTATTTCTAAAAAAAAGTTGGGTAGCGGGCCAAATTCAGGTTGACCTAACCTATTTATGACCCGACCCGTATTTGATCCGATCAATTCGGATCAAATATAAGTTCAACCTATTTATGATTCGAACCTGTTTATAACACACCTAAACCCTGTCCAACCCTACCCATTTTGTCAAGACTAATCAAAACTCATGGCCCACGAAAAGTCTCAAGTCTTCGGCTCTTCATGACAACAGCGGACAGCTTGCAACCCATCCAACCCATGAACATGGCCCACAGAACACTGGAAATCAATAATATTAATATTGCATCATCCTATATCATAACTTAAGAATATGTTAACTAGGGTCCAATTGTCCAGATTGAAAAGACAACCCAACCAATGACTCACCATTGGGTTAAGGCTGTTTTGTTTTGTAAAGCTGGTTTGGAGTCGTTGGATGTGCCCATAGCCCAAGTATTTTGAATCCAACTCTTTTTAATTTTTGATTCACTACTTAATTTTTGGATATACGATGTTTTGGGCAACTACAAATAATAGTATTTTTGTTTGAAGAAAAAGTAGACTACATTTCTTTTAATTTCAATTACATAATACAATAGTGATAATTTTTAATGACATTATCAAAAATCAATTTCTTTCTTATAATAAATGTTAAAATATTGACTTCTGACAACAACAACAAAAAAAAAATGTAGGTAATTTCGTAATTTTATGTAGTCTACTTCTAACAACTAAAAAAGAAATTCTCGTTTCATAAAATGTTATAATTTTTTTGGATTGAAAAATTTATTTTATATATTTTATAGTATTTTTTTAAAATATATCTTGAAATCTATTTTAGTTTAATCTGTAATGTTTTTTTAATGGTGTTTAGATAGAAGTCAATAATTGATTTTTTTTGTATTAATTTTTTTTTTTTGGATCTTTTAGATAGAAAAAATGTATTATGAATTTTTTAGATTAAAAATTTTATTTGAAGAACTTTTTAGTATTTTTCTATTATTATATGTAGATATATATATATATATATGTATATATCAAGTACTATTCTACTCCCATCTGGTTGGAGCAAAATATTTCTAAGTAGTTAATTATTACTAACAAATTAAAATATTTATTAAAAATGCATTTGTTGAAAAAAACAACTTTTATGTATTTAGAAAATCAGATTTAATACAAAAAATAATTTTAAAAACTTGACTGAACAACTAGTTTTTTTTCTCCTTTTTTGAAAATAACCCCGACAAATGCCTCCGAAAGTGAAAGACATGTAATAGTATTTTGTGTATGGCATTTTTTTAGGGCATTTGACATGACTTAATGCAACAAATTTGAATTTGAAAAGAGTGTGGGTTGTTTATTTATTTTTAGGGGATCGTCTAAAACATTGGTTCAAAGATGTATTTGGTCATCTAAATAATTTTAAGAAAATCAAAATTTTCTAAGAAAAAGTGATTGAGTTTTGAAAATTGAATAGAAAATAATTGTTTTAAATATAGTGACTCCAAATAATATATTTTACCAAAAATTCAAGTTTGGAAAAGGTATTAGGGACCCTAGGTATTCCTAAAAGGGTTACAAACTACTTGATGTCAAAATGACTTTTTTGAATTGAAATACATATGTACTTTTTGAATATTTATTAGATTTTTGTAAGAAAAGAGTGACTATATGGTTCAGCTGGATGAATGTGCACTTGTGTGGTTGTTTCGCTGCATACTCAATGTTGAAGTTAAGCCCACTTCCAATTAAATGTGCTCGCATCTATTAATGCGTAGAGAGTGAGTTTCGGGATGTGATAGTTTGGTATCAGAGTTAAGGTTTGATCATTCTTGAACTATGGGAAGAGTGAAGGTTTGGAGAATATTGGAAGACACTAGTATTCATGAGAACAAGACTTGAGCATTTTAGATGAATCAAGGATTTTAGTGAGAATTATAAGATGAATAGTCATTGAGAGGCTAGAAACATGGTGAAGTTAAGAGGTAGAAATTTGACATTGAATGGAAACTAGAGCGAACGATTAGGAGATCTTTTAGAACTTGATAATTGAAAGTATTATGTGACTGTGAATAATTGTGATTGTCGAATAAATGAAAAGGAGATGGAAGAATTGTGGCAAGTGCTAGTATGTTATTAGACCCTATGTTGCAAGTGGTGAATGGTTACACCATCATGTAACTAAGGAGCTAAGAAACATATGTAATGCTCTCTATCCAACCATATGGAAAGATGGCGTAAATAGAGAATGATTAGATAGTATGAATCGAATAAGTGACGAGAGAGATTTGGAGTCAGAGTTTTAATGAATTTATTAAGAACTAAAAGTAGGATTAGAAACCTGTTATCATAGGCTACGGAGAACCATTCACATTATATAAGGGGATGAGTTTTGAGGATAAAACTCTTTAAAAGGAGGAGAGAATGTAACATCCCAAAATTTCACTATGAATAAATTATTGCTAAAATATATTATAATGTGAACTGTAGTTATAAAAAGAACAATACAACCAAGTGTGGACAAGTGTGGACAAGTAAAATTATTAAGAGCATAATTTGACACCAAATAAAGTATTCATCTAAAGTAATATAAAGATTAAATAGTACAATTTAGATATAAATACTTAAGTTTTTCTTAAGTGAAAAGTTATGAGACAAAAGTGTAATTGCATCAAAATTGTAACTATAATGGTAAGAATGCATGGAATATACTTATATTTAAAATTATGGTAATATAAAATTCATGAGAATTTTCCCACCATCTTCCACTAAGGAAGCTTCTAGAGAGAAATTAACTTGAACTAGACCTCGTTAGAAATCAACTAAGTCAAAAGATAAAGACATACAAGTGAACTAAATATACATAAAAGTGCAACCATGTATTTATATATATATATATATAATGAAATGGAAATGGAAGAGAATTCTAATTTAATGCTCAATTAAGATGTATGCTGTCACGACCCGAAACCCACCCTGTGCGGATCTCGCATCGCGACCGCCACCCTCAGGTCCAGGAGACCTTAGGGCGAAGGCTCGCATAAGCAGCGGTATCGAATAGATGTGCGACATGTGATTGCGGAAGCGTGAAAAACTTTTTCTTTTCTTTTCTTATTTTAAATTACGCACATCCATCCAGGTACTGCTGCTCTTTACATAGCATACATGATTTAACATTCAGAGTATAACTAAAACTTAAAACTTCATAAACAATAAATGTTTAATTGCTTCGTGGGGCTTATACATAACAGGGTACTATTTTACTAATACAAAATTCCATACTTGATGTTCGTAGTACTAGACAAAACTACTTGAACATAACTTCCAAAAATAGCAGATTTATCATAGTCGTCCTCAAGTCGAGACTGCTGCTAATCACCTGAAAGGGGGATCCGAACAAAGTCCGGGTAAGCCTAATCTAAGCTTGTGAGTAATTCCTAGTATTTGTCATGGGGTTTTCAATTAGTAGTGGTTTTTACTACATAAGAGTTTGTAAAACATTCACTGCCAATTGCTCGTACATTTTAGAATACAGAGTATATGCATTCTTAAAACAGATAGCTTTGAAACATTTAAAGTATTCAAGCTATACTTATACTTATGAACTTCAAAACATATAACATAACATGTATTTCTTAAATAGAGTATATAAAACTCAAAACATATGCATTTCATAAAACAGATAGCTTTGAAACATTTAAAGTATTCAAGCTAAACTCGTATTGTGAAAATGAGAGTAAAACCTGCTTTCATTTTCAAAATCACTTTGTCATCTTTTCTCTTTAATTAGGTGGAATCTGTTTCGAACCAGACTCCCATTTTACTACAATGCTGCAATGCTACAATAGAGATATCTCGTACCAAGGGGATCAGATCCTGCTACCTGGCATTTTGACAGTCAATTGAGTTCCGTGCAACCCAAAATCCCATCATATTTTTACAAATTGATTGGGTTCCGTACAACCCAAAAATCTGTGGGTGCTTATGCACAATTCATCTTACAAAATATTTATCACATGGCTTCTTCAATGAATACTTTCATGAGTATTTAAAACATGAAATGTATAACTTCTACAATAGAACTTCAAATACTTGTAACAATCAAATTCAGAATACTTAACAAGATTTGTATTTTAACTTAGACATGCTGAAAACACATTTTTAAGAAAACTGTAAAGAAAACATTCATTGAGCATGTCACAATAGGGTTTATAAAAATAGAACAATTTAAAACTGAATCATGTAAATACTGAATTTGAAACTTCAAATACTTCATATCTTTGAACTTAAAACCTTTTCAAATCCATGGAGTTAAATCTCCAATTCAAACACAGGGTTACTCACCTTGGTCCTTTAGGGTTAGTGCTAAAATGCGCTTTCCCACTTTCTTTGTAGTTCCTAAGAACAATTCATAAACATCTCATCAACTTCACATTCATTGTAATATCATCTCGATATTCCTTAACTTATGCTTAAATCGTATTAGACCCTAAAACGATTTCATAATTTCATATGTACTTAACTTAACTCGTGCTCTTAACCTATGATACAATTTAATGTGTTAGAAATTGAATTTATTTCAATTTATACTCTTCTGGTAGCTCTATTAACTTTAAATTAAAGTTATTCACTTCACATATTTACGTGTCGTGTCTTTTCGTAATTCATTTTCTCGTATACGCCTTAGATTAGTACTTTGGCATTACTTTAATTTATAGTCATCTGACAGATGCTATTCAACAAATTTTATGTACTTTTTATTTTAGACATCTCTTTTGGTCAATTAGACTCTACCATTGACTCTGGTGAGTCGAAGAAAGTCGGTTTAGGCTTTCCTAAAATTTAATTCGGACTTTTGTATGTAAAAGGGTCAAAATGGTCATTTACCTCTTTACGTATCGTATTTTTTCGTACTTCGTTTCGTAATTTGGACCTCACCATTGGACTCAGAAGGTCCGAGATAGTAAGAATACACTAATAATTTGTTTAATTTGAACAAGGGGTATTTTAGGTCATTTTATCCCCTTTACGTGTCTTTATTTTTTGGGGCCCCGTCTCTGTAAAACGGACCCTTACCATTAGTCTCAGAATATTCGAAATAGTAAAAATACACTATTCATATGTTTAATTTGGACTTCATTTGCTTCATATATGACTCAAGGGCAAAATAGTAATTTTACTTTATTTATTAAATAATTAAATTAATTATTTAATTATTTTTTCAGGGGCTTAATTGCATAAAATCTTCATTAGTTGGGCCACAGTGTAATTTCATAAAACAGTTGGGGTCAAACTATAAATAGAGGAAATCTTGGTTTATTTAATTTTAAATAAATCAGAAAACCAATTGGTTCAGTCTAAATATAAGTGAATCGGTCCGGTTCACTTGCAAACCAACCGGTTTAGCCAGTTTTACACGTAATGCTGACGTCAGGATGACGTCAACCCTAATGTTTTAATTTTAAAAATTAAAACGTTACCGTTTAAATAAAATCATAACCCGTTGGATCCGGATTCGACCCAGACCAGTAACCGACCCGTTTTTAGACCCGACCCGAACAATGTCATCTTCCCGACGAAGTCGACACTGTTCATCATAAACCCTAAATTTTTACAGTTTTTATTTTGTGGCATTTTTCAATTCCATTTCTTCTGCTTTCCTTTCTAATAATTTCCTAATACCCTAAAACATGTTTTAGTATCGATTTAGGGCTTCGAATATGGCTCAAGCACTCGGTTTAAGCCATGATAACCAGACCTGTAACCCCACGGTTCATGCTCATTTCTTGATGGTTTTTCATAGGGTTTAGCTTGTTTTGATCCTCTATTCATGAGGTTTCATATTTAATTAACAAGGGTAGGTTAAATCTCATGTTTTTGAGTTTTGTTTTGGGAACCCGAACCTACGATTGGATTTTGAAGGTTAAATCATGAGCTTGGTGGTCGTGTAGTAGGGTTTTTAACACCCTTAGAGGGTTTAGTCGAGGTCCCCATGAGCCAAACATGGTTTAATCACCATGGGTTCAGACCTGCTTGAGCAAGGTCCTCCCATGGTGGTTCTTGGTGGG
Source organism: Nyssa sinensis (assembly GCA_008638375.1). NCBI lineage: Eukaryota > Viridiplantae > Streptophyta > Magnoliopsida > Cornales > Nyssaceae > Nyssa > Nyssa sinensis. The sequence goes on from CM018032.1 coordinate 45,548,875, forward strand.
TTTACATTTTTCAGTGTTTTTCTTGTGATTTTTCATGCTTATTCATGTCTTAGACATATATCAAACATCATACATATTAAATAACTTGAAAACAGTTCATACCATGCTTAAAATCCTAGAGAGAGAAAATACAGATTTTGTGTTCTTTCACCTTTTTTCTTCGGTTTCCTTCTGAATTTCTTCTTCCTTCTTCTTGCTTTTTCTTCCTTTTGGTTTCTTTTGTAAGAAACAAGCATGCTTTACATGCTTTGGCTTTTTAAAGAGAAAGTGACCGACCTCTTTCTCTCTCTAATTTCTCTCTCTCTCTCTACACTTTATAACCCTACTCCATAGCCCTCTTTCAGTCCCCAATTTCGGTTGCCATCCCATCTCATAAATTTCTCTTTTCCTCTTGTTGCTTTACATTAAATGTTGCTTGACATTAACATGTTATATATATATATATATATATATATATATATATAATATAACACACACTAATACACTCCCACACACACCCATGAGACACACACTACTGACACACACACACACACACACCACTGTTCCCACTTTAAGCATATATATATATATATATATATTTTCTTGTGTGCATGTATATATAGATATACATATACATACTTATATACACTTGATAACATACACACACAATACACCATAAATGTGTGTATATGTGTGTTTATTTGAATTTAATTTTAATAATTAAATTTATTCTCATATTTTAAATTAATTAATTAATTTTTTTTCTCTTAAGTGTAAAAACCTTTGCACAAATTTTTCCTTGCCTCGTAATGCATGCCATATGACCCGGTATCTCGGGTCGGGATATTACATATGCCGTGAGGTGACTTGGTCACCTAAGACCACTAGTGAAAGTTCATGCAAACGAGGGAAGTAATGAGTAAATGACCTATACAAATAATAACCGAACCAAGGCCACTCCACAAGAATCTATTGTGCTGAGAACACAAGAGAGTGATGAGTAAAGGGGAGAAGAGAGCAGCCATGGTTGTAAAATGGAAAATAAATATGGCAAGGAAATTTGAAGTTCTGAGTTGGAATCCATTTATATTCAGAACACCTTTGGTGAGCAAGGAAAGTAAAAGGAGACAGATAGGCCAGCCGTGGATGGAAGAGAGGAAGAAGATGAGAAAAACATGAGAGAAAATGAAGTGGTCTGATCTACTACGAACAAAATAGGTAAACTTCCTGTTCTTTCAATTATTAAGTTTCTGTAACATGTATATACATAAATTAGACAAGAAATGGGGTTAAAAATGGTAGACCGAGCCATGCATAATATATTCCGCCAAAGTTAAAAGCTTAGAAATAGGTCAGAATTCAACTGAACCGAAATGAATTCTAAATGAATGAAACTTCGAATATATGTAATGAGGATTATAAAATAGGAAAAATTATGAAAAATAGTTGGAAATAGATGGAGGAAACACGACTTGCAAGTGTAGGCCAAAAACTAAGCATGCTTAAATTAAACATTAAGTTTGAATTTGAGGACGGGGATTGAATCCCCAATAACTAAAGATCACATTAGGTTAAGAATCGTGCAATTTGATTTAGGAATAGCCATGAAGCGAGCATGGTTGCATAGATGATAACAAAGCTCGATTGAACCCTATGGCTTGTTTCAGTTATAAAATAAATAGCAAGATATGAAATACACTCCCTGGAAACAAGTGGAATTGAAATGTGGATGCAAAAAGCAACTAGAAATCACCAAATAGAGATTGAATTCCTAGGGTTTACTGTGAACTGTAAGCCCTAGGCTTGGGATAAAGATGAATAGTGAACAAGACCCCACTAAGTTTATGGGGTAAACTCAATCAGGTCATGAGTTAGCTTTGGTCAGATGACGCTATTTAGATATTATAAGGGTCAATACTGCGTAATTTTAAAGGTAGTATCTTACACTTCAAAATCTAATTGGGACTGTTTGGCCATTCGTGTAATAAATTTTTCCAAGGTAGAATTAGAACACCTTACTCCTAGATTAACTACCTTATCCGCTATTTGGATTTCAAATTCAACGAAAAATAAAAAGGGCGCTGTTGTGCCCGAGAATTTAGCCACCGACCTATAAACTTAAACCCACAATCTTAATCATTAGGCCACTGGATTATACCTGATACAAATATAACTAAAATTATATACATAATAGTTCGAGGAAATTCAAGGAAAAATTATATGCAGTTTTGTTGCTCATAAGTTCGAACCCTCAACCATGAGGCTGAAAGCCAAGTCCCTAACTAAGCCACCACTACTTACGGCCAATGATATATTCGAACACACACACACACACACATATAAATAAGCTACTGACTAAACCTAGGTGAGGTTATAGGACCTACCGTAGGCTTTTCAGGGATCCACGAGATCGAAAATGAAACCTAAAAGGACTGAAAATAACAAGTAAAAATGCCTAGGATAAAATGATGTAACGTTAAAATATTAAGAACAATTAATCTTTGATATAGGAACGCCCAAGAAAGAGGGCCCGATATAAAGAAACCTGCTCTACATGTAATGATATGGGAAAAAAATTTTTTTTAATAAATAAATTTTCTTAGCATTAGTATTATTATTATTAATTATGATTATCAATTATTATTATTATCATGTGAGATATATACATGTGGATATATATATATATATATATGAAATTATGGGTGTGATATGTATGTTATGAGTATGCATGTATGTGTGTATATGTACATGGTATGATGTATTGTGTTGATGTATGTATTGTGGTTATATATGTATGTATATATGAGGCATGCAAAGCATGCAAGTAGGGAGGTTGAGTGTGTATCGGCAGTGTGTGTGTATTGGGGTGTGTGTTGTGTGTGCTGGCAAGTGGGTGAGGTGTGTGTGTGATGTGTTATATATATATATATATATATATATTTGTGTGTAGGATACGAAATCTCCAGCCAACTTAAATGAAAAGCTGAAATGAGAAAAAGCAGAGGGGTCGGAGAGCTTAGTCAACAAAAAGGGGTTGTAACAGCTAGGCTGTGAGAGGATAGGTAGAGAGAGAAATAAAATAGAGGGAGAGAGAGAGAGAGAGAGAGAGAGGGCGGTAGAACTTGTGCCAAATAAGTGCATGCGTTGCATGCTTGAGGATAAATCAGAAGAAGAGGAGCAGGGCATTGAAGTTGTGAGAGAGGAAAGGGGTTCAGAAGCAGAAACCGAAGAAGGGAGGAGGAAAACTCTGAAACAGGTATGTCAAGTGAGTTTCAGTTTTCAAATTTTTTAAAGCATGATAAATAGTTTGGAATATAGGGCCATGTAGCTGAATCTAAGGGAAAAATTTTGCAAAAAGAATCGGCTAAAAAGGGTCATAAATGGGGGAGAAAGATTGAGTTACAGTTCATAGAGATAATTCGGGTTGGCACGTTTTTATGATAGAAACTTGATTTAAACAATAGGGAGATGATCCCCTTGAGTGTAGAAAATAAATGGAAAACAATTAAGGCCAAAACAGTGATGAAACCATGGTGAAAAAGGAGCTCACCGAAAAATCATAATGTTGGCCAGAGCTACTGTGATTGTTTATTCGTAGAGTTTGGCTGACTGAAATGAAGAACTAATAACGGAAATGAAATCTCCATGAAGAATCAAAGAAAACTGTATAAATTTTCATATTGGAATTGATCGAAAAATTTTTGCCGTCGCCGGAGATGGCAACGGAAACCTAGGGTTTCCTCATCGAAAAACTGTGGAAGATGACCTGGAGGTCGTGGGGCGTTGGACTGATGGCCGGCAGTTTAGGCCTGTATTATTTTTAAATAATTTGGGCTTGGGTTGGTTTTAAGAGGAGGTTGGGTTGCTGGGTTAAAAAAAAAAAGAGATTGGGCTTGTGTTAGTTTGGGCCCAACTGGTTTAATTAAAAATGGGTTTTGGGCCAACAGTAAAGGAAACCAAAAGGAAAGAAATGAAAAATGAAAAAAAGGGATGGGGGCCGTTGAGACTCGAACCCGCGTGGGGCGCGTAGGGGTGAAGCACGTGGAACCATTTGGACAGGACACTCCTATGTCCATATATGCAATTAATATATATATATATATATATATATATATATATATTATACTTTATTCTGTTTTACAAATTAAATTGATTTAATTAAATTAAATACCCCGAAATGGCCCGAAACCCAAATAAGACAAGTCATACATGTTTTCTGACTATCTTGGACCTCCTAGGATCAACGATTGAGGTCCGAAATGCGAGACGAGGTCCCTAAAAAATAAAAGACCCGTGGAACCCTTAAAAATTACCAAAATGCCCCTGAGTCAAAACATAGTCAAACGAACCCCAATTAAAATAAAAGAACAGTGGAATTTTTATTATTTCGAATGTTATGAACTCAACGGTGGAGTCCAATTTATGAGGAGAGGTCTCGGGATATAAGAACCCGTAAAAGTGCAAAATGATCAGTTTTGCCCTCTTAAGCTCGAATGTCCAAATTGAATTCCACGAAAGCCGTAAACCTATTTTCTTCGACATTCCTAGACTCAATAGTAGAGTTTAATTTGGCAAAATAGAAACTTATAAAATGAAGACATAAAATTTGATGAATAGCATAATTGAAGTAAGCAATTGAACTGAGTTGTATTTCATGATTTTAGGAACACGGAAAGGCGAGGAGAAGGTGGTCTGACCTTCTGTATTTTCACTGTAGTTCTGCTACACTACGAGTACATCTTCCTGAGTTGAGACTGACCTATCAGGTACAATATATTGTGTTAAGTAAGAAATAGAATTAAGCTTAGGAATAATTGCCATGTTGACTTGATGATTCACATGTTTGTTTTATTACTTATATGCTTATGTATTCCCTGTTACCTTTTTGAAAGTTGGTGATGAATGTGAATCATGACTATGTGTATATCGCATGTGTTAGCATAGTGTGTGAATTATGTTTTTGTGAGAACTGTTGGGATTATGAAATATGTGACTTGAAGCATGTGTTAAATGGACTATGCATGACATGTGACCTTGATGAAAGGATCTTCTGATTTGAATGTTATTGTGTAATATATCATTTAAAGCATACTTCGTGTATGGATATGATGCTTTATTGAGATTACATTATGGTATGGTGGAATTAGAGCATATTGGCATAGTATGATTCCTTGGACACGACATGACATGATATTGCACTTGGTACCCGAACCAGCGGGAGCGATCCGCGAACGGACATGATATTGCATTTGGTGCCCGAACCAGCAGGAGCGATCCTGCGAAGGGACATGATATTGTGTTTGGTACCAGAACCAACGAGAGCGATCTGTGAAGAGACATTACATTACATTGCATTACATCACATTGCATTACATCACATTACATGAGTTGACATGGACATGGCATGGATTTGACATGGTTGTGGCATAGAGTGGTGTGGGTGTTTCATAGGGCATTGTCACTACATTGCATGGATAATATGGATGGCATGTGGATTATTGCTATTATGTGGCATGGACGATTTGGAAAGCATGTGGATTATTGTTATTACATGGTATGGATGATTTTAAATGCACGTAGAGATGAATGTACACTTGCACATGCCACGCCTTATATTATTTTAATGAGTTGGATGACATGTAGATTATTGCTAGTATATTGTATGCATGATGTTGAATGCCATGTAGATATAACTGTACACTTGCACATGCCACGCCTTAGATTATGTTAATGAGTTGATTGACATGTAGATTATTGCTAGTATATTGTATGCATGATGTTGAATGCCATATAGATATAACTGTACATTTGCACATGCCACGCCCTTAATTTTGTTTCTTGCATTAGCATTATATTGTACCAGCAGTTGAGCTGACCCATTCGTGGGACAAACATTTCAGATGACGCTCCCGGCACTTGAGACTTGAGGAAGTCTTACAGAGTGGAGGAGATATGAGCTTAGGAGGATATATGGCCCATGAGGGCATATTTTGTGATGTAGGACTTAAGCCCGAATGACACGTTGAAATGTTTTTATTGACTGTGCTTTATATGGATGTACATTGAAGGAAATGAATGTAATTTTGGGTTGAATCCGTTAGATTGTTCATTATTTCTTTATTATTTTATTTTCCTTTCGTCTCGTCAGTCGCGCCACGGGTTCGCTGGAATTTGGGGCGTGACACTACAAGTGAGTAATCCTGTACTTTGAGTGGGGATTTTACTTTCATATTTTAGGAAGTATCTTGATCTGGATATGAATTATTTGAACTTGAGAAAAGTGGGAGGAAGACTCGTGTAGAGGTAAGGGAAGTTGAGAAAAGTGGGTTAGTGTTTTTGTTTCTAATTTACAAATTGAGAGTAAAAGGGGGAAAGTTGGCATATTCGAGATGGAAAGTGTCACGACTTCGAAACCCACCCTATGCGGATCTCGTGTCACGGGGCTGGCCCAATGGCCATCCCTACTTTTTTTTCATTCTTTCACCAATGATAATAGTAAATAATGTAACCATAACATTAAAGTGCGGAAGCCTTATTACAATTTTGTTGATAAGAGCATAATATTCAATATTTTTAATTCCTTTATATGTAGTTTTGTGGCTTATTTTCTATTTTAGTGAGCTAATTAATTCATTTATTGAATTAGGGTAGCATTGATGGTGAAAGAATAATTTTGTGCAATTTTTGGTTTTTGGAACAGATTTCACCTATAGAGCTTCACTTGAGATTTGGATGGTGTTAGAGTTCGAGAATGAGAAAATGGTCTTCATGAAGATTTTAGAGGACGTCTTGGGCTTTTCAGAAAGGTCTAGTTTACAAAAATCTGAGTTCGTTTGTGCCTCTAAACATTGTTTCGAAATCAGGCCTGGAAAGCTGTTCCGCGCAGTGGAATTCTGTCCGACCAGTCAACTTCAAGGGGCCATAATTTGAGTTTCCGAAGTCCAAATCAGAAGGAAGAGATCTTATACAACTGGAGCATGGAGAAAGAATAGAAAAATAAGAGTAAAGAAAAGTCAAAGAAGGTGGGCAAGGCCAAATGAAGAAAAGGAAATAGAAAAAGAAAGAGAAAAAAAATGCAAAAGTGGGCTTTGAAGCACGGCTAAAGGAAGAAAGAAAAGTCAAGAGGCTTGGCTTGTGGCTGAACCAAAAAGTGTGCGGTGCAAATCGAAGGCATGGGGTCCAGTGGAATAAAAAGTGACGTGACAATTTAAGGGCACAGCAACTGTGCGGCGTTGAGCTAGGGCACAAAGTATTTAAAGCGCAGCAAAAGAGAAACAAAGAAACAAAAAAAAAAGACAGAACAGAGGTGGAGTTCGTGCGGCACAGAAAAACTGTAAGAAGCCAGGAGCCGTGCGGCAAAAAAGGGAGAGAAACAATTAATTTATTAGTTTTGTTTTCTTATTCAAGTATGTTAGGCTAGATTTTTAATTCAATTCTAGGGGATTTCGAACCCTCATTGCAGTTTAATGGTTGAATCAATTCAAGTAACATTATTTCTTCCTTCTCTTAATCTATTCATGGTAATCTGTTTAAATTGTTTTATTGATATTTGGTTTGATTGATTTAATTAAGGCCTGTTAGATTGATCAGATTATTATCAATTGCTAGATTCAGGAGGTATATTACGTAATTGATATGGTTCCTAATCAATTGTGGCAAATAGTGATAGATGATTGTGGTTAAGCTGTTTATTGCTATGATTATCATGTCCTAAGTTAAACAATATGAGCTTGTGTGATTGTTGCTTAGAATAATCTAATTTCCTAGATATTAATGCTGCCATTATATTAAATTTAGAGAGCTTGTTCTAAATTGTGTAATGGTTAGAATCTAGTGGAGAGCTTGTTTCATTAGTGAGGAATTAAGGAAAATTTCGGGGAGCAAAGCTTGTTGTTACTTAGGATTATTAGATTCATTGAAGGGTAAGATAATGTTATAATTGATTGATTGTTCCATTAACTACGAGGGTGAGATTGAACCGAAGAACTGAAGTTTTTAATTCTTTGATTTCTGTTCTTAATTTAATTTTCATTCGTAATTAGTTTGATCAAAATTTCAACCCCCCCATTTATTGTTTTGCTATTAATTAGATTTTAGTTTAGAATTAGTCGGAATAAATAAAAAATAAATTGTGGAACACTCTCTGTGGGATCGACCCTTACTCAACTAGCTACTGTGTTTATTGTGTTAAGAAGTAAGGTTAATTTATTTTTGGAGTGTTAACAACACGCTTCCAAAATTTGGCGCCGTTGCCGGGGAGTGTTTTCTGTAATTTTTTTTAATTTATTTTGGCTGATTTTATTTTTAATTTTTTATTTTTTTTTATTTTGTTGCTTTTAAGTCAATTTGTGTTTTAATTTCTGTTTATCAAATTCTAATTTATTATTTTTTTTTCTATAGGTTTGGTGGAGTTTTCTAGGTGGCACTATTCATTTAGAATTTGCGATTTATTGTTTGGTTAATTATTTTTATTTATTTATTTTTTTCTTCTCTAATTTATTTTTGCTTATTTATTTTTCTTTATTTTCTATTTATTTTTGGTTTATGACTCGATCTTCTCAATCTGATGAATTAAGATTTGATCCAGAAATTGAGAAAACTGGACGAAGGTTGAGAAAAGAGACTCAGCAAGCTCGAATTGCAACTACAAACTCTGAAAAAGCTATTGCTGCATCACCTGACTTGAACATAGCACTTGAGTTATTTTCTAACAGTTCATACAGTGATTCTGAAGAGGAAGATATGGCTGCTCCTAATAACAATAGGGCTGCTAGGACTTTGTAGGAGTTGGCTACTCCTAATCTAAATCAACAGGCATTATGTATTGAGTATCCTGATTTAACCGCTGCTTTTGAATTGAAATCATGACTAATTCATCTTTTGCCTACCTTTCGTGGTCTTACAGGTGAAGATCCATACAAGCATCTGAAGGAATTTCATGTGGTGTGTTCTAAGCATGAAGCCTCAAGGAATAACAGAGTAGCAGATAAAGCTTAGGGCTTTTCCATTCTCATTGGCAGACTTGGCAAAGGATTGGTTATATTACCTTCCTTCCAGATCGATTCAGACATGGAATGAGATGAAGAGACTATTTTTGGAGAAATATTTTCCTTGCTTCTCGGGCTGCTAATGTAAGGAAAGAGATATGTAGCATCAGACAATATAATGGAGAATCTCTTTACGAGTATTGGGAGAGGTACAAGAAGTTATGTTCGAGCTGTCCACCACACCAAATTGATGATCAACATTTAATTCAATATTTTTATGAGGGGCTATTGCTAATGGATAGAAGTATGATAATGCTGCAAGTGGAGGAGCATTGGTTGATAAGACCCCAGATGTTGCTAGGAACTTTGATTTCAAACATGGCAGCCAATTCACAGTAGTATGGAACCAGAATGGAGCACACACCTAAAAAGGTGAATGAGGTAAGTACTTCTAACATTGAACGTCAAATTTCTGATTTAACTGCTATGGTTCGTTAAATGGCTATAGGGAACATGCAAGCAGCAAAAGTGTGTGGAATTTGCTCGTTGTCAAGACATAATTCAGATAGGTGTCCAACATTACAAGAAGATGAAACTGTTCAGCAAGCGAATGCAGTAGGGAATTTCCCAGGACAACCCCAGCGCCGATATGATCCATACTCTAATACTTACAATCCAGGATGGAGAGATCATCCCAATTTGAGCTATGGAGGAAATAGGCAACCAATGCAGAATGCTTTTTCAAATAACCAACCCGGTTTTCAACAGGTTCAACAGTAGTATCCACCCAAATAAGTAGTTCCTTCCAGTTCTGGAACATCTCTTGAAGATATGTTTAAAGCTTTCATGACCCATACGCAGCAATTCCAACAAGAGACAAGGACCTCCATACAAAATTTGGAGAATCAGGTAAGTCAGCTTCCTACCACAGTTGGTCGATTGGATTCTCGAGGCTCAGGTAAGTTACATTCCCAAACTAGTTATTAATCCAAGAGAGAATGCAAGTGTCTATAACATTGAGGAGTGGCAAACAATTAGAGGTGCCAAAATCCACTACTGTAGTTGTTGAGGAGGAGACTAAGAAGGAGGCAGAAATATCTAAGGTAATTCCTAATCCTTATATTCAAGTTAAGACTAACCCCTTACCTTTTCCATACAGATGTGCAAGGTCTAAAAAGGAGGAGCAAGAGAAAGAAATTTTAGAGACATTCCTGCAAGGTAGAGGTGAATATTCCTCTACTAGATGCAATTAAGCAAGTGCCAAGGTATACAAAGTTTTTGAAAGAATTATGCACTAACAAGCGGAAATTAAGAGATGATGAGAAGATAAGTGTGGGGAGAATGTGTCAGCTGTTCTTCAAAGAAAGCTTCCCCCTAAGTGTAAAGATCCAAGTATGTTCACCATTCCATGTAGAATATGAAATACTAGATTTGAAAGAGCCATGTTAGATTTAGGAGCTTCTATTAATGTCATGCCACGATCTATTTATGCTTCTTTAAATCTAGGCTCTTTGAAGAAAACTGGTGTTATTATACAGTTGGCTGATCGTACTAATGCTTACCCTGAAGGGGTGATTGAGGATGTGTTAGTGTAGGTGAATGAATTAACATTTCCTGCGGATTTATACATTGTGGATATAGGATGATGATACATCTCCTAATCCTGCACATATTTTATTGGCGAGACCATTCTTAAAAACAGCTAGAACAATGATTGATGTGCATAATGGTACCTTGACCATGGAATTTGATGGTAAAAAGATTCAATTCAACATTTATGAGGCCATGAGGTACCCTAGTGATATTAATCATGTTTTTGCTGTTGATGTTATTAACCCCTTAGTGCAAGAAGTTTTTGAGCGAACAAGTAAGGAAAATTTAGAGGTTGGTTGAGGAAGCAAGTTGTCGGGCAAACGACGTGAAACAAATGTGCTGCTTGGGAGGCAACCCAAGAAACCAGATTTGAATTTCTTTCCCTTTTCTTTTTATTTTTGTCAATTTTGATTTCTCCTTTGCATCATTTTCTTACATTGGGGACAATGTAAGGTTTAAGTGTGGGGGAGAGGATTTGACACTTTGTTTATTTTTTTTGTTTACTTTGTTAGTATTACTGAATTTTTATTTTTATTTTTAATTTTTTTTTCTCTCCAAAAAAAAAAATCATAAAAAAATTAAAAAAAAAACATAAAAAAATAAAAAAATGTTTGTGTGCGGAATCGGATGGTTTTGTTTGGATTTTATTCGGCTAAACTCGTAAAGGTCGCCAATGAATGTGTGAGAAATAATGTTGACTTGTAGGTTTTTGGTTGATATTTAATTAATTGATGAATAATGATGACCAAGTCACAATCCACACTTGAACGGCTGAAAATTGATTTGTTTTTATTTTTATGAGCATGGGTGCTTGAATATGATATACATGTTTTATTAGCTAAGTTGTATGGATGTTTAACTATGTGCATTGGTTTCAAGACTTAGAACTTGCTTAACTACTCATTTTGTTTTCTAATTATGGAGCTATGTTAGAGGAATGAAAAAAAGCAAGTAAATCATGTGGTGGGTTGAGATGGAGCGTAAAATGCACTCACTCATAAACATATGCATAAAGTGAGATGGAGCGTAAAACGCACTCACTAGTGGGTTGAGATGGAGCGTAAAACGCACTCAATCAAAAGCATATGTAAAAGATGAGATGGAGCATAAAATGCACTCACCTAAAAGAAAAAAAAAAGTAATTGTGTGAAAAGTAATAGTAGAAGAGCTATGTTTCAAGTCTTGGAATGGTGTGTATAGTTGTTCTCCCATATGAACTTAGTTGTGTATTCATGTTGATCATAGCAAATGTACTTGCATGCATATGCTTGAATTTTTAAAATTGTTTTGTGGAGAATGACAAGGTTGTTGTTGCGAATTGATTGATGGAGTATTAACCAAATTCTTGCTAGTCTTTGCATTAATTTCCATGGGTGAGCTGTTGAACTTGAGACCTTCAAGAGTTTGGTTAAATAGATTCAAGTGAATCTTTCGTTTTGTTCACAGTTTTTGTTTACACGAGGACGTGTAAAAACTAAGTGTTGGGGAATTTGATAAGAGCATAATATTCAATATTTTTAATTCCTTTATATTTAGTTTTGTGGCATATTTTCTATTTTAGTGAGCTAATTAATTCATTTATTGAATTAGGGTAGCATTGATGGTGAAAGAATAATTTTGTGCAATTTTTGGTTTTTGGACAGATTTCACCTATAGAGCTTCACTTGAGATTTGGATGGTGTTAGAGTTCGCGAATGAGCAAATGGTCTTCATGAAGTTTTTAGAGGACGTCTTGGGATTTTCAGAAAGGTCTGGTTTGCAAAAATCCAAGTTAGTTTGGGCCTCCAAACATTGTTTCAAAATCAGGCCTAGAAAGCTATTCCGCGCAGTGGAATTCTGTCCAACCAGTCAACTTCAAGGGGCCATAATTTGAGTTTCCGAAGTCCAAATCAGAAAGAAGAGATCTTGTACGGCTGGAGCATGGAGAAAGAATAGAAAAATATGAGTAAAGAAAAGTCAAAGAAGGTGGGCAAGGCCAAATGAAGAAAAGGAAATAGAAAAAGAAAGAGAAAAAAATGCAAAAGTGGGCTTTGAAGCACGACAGAAGGAAGAAAGAAAAGTCAAGAGGCTTAGCTTGCGACTGAACCAAAAAGTGTGTGGCGCAAATCAAAGGCGTGGGGTCCAGTGGAATAAAAAGTGACGTGACGATTTAAGGGCGCAACAACTGTGCGGCATTGAGCTAGGGCACAAAGTATTTAAAGTGCAGCAAAAGAGAAACAAAGAAAAAAAAAAGACAGAACAAAGGTGGAGTTCGTGCGGCACAGAAAAACGGAAGAAGCCAGGAGCCGTGCGGCAAAAAAGGGAGAGAAACAATTAATTTATTAGTTTTGTTTTCTTATTCAAGTATGTTAGGCTAGATTTTTAATTCAGTTCTAGGGGATTTCGAACCCTCATTGCAGTTTAATGGTTGAATCAATTCAATAACATTATTTCTTTCTTCTCTTAATCTGTTCATGGTAATCTGTTTAAATTGTTTTATTGATATTTGGTTTGATTGATTTAATTAAGGCCTGTTAGATTGATCAGATTATTATCAATTGCTAGATTCAGGAGGTATATTACGTAATTGATATGGTTCCTAATCAATTGTAGCAAATAGTGATAGATGATTGTGGTCAAGCTGTTTATTACTATGATTATCATGTCCTAAGTTAAACAATCTGAGCTTGTGTGATTGTTGCTTAGAATAATCTAATTTCCTAGATATTAATGCTGCCATTATATTAAATTTAGAGAGCTTGTTCTAAATTGTGTAATGGTTAGAATCTAGTGGAGAGCTTGTTTCATTAGTGAGGAATTAAGGGAAATTTCGGGTAGCAGAGCTTGTTGTTACTTAGGATTATTAGATTCATTGAAGGGTAAAATAATGTTATAATTGATTGATTGTTCCATTAACTGCGAGGGTGAGATTGAACCGAAGAACTGAAGTTTTTAATTCTTTGATTTCTGTTATTAATTTAATTTTCATTCGTAATTAGTTTGATCAAAATTTCAACCCCCCCATTTATTATTTTGCTATTAATTAGATTTTAGTTTAGAATTAGTCAGAATAAATAAAAAATAAATTGTGGACACTCTCTGTGGGATTGACCCTTACTCAGCTAGCTACTGTGTTTATTGTGTTAAGAAGTAAGGTTAATTTATTTTTGGAGTGTTAACGACACGCTTCCATTTGTTCAAAGACTGAAACTAAAATTGACAATAAACTAAACAATAACTACTCTTAGGTGGTGAGTATATGGGAGAGGCTACTTTATTCTATTGTGCTCCTCAAGTGTCTTCCTACGCTTCTGACCTCCTACTGTGGTTCTGTAGCATTCTTACCTAAAAAAAATAATAAGTAGGGCGAGCTAACAAAGCTCAGTAAGTAAAAGCCTATCTCAAATACGAGTTAGGGATTACATAGGAAAACATGAATTTAAAGGTAACATGATAGCCAGTCATGACAATGGTTGTAGTTAACAGTAAAACACCACAATGGCCAATGAATAATAAAGCACAATAACAATTACGAGTAAAGGTGTAGCATGGATATGGGTAAAGCTCAATAATCATAATCACTATGAATATACTGCCACAATAAAATGGTCACAGTCAAGTATAATTAATGAGTGAACGGTCAACATTTCAGTCAAACATAAGTGATGCATTTACTCGGGTTGGCAGACCCTAAGTCTTTTGGGGCCCGGCATACCCCCCTTTAACCTCAATGCATATAAATGCCTTCATAACTCCATATGTAAAAACACCCCTATCATCATATGTCCATTCACAGTCTCGACCCGTAGGTCCTGTCAATCGTCCCGAAGATCCAGTCAATCGACCCGTAGTTCTTGCCAACTCAGAAAGCAATCGGATGGATATTGTGACTGAGCACTAATCCGACATTCAATTATAATCAGGATTTTGTTGTCATTCCGTAAAAAGTGTATAATGTAGGAAACATCATGACATAAGCATGTAATGGTAGGTATCAGTACAATGAATCAAATCATGAGATATCAATCAACAAACATCCACCAGATAGGACAATATCAACGGTGGGAACAATAACAGTGGATACATACATGAGTACAAGTTTTGGCAGTAATAGAAAGATTATGGCTTGGAAAACCACGTATAAGAGATAGGAATTCACTTACCTTAATTCCGTACGTTCTACTTTAGTATTCCGTAACTTTCTCTTTTCCCTTTGCTTGACCTATACATCAATAAACATGTCTCAGTTTTAATGTCATTTATTAATTTGTACATCTCGCTACTTTAAGTATCTCTTTTACTAATTTAGGCCTTTCGGGGTTTTCCATTAGGACTTCTATACCCAAAAAAGAAAAATGATCATTTTACGTGTCTCTATTTTTTGGGTTCTGTTTTCCCAAATCGAACTTCACTGTTGAGTCCAAAAGGTTTGAAATAATAAAATTTCACTATTTATTTAATTAAATCGGAGTCTGTTTGACTTACTTTCGACTTAGGGGTATTTTGGTCATTTTGGCGTGTCTACGGGTATTTTATTTCTCGGGACTCTGTCTCGTAAAACGAACCTCATCATTAGATTCAAAAGGTCTAAAACAGTAAGTTTACACTATTCATTTGACTAATTTACGTGTCAAAATTTAATTTGAAATTAATTAATTTAAACTAATTTATTAAGTTAATTAAATGTAACTAATACATATATTATTTGAGCCCAACTAAATCACATGTGCCTTAGTGGCACAGTAGTCCATTCCTTAAGACCCTTCCCCTAGGTCATGGGTTTAAGTCGCAGGGGCAGCAGCCCCTGTGCAATTTTTTTTTTCATTTCCTTTACAATTGTAAGTCAAGCAACGGATAACTTATCCTTCACAACCAAACACCCCCAAATTCCAATTTAAAAACACAATACCATAACATCACAGTGTCGGGTAGCATCATGTGCAAGTGGGTCGGGTTTGACCTAACCCAATTTGGCCCAACCAAAATAACCCAACAGCATGTTCTTCTTCCCCAACGCAGTTCGGTGGTCTCTTCCGTCAACGGAGACTCGCCGACGACGAATTTTTCTTGTAGTTTCCACTGGGCCCAATCCTATTTTTCATGGGCAACTCAAATCTACCCTCGGTTTCCCAATTGGAGCATCGGATCTCCCCAAAACAAGAAGAAACCCTAGCTCCGGTGGGACTGTACGGTTTTCCGGCCAACCGATTTCTTCCTTATTGCCCACCATTTCTACACTGTTTTGATCCCATTTTGTTCCTATTATTTTCCTGCACCTAAGAGGATAAATTCCTTATGATTTAAACAAAGTTGAATGCACAAATTCACCCCAACCGAATCAAACACAAAAACCTGTAAATACAGGTTTCTCATCTTTTCTAGCTCTTTTTCCTTCATTTTTTTTGTAAAATGTTCCTCATTTCATGCTCATAAAGACCCTACGTCAAGAGTTAAGTTTCCAGGCTTGAAAATTCAAAATAGAAAATCAGATTTCCCATACCTTTTTTGAGTTTTTCAGATGCGTATCCCCCACTTTTTCCTTTCTTCTCTCCTAGTTCCCTCTTCTGAATCTACAAGTTTTCAACCCAATCTCTTTTCCTTGTTTTACTCCTCCTCTCCTAGCTTCCTATCAACCAACTCATGCATTCATGATATACACAGTTATCCCATATGCTGCGCCTACAATGTCTCTCTCTCTCTAATCTCTCAGTTGCCGCAACCCTTATCATCTCATCCTCTTTTTTATTTAAATTAAAATCCCCTAGATCCTTATCATATTTTATACATATTTATCCATTTGGTTATCCACCCATGCACGTATACGGTTTAATATATATATATATATATAGCCTACTATAAATATATATATATATATACATTACACGTATATAGGTATAGTTTTATATACATATTCAAATTTTTATTTTGTTATTTTTATTTTCATTTTACTATTTAATTTTATCTCCCCTTTTTGTTTTTATTTTACTTCGGTATTCGTTCAGGGCTTGCTCAGGCATTGCCCGAGCGTTAGCCGTACTTTCAAAACTATTGATTTTCCAAACCGTCCATTTTTATTCAATACTAAAACAAAAAGCCCTATCAGTTCAGGTTTACGTGGCTCGATCAATTACAGTCTGGGTCAGGGTGTTACAGAAAGATTCATCTTTTCCATACACACGACTCTAGTTCGTGTCACTGCACACACACATAGTATTTAGGATTTCGAATTTCCCCCCTCCCCACACTGCTTATATTAAAAAAAAAAACTCTACAGAAGAATGAAAAGTAAAAGTAAAGTAATAGGAAGCGCCACAAAGTGCAAATTATTTTTACCTATTTTAAGAAATAAAGTAGTTGATTTGCAGTCTCATAATATATATACTAGCATTGAATCGTGTTATGCACAGGTGTAACAAAAAAATTAATATATAATAAATAAACTTGAAAAATAAAAATTTTGAAAGACAAAAAATACTCTATGATATAAATTAAGAAAAATACATGCCTAATCAATAAAAAATATTAATAATAATTTAAATTCTAACTCTCACAATAAGAATATTATTTATCTTATAATTCTATTAGAAATGAAATTATCATTTTTAAAGTACTACAAAAAGATAATAACCTAATCTCTATTTTGTAACTAAAAAGAACAAATATCAAAAATCATATAATAAATGAAGGTTGTTACTTAAGTCTGTGATAGTGTTAGTCAATTGGTTCTGAAGCTTGGCCTACAATCTGATATACAATAAAGTGACAAACATATCCAAAGCATGACACGTGTCTGTATAAAGCTCTTCAGGGTACAGATCAAGAAAAATCGCTTTATCCAAATCAATTGGGCATGGAGGGTTCAGAGGTATATGGTCCAGAACATAGTACCACCTTCCATATCCTACTAACCTCAGAATGAGGAAAGAAAGTTCAATATGGCAGTTATTATCTTCAGATATCTTCCAATCCCTACTTTTACGGCTCCTAATCCTACACAACTTAGGAGATCAACAACCTATAAATAAGACCACAAGGTACGCTTTCAATTTATGTTCAATTCTTCTTTTTAATTACAGATTCTTTTTATTTACTGACTTTATCATCGGAGTGGTTACCACCGGAGCCTTCCTGGTGATTCTCTGATCTCAAGTTATTGACAAGTAGCGAAGGACGGGAGACCATTCTGATAAAAAAAGCAACATCAATTTGGTGTCGTCTGTGGGAACGACAATAGTTTTTATTATATTTTCTTCAAAACAACAAATCGTTTGTCTTTTTTTTTCCAAAAGAACAATGGCTCCCAGCCTTTGTCCTAGAAAGAATTCCCAAAACCCACAGAATCAACCTCCTACTAGAAGAGGAAGGGGACAAACGCCCAATCATTTACAACAATAACTTGATCGGATTCAACGACAGTCTGATCAAATGCAGGAACAACTCACTACCATGTCGCAAGCTTTAGTTTCACTAGTTCAGAACCAACAGAGCAGCCCTCTTCCTCCTCCTACTAATGTTGTTCATAGAGGAATTCAGACTCTCACCACCACCATGAGCGAAGGATACCCCAACGAACACACAACCAGTATACCCCCATGGTATCACTCATATAGGGGCTGATCCCCAAACGTCAACAGCGGTAGGGAGAGGAATGCCCATGCTTTGTCTTGCTGTATATTATCAGAGCAGAACGAGGATACCAACTCCAGGGGCCTCTAGAGCCAATCTAGTGCTACAAGAATTCCACCCTCTTGAGATTACAGACCCCTCAATCTTGGGAGAGCAACATCCTCCCACAAACATCGGACAAATTCCTCTCTTGAGTCGAGGATCTGAAGGCGCAGGACAAGATCAACAACGGGAACCGGTTGCACAACAAGTCCTACCCAAAGCCCCTCAGAGGAAAGAAGAGATAGCAGACTCCCAAGATCAAACAATCTTAACTAGAGGTTTCGTACCCCTCCACATCAAGACGAGCTAAGTAAATTGCTTAGTAGATTCTCCACGCCATTTACCTTTGACATAATGGTAGAAGAATGACCCAAAAAGTTTGTTGTCTTAAAATTCACCCTCTACAATGGGTCTGCTAACCCTAGGGACCATCTATCTCACTATCAACATACAATGGCTCTCCATGGAGCTACCGATGCCTTTATGTGTCAGACTTTCATGATGAACGTCAAGGGTACCGTCTTTAAGTGGTTCCATAACCTCCCCCAAAAATCGATCAGTAATTTTTTCGAGCTTAGTAGACTATTTCCTGACTGATTCCTAACTAACAAGAAGTTAAGAGAAAGACCAGAATTCTTACTAACTATAAAACAAACAAAGGGAGAATCACTTCGGGAGTATGTAGCTCGTTTTAACACCAAGCTCACAGAAATAACTGATTGTAATCCAAACTTCCTAGTGGCCTCCCTCACTTCGAGCCTGGACGCTTCTAGGATTCCTTGACCAAGAATCCTCCTATCGATATGACAACACCAATGGAATGAGTGCGGAAGTATATTAATCTTGAAAATATAAAAATCTCTTTTCAAAAAGCAAAAGAACAAGCTCAAAAGGATGAGCAAGTCCAGAAGAGGGATAACAATGCTAACAAAAAGAGGATCAGGAGCTCCGACAAGATAACAACACCTAGAGCCCAGAACAATTCTAACTTTGAGAGGTATGGGACCTACACCCCTCTGAATGCTTCTCTTACTCACATACTTCAACAGATCCAAATTCGTGAAAACTTGAGGTGGCCAAAGCCATTAAAAATCCACCCTGACTCAAGAAATCAAAACAAATATTATGATTTCCATAAAGAGTATGGACACACAACCGAGGAATGCAGAGCTCTCAAGCAAAAAATAGAGCATCTCGTCAGAAGAGGACGATTAAGAGAGTTTGTGCGCCAAGATAAGAGACAGAACTCCCATGACAAAAGACCACCTCAAAGAAGGCAAGAGCAAGGGCCTGAATAGAGAGAAATTCAGAATAATTAGCAACGGAAAAATAATCAGGTCATCTTTGTGCTTCACGCAGACAACGCGATGATAGGGATGTCTAACCGAGACAGGAAAAGATATGCTCGGGAGGCAAGGGCAAAACCCCATGTCATCCAGATCTTGGCCATTGAGAAAATAAATAAAGTCAAAACCTTAGATCCAATTCTCTGAATTGGACTTCATTGAGATACATTGTTCCAACAACGATGCTCTTGTCATCTCACTCAAAATCGCTAATTTTGAGATCAGAAGAGTTTTCGTTGATATTGAAAGTTCCACTAACATATTATTCTATGAACCCTTCAAACACATGAAGCTCAACTGTAATGACATCAGAGCTATCACCACTGTCATGGCAGGATTAGATGGGAATCTCAGCATCCCATTAAGTAGAATTGACCTACTGACCATGATAGGAAAATGGGGATGGATAGAAGACACTGATCTCTAAATACATTGTCCTAAACAATAAATCCCTCTATAATTTCCTTATTGGTAAACCTTGGATCCACCATATGGGAGTGGTTACTTCAACCCTCCATCAATGATTGAAATATGTCCACAACAACAAAATTTGCACCATCAAAGGCTGTCAGTCCACTGCCCGGGAATGTCATGCCTTCGCACTAAAAGAAAAGCCCTCCAAATAAAATGTCTTACAAATGTTTTTAGTTCATGACTCATGTCATGCCCAATTAAGGGGGTTAAGCCATTTCTCATGACATAGTCATGCCCAGTTGGGGCGTTAAGTCATTATTCATGACACACAGTCATACCCGATTAGGGGGGAGGGCTTAAGCCATTATTCATATCTTGTAATTCTTAATTATATGCAAATGTTTTAAGAATGCTAGTAACTTTCAGTACAACTTATTTTTAATTGCTATTCATGAAAGTTTATGAAAAGATTTATAAAAAGAGTTTTCATAAACCCATGATAGGGAACTGGTGTCACTCACGAGCTTTTCATTAAACTCACATGGTTTTGTCCTGTATATTTTCAACAATGACTAAGTAGTTACAGATCCAGATGCTAGTAAGTTATGATGAGTAGAGACTCTAACTAGAAGAGGATTAATATCCCAACCATGGAGATAGCAGCTTGAAGTGACAGTTAGCAAATTGATGTGATAGCTTGCTGTAAGAATAAAATACGAATGATATTCACCAATAATGTATTAGTTTTGATACTCATGTGAAAAGTAATGTTGGGCTCATATTATTATAACTCTAATGTTATGTTACTTACGCTCTGTCAAGTATGACTGCATTCAAACAAAAAATTTTATAGACTTAATTTCCGCTGCATGACTTGATATAGCTGAATGCAATCTACTTGGATATGTAAAGAGGCCTTTGGTTACACGTGTCATCAATATGCTAAAGAGAGTTAGCGTATTGGCGAAATGTCTAGCTGAACAGACATTATCCCTAATCCGCATAAGGTGGGGTTTGGAATATGATAAGGAAGCCGGGGTGGTCCTATATAAATATGTAAAATGAAAAAAAATATCCTTGGTGATAGATTTATTAATTAAAATGCAAACTTAATTTAAAAGGGAGCATTCTTAAAGATTTTGGGCATTCCAGATTCAATGTAAACACCACACATATACATTGCAATGAGAAATATCCACATATATGTGTGGCTAACCCGCATGAGAAACAGATATAACCGTTAATGCAATGGCATTGTTTTCATGCAAAGGTTTATTTAACATAAAATTAATATAATGCCATTCGGATAACACCAACATGACGCTGCGCTGACACACTAAATCAGACCAAACTGGTCGGTTCTTAGGGGCTTTTCTACGATTCACTTACAATGTGATCAAATCGGTTAGTTCATAGTGAAAATAAATCAATTCTCTATTAAAACCATTGAACCAATGGGTTTGGGGGGCAAAATAAAATAAACCAAAAGTTTTGATGATTATAATTTGACCATGGATCTTCTAATTTATTATACTATGGCCAAACTTTTAGAAATTAATTCAACAAAACCCCTAGAAAATAAATAAAATTATTATTTAGCCCCTGAAGTTCTATAAATTATGAAAATACTCCTAAAAATTACAAAATTACTAATATGCCCATAGAATTAAATAAAATTTCCGTTATACCCTTATTAAAGTGAGAAAAACTTCTCTCTAGTATAAAATGGGTTAGACAAAGCCAAATCAAGATCTGTAAAAAAAGCAAACTTATGTTTTTTCAATATTCTGGACCCAATGGTACCTACCCTAAGGTTTTAAAGGCTTAATATAGCTACCAAATGACCTCTAATGAATGCGAAGGTACCTACCCTAAGGTTTTTCAACGTTTCAAACTCAAAGGTGGAATTAGTTTCATCAAATAAAGTGTCGAAAAAACATATATGAAAACTTGGCCATTTTAAGATAATTTTAAAGGCCAAATAAGCTATATAGCGTCAAGAACCCCAAACTAGGAATCTAATGTCACGGTCGAAATCTGGCCCATACGAATTAGAGGTTCGTGATCAGCCACCGAGGCCTTTTTCAATGATCATAATACTGTCCTCATTTCCATTTAATCAAACGCAACGGAATAAAATTCTTTTTCTATTGCGGAAGCGTCATTCTACAATTCAACATCAATCATTCATATATATTCCATAGTGACTACAAAAGTACAGGATGTAAATTCTCAAAATCTGCTAACGTCATATTCGATATACATTCCATAATTACCAAAAATAACTACATCATATCTATTATAATCCTAATACAAAAGGGTTCATAGCTTTATAAGCTTTCGGCTATCTTAATTGAACTTGCTATTCCCTTGCCAATTTCGTTACCTGAAATATATTGGATAAAAATCCGTATGAGCTCAACAGCTCGTGAGTATTCCATAACATACCAAGGGTTTCAAAACTACTATATAATTCAATACTGAAATGTCAGTGATCATATATCATATGTTATCTTAAATTATAACAAACAAGATAATGGTATTAAATTCACTTTCAATAAATCTCAATTCAATGATAATCTTAAATCGATATTCAATAACATAGTTCGATAAATCAAAATCATAATTCAATAACATAGTTCAATAAATCATAGTTCAATAACATAATTCATAAATCATAGTTCGATAACATAATTCGATAAATCATAGTTCAATCATGGTTTATATTCAATATTCATATTCAAATCCATCTATTCCACTTCTATGGCCAGCAAATTAGAACCTAGTTTCGCTGACTGAGATCGATAGACTAGTTTGATATGCCGTATCACACTGGCTCACCACCAATATACCCCGTGGATAGGGTTCAATAGGTCACAACCTATTCAATAATGACCAATCATAGAAGAGTGTTCTATTCAAAGTATCAAAATCATATCCAAATCACATCCAAAATCAATAATCATCAATAGCAGTTTCAATTACTCAAATCAAAGTTCCTTATTTGGTATTTAGTTAAAATAGTTCAAACATTTGTAAGAAAATCATATAGCGTTTGAGTATCTTACGAACACATTTTCTTAAGTCAAAGATGACAATATAGTTGTCAATAAATCATTCAAAACATATACAGTATAGCTGTTTAACAAAGACTATAAAGAAATGACAGTATATTTCGATAATTCATAAAAGAGTTCAATATTTATATCTATAACAAAAATTACCTTAAACATGACATGGAAAATACTCACAATGTGTCTGTTTTCAAAATCATAAAGGAGTTCAATATTTATATTTATAATCAATTCCACCACAATATGATATGAAAATACTCACTTCAAATCCAAGGGCTTTTACTAAAAAAATCCTTCCTTTAGTTGAAGGTTCCTATAATTACATTTCAAAGTCTTGTTACATTATATAATATCACTCAATTTAACTATTATTTAAATCTCTTTCTATTCTAGTTACCTTCTCCTGGTATCCTCGTTAAGTCTTAATGGCGTATTAATCTCTAAAACTAGTCAATTTCATACATTAATATTTTAAGTATCTTATTTGATAAAATGTACTCTACCATTGAGTTTGGAATGTCGAAGAAAGTCAGTTTAGGCTTTTACGAATTTCAATTTGGACTTCGGTACTAAAAAGGGCAAAACGGTCATTTTACACTTTTACAGGTCTTTATATTTTTTCAGAGTCCCGTCTCGCAAAACGGACTCCATCATTGGCTTTAGAATGTTCCTTACGTAAAGAAAACACTAATTACTTGTCCAATTTGGACATCGGGAATTACTTTAAGATTTAATTAAATTTGCTAATTATTTAATATATACATATCATGCCCTTCTCATACACATAAGTGTGCGTGGCACAGTGGTAGGCATGCCCCCTGTCACACTCCGAATTTCCACGAACTCGGGGGTGAGAGAAATAAAACAAGAAAAATAAATAAAAGATAATCTAATGGGTTCAATTACACAGGCATTCATTTCCTTCAACATATAAACACATAAAGTACATCCCATAAATATATCGTTCACATGTCATTTGGGCTTAAGCCCTTACATTTCAAAACATGCCCCCAAGGGCCAAAAATCCTCCTAAATTCATGTCTCCTCCGCTCTGCAAAACTTCCTTAAGTCTCAAGTGCTTGGAGCACATCTGTAATATGATATCCCACGAATAGGTCAACGCAACTGTTGGTATGACACAATGCTAATGCAAGGAACAAAATTAAGGCGTGGCATGTACAAGTGTACATTTATAATCTACATTCCATCCAATTCATCAACATAATGCAAAAGTGGTATGCGTGACACACGCATGCAAGCTCTATGTCACACCCATGTCTCGTTTACAGAACGCATCCGATGGATCAATGAGTACTAATGCAAAGGCTAATTTTGAGTTTTTCACCACAGATCTACACCCTCATAATGCATAGCACCACGTGCTCAACCCACACTATGTTTTCAAGAATCACACCATGCCAATATGCCTTGATTCCACCATACAATAATGCAATCTCACTAAGCATTTTATCCACACAAGAAGCATGCTTTAAACAATACATTATACAAAAATCCATTTCTCACATACTCAAGTTACATATTCACAATCTTATCAATTCTCGAAGAATATAAATAGCATACTGTACCAACACATGGAACATACATATAATCATGGTTCACGTTCATCACTTAGCCAAACTCCCAAGGAAACAACAAGGAACACGTAAACACATAAACAATCGAACCAACATACGAATCATGGAAATCATTCCTAAACTTAATTCTATTTCTTACTTAGCAAAATATCATACCTGATGGGTTGGTCTTAACCCTAAAAAGTCGTGCTCGCTATGTAACTGAACTAAACAGTGAGAATGTAGAAGGTCAGACCGCATTCTCCTTTCCCTTCAGTGTCCCTAAAATCATGAAATATAACTCAGTCCATTTGCTACTTGAATTATGTTATTCATCAAATTTTATGCCTTTATTTCATGAGTTTCTATTTTGCTAAATTAAACTCTACCATTGGGCCCGGAACGTCGAATAAAGTCGGTTTGGCCTTTCGTAGGATTCAATTTGGATATCCGGGCTAAAAAGGGAAAAACGGTCATTTTGCACTCTTACAGGTTCTTACATTTTGAGATCTCTTCTCATAAATTGGGCTCTACGGTTGAGTCCGGAACACTTGAAATAATAAAAATTCACTATTTGTTTACTTTAATCGGAGTTCGTTTGACTGGATTTTAACTCAGGGGCATTTTGGTAATTTTTTTTGTGTCCCTACGGGTGTTTTATTTTTCGGAACTCGTCTCGCGACACGGACCTTACCATTGGATTCAGAATGGTCGAGATAGTCAAAATACACTAATGATTTGCCCTATTTAAACTCCGGGCCATTTCACGATATTTAATTTAATTTAATTAATTAATTAATTAATTAAATAAAGTTATAATATATATATATATATATATATATATATATTGATGCTGCACTTTTTGACTCGCAATAAGTGTGGGCTCCTGTGACCTGTAGACCACTCAGAAAGACGATCAGAGGTCCACCGGATTGGCTCACGGCAATAGCCGCTCCGATGCTTAAGTAAGTAAAAGGAATTGAAAGACTGTATTGAAAGCCAAAGAATGAGCATGAAAATAAAGCGTACCTTTAGGGTTTAATTTATAGACCGTGGCCTTTCCTAAGTTGATTAGGATTCGATGCCATGAATATAGGGATTTGATCATCGGAGATTGCAGTTACCTTGTGGAGCGTTGAGTCGTAGATGGAGATAATCATAGATAGTAGTTCTCGTGTTGAAGACTGTTTCCTTATTCCCTGCTTGGCAGTTGTTTAAAGAAACCATAAGGTCGGTACCATATAAAGTGTTGAATAAATATTGCCCAGAACATAAGGTCTAGGAGGATATGTGCATGAGAACGCCGTGGAGGCTTTCGCCTGCACTGTATGACCAAGTTTATTGGCTCTGAATGATATATATATATATATATATATATATATATGAGAATGCCCTGAAAGCTAGTCACTGCTCTGTATGATCGAGATCATTAACTCTACACGCTCACGTGTCTCAAGGTGATTGGTGTGTTTGTTTGTGGTATATCAGCTACTCCCCCCCCCCCCCCCCCGAGCCCTAGTTAGAAGCTAGGGCTTAACTAGGGTTATGGGTTTTGTGAAGAGTCATACGTTTCGTTTCTCCACCTCTCAAGACGCCGATTTAATGAGTTATTTATTGCGCAACCGATACTTGAGAATCTATCATTATTTTCAACCGTTGCGTTGGCTCGTCTTGGAAGACTCATATTTCGGATGTATATATAAAGGGAGGGAAAGGTCTTTCATACCTTTCTTCTGCTCTTGCTTCTACAGTACCAGACTGCCATTTGACATATTTTGAAGTTTGAAGGATATTCGGAGTTCATAGTCCTTTCTTGATCTCAGGTTCGATTTTAGTCCCCTTCTACATTCCTTCTCATTTGTTTCATTTCTTTCTTTTGTTCGCCATGTCCGGCTTTGGATCACACTCTGGTTCGGGCAGTCCTTCTGAGACCGTTCCTCAACTACAGTTAGCGAATCTTCCTTCTGTAGATAATGATGAAAATAGATTGATAGAACCCCCCTCTGGTCCGGGGGTTAGGATTGTTGATGCATCTGATGAGCCCCCAAATAGGGCTGGTGAGACTTCTGGTCGATCCAGTTACAGAGAGGAGGGCGAGAGTGTTATCACCGAAACAATGTTGGAGGAATTATGGGCAAAATTCAAACTTCCCACAAATGTGACTTTCAGGGTCCCAGATTCTCGGGATCGTCCATGCAATGTTAGAGAGGGGGAAATCTGTGTCTATCTGGCTTGGTTTGAAATGGGTCTTACACTCCCCCTTCCTAATATTATAAAACAATTCTTTTGTTGGTTTGACCTTTGCCCCGCAGACCTGAACCTTAACAGTTGGAGACATCTGTTGAGCTTTATTGTGTTGGGGCATAGGAATAAGGTCAATGTGTCCCTTGACCTGATCCGTAGTAATATGGATCTAAAACTTCAGAAGGCTGGAAGGCCTTTATTATATGTCTTTTGATAGTGGGTTCAGACCCCTTACTTCTGTGCCCTCTTCCAACAAGACCTGGAAGAAGTGGTATTTCTTCATAAAAGGAGGATGTGAATTCAAGGATTTCGAAGGCAAACCTTCATCATTCCCTCGAACCACTAGGACGAAAGGGTGAGGCCCGATTTTCCTGTGGCTGCATTGATTCTGTTTTGTACGTCCGATTGCTGAACTGATCAATTTTTGTGTTTGCTTTGCAGTCAGGAGTGAGTGAAAGAGGCCGGCCGTTTCTCCCGTGCTACAGGAGCAATATAAGAAGCTCTTAAAACCCACCAATCGAGACCATTCCTTCCATTGTTAACCCTGCAAGATTGATGGCTGCCAGGGGGAGTGTTGAGGAGGTTGCTAATAGTGTGATGGCTCGGTGGGAGACTGGGCCATCTTCGTCTGTGGCAACGGGGGAGGCTTCTTCCCCATTGGTCCCTCCCATCCAAAAAAGGTGGAGGTTAGTTCAGTCCTCTCCTGAGCCTGTTGGGGGGGAGAGAGAGGATCCTATCCCCATTTCAGTGGTCCCCCCGACCCCGTCTCGGCGAGCGGTCAAGGGGGCATCGTCATCGGTGGCCCCTGATGCTTCTGATCAGGGGGCCAAGAGGATTCTGAGGGACTTTTAGGCCAAAGGCTCAGTTAAGCTCAAGCCCCGGAAGTCGGAGAAGCTTCTTGCTGATCTGACCGCTCTTCAGGTCAAGGTGAGTTCGTCGGATCCTTTATTTCTTTTTCCCTTTTCTCCAAGTGTTTTGGCTGGTACTGAACTGTTTACTTTGTACTTTGTAGACCCTGCATACCCTTTCTGCTCTGGTGGAGGTTTCTCCCCTGCTGGAGGAGTTTGACCAACTCAGGGCTGAGCTGGACGATCTTAGGCTTCAGCTTGGTACTGCTCAGTCAGGAGGCTCACGACTCTACAGAGAAGCTGAAGGAGTCCCTAGAACTCCTTGATCGTGATGGAATCGGAGAGGAACCTCGCCGTTGAGCAGGCAAAAGAGGTTGCAGGCGGAGATGAATGGCATGTGGTATCAATATCGTAAAAAGCTTGACGACGCCGTGGAGTAGGCCTTGGTAGATAATGAGGAGGAAATGAGATCAGAGTTGGAAGGAATGACCACTCGTCTGATTACAGTTTGGGTTCAACAACTTTCGATCTCGGCTTTCTTGCTAAGTTTCCTGACCTTGATGTCTCCTCAATTGTGCCACTTGGATCTGAACCTTCAGAGGTTGCTATCCAAAATGAAGTGGCTGATATCCTACTTGCCGATCCCACTGAAGCGGTAGTACCGACTGAGACGGTTGATGCTGCCCCTACCGATCCTTCTCCAGTCGTTGATCCTGTCCCTGCTGATCAGGCTTAGGATGTATATTTTGTTATTTTTGGACTTCCAATGTACTTGAAATATACATTTGTTAATGGAACAGTCTTTTGTTTGATGCTCTTGTCTTCTTAGTTACATTGCTCTGTAGTGTTTGTGTATGACTCGAGTTATACTGCTCTGTAGTGTCTTAACTTGTAGTTGATTGTGGTCATTGTTGCATATAGCGTTGCTCTGGAGCTTAGTTTATACCAGACTAGATTTTCTTCTGTAGGTGGTTGCATTCCGAGCTGCTTTACCTACCGTAGGTCAGTAATTAAAGACTTCTTTTGAAACATTTCAAAGCTGGCTGTTCTGAATCTGGAGACTTATAATAATAAGTGGGTATTCCGTGACTGTAGTTCGGTTGATCATAACTTCTGCCTCTAAATCTGTTAAAACAAGGGTCAAGGTACATCAAAGTTGATGGACCTTCGTTGTATACGTGGCCCATCAAGCGTTAATGTCCTAGAGAAATTGTCACGTCTACATATATGTGGATAAGACTGAAAAGCCTATATATTGCATGTGTGGCTCTGCCTTTTGCTTCTCCCGAGAGGGCGGTTTAATGCCTTATTTATTGCACCACCGTCGTTTGGGATTTTGAAGCTAACTTTTCGCCTAACCGTTGCGACGGTTTGACTGGGTGGCTCTTGGGCCTCGAAGGTCTATATAAGCAGAAGAGGAGCGTACGGTTGCCCCCCATCTTCTTACTTTACTCTCAGACTGTTTCGTTGTTGGAGAGATTTTTAGATGTTTTTCAAAAAATTCTGTTTATTCGGATATGATCGACGATCTTCAATCTGAGTTGGGAATGATTAAACTGTGGCCAAGAGTTATCCTTCTTTTTGATTTAGTCTCCAAGAAAGGATTAGAGGAGGCTAAGATTCTCTTGTCCATCTTAGCATCTGGTCGAGATTTCTTCGATGGGAGGTGGTCCCTCCTTGATTCAACCGAGGCTTGGAGCATCAGTGATGAAGACGAAGGTGAGATGATGTCTTCCCTCTGTATTCTGGCAGACACCCTTGCTCAAATCGGCCGGGGTGTGACAACTTCTTTGAGGGAAATGAATGTGGGCTGCCTCCTCTCCCTTGTGACTTGGCAGAGACCCTTACTTCAATCTGCTGGAGTGCCATGCCGATTACAAAGGTGGAGAATGAAAAGTCTCCTGAGGCCCAGAGCCCTCATCATCCGTTGGTATTGAGATCATTGATAGCGATGATGGAATGGCCTGGGCGCTCCTTGATGCAGATTGGGGTTCAGGGTTCCTTTCTTTCAAATGGAGCCGGCGGCGTCGGTAATGGAAGGTTGGATCCTGTGCCCTTATATTATTCAAGGAAGAAAGTCGTGATGCTGCAAATAGTAGTGATATAGTATCTTTCTATAATAGCCTGTGTAATGGTGCCTTTGTTGTAGCCTTTTGTGTACTTGTTCTGTTTTTAGTCTTCCTATACTGATGTAAATCTTTTCTGAGTCATTAATAAAATTGAGTTCCTTTTTCTCAGATTTGATGTTCTTGGTATTTGAATGTGCTCCTCTGTAGTTACAAAAACTTTTGCATGCACTTCTGATATATGAATGTTCTAAGAATAGATCAAAGAAACTTGGTAGAAGGCTTGAGTCAAAGTACTTCACACCTAATCGGTACTATAGTACTTGTTGCTTGTCGGATAAGCTAAATAATATAAATATCAGATCTGAGGTATTCCGATCTAGGAAACTTTAGTTCGTAGATGTTTGGAACTTCTGTCCTTGGACGGGCTGGATCATAGAACCTGTGTATAAAAGATAGACCAGGCTGAAGAGACCTGTGTATTATAAACGGACCAAGTCCTGAGACTTGTACATTATGGACCAGGCTCTAGAGGCCTTTGCATTACAAATGGACCAAGTGCAAAGACTTGTGCATTATGGACCAGGCTCTAGAGGCTTGTGCATTATAAATGGACCAAGTGCAAAGACTTGTACATTATGGACTAGGCTCTGGAGGCCTGTGCATTATAAGATGGACCGAGTACAAAGACTCGTACATTATGGACTAGGCTCTGGAGGCCTGTGCATTTATAGATGGACCGAGTGCAAAAACTCGTACATTATGAACCAGGCTCTAGAGGCCTGTGCATTTATAGATAGACCGAGTGCAAAAACTCGTACATTATGGACCAGGCTCTGGAGGCCTGTGCATTTATAGATGGACCGAGTACAAAAACTCGTACATTATGGACTAGGCTCTGGAGGCCTGTGCATTATAAGATGGACCGAGTACAAAGACTCGTACATTATGGACCAGGCTCTAGAGGCCTGTGCATTATAAATGAACATTCTATGGAAGTAGAAGAAACATCTCTATTGATAATACTTCCGTAAGTGTTCCACGTTCCATGGCCTAGGAACAGGCTTCCCAGTCATGTCTTCTAGCCAGTAGGTGGTAGGTCGAACAACCTTTGTTACTTTATAGGGGCCTTCCCAGTTTGGTGACAACTTTCCCATGGTGGGATCTTTGGTGTTTTGAAAGACTCTTCTTAAGACAAAGTCTCTGACTTGAAAGCTGACTATCTTGAGTCCTACCTTGGATTTGTTGACCATTCTCTGTTGATAGGCTTCCATTCTGACGCTGGCTTGATCCCTTCTTTCTTCGAGCAAATGCAAGTTTTCCATCAGCTGCTAATCATTGGATTCTTACTCAAAGGCTTCTGTTCTCAGGGTTGGCATACCGATCTCAACCGGAATTACTGCTTCTGTCCCATAGGTTAGTGAGAAAGGAGTTTCAGAGGTGGGAGTTCTTCTAGTTGTTCTGTAGGCCCAAAGAACTCCAGGGAGTTCCTCTGCCCACTTTCCTTTGGCCTGTTCCAACCTTTTCTTTAACCGGTCGAGGATTGTTCGGTTGGTGACCTCTGCTTGCCCATTCGCTTGTGGATGGCCTGGAGAGGCGAAGTGCTGCCTAATGTTGAGATTTTCACATAATGTCTTGAAGCCTTTACCAGTGAATTGTGTCCCATTGTCGAAGATAATCACACGTGGTATGCCGAACCTGCACACAATGTTCTTCCAAGTAAAGCTCTCAACTTCCTTTTCTGTGATATGTGTTAAAGGCTCAGCTTCGGCCCATTTAGAGAAGTAGTCAATGGCTACCAATAGATATTTCCTGTTCGGAGGTGCCTTTGGTAATAGACCCACGATGTCCATCCCCCATTGAGCAAAGGGCCAAGAACTAGGAATCGGGATGAGCTCGTGATGAGGCTGATATTGATATGGGGCAAATCTTTAGCATTTGTCGCACTTTTGAACATACTCCTTAGCTTGTTTTAACATGCTAGGCTAGTAATAGCCCTGAAACAAGGCTCGGTGAGCTATAGTTCTGCCCCCATTATGATTCCCGCAAATTTCCTCGTGTATCTCAGCCAAGACATATTGTGACTCTTCTAGAACTAAGCATTTTAACAGAGGTTGAGAATACGACCTTCTGTAAAGCTTGTTGTTCATGATCAGGTACCGAGCCGCTCGGATTCGGATTCTCCTGGCTTTATTCTTGTCTTCTTGGAGGAGCCCGGATCTTAGGAATTGGAGGATTAGAGTCATCTAGTTCTGGGGCTGTTCATTAATTTGAGTAATTTGGGCTTCCTCAATGCTGGATCCTGGCTGAAAGGAGATTTTTACTGTGGAGTTTGCTTCAAACTTGAAGCGGGAGGCCATGTTAGCCAGAGCATTGAGATGCTCTGCAATTTTGGCTTCTCTCAATTTTCTAGATAGTAAATGTCTGGAAAGAATGCCTCAAGTGGTTCACCAGTTCGGAATACCGGAGCATCCTATCATCTTTAGTGGCGAATTCTCCCAAGACTTGGCTCACCACCAGTTGGGAGTCAGAGAAGACATCGAGGTTCTGAGCCTCGCATTCCAAGGCAAGCTTCATGCCTAAGATTAGGGCTTCATATTCTGCTTCGTTGTTAGAAGCTTTGAATCCCAGGCTGACTGCTTTTTTTGACGTGAGCCCATCAGGGGACTATAGTACCAGGCCTACTCCTGAACCTTGATCGGTTGATGATCCATCAATGTACAGCAACCAGGTTCCCGAGGTTTCGGTGAGTTGTGCCTTGTTTTGAAGTGCTGGGGTGAACTCGGCAACAAAATCAGCTAAGACCTGCCCTTTGATGGAGTTTCGGGGTACATATGATATGTCGAATTCCCCCAGCTCCATAGACCACTTCACCAATCTTCCCTATACCTCAGGTTTCCTCAGTATTGACTTTAGAGGATAGGCAGTTGGGATCTCGATTGGATGGGCTTAAAAATAAAGTCGAAGCTTCCGAGCTGATATGACCAGGGCATAGGCCAGTTTTTCTACTTCAGGATATCTCTTCTCTGTGTCAAGTAGTGCCCTACTGACGTAGAATATAGGCCTCTGCACTCCCCTGTCCTGTCTGATTAATGCGGAGCTGACCGCGTTTTCAGAAATTACAAGGTACAAGAATAGCTTTTCTCCTTGTACTGGTTTTGACAGGAGCTCTGGGGAGGCTAGATACTCCTTTAGTTCTTGAAAGGATTTCTCGCATTCTTCTGTCCACTGCGAAGCTTTGCTGCCTTTCAGAGCTTTGAAAAAAGGTAGGCAGCAATCAGTGGATTTGGATATAGATTTGCTCAGTGCCGCAATTCTGCCATTTAGTGCCTGAATTTCCTTTCTGGTTCTTGGTGACTTCAGTCCAATCAGAGTTTGGATCTGAGTAGGGTCTGCTTCGATACCCCTCTGTGAGACAATGTATCCCAAGAATTTTCCCTTCGTAACCCCGAAGGTACATTTCGAGGGGTTGAGCTTCATCCTGTGCTGTCTGAGGATATCGAAGGTCTGGGCTAAGTGCTGGAGGTGGCTGTCTTTCTGCAGACTCTTTACCAGCATATCGTCGATGTATACCTCCATGGTGCTATCGAGCAGTGGGCTGAACATCTTGTTCACCAACCGCTGATAAGTGGCTCCAGCGTTCTTCAAACCGAAAGGCATTACTCTATAGTAGTAGAGCCATCGTTCGGTTATGAAGGCTATCTTCTCTTGGTCTGGAGGGTACATCTGGATCTGGTTGTACCCAGAGTAGGCATCCATGAAACTCATAAGCTCATGCCCCGCAGTGGCGTCAACCAGTTGGTCTATTCTTGGCAGTGGAAAGCTGTCCTTGGGGCACGCCTTGTTGAGGTCTGTATAATCAACGCAAACTCTCCACTTGCCGTTTTTCTTCTTGACAAGCACGGTGTTGGCTAGAACACTTCTCGTATCATCCTGGCTTCCAGTAGCCTTTGGACTTCTTCATTTATAATCCGATGCCGTTCAGGAGCAATCGGCCTTCTCTTCTGTCTGACTGGCGGGTGATCCAGATCCACCATCAGCTTGTGAGTTATAAGATTGGGATCTATTCCCTCCATGTCTTTGGTCTCCCAACAAAGATAGAGAGGTTGTCTTTCAAGAACCTGACTATCTTTTCCTGCTCAGTGTGTGTTAGGTCTGGGCCGATGTATAAATAACGCCCCTCTGATTCTAAACTGACCAACACTTTGATGGGCTCGCCAATGGGTTTGGCTCAGCTGTCTCGCCCCCTTGGGCTCAGGGGTTCTTCAATGCTGGATGGGCAATCCTCTACCTCGGGAGAGTGAGTGAGAGCCGGATCTACACAGTCCCGAGTGTACTGTAATTGCTATTTAGGAGCCTTCTCCTTGAGAGCAATAGCGTGGCACTCCCGGGAGGTTGGCTGACACCCTTTGACAGAGTGAACGCTCTGGTTGTGGACGTACTTCAGACACTGATGGAGGGTTGAAGTGACTACCCCTATCTGGTGCAACCAGGGTCTCCCGATTATGACGTTGTAGGGAGATCTCATGTTTAGCACCATGTACTCCGAGATGGTGGTCTTCTGCCCTTCACCCTCTCTTACAGTGGTAGGAAGGTCGACTCTCCCCAACGGGGTGCTGAGATTGCCATCAAAGGCTGCCATCACGGCAGTAGTGGGCTTGACGCTGTCATGGTCCATCCCCATCTGTTTAAGTGGCTCATAGAACAGTATGTTGACGGAGCTGCCAGTATCGACCAGGACTCTCCTGATCTCGCAGTTAGCGATTTTGAGTGTGATAACAAGGGCATCACTGTGAGGGCAGTGTACCTCTGCTAGATCTTGTTCAGTGAATTGGATCACCGGTGCTGGCTTGAACCTCTTTTCTACGTTGGAGATCTGTAATACGTTCGGGGCAGCTCTGGCCTCCCGAGCATATCTCTTTCTTGCCCTGTTGGACATTCCTGTGGTAGGGGAGTCAGCATGGAGGACGTAGATGACGTGGTTGTTCTGCCTCTGAGGCTCGTTTCGTCCCTCCCTCTGTTCCTGCCTCTGTTCGGGCCTTTGGTCTGGCCGTTGTTGAGGCTTATCTTCTTGGGGGTTCTGTCTTCCGTCCTGCTTGATGAACTCCCGAAGACACCCCTTCTTTATGAGCTGCTCTATCTCATATCGGAGGGTCCTGGATGTGTTAGTTGTATGTCCATGATCTTTATGGAAATTACAATACTTACTTTGGTCCCGAAGACTGGGATCTCCTTTGATTGGCTCCGGCCACCTCAGGTTCTCCCAATCTCGGATCTGCCGGAGTACCTAGTTCGGTGTGGTGTTTAAGGAAGTGAAGTTAGTAAACTCCCTTGGTCCGGAATTGTACACAGCTCTGGGAGCTGTTCTCTTCTCTGGGCTCCTAGCCCTCTTTTTGTTGGAGCTCTTCTGTGATCCTCCTTCTTGTGATCCTCCATCTTCGAATTGTCCCTCTGGGTCTGATCTTTGCCCTTCTGGGATGTGCGGTTGGCTTCTTCCAGGTTGATGTACTTTCTGGCCCGATCCATTAATGCCGCCATATCGGCTGGAGGGCTCTTTGTCAAGGAGTCTCTGAATCCACCTTGGGCAAGTCCAGCAGTTAGGGCTGTTACAAGGAATTTCGGGCTGCAATCAGTGATTTCCGTGAGTTCGGTATTGAAGCGCGCGATGTAGGCTCTGAGGGATTCCTCCCTAGTCTGCTTGACATTTAACAGGAACTCTGGGCCCCTTCTGAGGCTCCTGCTGGTCATAAAGCTGTCTAAGAACTGTCTACCGAGCTCGTAGAAGCTGGTAATTGAGTTCGGAGGGAGGTTGTGGAACCACTTCAGAGCAGTTCCCTTCAAGCTGGTGATGAAAGTTCGGCACATGAAAGCATCAGAGGCCCCGTGAAGGGCCATCGTATGCTGGTAGTGCGAGAGATGATCTCCTGGATCTCCAGATCCATCATATAAGGTGAACTTGGGCACCATGAACTTTCTGGGCCTCTCTTCTGACATGATGGCGTGGGTGAACGGAGTGGCTAGTCTTCCAAGCAGCCTGGCCAATTCGTCTTGTTCTGGAGGGTTCTGAGGTCCTCTTAAGGCGATTGTTTGGTCCATAAACTCGGCAATTTCCTCTACCCTCTGTGGGTCTCTGAGTCTGACATCTTGCGAACCCTGCCTGACAACCTCAGCTTCAGGGTAGTAGGGTTGAGTACGCCTTTCGGACGGAGAAGGATTCCGAACCGGAGGGATTGGTGCTGCATGGGGATGAGGCTCCTGCGGTGCCAGATCTGCTCCCGAGGCCCTTGGAGTTGGGGCCCGAGTAGTACTCCAGTAATGGACGTCAAGAACCAAGGCTGATGTTCCCCAACCTGGAGCTGCTGACGGTTGGGGATCTCTGCCAACGCGAGCAACGCCCGGGGGGTGCCCAAGCTGGTTAGTTGGAGCCTGCTCATGGAGTTCTTCATTCTCCGTGGCAACAGGAGGTTGCGTTCCCGCAGCGAAGTTGACCGGCGGGTTAGGAGAACCCGCTGCTTGGTTTTGTGTGAGTGTTGCCAGCGTTCTAGTGATGGCGAGCAACTGTTCTTGCACCAGTTCATTGTGTCGTTTGATCGATTCGATCTCTTGTCGCATGGGGTTAACCGCTGGTCCCTTTGTATGAGGAGCAGGCGGCTGACGTTGAGAGTTTTGCGAATTCTGAGTATTCTGTCGCAGTCAGAGATTTGGTGCCATAGTTTTCCGGTGAGGAAAGAGATGAGTTTATGAATAGAGCACTTGGAGATTAGTCGTTCCCACAGACGGCACCAAACTGATGCTGCACTTTTTGACTCGCAATAAGTGTGGGCTCCGTGACCTGTAGAACACTCAGAAAGACGATCAGAGGTCCACCGGATTGGCTCCGGCAGTAGCCGCTCCGATGCTTAAGTAAGTAAAAGGAATTGAAAGACTGTATTGAAAGCCAAAGAATGAGCATGAAAATAAAGCGTACATTTAGGGTTTAATTTATAGACCGTGGCCTTTCCTAAGTTGATTAGGATTCGATGCCATGAATATAGGGATTTGGTCATCGGAGATTGCAGTTACCTTGTGGAGCGTTGAGTCGTAGATGGAGATAATCATAGATAGTAGTTCCCGTGTTGAAGACTATTTCCTTATTCCCTGTTTGGCAGTTGTTTAAAGAAACCATAAGTCGGTACCATATGAAGTGTTGAATAAATATTGTCCAGAACATAAGGTCTGGAGGATATGTGCATGAGAACACCGTGCAGGCTTCGCCTGCACTGTATGACCGAGTTTATTGGCTCTGAATGATATATATATATATATATATATATATATATATATATATATGAGAATGCCCTGAAGGCTAGTCACTGCTCTTTATGATCGAGATCATTAACTCTGCACGTTCACGTGTCTCAAGGTGATTGGTGTGTCTGTTTGTGGTATATCAGCTATGATATATCATATATATATATATATATATATATTTGCAACTAAAGGACACGGGATTGTCCTGTCCTAACTGGTTACACGTGCCCCTTCCTACCCAATTGATCCTTGGTTCGAATCCCTCCCTAGGGTGCTGCACACCCTTTTTCTTTTCATTTCATTATATATATTAATTATAATATATATAAATATATTTTGGTTCAGGAATTTATCACAAGGGCATACGTGGCTCAGTGGTTAAGTGTTGAGCCCTCCCTCTATTAGGTCACATAATCGATCCCCAAGGGCCACGCCCCTTTTTATTTTTTTCAAAGGATTCAAAATCCAAGCAACGGATAGGGCAACTACTGAGGGATAAGATATCCCAATTCAGTTTAAAACCAATTCCAACTTCAATCTTAATTTATTAAACCTATAACCAAACACCCCTCAATCCCCTTTTAATTTATAACCTAAAACGACGCTACCTTAGGACATCCAACACGTGCGGGTGGGTCGGATCTAACCCGACCCGACCTCTGGCGAAGACCCAAGGCCCAAACAGTCCTCCTTCTTCCCCAACCTTCCGGTAGGGTTCCGGCGGGGTTCTGGCACCAGCAAGAATTTTTACCAAATTTCAATGTTTTGAAAATGTAGTTTTCTTCAGTTTTTTCCAAGGATTTCATATCTAAGCTCGATTTTGGATTTAAATTACTAGACCATCACGAATAGAGGGTCAAACCTCTCCGGCCGACTTTCCGGCCAACCATTTCCTTCTAGTTTCATGACTGTTTCTCAAATGCTATTACTCTATTTTAATCCTAAAGGCTTTCTGCACTTAAGAGGAACACTTCCTCATGATTTAAACAAGTTTTTAAAGCACTTAACTCATACACCCGATTATCTCTCTCTACCTGCAACTCCACTTTTCTCCCTTGTTCTTCGATCATTTTAGTTAATTCTTTTTGCAAAATAAACTACATCTCATGCTCATTCAGATCCTATAATTTAAAATAACTAACATGCTTTTTAAATCTAAAAATAGAACCTGACCAACTCACCTCTTTTCTGAGTTTTTTTGGTGCAGTCTCTCTCTTCCTCTTCCCTCTCTTTGGTTCATTCTCTGAGCTTCTCCCAATGTTCAATACCTCTCTAACTCAGCCTCTCCTTCTTACTGATTTCTTTTCTCTCTAACCCAACGGATACATACACACATATAATATATATATATATCAAAAACAACTACCCCCCTCTCTCTCTATTATTTCTCTCTCTACCCACACCTCTTTCTGACTTCTCACAGTCCTGATTTCTCCTTCTTTTTCTTCTTTTTAGAATGCATTAAATGCATTGCTTGTTTGTTTAGTTTTTCATGTATATGTATATGTGTGTGTGTGTATATATATATATATATTATATTACACTCACTACACACACTGTCAGTAGTCACACGCACAAAGCCGCACACAACAGCACACACATGCTGTCTTGCACCCACACTTGTGATATATATATATATATATGTTTAAATACATGTACATACATATAACATATAATATCATACACATATTCATACATACATATACCATGCACCATTTGTACACATTCCATACACACATA
Source organism: Nyssa sinensis (assembly GCA_008638375.1). Classification (NCBI taxonomy): domain Eukaryota; kingdom Viridiplantae; phylum Streptophyta; class Magnoliopsida; order Cornales; family Nyssaceae; genus Nyssa; species Nyssa sinensis. The sequence continues at coordinate 45,587,677 of CM018032.1, forward strand.
TATATTTATTTAAATGAAAAGTTTATTCTAAAAAAAATATTCGAATCTCTACACCCCCCCCACCTACCATGACCTCCTAGGTTCCACTCCTCCCAGCAGTGCCTGCTTCCCATTTTTTTTTGTTAATTGAATCAGTTGAAATAGTGCAACGCCCAGTGTACTGCTGCCTCAACGGCCCACTGTTACGCCCAGTCGTGACCCAGACCAAGGCTGACCTCCTTCCTTTTCTCCCTGCATGAAATTTCGGCGATGAACAGTGTATAGATCTGGTCACCACTTCCGACACCAGTGACCGGACTGCACCAAATATATACATTTTTTGTTTGTTCTTTTTTTCTTCATTTTTTCATGATTTTGAAGCCTAGGTTCACTTCTTCATTTTTTCATGATTTTGAAGCCTAGGTTCACTTCTAAACATTCTAAAATGTGTTTTAAGACATTTATATAGCAATTTAACCTTCAAAAACACCTTCAAATTTCAAATTTCTCCAACATCAACTTTCTGATAAACCTCCATATCTTCTTCATTTCTTAACCATTTTGCATGCAGTTTCTTCCTATGTACTCCATTTTTCTCATAGAATTTAACTATACCATTAGTTCTAAGCTTTATGCAAGTTTACTAAAAAGCCAGAAATGAAACTTTGAATTTTTACAGAGTTTTTCATACATTTTTCCTTGTTGTTTTCTTCCTCTTTCTCCTATGTTTCAACTTCTGAATCTCCAATATTTCTCCCAGCACTTTCAGTTTGTGTTTTCTTTCCATTTTATCTCAAGTATATGTATGTATATATAGAGCAAGTGCACCGCCCTTCACTCTCTCTTTCTTTCTTCTTTCCTACCCCATTTTTTTTACTTCTTCTCTGATTTTTATTTTCTTTCCAGCTTTACATTAATTGCTAACTTGATATTTTATGTATTATATATATATATAACAGCACATTACTGCACACACACTAACACACCTTAATTTTCACATAGTGGATGCCTCCCTCTTTTTCTTTATTTGGTTCAGTTGCATTAATTCTTCTCCAGAGTTTTCTTACTACCCACGCAGTTTCTTTGTCCTCAATTTTAGCTGTTTTCTATCTTTTTCTTTATTTTGGTTCCATTGCATTCAATTGCCAAGATATTTGCATGTGTATATAATATAATATATATCATACGCACACACTCATCACTCTTTATGTCTGTAGCTTCATGGCACACACTCCTAACACTCTAAACACACACTAATCATACACACTACAATATATATATATATACATATATATTGTTCACTTAATTGGCATTGAATTCGATTACTCGAGCTTTTTCTAATTTTAAATTAAATTATAGTTTTAAATCTCGAAATATGAGCCAATTGCTCGGGTGCCTTTGGGTCAGGGTGTTACATTCTCCTCTCCTTAAAAAGTTTGGTCCACCAAACTTGACTTAGCTAAAGTGCCTGTACATACTATACTATACTAATTTCATAGCAACATAGTAATTGACTATTCATAAATAATATTTTTACCTCAAACTTTCCTGTTGAAGGGCGGGGCAATTGTTTATCAGCTGATAGACTCGTGCTTGTCCCTCTCTTTCTGGGCAATCCTTCACTTGATGCCATGTCTTGCCACATCTGAAGCAAGCTCATGTGTTCCACCAGCATTGGTCATCCCTGTGGCAACCTCCACACCGTTGACATTTTTCTAACTTATCCTGCTTCCAACTTTTTTCCTCGAGTTTTTTAAGGCTCACGTCTCTTAGTTTAAAGTCTCCCCAGTTTTCTCAGCTGAAAAACTCCTCTTTCTTTGATTCATGTCCTTCATATATTCTTCATTATTTCTCTCTGAAATTAAGGCCATGTTTATTATCTCAGAATACGATTCAGACTGAAACAATTAATGATATGCGATCATGAATGTTCCTTTTCAACCCCCGCTCAAATTTCTTTCCTTTTTCCCATTCTATCTCTATCATATCTGGGGCAAAACGAGCTAACTCAATGAATTTGGCTTCATACTCAGCCACTGTCATATTTCCTTGCTTCAGCTCGATGAATTCCTACCTTCTTTCCTTCACGAACAGTTTTTGGAAAGTACTTACTCATACAGCAACTCCTTAAACCTTTCCCAAGCTAAAAATGGAACTCCAGTTACATAATTTCTTTTTACCAAGTTCCACCAACGTTTCGCTTCCCCTTGTAGTCTAAAGGCAGCAAAAGTGACCTTTTTATCTTCAGGACATTCTATTACCTCAAAGATATATTCTATGCCCATTATCCATGTCTCAACCTCATCCACCTTAAGAGCTCCTACAAAAGTAGGTGGCTGAAGCTTCATGAATCAGTTCTGTTAGACTTGCCTTGAATTTTTGGGTTTACATTGGGCCTTCTATTCTTTCTATTGTTCTGCTGCCTTCAATTCACGAAACTAAGTCATTCAGTGTCTGTTCCATTCTGCCATGATCTTCTCTAGTATTTTCTCCGTGATTGGTATTTGTCCTATCCTCCATTCTTGGTTTCACCTATATTTATACAAAAATATTCAAAATTCTTCAATCATCTTATCAATTTATATGCAACTTATATCAATAATTTACAGTTTTCATATAGCATGCTCAATTAGTTTCATTTAGTCCATATTGTCACTCTTAAGTCATCAGTAATGGGTAATCTAATTGACTCTAAGAGTGATTCGAATAATCACCTTCTATCGCCTAATCATCAAGGGCCATCAGATTTCTATCTCATCACTAATTCTATTTTCTAGAATATACTAACTCTAAAATTAAGGTAACAACCTTTATCTTTCAATGTTTCCCTAGATCTCTAGAGTTTCCTATTCTTAATCACTTAAGCAACATCAAATTCAATTTCGATTTTGGTCTTTCCCAAAGACCATTAACCTTTGCTCTGATACTACTCTATCACGACCCGGAATCTGGCCCATGCGGATTAAGGGTTCGTGATCGGCCATCGAGGCCTTTTTCAATGATCACAATACTGTCCTCATTTCCATTTAATCAAACGCAGTGGAATAAAAAAAAATTCTATTGCGGAAGCGTTATTATACAATTCAACATCAGTTATTCATATATATTTCATAGTGACTACAAAAGTACAAGGATGTAAATTCTCAAAATCTACTGACGTCATATTCGATATACATTCCATAATTACCAAAAATAACTACATCATGTCTAGCATAATCCTAATACAAAAGGGTTCATAGCTTTATAAGCTTTCGGCTATCCTGACTGAACTTGCTATTCCCTTGCTAATATCGTTACCTGAAATATATTAGATAAAAATTCGTATGAGCTCAACAGCTCGTGAGTATTCCATAACATACCAAGGGTTTCAAAACTACTATATAATTCAATACTGAAATGTCAGTGATCATATATCATATGTTATTTTAAATTATAACAAACAAGATAATGGTATTAAATTCACTTTCAGTAAATCTCAATTCAATGATAATCGTAAATTGATATTCAATAACATAGTTCGATAAATCAAAATCATAATTTAATAACATAGTTCAATAAATCATAGTTCAATAACATAATTCGATAAATCAAATTTCAATCATGGTTCATATTCAATATTCATATTCAAATCCATATATTCCACTTCTATGGCCAGCAAATTAGAACCTCGCTGACTGAGATTGATAGACTAGTTCGATTTGCCGTATCACACCTGCTCACCACCAATATACCTCGTGGGTAGGGTTCGATAAGTTACAACCTATTCAATAGTGACTAATCATAGAAGAGTGTTCTATTCAAAGTATCAAAATTATATCCAAATCACATCCAAAATCAATAATCATCAATAGCAGTTTCAATTACTCAAATCAAAGTTCCTTATTTGGTATTTAGTTAAAACAGTTCAAACATTTGCAAAAAAATCATATAGTGTTTGAGTATCTTACGAACACATTTTCTTAAGTCAAGGATGACAATATAGTTATCAATAAATCATTCAAAACATATACAGTGTAGCTATTTAACAAAGGCTAAAAGAAATGACAGTATATTTCGATAAGTCATAAAGAGCTTAATATTTATATCTATAACAAAAATTACCTTAAACATGACATGGAAAATACTCACAATGTTTCTGTTTTCAAAATCATAAAGGAGTTCAATATTTATATCTATAACAAATTCCACCTCAATATGATATGAAAGTACTCACCTAAAATCCAAGGGCTTTTACTCAAAAATCCTTCCTTTAGTTGAAGGTTCCTATAATCACATTTCAAAGTTTGGTTACATTCTATAATATCACTCGATTTAATTATTATTTAAATCTCTTTCTATTCTAGTTACCTTCTCTTGGTATCCTCGTTAAGTCTTAATGGCGTATTAATCTCTAAAACTAGTCAATTTCATACATTAATATTTTAAGTATCTTATTTTATAAAACAGACTCTACCATTGAGTTCGGAATGTCGAAAAAAGTCGGTTTAGGCTTTTACGGATTTCAATTTGGACTTCGGTACTAAAAAGGGTAAAATGGTCATTTTACATTTTTACGAGTCTTTATATTTTTTTTAGAGTCCCGTCTCACAAAACAGACTCCACCATTGGATTTAGAATGTTCCTTAAGTAAAAAAACACTAATTACTTGTCCAATTTGGACATCGAGAATTACTTTAATATTTAATTAATTATTTAATTAAATTTGCTAATTATATAATATATATATATACATATAATGCCCTTCTCATACACATAAGTGCGCGTGGCACAGTGGTAGGCATGCTCCCCCCCCCCACCTGCCACGACCTCCCAGGTTCCACTCCTGCCAGCAGCGCCTGCTTCCCATTTTTCTTTTTAATTGAATCAGTTGAAGCAATGCAGCGCCCAGCCCACTGCTGCCTCAACGGCCCACTATTGCGCCCAGCCAGTAACCCAACCCAAGGCCCAGCTGTGACCCAGCCCAAGGCTGACCTCCTTCCTCTTCTCCCTGCATGAAATTCCAATGATGAATAGTGTGCAAATCCGGTCACCACTTCCGACGCTAGTGACCTGGACTGCACCAAATATATACATTTTTTTTTTGTTTTTTTTTCTTCATTTTTTCATGATTTTGAAGCCTAGGTTCACTTCTAAATATTCTAAAATGTGTTTTAAGATATTTATATAGCAATTTAACCTTCAAAAACACCTTCAAATTTCAAATTTCTCCAACATCAACTTTCCGATGAACCTCCATATCTTCTTCATTTCTTAACCATTTTTCATGTGGTTTCTTCCTATGTGCTCTATTTTTCTCATAGAATTTAACTATACCATTAGTTCTAAGCTTTATGCAAGTTTATTAAAAAGCTAGAAATGAAACTTTAAATTTTTACAGAGTTTTTCATACATTTTTCCTTGTTGTTTTCTTCCTCTTTCTCCTTTGTTTTAACTTCTGAATCTCCAATATTTCTCCTAGCACTTTCAGTTTATGTGTTTTCTTTCCATTTTATCTCAAGTATATGTATGTATATATAAAGCAAGTGCACCGCCCTTCACTCTCTCTTTTTTTCTTCTTTCCTACCCCATTTTTTTGACTTCTTCTCTTATTTTTATTTTCTTTCCAGCTTTACATTAATTGCTAACTTGATATTTTATGTATTATATATTTATATATAACAGCACATTACTGCACACACACTAACACCTTAATTTTCACATAGTGGATGCCTCCCTCTTTTTCTTCATTTGGTTCAGTTGCATTAATTCTTCCCAAGACTTTTCTTACTGCCCATGCTACTTCTTTTTCCTTAATTTCGATTGTTTCTATCTTTTTCTTTATTTTGGCTCCATTGCATTCAATTGCCAAGATCTTTGCATGTGTATATAATATAATATATATCATACGCACAAACTCATCACTCTTTATATCTGTAGCTTCATGGCACACACTCCCAACGCTCTAAACACACACTAATCACACACACTACAATATATATATATATATATTGTTTACTTATTGGCATTGAATTCGATTACTCGGGCTTTTTCTAATTTTAAATTAAATTATAGTTTTAAATCTCGAAATACGAGCCAATTGCTCGGGTGCCTTTGGGTCGGGGTGTTACATCTAAGGGTCTCTTAATTAATAAGATAAAGTTCAAAATGATTTAAGAACATTAAATTAAGATAAATGAATAAGAATGTGTGTTGATTCGACAAACAATGTATTTTTTATCCATTGTTATAGGATCACCCAAGGATGGGAAATGGGACAGTGGCTATTGGATAGTTGTTATGGGATAAATATAGAAATGCAATGCTAAGGAGCCAAGGTAAGTAAACCTGAACTCTAAAGTAGGGAATAGCTTTATTTGCCTCTGTGAGCACACTATTTGTATTTTCTAGTAGTTCACTTTCTGTATCTGTTGTGATTGCTATCGTACAGTTACTAAGATCTGATCTACAATTCCTTTGTGGATATTTGTAATTTTTTGTGTCCTTCTGATCTGAATATTTGACATCTTTTGGGGACTTTCTTGTTTTGAATGTTATTTATATTCTTAGCTCTCTGGTATATATTTTGATGAACTATTATGGATCCATTCCTTGTGGACATCTGCATTTAACTTGAATTCTTTGTGGACATTCAGGATTGTGCATGTCACAATGCCCTTTTGAATTCCTATAGATGTCACTAGCATTCTAGCCTATGTTTGGGTACACCACCCGACATTCTGTTATGGTCCTTGATAAAGATGGTTTATATTTATTAGAGCTCACATGCTATTTAGGATGACCCAATGATAATGGTACACCTGGATATGCATTTTGTTATGGGTAGCAAGGCCCATTCTGTTAACTATTACATGACATCTTTAGAGCATTTTTCTATGCAATATGTACATTTCTAAACAACAAATATTATTTTATCTATGAAAAACTACCGTTTTATTATGGCAACTCTATTTAATAGCTTATGATCATCTTTGATCTGATTTGTGGTATCGATTTTACTCTGTTATGATCTAATTTATACCTAATCTATTATATCTGAACGGTTGTATTTGTATCTGATTTATTGTAACTATAATTTGAACAACATCTATTATGACTGTCTATTTAATTGTTCTGGCCACTAGATCTTGAAACATGGCCCAAGGCACTTGTTATTTCATTTCTTCTCGAACCAATGGCAAAGGAAATGATTTACTTACTAAGCTTCGTTTAGCTCACCCCAATCCCTTCCCCACCCTTCAGGTAAGACTTTATAGAAGGGAAAATTAGTGATGGTGGCGAATAGCTAGTGATATACTTATGAATAATCTTGATAATGTACAGCTTCAGAACCTTAACTTGAGTTGAACTTGCAAGAATAATACTCTTACTAGATGTTCTGGCATTGTGATGTGAGAAGATGTATTAGAAATGTAATGTGAATAATGTTGATGGAAAATGTGTGTGGAGATGATCTTAATACTAAGTGTTGAAGTTTGTGATGGTTATCAAATGGGTTGCATATGTGTGGCTTCCACGGTTATTTAAAAAGAAAATTTTTACTATCCTATGCAATTTATTTGATTTTGTATGACCTCTTTAAGTGGCAATGTCGGTCTTAGTTCAGGAATCCACAAAGGCTGGGTTCTGGGTCGTGACAATTGGGATCCATTGATGGTCCTACCTAAATTAGCAAATGAAAAATTTACTCCTAGAGTTATATTGAGAAATTAATACCTAATAAAAACAAGGCATTTTCAAGGTTTTTGGACACCCTGAATCCAAATACGCTTTAAGATTAAGTAAATTGAGACCCAATGATTAGTAAAATGATGATATTTCCCTTAGGATTAAAGTGAATACTTGAATGATTAATTGAAGTTTGGAAATACTATTTCAAAGATTTTTGGATGCTTGGAATCCAAGTACAATGTTAGAATTAGAAAATTTGGACACATAGTTGGTTCCACAAGAATGTGTAAAAGTACAATAATGCCCTTAGACACTAAACATATATCAAAAAGGTGAATTAAGATCTAAGAAGACCTACCTTAGGATTTTTGGACCTTTTAGGTTCGTTTGGTGAGACAATATCTCGATAGACATTATTACTGTATCAGTAAAGTTACAATAATGCCTTTTGATATAGAACAAACATCTAAAAGAGAAATAAAATATAATGAGGCTTACCTTAGGATTTTTGGATTTTTTTTATCTATTTTTAAGGCCCATTTTGTGAGATAATGTCTCGATAGACAGTGAAATTAGTGTCGGTAAAATTATGAAAGTGCCCTTGGGGATTCAAAAGACAACTAAATGATATAAAATCTTTGAGATAAGACTTATTTAAGGTTTTTGAGGCCCAGGAACCTTATTTTTTTCCATCTGTTTGGGAAATTAGACACTCTATATATAGGTTATGATATGAATGACCTTAGAGGACTTATGGAAATGACATCAAACCTAAGTACTATGGGTCACGACCGCCCCAAAATTTAATATCATGAACTCATAAGATACCTAATGTTTAAACATAAAGAACTTAAGTATAAATTCCTTATAGTTACTCATTGATTGACTATTACCACATACTTATCATGGGATATTTATAGTTTGAATGTCATAGATGTTCTACTATGCCATTTATCATGTATATGTGTACTTTGATGCAAGGTTTTGTCATTGTATTCCTTAAGATGTAGGATGGATTCTCTAATTATACATTTGGGTTTGATGTAGAACATCTTGCAAGGAGATATGATGAGATCAGATTGGATATTCATAAATGAATTGTGATCATCCTTATTACCTGAAATTCTTGTGATTGGGACAGAGTTTTCCTTTCAACCGAGCCGAAACCCTACACGAAAGGGTGCCTAGTCCTATTGGGTTAGTAACCTATAAACGACATCTCGACTATTGAGTCTGTAGACCCGCAGGTTTAGGATGGGCTTAACGAGAGTCCTGCAAGCATTAAAGTATGAACATAACATTATAAAGCTTGCATAATACATTCTTAAAGTATAAACGTGTGCATTGATTGTATTGATAGATAACATACATATTGGTTATGTGGTTTGTGTTATGGGCTTCTACATGTTGGATGTTTTACATTCAATCTTATAGTTGTGTTGTGCATTGTACACGTCAAATATATATACTGTTGTTGATATTGCTTTGAATAGGAAATGATGTTCGTTAAAAACAAGTATACCTAGATATATTGTGATACTACATTGTTTATTTCTCTATTGTTATAAAACATTGAATTATATTATACCATGTTGATTAGTGAATCTATACTTGTGGATTATTATATAATGATTTTAGGTACATATGTTGCATATTAGTCATTAGGGATTGTCCTATTTAGACTTGCATTACTTTGCTTGCTTGTGTGTTTTGGAAAACCCTACTAAGCGTTATGGCTCACCCCTACTATTCATGTGAATGACAGGTACTAGACTAGTAGATGAGAGCTGCTGGAGCATTACAAGATAGGTAGAGACTATAGTAGTATTTGATTTTCACATTGATAAGGGTGTTTGTACTCTTTTATTTAATCTTATTTTATCTACATACTTGTATCAAGTAGAAAGTAGAGTTAACTCTGAACAATGTAACCATATTATATACTGATGGATATTATTGTATAATTGAACTTGATGAAAGTTAGTTTCACTTAATTCCTTTACGGGACTTGAATAAGTACAATCTTGGTTACGAAATGAATTCAAATACTAATGGTTATTAAAAAATAAAATAAAAAATTAGCCTGTATTTTAATATACTTAAATAGATCTAGTGATCTACTCACTGGTTAAGGGTCAAATGACCTTTTAAGTCGCGACTCGAATTCGGATCGTAATAGTATGATAACTCAACCTCCTCTCATTACATGATCTGATTATGCACATTAACAGTTAACACACACATATACATATTTTTTGTTGATTGCTAGTTCTAATTTTATTTTTTTGTGAGTGGATTTTTGTAAGCTCTAGTTTATAACACACATGCACACATTTATTATTGATTGCTAGTTTTGATTATATCTTTTGGGAATGGGTTTTTGCAAGCTTAAGTTTATAATCTGTAATATTACTTGAAGAAATTATAAATCAAAATTTGAAAGTTAGATTTTCAATCATCTAAATTGAAATTGAAAATTGGCTCTCATCAACATCATGCTCAAGCTAACTTGATGCCTACAAATTTTAGTTCAAGACGGGCTCGGGCTGGATTGCACGAATTCAATGTCAGGCTCGGGGTTGACCTTCCTAGAGCTTGGGCTGGGCTTGGACATGGCTCAACCCAAACCTAAGCTGTCCTGAGTTGGACCCATGTGTATGTGTGTATATAGTATAGCAACTACCATGATAATAATATATTTACTAGTATTGATCCGTGCTATGTATGAGTTGTCACAAATTTCTTTTGACACACTAAAAAACTTGCACTATAAAATATATTTACTCTGAATATAACTTTTAAATTCCACCTAAATTAATATAAAGTATTACAAATGTCAAATAAATTAAGTTTGCTATCTTATAATATGAGAGTAAAATGAATATAGATTGACCACATCAGTTTTTTTTCTCTATTAATAATATGTCAATTTCATTTATGATTAGTCAAGTAAAGATTTAATTTAAGCATATTTTTTTATATTACAATTTATAAGATTTAGCTTATTTGAATAAACTAAGTTTCTTTCAAAAAAATTAATTTACGATGTTACATTTTTTCTCTATTAGTAGTGATACGCCATAAAGTGACACACTAGTCTCCACATGACACGTGTACCTACAGAACAGACAAAGCTCATCCCATCCAGAACAAGTCTAAACATATGGCTTTTAGAGCTCTTAGATCGGAAGCCCATGCAACCCTCAGACTCACCTCAAGGTCAGAAGGCACTACGAACATGCACGAGAAGGTTCTAAGCTTATCGCCGCCTTAAGCACCCTATCGAGCTAAGAATAAGGAAATAGTATTCAACAAGGAAATTGCCACCCACAGATATCGTTCAAGCACAGTGTCTAACATGGTAACTGTCGTTCTCTAATGATCAAGTCCCCTACTTTCACGACTACAAATCCTAATCAACTTAGGAAATCCACAGCCTATAAATAAAGCCTTAAGGTGCGCTCTTTATATTCATGCTCATTCAACTTAATTTCAATTACAGTCTTTCAATTCAGTTTTTCGGACTTAATCATCGGAGCGGCTACCACCAGAACCAACTCGGTGGCCCTCTGATCTCCTTCTTTGAGTGTTTAACAGGCAAGGAGGAATAGAGCCTCTATTAATCAAAAAGTGCAGCATCAGTTTGGCACTGTCTGTGGGAAACGAAAGTCATTTCTTGCTAAAGTTATTTTCTTTGTAAACCAATTTCTTGTCCTTCTCACCAGAGGACCGTGGCTCCCAATCTTCATCTAAGAAAGAATACTCAAAATCCTCATAACCCCCTAAACCGATCGCCGGTCAATAGAGGAAGGAGACAAGCGTCTGATCCCATGTAGTAGCAACTCGATCGAGTCTAGAGACAAATAGACCAAGATGCAGAAGCAACTCTTTGCCATCTCTAACACTTTGGCGTTGGTTACCTAGGGCCTCTGGGGCAACCCCACTCATCCTTCTACAGGCACGGCCTGACGCGGGGTTATCGCCTCCTGCCGCCACCGCAGACGGAGGACCCCATGCAGAGATTACCAACGAGTAGCCTGGTCCACCCTTAATACACCACTCACATAGGAGGAGAACCCCAGCCATCTACCGTCCGCAGGTAAGAGGATTCCAGCCTTTAATCCAGCCGTTCACTACTACAGCAGGATTAGGATTCCGACTCTGGCAGCTTCGGGGGTCAACCCAGCACTGTAGAAGTTTCAACCTCAAGCGGCACCGACTCCCCCACTTCACGAAGACCAGCATCCTTTCCCTACTATGAGGCAGAATCGTCCTATTCATATAGGCACAGAGGCTGCTGAGGCAAGGCCCGCAACCACCTGGTACAGCCCAGGGCCCCATAAAAGGTCGAGGAAGTAGCAAACTCCATGGACCATACTACGGTCACCAGAGGTGCTCATCTCCCTTCAGAGTAGAACGAGCTAGCCAGGCTGCTCGAGAGATTTACCACACGTCGTTCACTCCAGTTATAATGGCGGAAGAATGACCAAAGAAGTTTATTGTCCCTAAGTTTACCCTTTATTATGGGACTGGTGACCCAGGGGATTATCTTTCTCATTACCAACACACTATGGCACTAATGGAGCCACAGATGCCTTCATGTGCCGCACCTTTGTGACCAGCCTCAAGGGCACTGCTCTGAACTGGTTCCACTACCTCTCTCAGAATTCAGTCGCCAATTTCTATGAGCTCAGTAGGCAGTTTCCTTGATCGGTTCATGACCAGCAGAAGGTTAAGAAGAGGTCCAGAGTTCTTGCTGAACATTAAGCAATCCATAGGAGAGTCACTCTGAGATTACATTGAGCGCTTCAATGCCGAACTCACAGAGATCACGGATTGCAGTCCAAGCTTCCTAGTTGCCGCCTTGACCTCTGGCTTAGTGCTGGGGGTTTTTCATGACTCTTTAACAAAGAGCCCTCTTGTTGACATGGCAAGCACTCATGGAGCGGGCCTAGAAAATATATAAATTTAGAGGAAGCAAGGACCATCCTCTCAAAAGATAAAAGAGCAGGCTCAGAAATATGATCAAAAGAAAGACTGCCAACTGCAACTAAAAAAAGAGTCAGAAGTCCTGATAAAAGAACGGCATCCAGAGCACCTGGCAGCACCAGTACAGGAAGGAATAGTGCTTACACTCCTTTGAATGCCTCCTTAACTCACATACTTCAGGCAGGTCCAAGCGCGTGAAAATCTGAAATGGCTCGAGCCACTAAAAAGCAATCCTGATACTCAGGGATCAGAACAAGTATTGCAATTTCCACAAAGACCATGGGCATACCACCGATGAATGCAGAGCCCTTAAACAGGAGATCGAATAGCTCATCAAGAGAGGACGGCTTCGGGAGTTTGTCAAATAGGACGGGAGGTAGAACCCTCGTACTGACAAGCAGCCGTAGAGGAGACAAGAACCAAGGCCATGAATAGAGGAATGGATCGAATGAAGCCATAATAGCAGAACAATCAGGTCATCTTTGTCCTCCACGCCGATAGCCCAGTCACAAGGGATGTCTAACCGAGCAAGAAAACGTTATGCTCTAGGAGTCCAGAACAACTCCCAGCATCCTCCAGATCTCAAGCTGTCGAGAAAAGGCTGAAGCCAGTTCCTAAGATCCAATTCTCAGTCCAAGATCTAGTAGGGGTGCACTCTCCCCACAGTGACGCCCTCGTTATCTCACTTAAAATTTCTAATTTTGATATCATAAGGGTTTTAGTAGATACAGGAAACTCTACCAACGTGCTATTCTACGAACCCCTCAAGCACATGAAGCTCAACTTCTAATGATGCCAAACCCATCACCACGGTAATGGCAGGGTTTGATGGGAACCTCAGCTCCCTGCTATGGAGAATTGAGCTACCCACAACAGCTAGAGAGGAGGATGGTCAGAAGACCGTGATTTCAGAATACCTAGGTTCTGGATTCCAAGTCCCCCTATAACATCATTATCGGAAGGCCCTGGTTTCATCAAATGGTAGCAGTCACCTCGACCCTCCACCAATGCCTGAAGAATGTGCACAACTGATACGGTTTATTCCATCAGAGAATGCCAGCCAACTGCCCTGGAATGCCATACTCTGGCACTAAGGGAAAAGGCTCCCAAATAGCAATTACAACATTCTCATGAGGATGAGAGCCCTGACCTTTCCAATCTTCATCAGAGTGATGAGTGCCCCTCTAGAATTAATGAGCCACTAAGCCCCTAAGGGATGGGATAGCAGTGCTAAGCCAATGGAAGACCCTATCAAAGTGCTTGTCAGCCCTGAAAGAGGAGGGCAATATTTGCAGATCGGTTCGGACCTATCACCTTCCGAATGGGGAAAGATGGTGAAATTCTTAAAAAACAACCTCTCGGTGTTCTCCTGGAAAACTAAAGATATGGAGGGAATAGATCCTAGCCTTATCACCCACAAGCTAATGACAGATCCTGACCACCCTCTTGTGAGACAGAAAAGGAGGACGTTTGCTCCAGAGCAGCACCGGATCATTAAAGAAGAGGTTCAGAGGCTGTTGGATGCTAAGATGTTAAGAGAGGTGTTCTATCCAGAATGGCTCGCCAATACCATTCTTGTTAAGAAGAAAAACGGTAAGTGATCGGTCTGCATTGACTACACAGACCTCAACAAAGCCTGCCCTAAAGACAATTTCCCCCTTCCGAGGATAGACCAACTAGTCGACGCAACGGTAGGACACAAACTCATGAGCTTTATGGATGTTTACTTTGGATACAACCAAATCTGACACCTAAGCCAAACATTTGATATCCTGAAGCCTACAGAAGGACAGCCACATCCGACACCTAAGCCAAACATTTGATATCCTGAAGCAACACAAAATGAAGTTAAACCCTTCGAAGTGCACCTTCGGTGTAACTAAGGGAAAGTTCTTGGGATTCCTGGTTTCCTAGAGGGGTATTAAAGCAAACCCAACTTAGATTAAAGCCTTAATCGAGCTGGAATCACCAAAGACTAAAAAGGGCATTCAGGCTCTAAATGGGAGAATTGCGGCTCTCAATAGATTCATCTCCAAATCTACCGATTATTGCCTACCATTCTTCAAAGCCTTGAAGGGAAATCGAGCCTTGCAATGGTCCGACGAATGTGAGGAAGCCTTCCAGGAACTGAAGAAATATTTGGCCTCCCCTGAGCTCCTTTCAAAGCCAATTCAGTAGGAGAAACTGCTCGTCTATCTTGCAGTCTCTGAGAATGCTGTCAGTTCTGTACTGGTCAGACAAGATAGAGGGGTCCAGAAGCCAGTATTCTACGTAAGAAAGGCACCACTAGACACAAAGAAAAGGTATCCTGAGATTAAGAAGTTGGCCTTTGCTCTAATAGTCTATACCCGGAAGCTCCGACCCTACTTCCAAGCACATCTTATTGAGATCCCAACCGCCTATCCACTGAAGTCAGTATTGCAGAAGCCTGAGGTTTCGGGGTGATTGGTTAAATGGTCTGTGGAGCTAGGGCAATTTGATATATCCTACGTCCCGCAGACCTCTATTAAAGGGCAAGCATTGGCAAATTTTGTTGTCGAGTTCACTCCAACATTGCATGACAAGGCGCAACTCGGAAGGAGCTCTACAGTATGGCAGCTCTATACCGACGGGTCAGTCCACAGATCGTGGTTCCGGCATTGGCTTGGTATTACGGTCCCTTGAAAGGCTTGTAGTAGAAAAGGCAGTAAGCTTGGGGTTCAGAGCTTCCAACAATGAAGCTGAGTATGAAGCCCTTATCCTCGTAATGAAGTTAGCAATAGAGTACGAGGCCCAGAACCTTGAAGTCTTCTCTGATTCCCAACTGGTGGTAAGCCAAGTTCAAGGAGAATTTTCCATCAAAGACTGACAGAATGCTTCGGTACTCAGAGCTTGTGGATTCGCTTAAGCGCTCCTTCCATGAATTCATCCATTCAAAAGATTGAAAGAGGTCAAAACTCCCGAGCTGATGCCCTGGCGAACATGGCCTCCTATCTCAAGCCAGAAAGAGAATAAACTCTGAAGATCTCTCAATAGCCAAAGCCAAGCATTAAAGAGGTACAGACCTCCCAGGTTTTCGAACAGACCCAAAATTGGATGACTCCCATCCTTCGATATATTGAAGAAGGGCTACTTCCTGAAAGATAAAAACTTAGCCCGAAGGATTCAAATCAGGGCAGCTCGGTATCTAGGTCTTGAATAGGAAGCTTTATCGAAGATCTTATTCTCAACCACTATTAAGATGCCTGGCTCTAGAAGAATCTCAGTATGTTTTAGCAGAAATACATGAAGGAATGTGCGGCAACCACAACGGTGGCAGGACTATAGCCCACTGAGCCTTAACACAGGGCTACTATTGGCCCAGTATGCTAAAGCAAGCCAAGAAGTACGTCCAGAAATGCGACGAATGCCAAAGATTTCGCCCCATATCAGCACCAGCCCCACCATGAGCTCATTCCAATTGCCAGTCCATGGACCCTTTGCTCAGTGAGGGAATGAACATCGTAGGGCCGCTGCCAAAGGCCACCCGAAACAGGAGATATCTTCTAGTCGCCATTAACTACTTCTCCAAGTGGGTAAAGGCCGAGCCCCTAACACACATCACAGAGGCGAAAATCAAGAGCTTCACCTAGAGGAATATAGTCTGTAGGTTCGGTATACCACGCGTCATCATTTCAGACAATGGCACACAATTTGTCGAGAAAGTTTTCAGAAGATTCTGTCCAAGACCTGCACATAAGTCATCACTTTCGCTTCACCGGGGCATCCCCAAGCCAATGGGCAAGCCAAGATCACCAACCGAACAATCCTTGATACTCTTAAGAAGAGGTTGGAAGATGCCAAGGGGAGATGAGTTGAAGAGCTCTCAGGTGTGCTCTGGGTTACAGAACTACAAGGAGAACACCAACCTCTGAAGACTCCATTCTCACTTGCCCATGGCTCGGAAGCAGTAATTCTTGTCGAAATCAAAATGCCCACCTTGAGAATAGAAGCTTTCGACCAAGGGGCCAGTGACCAACAGCTTGCAGAAAACCTAGACCTGCTTTAAGAAAGGCGAGATTAGGTCAGAATCAAGATGGAAGCATATCAACATAGGATGGCTAATAACTCCAAACAAGGGATAAGGCCTCTCAGCTTCCAAGTCGGGGACCTTGTCCTGAGAAGAGTGTTCCCAAACACTAAAGATCCCACCATGGGAAAGTTGTCACCCAACTGAGAAAGCCCATACAGGGTAACAAAGATTGTCAGACCTACCACATACTAGTTAAAAGACATAGCTTGGAAAACCTGTACCCAGACCATGGAATATAGAATACTTACGAAAATACTATCGATAAGAATTATTTCTTTATTTTTTCAAAGTGTTCTCATCTTAATGCACAGACCTCAGGTCTAGTCCATCTCAATGACTCCTAAAGCCTTGTATCCATTACAAGTAATTCAGGCTTGGTCCACTCAATGCACAGACCTCAGGTCTAGTCCATCTCAATGACTCCTAAAGCCTTGTATCCATTACAAATGCTTCAAGCTTGGTCCAGTACTCAATGCACATACCTCAGGTCTGGTCCATCTCAATGATTCCTAAAGCCTTGTATCCATTACAAGTGCTTCAAGCTTGGTCCACTCAATGCATAGACCTCAGGTATGGTCCATCTCAATGACTCCTAAAGCCTTGTATCTTTACGATCAATCTCTTACGTATTTCATGAGAGGTCTTATGTGTATCTAGATGTATAGGAATAAACTTAAAGAGAAGTGAATGTGTCACGAACTCGAACTCAAGTACCATGACTTAAAGGGTCATTTAGACTCTAACTAGAAGGTTAAATCTAAGGAACTATCATAGTTCAAACCTATTTAAGTCCACTGATCCATCTATTCATAGTAGATTTGTCTTTATAATATTATTCATTTAAGTTCCAAAGCTGAATGAAATGAGAGTACTTCTTTTCATTTTCTTTTTAGGCTGAAGGTAATTGGATGTAAATTTATTAATTAATGAAATATAATGGTGTACAATGTATAATATTAAGAATTGACTTTATTTGCCCAGATACAAGCCCACTATCAGAATATAAGAATATAGGTACATTAGTGTCTCAATGTAAGGGTACATGAGTCCATACGCTTCCTAAAACAGACAACTTTGATCAGGTGAACTTGTATATGATTGCCTTGATGCTTCCGCTATGAATCCGTTACTATCGAATTCCTCTTCCCTTTCACTGGATTCTGTACAGCCCAAAGGCCAGTATCTTCCGGTAACCCGGATACGATGGGTTGCAGGATGCTGACAACAGTGAAAGCTTATGATAATAATAAACACAAGAATAATAATAATAATTTTAGGCAAAAAAGAAAGAAAATAAGATGTAATAGAAAATAAGAATATATATATATATATATGTGAAAGAAGAATTTTACAAATAATGATAATTATAATAAATTAATTAATAAATATTTATCAACAACATTTATATATATAAAATTAACTTTCTTTTTTTTTGTTTTTTTTATTCTTTTATTTCTTTCCTTTTCCTTTATTTTTCTCTCATTTTTCTTTTCTTTCCCTTTTCTTTCAGCTGGCCAAACAAGCGGTAGGTTCCCCCTTCTCTCTAGTAGTCATGCGTGTGTGTGCGTGTAGAAAGAGAGCGGAAGAGAGAATGAGAGAGAAAGAGAAAGAGAAATGAGTATCCGTGTGTGTGTGAGAGTATAGGTGTGTATATATATAGAGAAAGACAGAGAGAGAGAGAGAGAGAGAGAGAGAGAGAGAGAGAGAGAGAGAAAAGAACTGAGAGACCCAAAGTGGGTCTCTCTCTCTCTGTGTTCGGGTGTGTGTTGTGCGTTTATGTGTATGTGTGTATATCTATGTGTGCGTGTTTGTTATGTTTTTTTTTTTTGGTGGGTGGGTGTGTGTGTGTGTGAGAGAGAGAGAGACCCGAAGTGGGTATCTCGGGTGTGTGTGTGTGTGTGTGTGTGTGTGCATACATATGTGTGAGTATATATATAGAGAGAGCAGAGAAAGTGAGAGAGAGGGAGAAGTTACCGGTGAGGGAGTGGGATGTGGTATGCTAAGGTAGTAGTGTTGGTGACGACGTGGTAGTGACACCGGTGTAGGTGTTGGTGACTAAGGTTGGTGATGTGCGGTGGTGAGCAGTTAGCGACAGTGGTGGTGTTGGTCGTGGCATCGCGCGCGGCTGGTGGATTATGGCATCTTGGTGTGGTGGTCAGTGGCCTGTGATTTTGGTGGTGGTTTTCACAAAGAGAGACTGAGGGATGGAGGGGTCCAGGCTGAGAGGGTGAGAGTGCTTTTTTCTTTCTTTTATAATTTGCTTGGATTAAGGTATTTAGAAAGAATGGAGAGGAAAGAGAAAAGCATGAGAGATTTGCTTTAGAATTAGAGAAAGAAAGAAAAAGGGTTGGAAGGGAGATGGAAGAGTTGCTTTTAACTCTTATTTTATTTAATTTTTTTTCTTCTCAAAAATAAGAATAATACAGAGTGAAAGGAGAAAACCTTCTAAATGAATTTTTTATAATACGATTCTAACCTTAAAATTATAAAAGAAAAAAAATAAAAAATACTTCTATCTTAAAGTATAATAGTAAAATATATATATATAGTTATTTCCTTTCATTTATTTCTTTTATTATTGTTTTCATTTTTTTTATTTGTTATTCAAGCATAAAAGAATGATTACACTCTTTTTTCTTTTTTCTCTTAATTAATAATATCATTACAAGTCTTTTTTCTTCTACTTATTCAAGCATAGTATTAGAGAGAAAGTCAAATATAAATGAGAGAAAATGAGAGGATGGTGCTAGGTTGATGGGTGTTTGAAGTAATGGAGTGACGTAGGAGAAGAAAATAGAAAAAATAAGAGATAATTACACTTACATTCCCTAAGTTTTTAAAAATTATAGATAGTGCTCTAGTAATTTTTCAGATAATACTATTCTCCTTGTCAAAATTTTTGAAATAACGGATGTTAATGATTTTAGTGTTTTACATTTTTACCCTTCGGTATTGCATACATATTTTATCTTTTCTTCCTAACCTCTTCTTTCCCTAACCGCCTCTCTTTCCCTTTATCTTCATTGTTTTCAAGTGACCAAAACAGCACTTCAATCGACGATGTCATCTCCATAAAAATTAATCCCAAAAGTTCCAACCTTATTTCCATCATCTACCAAAAAAAGGGTAATTGTGGAACCCTAGCAGCCAAGGATATATAAATCAAATCAAAATCGTCATTCACAAGGAAGCATGCAAGAATGTCTCATCATCGCCGAGAGTGATAGGATAGACCCAAAATCGATCCTCTCATCTTTTTCAATCTGATCTCTTTGCATTCATTCATAAGGTAAATAATAGATTAGAGAGAAAATGAGTATAGAGAGGGGAAATTGATTGTCTTCTTGAGACTTGAAAACAAGGTTGGAATCTTAAAAATTTACGGATGTATTGTGGTTGCCATTTCAAATAAGAGTAATTTGGACGATTCAATTTCATGTTGTGATGGTCTGGCAATTCGAGTACTTGTGCAATTTTCAGAGTTTCTTAAATGCATGTTGGATTATTGTGTGGGTGTTGGTTAGTGGTAAGGTTTTGGCTCAATATAATTTGTAATTGCTTTTGGCGTTGGGACAATTCTAGCTTGTGCTATCTGCTTGTATTATCAGCTTATGGCCTTTTTCTGTTGTCTCAATTTTTTATAAGTGATTTTTCTAAATTCTTCATCACTTTAAAGGTTAAGATTGCAATTTTTCACATTTATATAAATCTTATGTGGTTAAAGGATACCAATTGAATGATATTTGGTTTTTTAGTAAGTGAATGACGTTTGTATTTCTTCCTAACTCTAATTTTCATGATCTTGTTTACGAACATTTGAAATTGGAGGTTTTTGGCATGTTTGGGCTCTCTTTCACATATTAAAAATCAACCATGTTTAATTAATATAATATTTTTTTGACAGTGGAATGAGACTCCAATATATCATTTTAATACATTACTTGCAAATGGTATACAAATCATAGGTTTACTCAAATTTTCTTATTATCTAGTGGTGTTCTTTAGAATTCTAATTTGGTGTATTTGTAGTCTGTCCTTCCACATTCTCTGTCTTAGGAATTGATTGGATGATATCTTGACTCTGTTAGTTTATCACACAAATTTCCATTATCACAAATCATTCTTATCTCATTAAGTTTTTGCTAAGTTTCATATAGACTATTGCTTCTGGATCTCCACTTCCTAAAGGGGACAATCATTATAATTTTGCAATTGGAATTGATTATGTATAGTCATCAATTGTTATTCTTCCCTATATACTTGTAAATCCCAAAGATTGCAACTCAAGAGTTGGTATCTTGTCAACTCTTTCTTTACTCTTCCCTCTAGATGGATGGTGGACACACAACTGTTAGAAGAGTCCACTGGAATTGATTAGGATTTGATTACTATTCTTGCTATTAGATGGTTCAATTGGGACTTAAGTTGATGAGTTTGAATTAATTTGGTACTTCCAATTAAACTGAAGTAAATGGATTTACTTAGAGAAAAATAATTTTAGAGAGGAATTTTTTTAAGGAAAAATATTTTAGATTAGGTTTATAGAGATAAAATTTAATAGTGAGAGATTAATTTTTTCTAAGAGAAATTGAAAATCTAAAAGAGATAGAATTGTATATCATTTAGAGAAAAAATAATTTTACAAGAAAATTTACAGAGATTGATTGTTGAGAAAAAAAATTTGATGAGAGAGTTATTTTAACAAGGACAATATTGTCATTTAACTTTGGTTTGTTAGGGTAATATTGTCCTTACATTATCTGAAAGAGTCATCTGATCCATTTGTTGTTGTGCGGGTGTTGGCCCATGTTCCTTCCTCTTATTGGTAGAGCTTGATCTTGCCAACCACTCAGGGAGATTTTCCTTGCAAAGGAATGTTCGATGTCATTGCTTGAATTCAATTAGTTGCTTTTGAGAAATTATCGATTTCCAACATACTATGCCAAACTAATGTTCCTTATTTCTGATTGCTTTGATAATTTTCTTCATTGCTTCATCAGAAGGTCACTAGGCAAAATTGTCGATTTTCGACAGACTGTGCCAAACTAATGTTGTTTATTTCTGATTGCTTCGATAGTTTCCTTCATTGCTTCTGCTGAACACTGGTCAGAAGGTTACCGGGCAAGCTCTGATAGTAGCCGCTCCGATGGTAAAATCAGATAAGAAGAAGAAAAAATTATGTCAAAAGAAAGGAATTCATGATAAATTAGGGCGTACCTTAGGGCCTTATTTATAAGTTGTGCCTCATCTAATTTGAATATGATTAGGGCTCTGAATTGATCATATCAAACTGAACTTCCTTATTGCTTATCTAGAATGTGATCTGAAGATGGTAGGTAACTCGGTATCCCATTACGTTAGGGATAATGCCCAAGTTGGTTGGGGATAATGCCCAAGTTGGTTGGGACCCGATTGTTTATAACTTAGTAACATTAAATCTGCAAGGACACATGTCAAATAATAAGTTAGTGCTTAAATATGAAATATCAAGTTTATTACATAAATTTTAATTATTAATATAAAAATTAATAAATAAAAATTCAATCCCAAAATCATCTAAAAGTCCTATCTTCTATGTACTCAAACTTAAAATAACATTATCTAAATTTAAAAAACGATCGTTAGTCTCCTTAAAATTAAAGGACTTCTTAATATGACATATTGTAATTAACCTAATCAGGTTCACTTGTGAATTTGTCGATGGAGGCAGTCTAGCTGTTCCCTTATTTGCATTGCGGCCGTCATCGCAACAAAGGCGGTTACGTATCCTCCGCCTCCGGTTTGTAGTTTACCGATGCTCACAGAGTGGGGTCGATTACTGGGATACGTCGAACTACGGATGCTGTAAATTACAAAAGAAAACTTCTTTGTCATTATAATGACGGGAATGCCCCTATGGCCATTATGAACCTCAATCAATTAAAGGATCGAATTATCTACCGCACTTAATTCGTTAACCCACCACTCGCTCTACAGAAAACCGATGGCTAGCAGCTCGCCGCCGGCGAAGTGACGGGATCTCAAACAGGTCGAGCTTTCACAGCGAAGGGACCACACTTCTTCAAGATAATACACTCAGGCATTGTTCAAGATCAAAAGCTAGTAAGCATATATTCTACCTCCCTTTATTTGTACGTTATATATATGTATTATATGTAACTATGTATATAAGTCTGTGTGTGGAGTATTGTGAATGTATGATTACAGAGCTGTAGTATTAATTAATGCAAATTGCTATATACATACATACATATGTATGTATGGAATATGGATGAATCCAACTTATGCTCCTGTCTCGTTCATGATATGTAAACAATTCTTAAGTTCGCTGAATTCAGTTGATCAGGATTCGGTTTGTAGTTTGAGTACGTAATCAAATTTGTGGGCCACAGATGGAGAAATTCACCTACTAATTAGACTATATTAGTCAATCGTCATTATTATTATTATTATTATTTATGATTTTTCATGTTTTTGGTATTACCCTCCATTTCTTTTAGTTTACCTGTAAATGGAAGTTCAATGTTGTTGTGATTCAAGTTGCTCATCCGGCAAGTTTCTTTTTTGATAGGTAAGTTGCTTACCCGGCAAGTTAATAAATATTAACCCCTTCTAAGCTCATGATTCAAATTTTTATAATCAAGTTTACCCTTTTTAACTTTGGTTAGTCAATTTTATAAAACTTGACCACCAAAAAAGAAAAAAAAAGGTTTTGATTTTGGATAACCATCCTTGGTACTTACAAGTAATTGTTCCACTACACATAAGCTTCTTTATAATAATTAGGGATGTAAATGAGCCAATTTGAGTCAAGTAGTGGGTTGCTCAAGTTCAGATCTAAGGATTTAACAAACTCCAAAACAAAGCTCATGTTTGAATGGTTTACATATGAGTCATCTCAAGCAAGCATCTGGTCAGGCCAATCTTTATCCAAGCTTGAGTAGCTTGGTCTTTCATATAATATTAGGATGCTTATTAAGTTTTCAAGCTTTGTTTAGCCCAAGTTTCAGTCTAAATGATCTAATAAACTTCAAAATATGATGATGCTTTGCTTGTTTATCTCACAAATAAGCCTTTAATTGAGCCTTTCATAAGTCAGGCTTGAGTAGCTTGGTCTATATCTTACAAACCTTGTATGAATTGAGGATGATATATCATATATGTGCAACGTGAACTTCTAAATTAACCCTATAAAGTACAAATTTAAGGAGTGATTTTGCACTGATGTTTGTGGCTATAATGCCACTAATTGGTTTTTTTTCCCATGGAAATGTTTAACCCTTCTCTTTTTTTATTCTAATCCTTATTTTCTATGTTTGTTCCAAATATAACTTTGACGTTCATTACAGAGGATTCCGACTAAGTTCATGAAAAAACATGGAAAGGATCTGTCAAACCTTGCATTCCTCAAGGTACCAAGTGGTGAGGAATGGCAAGTCAAATTGATAAATTCTAATGGAAAGGTATGGATACAGGACGGTTGGCAAAAATTCATAAAACATTACTCTATAGGACTGGGGCACTTTTTAGTATTCAGATATGATGGGAATTCCCATTTCCATGTCCTCATATTTGATATGAGTGCTTCAGAGATAGAATATCCAATCTGTGCTACCCGCGGTAGACAAACCAGCCTTAACGAGGAATGCCAAATTCCCGAAATAGAAGTGATTGAGATAGATGATTCTGTTGAAAACTTGGATGACTTTCCAACAAGGGAGAAGGAACAAATTGAGAAAGATGCCTCTGTCAGAATTTTGGACGATTTTCAAACATGCCGGACCACAATAAAGGCTACACCATCTAGTGAAATGATGATAAACAATCTGACATGTAAAACACAGAACACTATCAATCGGGAGACATTGTTTCTAGATTTGCAATCTAGAGGCATTCAAATGAATGGGTTGAAGCTTGAAAATTCAAATGCAGCAGGGGATTCGCGTTATTTTACAAGACCAATTAAAAGTAAGAGACTTTACTTTTATTGTTGTTGTTGTTATAATTGTTTATTTGGGGTAAATTAAGGAGATCTTGTCATTGTTTTAGTTGTTCTCATTATTTTGTTAATCACACGTGTCATAAATAATAAATTATCTTGATTTTCCTGCAGAAGAATGCGGCCGAGGCATGGACAGTACACAAAAAAGGAAACTAGTGATGGCCAATGAAAAAGTTAGAGCCCTTCAGAGGGCAAATGCTTTTAAATCTGAAAATCCTTTCTTCATGGTTTTTATGCAACCATCTTATGTTTCAACCAACTTTGTTTTGGTAAGCTATCAACTTGAAGCTCTGTTGACTATCATAGATTTTGTGCTGGCTTCGTTCAGTGTATATATACCCTTGTGAGAAGACCAAGCTTAGGAAAGATGCATTCATTTAAGATAGAATCTTGGACACTCTAATTTCACGTATTGGTTTAATCTTTTATAATGGGGTTTAAGAAAAAATAATAATTTTTAAAATATTCTTGCAGAATATACCATTAAGCTTTGCTGAGAAATATTTCACTGATAAGCAGAACATTGTACTTCGGGTTTCGGATGGGAGAACATCGTCTGTTAAATGCCATCTTGGATCATGCAATGCAAAATTCTGTCGCGGTTGGTGTTCATTTGCACAAGACAATAATTTAAAAGTAGGTGATGTTTGTGTCTTTGAACTGATCAAGGAAATTGAACCTTCGTTGAAAGTCATCATATTTCGATCAGTTGAAGAAGCAAAGTGCTGCCTGCCGCTGGACTGATCTAACTTAATATATTAGTAATGTCCACGTGGTTGATGAAACTGAAAAAGACAACAAAACATGGGATTGGTGACCAACGGAGCTTAATAGTAAATTGTGCTCTCTCTCTCTCTCTCTAAGTTGATATATCTATGTATTTTGGTATGTTTCTAACTAGTGTTCTGGTGAAATTATTGGTGTCTTGTGTTTTCAACTCTTTCACAATGAACTAAGACAATACATATTGTAGTTGTGTGATATGATGATTAAAGCATTATATGTTGGTGTAAATTTTGATATATTCTTGGATTAACTTCTGTCTACCATAAAGTTCTCTGCTCTTTGATCCACATCGACAAAAAACTTAAAAGTTCACTACTGAACAAAGGCTAATGGACAGGATGAAGTTTGTTTAATACACAATTTTGTGCTCTAAAATGAGGCTGGTTTTCATTAGCTGCCAGAGGTAATAGCTCTTTTATGAAGAGATTGTTCTAATACCATTTTGCATAGTTTTTGTTCTTGGTTTCTTGTAGCCACATTCTTCTTGACTCCAACTTTCCTGGATTGTTTTCTTTGCCGTGCATCATATTCCTATAATAGGAGGAATTCAGCATCAGTGTATGTTGCGTTCTGGAATTCATAATTGGACTTTTGGCTTCTCATGGTTGAAAACTGTTCGGATTGAACATCTTCATTTGAAGTCTGAGTTCTTAGATTTGCTTCGAGAGTTGATTGATACGATTACAATTTGAGTATGCTTTCATTGTTTTGGATTACACTTTCTGATAACTCATGTGTTAATTAGTACAAACTTGAATTCCCCATCTTATCATCTCCTTGGCTTGCTGGAAACAACTTGGACTTTATAATACTCTCGTGATTCAACAGAAAATGCATTAATAGCATGATCAAAGTACAATGCCTATGCATATGGTTAATAGGATGATTAGAAAAATGAAATGCTCCTTTGGATTTAAAGATGTACTTGTTAATTATCACCTTTTCCTCGAATTTCCACCAAAAAAAAAAAAAAATTAACTCACAGATTATAGTACTTGCCAGTCTGCTGCTACTGTTGACTACAGGAATTGGATTCAAAACTAGTCATTTTTTTACTTGTAAAAAGAACATGGTATAATAGGCTTTGGACTTGCTCTTGATCCTTGGCCTCTACCTCACAAATCTAATGCTTTGGAGTCCTTCTAAAAGAAGATGAACTGTTAACGTGGAAACGGTTAACAGCAATGTATTTTTTTTTTTTTTTTGAGCGGGCTGGACGGTGTTTGTGCAAAATAATTCTTCAGAAGTGGGGAGGTCATTTGATTTTCAGGAACATTGGTAAATCAAAGTTTTATGTTGAAATTTATGGTAAATCAGAACTGGGGATGTTGTTGTAGCTATGAGGAAGAGTTTGAAACCTCTTTCTCAGAATAAAATCCAAAATAGCAGATTAGAATGGGCTAAAAGAAAGAACAGTGAAACATTGCATCACGACAATGAGAATTCAAATGGAGAGCTCTAAATTTGTTTGCTGGTGTAATAAATTTGGAAAGAGAATTGAATCTAAGGGAAGTGAAGTTGTTCTAAGTTCCAACTAGTAAGAGTGAAGAAACCAACATATCTATATGGCTTGATTAATTTATAACCAAAGAATTAGAACATCCAATGTAATCTGAATAAAAGAACATAGTAAGTTTTTATTAGAAGCATCGATTTTCCAACTTACATTGAAAATCACACTTACTTTTTACATTGTTGATTTAATGCAGTCAAATCAAACAATTGATGTATAAAAGATCTCAATTATTTCATTTTATAATTCATCCTCTCATGTTACTAATCATACACAGAAAAACAAAAGAAAAAGCAGTTACTGTTTCTTAATTTGCATTGGTAATTTCACAAATGTGAAAAGAAAAGCAAGGAAATGGTGCTTCGGTCAGACGCGAGAAATTGCATCTGATTTTGGTGGGGCATCCTCAAACACCATGTATCAATAACCAATCATTGTTTTTTATTCAAGACATGGCCCCCTTTTCCAAAAAATAGGGCCTAAAACGTGAGTAAATTGCACGTGTTTGTGTGGATGACATAATGCTTCTGATGCTACACTTTTCGACCTCGTCAAAGCTCCAGTTTTCCCTTAGTGTAAATCCTGGATAGAAATGGAGTTAAATCGCTACCGGGAAGGATTCCGATGGTAACCACTCCGATGGTTAAATATAGAAGAGATCAATATGTATAACTCAAGATGATAACTTAAATATCAAAAGAGAGATTCATTTTTTCTTACGTACCTTTCAAGTCTTATTTATAAGCTGGTGTGAGTATTGGATCCTGTGCCATGCGGTGGGGTAGCTTTACCATGATTTCATACGTCACGATTGCCACCTGGCCATGCTGCTTTGCAGGGCTAGGAACCTTTTTCGCTTCTCTGCAGAACTAGGGTATGCTGTCTGTCAGACGGCGGCAGTTTTGTCATAATTGTTTGCGTCATACCTTCGTGTCAACACCTGTCCCATCATTACGAGGTCGGTAGACCGAGGTGATGGAGGCGAGACCGGTATACCAAGTGATTATAACTTCCTAGTCTTCCTTACCGATGTGAGATCGGTGTACCTAATTACCTTACGACCTGCACAGGACAAAGTTAGATACGTGTCATATCCTGATTGGATGGAATATTTTTGGCGTATCAAGCTTCTATATCCAACTATTTTTTTGAAATTTTTATTCATTGTGAATTTTAATTATCAACCACATTTTATTTTATTTTTTGCTTAAATTGATATCGATTCAACTAAGTGTATTTTTGCATTCTTACTCGCTCCTAAACAAAAACTTAAAAGCAAAAAAGAAGAAAAGTAAAGTGTATAATTTTTTTTTACTTGATTTTCACCTCAATTATATTCAAATCTTGAGTATGTCGCTTACTAATCAAGACTGAGTATTTAAATTGTAATTTCATAATTTTAAGTTGGATTTTTTTTAACCTAAATTTAATTAGATTTGAGATACATGAATATAAAATGGTGGAGTTGTAATTGCAATCAAATTTAAAGGGTTATGTATTTGTAATTTTCGGGAAGAGATTAAATGTGTTTTTTATAAAAACAACCCAATTATGATAATAAGATTCAATCTACTCTAAGTTGGTATTTAGGAAGAAAAAAAGAACCCATCTTTGACATGAACCCTAATATTTAATTTTACTTATTTTTATTTTAATTTCATATAGTTCAACAGTCAACAAGTACAATATTTCACGATTACAATGTATATCTTAAATATAACAATAAAATTTAACTTTTGATATACAAAAATTTGTTTTTATTAACTTTTAAATTGTAGATAATTAAATGAAAATATATGAAAAAAAGCAATCCCCACTTATGGAGCTGCTATTTATTAATTTTAAATGCCAGTATATTTGATCAATAAATATATGTCATATTAATATATGACTCACATTTTACAAATGTATGAAATATTTATTGGCTGGATATAAGAATTTTTACACTTCATTTCTATTCGTGCTCCAGTCACACAAATGGTGACCCACTCCCAATCGGACGGCTATGATCGGTCTAGAATCTTCAACTGATTGGCTTCGTTCTGACGCCTGGCCTGTGGAAAATGATTACCCCATTAGCCTAGGCGCCCACAACACCAGATGACCAGCGACCCATCACTCAATTTTCCCGCTCTCTACCTGATGATTCTAATAATGGCTTTTGGTAGTTAATTTAAAGAAAGGAAAAGTAGTTTGCCATTTGCCATTTGCCATTTGCCAATGCCATCTCTGGTTTCCTTTTCTTCAACAGATCCAAATGGTTAGAAGTCCAAATGTTAAGTTTCAGATGAACACATGATCTAACTGAATTGCTTAAATGTGTACTCGAGATGAAAAATAGAAAGACTCAACTGAATTGCTTTGATGAATTGAATCAATGAATATGATTACAAAGAGCTTCTGTATTTATACACAAATGAACTAACTAACTGATCTAACTAACTAAGTTCTTCTCCTCTCTTTCTTTGACACGTGTTGCTGCTGCTTTGGCCTTTAATTCCATTTGCTCAATTTGTGATTCTTGGCTCCAACACCCCCCTTCAAGATGAACATGGATGTTGATAATGTTCATCTTGCGAAGAGTGTGGTGAAATTGAAGAGAACCAAGAGGTTTTGTTAGTATATCAACCAACTGCAACCTTGAGGGAATATGAAAAATTTTAATGACCCTTTGCTGCAGTTTCTCTCGGATGAGATGGCAATCTATTTCTATATGTTTGGTCCTCTCATGCTGAACAGGATTTGTGGCTAGTGATAGGGCTGATTTACTGTCAGTGTAGAGAAGAGTTGGTTGTTGATGGTTGATGCCCAAGTCTTGCAAGGCATAAAGAAACCATTGTATTTCACATGTTGTTGATGCAATGGCCTTGTATTCTGCTTCTGCAGATGATCTGCTTATTGTGGCATGCTTTTTACTTTTCCATGAAATCAGGGAGTTGCCTAAAAAAATAGCAAAACCTGCTACACTTCTTCGAGTATCAACACATCCTGCCCAGTCACTATCTGAGAATGCCCTCAATTGAAAATATGAGGATGAAGGGAAAAATAATCCCTGTCTAAGTGTGGCCTTTAAGTATCTAAGAACTCGAGTTGTTGCTTGGTAGTGGCTGATTGTTGGTTGGGCAAGGAATTGACTTAAAACTTGAACTGAGTAGGCAACATCAGGCCTGGTGATAGTTAAGTAAAGCAATCTTCCAATCATCCTTCTGTAAGCTGAGGGATCATCATATAAAATAGAGTCTGTACTAGTAAGCTTAAGGTTGGATTCCATTGGAAATGCAGCTGGTTTGGCAACAAGTACTCCACTGTCTTGAAGTATATCAAGGGCATACTTCCTTTGGCAAACTGATATTCCATTCTTGGACCTTGCCACTTCCAATCCGAGGAAGTATTTGAGTTCTCCCAATTCTTTTATAGTGAACTTGTCATGTAAGAAATTTTTGAGCAATTGGATCTCAATCAAACTGTCACTAGCTAAAAGTACATCATCTACATAAACCAGTAGAGCTAGGAAGGATGAATCAGATCTCTTGATAAACAAAGAAGAATCTGAATTTCCTTGAACAAAGCCATAATCATGCAATGCATTTGATAGTTTTTCAAACCATTGTCTACTTGCTTGTTTTAAGCCATAAAGGCTTTTAAGGAGTTTGCAAACTTTATTTTCTCCCTTGACAGCCAATCCAGGAGGTAATTCCATATAAACTTCTTCATGCAATTCACCATGTAAAAAAGCATTATTTACATCTAGTTGGTGAATATGCCAATTTTTTACTGCAGCTATAGCTAAGAGTAATCGAATGGAAGTGACCTTAGCTACTGGTGAAAAAGTATCAAAAAAATCCAATCCTTCTTGTTGAGTGTAGCCTTTAGCTACGAATCTAGCCTTATGTCTCTCTATAGTCCCATCTGCTTTATATTTGATTCTGAA
Organism: Nyssa sinensis; assembly: GCA_008638375.1. Lineage (NCBI taxonomy): Eukaryota > Viridiplantae > Streptophyta > Magnoliopsida > Cornales > Nyssaceae > Nyssa > Nyssa sinensis. Next base: position 45,618,596 of record CM018032.1, read on the forward strand.
TACCTATTTGCAGCCTATGGTCTGTTTGTGTTTAGGGAGAGTAACAAGTTCCCAAGTTTTATTTAACTCTAAGGCATTTAGTTCATTTTGCATAGCAACTTGCCATTCAGGTATTTGGACAGCTTGTTTGAATGTTTTGGGTTCTTAAGAGGCTGAAATGGATGCTAAAAAGGCTTTATGAGATGTAGACAATCTATTTGCACATAAGAAATCAGAAATAGGATAGAGAGTACCTGTAACATTGGAACAACCAACGTGAGCAGATGATGAGTTTGCATTTGTAATGTTTTGGACTGAACCACAAAAATAATCCTGCAAATATATAGGTGGTTGTTTAATCCTAGATGATTTTCTAGGTTGTTGAGAATGACCAACATTTTGATGATGTTGATCATTGACTGGTTCAGTATTTGAAATTGAATCAGTGGAAGATATATTTTGCTCTGGCAAAACAATTTGTGATTCTGTATTCAACACTGACTCACTAGGAGTGGAGTTTTGATCTGGGATATTTTCAAAGGAATAGAAATAAGAGTCTGAAGCAGGATTGTTTGGTGGAAACAAGAAGGTATTAGCTTCGGAATTAGATGGGAGAGACTGAAAGGGAAAATTGGTTTCATAGAATATTACATTTCTTGAAATGAATATGTTGTTCGTATTTAGATCTAGCAATTTATATTCTTTGATATCAGAAGGGTAGCCTAAGAATAAGCACTTGGAAGCTCTTAAATCAAATTTCTGTCTGTGATTGATAAGTGTTGATGCAAAGCAAAGACATCCAAATACTTTTAGATGAAAAAGATTAGGAACTTTATTGAAGAGCATCTCGAAAGGAGTTTTATTTTTAAGGAGGGGTGTAGGTATTCTGTTTATAATATGTGTTGTTGTCAGCACACAATCACTCTAAAAAATAAGAGGTAGGTTTGCTTGAAAAAATAAGGCCCTAGCAGTGGTTAGTAAGTCTTGGGCCCAATAGATTAAAATATATATATATATATATATATAAAAGGGGGGTTTTCTGTTCAGGAAATGTTGCTAAGGGGTTTCGACCTAAGGACAGAGTGGATAGGACGGCACATGCGAACTAGTTGGACGGTTCCCAACCGTGGTAACCAATCCCCCCTAAAATATATATATATATATATATATATATATATATATATTATGTAATACAATAATTAATTAATTAAAATTTATTTAATTAAATTAAATGCCCCAAAATGGCCCGGAGCCCAAATTAGACAAGTCATATATGTATTCTAACTATCTTGGACCTCCTGAGACCAACGGTGAGGTCCGTGACGCTAGATGAGGTCCCAAAAAATAAAAGACCTATAATAACATTAGAAATTACCAAAATGCCCCTAAGTTGAAATATAATCTAATGGACTCCAATTTAAGGAAATAAATAGTGAAATTTTATTATCTCAAGCATTCCGGACTCAACTGTGGAGTCCAATTTATGAAAAGAGGTCTTGGGATGTAGGGACCCGTAAGAAGTGCAAATGACCATTTTGCCCTTTTTAGCTCGGATGTCCAAATTGAATTCCACGAAAACCTAAACCCATTTTCTTCAACGTTCCGGACTCAATCGTAAAGTTTAATTTGAAAAAATAGAAAATCATAAAATAAAGACATAAAATTTGTTGAATAGCATAATTCAAGTAACAAATGAACTGAGTTACATTTATGATTTTAGGGATACAGAAAGGCAAGGAGAAGGTGATCTATTCTTCTGTATTCCACTACTAGTTCCACTACACACCGAGTGCATCTCCCCGAGTTGAGACCGACCATCAGGTACGATATATTGTGCTAAGTGATAAATAGAATTAAGTTTAGGAATGATTTGCATGTTGATTGAATGGATCATATATTTAATTGTTTAATGTCAAAAAATCACATAAGGAATGTTGCTTTAAAACCATGAAACCTTGAGTTGATTGTTTACGTTACTTATGTGCTTCTTGTTGCTCTATGGAGATATGATTTGTTCTATGTGTTAGGTTGTTTGTGATCTATATTTTTGGGGAGTTGTTAAGATTATGAACACATGACTTGAGTATATATTTTCGTTGATCATGTATTGCATACATTCATGTGGAAGATGTTTTGTTATTCAAATATTGTGATTGCTTTAAGTGGAATACATTGTTTAAAAGCATGCTCTATGTGTTGGTAAAATTACTTATCTGAGATTGTATTATTGCATGATGGAATCAAGGCATATTAGCATACTGTGATGCATTGAAAGCATAGTGTGGGTTGAGCACGTGGTGCTAAACATGGTACTTAGCTTCCATCAAATGTGTTCTGAAAACGAGATATGGTACTCAGCTTCCATCAGATGTGTTCTGAAAACGAGATATGGTACTCAGCTTCCATCAGATATGTTCTGAAAATTAGACATAGTACTCAGCTTCCATCGAATGTGTTCCGAAAATGAGACATGGACATGGCATAGATTTGACATGGTTGTGGCATAGAGTGGTGTGGGTGTTTTATGGGCATTGTCACTACATTGCATGAATAATACGGATGGCATGTGGATTATTGCTATTACGTGGCCTGGACGATTTGGAAAGCATGTGGATTATTGTTATTACATTGCATGGATGATTTAGAATGCATGTAGAGATAAATGTACACTTGCACATGCCACGTCTTAAATTATGTTAATGAGTTGGATGACATGTAGATTATTGCTAGTACGTTATAAGATGATATTGAATGACATGTAGATATAACTGTACACTTGCACATGCCACGCCCTTAATTTTGTTTCTTGCATTAGCATTATATTGTACCAGTAGTTGAGCTTACCCATTCGTGAGACAACATTTCAGATGACGCTCCCGGCACTTGAGACTTGAGGAAGTCTTGCAGAGTGGAGGAGATATGAACTTATGAGGATATTTGGCCCGTTGGGGCATGTTTTATGATGTAGGGCTTAAGCCTGAATGACATGTTGAATGTTTTTATTGACTGTGCTTTACATGGATGTACATTAAAGGAAATGAATGTAAGTTTGGGTTGAATCTGTTAGATTTTCCTTTATCTCTTTATTATTTTATTTTCTTTCGGCTTCGTTATTTCGTGCCTCAAGTTCGCGGGAATTTAGGGCATGAAAGGTAAAGGATTAAACTGAGATTTGTTGCAGGTAGTAGCATGTGATAAATGGTAAAGTCCATGTTTTTCATGAGCAATCCCAATCATCTTCTTTGTTGATTGGTCCTGTAAAAGGCAATAAGAATCAAAGAAAGAAACAGAAATGTTAGTTTCTTTGGTTAATTTTGAAAAAAAAAGCAAGTTAAAAGAAAAGCAAGGAACACATAACACATTATTCAAAGATAATGTGTCAGAAAAACAAATAGTGCCAATATGACTAGCAGGAACAGAATGACCATTAGGTAGGTTAATAAGTGTGTTAATGGGTTTAGGTGTAAAGGAATATAGAAGAGGTGAACAGATCATATGATCTGTTGCACCGATATCCAATATCCATGAGAATTTATGTGTTGAATTCGAAGAAGCAAAAAAATAAGAAGAGTTTAGAGGGTTACCAGAAAACTGAGATGTAACAAAGTTCACAGCTGGTGTTGGATTTGTTTGAGTGGGTGTAGGGTTTGAATTGGAAAGTACTATAAGTGTAGTAAATTCCTTATGAGTTAAAGAAAACTTTTGGTTCTCATTACTGTTGGAAATGTAGGCCTCTTCATTAGAAATGGCTACATTTGTAGTGGGTGGATGGCGTTTTCCTTTAGGTCCAGTCCAACCAGGAGGATAGCCATGCAACTGAAAGCATTTTTCCATAGTATGTCCATTGTATCCACAGTGGGTGCAATACAAGGAAGATCTTTTCTGCTTGTCTTTCAAAAATTTAGGCTGCTAAGATGATTGGTGATTAGTCTGCTTGACCAACAGAGCATGAGTTTCATGCACAACAGAATTTCTCAACTGTCTTTGGCTTTCCTCTTGAAGCAACAGAGAGAAGACTTTTTCCATACTCGACAATGGAGAACATAGAAGTAATTGACTTCTAATTGAAGCATAAAAATCGTTTAAACCAATCAAGAACTTCAAAACATAATCAGATTGTTGTCTCATGAGCAAAAAATCAAACAGGTTGCATGTACATGAAGCCATCTTTCCACAGCTGCAAGTTGGAAATGGTTTATAATTGACATATTCGTCCCATAAAGTCTTGAAAGCACTGAAGTATTCAGTGATTGACAAAGAACCTTGAGTGATAGAACTTAGGGATTTTTCAAGATGAAAAACCCTTGGACCATCACTTCTCAAATATCTTGTCTTCAACTCATGCCAAAGATCGACAGCAGAGTTAACATAAAGCAGACTATTTCTAATTTCTTTCGAGATTGAGTTCATTAACCAAAAAAGTACCAGATTATTGGCACGGAGCCAAGCAGTGTGAAGAACACGTTGATCAACAGTAGGAGCAAGAATCGAACCATCAATAAACGCCACTTTGTTCTTGACAGTTAACGCAATAGTAATGGATCAACTCCAGGCGATGTAGTTATAGCCAACAAAAATTTTGGAAACAAGCAGTGCACAAGGATTATCACTTGGATGTAAAAAATATGGACTGGAAGAATCGTCCGAGGGATTTCGAGGAGTATTAGAAGAATGAATAGAGATGTCTTCGTCAAAACTCGACATTTCTGGAATTTTCCAAGAAATACAAGAAAGTGAAAAAGAAAGATTACAAAGATTTTAGATCAAAAACTTTGTAATGTGAGAAGCGCGGAAGCAAAGAAAGTTCTCAATCTGATAACATGTTAAGTTTCAGATGAACACATGATCTAACTGAATTGCTTGAATGTGTACTCGAGATGAAAAACAGAGAGACTCAACTGAATTGCTTTGATAAATTGAATCAATGAATATGATTACAAAGAGCTTCTATATTTATACACAAATGAACTAACTAACTGATCTAACTAACTAAGTTCTCCTCCTCTCTTTCTTTGACACGTGCTTGCTTCTGCTTTGGCCTTTAATTTCATTTGCTCAATTTGTGATTCTAGGCTCCAACACCAAATACTGGAAGCAAAAAGCCTTCCTTTTTCAATATCTTGATTGATGACTTTTCTGATCAGTTGGTAACTCTCTTCCCCCTCTCATTGTCGCTAATTGAATGTCTCTTTCTTGTAAGCCTCATCTTGATTTTTCTTCCATATTTCTTTATTGGTTGAATCAGTGCATGTTGTATGACACTCACGCAAATTTAGCTGTTTTAATTGAGGAATCATGTGCCATAACTTAGGTGCTCTGTTATTGATAACTAGTTAAAAAGTGCATATTTATGTTGTTAACCCTAAATATTCTTGCACTTTTATTATTTTAATTTCTCCAATCTATATGCATTTGCTAGTTAATTCTTGTTTTGTCTTTTTGCAGAGAAAGCTCGTCAAAGTTGATGATTTAGTGGTGGATTTGGAGCAAAAGAAAAATATTGGGCTTTGAAGTGCTAAAAGAAGTGGAAAACAAGTAGTTTTGGGTTAGAAGAGATGCTTGACCCATATATGGGTGGACTAGGGCCCATTTTAGCACTACAGACTCTATTTTGGTGTAGTTTAGCCTCCCTTTTTGGGCCCTTAATGTCTAATTACGGGATTTTATATTATTTTTCCTAATTCTTATTTTGAAGGGGTATTTTTGGAAAAAGGGAAATATTATTGTGAGGTAGGGTTTTAGAAAAGAGGGGAGGCCGTTTTTGGGGATCTAGACGAAGGAAGGAAGAAGGAGACGACTCAAAAGTAGAAGATGAAGAACTCCATGGCTATGGTGGTCTCCTCTTCCATTATCATGGGCTAAATCTCTCTCATTCCTAGGGTTTAGATGAAACCCTAGTCAAGTAATATTGCTTCTTTGTATTTTATTTTTGGGTTAATTAATCTTGGATGTTGATTGTATGACGTTACGATTTTATTAAAGCATTGATCGTATTATTCAGTTTCACGTAATCAATTTCTGTGATTTTGTTTATGTGGTTATACAATAGTAATATGTGTACATACATCAAAACTGTAGGACGAGTCATAACTCAGGGAAAACAAATTGTGACTATGACCTTAGAATTAGCGTAGACAATTTGTGTTGACCAAAGATGATTCGTACTTAGGGTTTTGGTGCATGATTTTCTTGATGATTGTATTGAGGTTTGTAGCCAAAATACATCTTTTACGTCCAAATTTAATGGCCCAAGAATTAATACAATTGAAGCTAGTTACAAGATTAGCGGTGGATTCAACACCTTAGGAATCCTCTTTTAATTTGATTCATTATTAATTCAGTTAAATATTTGCTTTAATTATAGTGCTCATTTAATTTTAGGAAAGAATCAACAAACAACCACTCTTTGTGAATTTGAATTAAAATTAATCTCAACTTTGGTTTTTAAACAATTAACAGTCTCTGTGGGTTCGACCCTTACTTCTCTACTATACTAGTAGTTTAGTTTGGTAATTTGATTGATTTCCACGACAGATCAATTTTTGGCGCCGTTGCCGGGGACTGTTGAATTGTTAAAAAATTAGTAGTTGATTTTTATTTTAATTATTTATTTATTTTTTATTATTATTATTATTATTTTTGTTTTTTTCTATTATTCTTTTTCTTTGTCTTTGGTGTGCAGCAATTATAAAAAGTTAAAGAGAAGCCGAGTCGATTGGAGCAAACACGGGTTCATAAAAAAAAAATTTCTACCTGCTTTGCAATCTATCACGGTGAAATCTTTCCCTTCTCTTTGCATTTTTATTTTTGCTACAGTTGGTATATTTGATTGGATAGGTTTATTTGTTTTATGTTTGGTCGTCGTTCGTGCAACCCAGACTTAGAAAAACTAGACCTTGAGCTAGAAAGAACTTTGAGAGCTTTTCGTGGTTTATCCATTAAATCTGAAGTTTTAGGAAACCCTATTTCTATAGACATAGCTGATAATGGTGGACATCAACAACCACAGCCTCTTAAGGCTCATTTTGTTCCAACAACATATACCAACCCTTCATGTATTCAAATGCCTACTGTAACTGGGTATTATGAAATTAGACCTCAAACCATTCAGATGTTACCATCTTTTTATGGGAAATCAAATGAGGACCCATATCAACATCTAAATGAGTTTTTAGAGCTTTGCACCACTGTCAATGTGCAAAATCTGAGTGAGAATGCTCTTAAGTTAAAGTTGTTTCCTTTTTCATTGAAGGATAGAGCCAAACAATGGCTCGGTTCTTTGCCTACAAATTCCATAACAACTTGGACTCAACTCCAACAAGAGTTTTTAAAAAAATACTTTCCTATAGGCAAAACCAATGATATGAGAAGAGCCATCACAAACTTTACTCAACTCGATGGCGAATCTTTTCATGAAGCTTGGGAGAGATTTTTGGACCTTCATAGGAAGTGTCCCCATCATGATATCATGCGTTGGCAATTGGTACAGAGTTTTTATGACGGTATCACAGAACAAAACCGTCAAATGATTGACTCTGCTTGTGGAAGGACTTTCTTCAACAAGAATCAAGATGAGGCATGGGATCTTTTTGAGACCCTTAGTGAGAATTCACAACACCATGCCTCAGCAAGTCGGAGAGCTCCACCCACCTCCTCTAGTGTTCCTAAAAGAGGTGGCATTTATGAAGTTGGACAAGCTGTGGATGTCCAAGAGCAAGTTGCGACGTTTTCTAGGAATTAAGACCAAGTTTTGGCTAGGGGACAAGTTTCTACTTCTGTTCCTGCCACTCAAGAGGTGTGTGTTTTATGTTCATGCCCAACTCATTATGTGTCAGACTGTCCTTTAGCCCCGCAATATCCAGAGTTTGTGCAAGAGCAAGTTAATGCTCTTCAAGGTTTTTCCCAACCGGGTAATGATCCATATTCTAACCATTACAACCCGAGATGGAGAAACCATCCAAATTTTTCTTAGAGGCCTCAAGCCTCAAATCCTCCATTCTCCCAAAATTCAAGGCCAAATGTGCCTAGTTCTTTTCCATCATCATCCTACCGTCATCCTCCTCAACAATATCAACAACCACCTCCTCCCCTTAGAAATTTAGCTTTTGAGGACAAGGTGTTGAGTGCTTTGCAAGCTTTAGAGTCAAATCATTAGTCTAACACTCAATTACTCCACTCACACACCCAGTCCATCTCGAAGCTAGAATCCCAAATGGGACAACTAGCACAAGCTGTGAGCAGAAGAGATGAGGGATGTTGACCAAGTCAACCGGTGAACAACCCTAAAGGCCAATATGGGGTAGAGTCTTCCAACCCCAATGATCAATATCATGAGCAAGCTAAGGCCATAACTACTCTTAGGAGTGAGAGAGTGGTAGATAACAAAGTTGAGTATAAGGCTGAGGGTGAATTGACAAGTTCTTCTAAAAATGATGTAGTTGAGAATGAGAATTTACAAAAAGGGGATTCTTCATCCCCAAGTGATCCGTTGAGTGTTCCTGTGGCACCCTATGTGCCCAAGGCCCCTTACCCTTCTTGTTTGGCCGACCCTTCTCCTTTTGGGAAAAAGGGTACAAATATGGAAGAGATGCTTGAGATTTTTAAGCAAGTTAAGATTAACTTGCCACTTCTTGATGCAGTCAAGAAAATTCCTTCCTATGCCAAATTCTTGAAAGACCTTTGCACTCAAAAGCGAAAAGCTAAAACTCATGTGTCAAAGAAGGTCTTTCTAACAGAGCAAGTGAGCTCAATTCTCCAGCACCAAACTGCACCTAAGTTTAAAGATCCTGGAGCCCCCACAATTTCTTGTGTCATAGGTAATCACATTATAGAGAGGGCGCTCCTTGACTTGGGGGCAAATGTTAATTTATTGCCATACTCTGTCTATAAGCAACTTGGGTTAGGTGAGTTGAAGCCTACGATGGTGTCTTTGCAGTTAGTTAACAGATCTGTCAAGATACCTCGTGGGATCATTGAGGATGTTCTGGTGAAAATAGACAAATTCTATCTTCCAGTTGATTTCTTAGTTCTAGATATGGAGCCCGCTCATGACCCTAAGCGGCAGATTCCCGTCATCTTAGGTCGACCTTTCTTAGCTACTGCTCATGCATGTATTAATTGTCGAACTAGGGTGATGGATATTTCTTTTGGGAATATGACTGTGAGGCTCAACGTTTTCAATGCTTCACAACAACCTCCACATGAGGAGGATTGTTTTTCAGTGGATATGATAGATGGGATAGTTGAGGAATCTCTCCCTCAAATCTTGATTGAGGATCTTTTGGAGAGATGTTTGACTTACTTTGATAGTGATGCTTTTGATATTGATGCTTCTATTGAAGAAGTCAATTCATTGCTTGACTATTCTCCTTTTATAAACTATCCTCCTTGGAAGTCTAGACCGGAACCCCTACCTAATCTTGCGAGCACCCCTGCTCTTCCATCTTTAGAGGTTCCTCCAAAGCTTGAGTTGAAGCCATTTCCAGTTACTCTTAAGTATTCATTCTTAGGACCCGATGACACTCTCCCTATCATCATTGCTTCTAATCTTTCAAGTGAGCAAGAGTGCCGTCTTCTTGAGGTTCTTAGAGAGCACAAGGGTGCTATAGGTTGGTCCGTAGCTAATTTAAAAGGGATTGATCCCTCTATTTGTATGCACCGCATTCATTTAGAGGATGATGCAAAGCCATCTCGAGAAATGCAAAGAAGGCTTAATCCTAACATGAAGGAGGTTGTCATGAAAGAGGTGGTCAAATTACTAGATGCGGGTATTATTTACCCAATTTCTGATAGCAAGTGGGTGAGTCCCACCCAAGTGGTACCAAAGAAGTCTGGTATCACTGTTGTTGAGAGTGATAAGGGTGAGCTTGTCCCTATGCGCACCACCACAGGGTGGAGAGTTTGTATTGATTATCGCAAGCTCAACTCTATGACCCGGAAAGACCACTTTCCTCTCCCATTTATTGATCAAATCTTAGAGAGGTTAGCGGGTCAAAGCTATTATTGCTTTCTTGATGGTTATTCTGGATATAACCAAATTGCAGTCTTTCCGAAAGATCAGGAGAAGACCACTTTTACTTGTCCATTTGGCACATATGCATATCGCCGCATGCCTTTTGGATTGTGTAATGCACCGGCGACCTTTCAGAGGTGCATGATGTCTATCTTCTCCGACATGGTAGAGAAATTTTTAGAAGTCTTCATGGATGACTTTTCTGTTTTTGGCCCCTCATTTGATGATTGTCTCCAAAACTTGACCAAAGTTTTGAAGCGTTGCAAGGAGACAAATCTTGTGCTTAGTTGGGAAAAGAGCCATTTTATGGTTCAAGAGGGGATTGCGTTAGGACACATTGTGTCCAAGAGAGGGATTGAGGTTGACAAAGCCAAAGTCCATCTCATTGCTAAGCTTCCGCATCCTACCATGGTCAAGCAAGTTCGATCATTTTTAGGACATGCGGGTTTCTATCGTCGGTTTATCAAGGACTTTAGTAAGATCTCTAGGCCCTTATGCAATCTTCTTGCCAAGGATATTCCATTTGTCTTTGATAGTGCTTGTGTGGCGGCTTTTGAAAAGCTTCGTGACTCTCTTTCCTCCGCCCCGATCATGCAACCACCCAATTGGTCCATGCCTTTTGAAATTATGAGTGATGCCTCCGACTATGCAGTTGGAGCTGTTTTGGGACAAAGGGTAGAAAAACTTCCATATGCCATTTACTATGCGAGTAAGACTCTTCATGATGCTCAGTTGAATTACACCACCACAGAGAAAGAGTTGCTCGCTGTAGTTTTTGCTTTAGATAAGTTCCATTCCTACCTCCTTGGCTTTAAGGTAGTTGTCTATACCGACCATGCTGCTTTGCGGCATTTACTTTCTAAGAAAGAGACCAAGCCGAGATTGATTAGGTGGATTTTTTTGCTTCAAGAGTTTCATTTGGAAATTCGGGACAAGAAAGTTTTCCAAAATGTCGTAGCCGACCACCTGTCCCATATTCTTGTTGAGCACACGAGTGACACTCAACCTTTGCATGACTCGTTTCCTGACGAGCAACTATTTTCTGTGTCATTAGTGGAACCTCCTTGGTTTGCCCATATTGTGAACTATCTTGCAATCGGTCAAATTCCTTCCCAATAGTCCAAACAGGACAAAGACCGATTTTTCTCGCAAGTTAAGTTTTTCTATTGGGAGGATCCTGTGCTCTTTAAGTATTGCTCTGACCAAGTTATCCGCCGTTGTGTTCTAGAGAGTGAGTTTCATAGCATCCTTACTTTCTGTCATTCTTCAGCTTGTGGTGGCCATTTTAATGGTCGCAAGACGGCGGCGAAAGTCTTGCAGAGTGGGTTCTATTGGCCCACTCTATTCAAAGATGCATACAATTTTTGCAAGACTTGCATTCGGTGTCAGCAAATGGGGACAATGTCTCGCAGAGATATGATGCATCTTACCCCAATCTTAGTTGTTGAGATATTTGATGTATGGGGTATTGATTTCATGGGACCATTTCCACCGTCATTTGGCTTTGAGTATATTTTAGTAGCGGTGGATTATGTGTCCAAGTGGATTGAGGCTGTGGCAACTAGAACCAATGATCACAAAGTGGTGGTCAAATTCATTCAAGAGAATATATTTTCTCGGTTTGGTATGCCACGGGCGATTATTAGTGATGGAGGGTCTCATTTCTGTAATAGACCCTTTGCAATCTTGCTTCAAAAATATTCCATCACTCATAAAGTCGCCACACCTTACCATCCCCAAACTAGTGGGCAAGTTGAAGTGTCGAATAGGGAGGTCAAATCAATTCTAGAGAAAACGGTACGACCCGATCGAAAAGATTGATCTTTGCGTTTAAATGATGCGTTGTGGGCATATCGTACCGCTTACAAGACCCCTATTGGCATGTCTCCTTACCGATTGGTTTTCGGTAAAGCTTGCCATCTCCCGGTAGAGCTAGAGCATAAGGCCATGTGGGCCATTAAGAAATTCAATTTTGATATGCTTGTTGCCAGCTCTAATCGAAAGCTCCAACTCAATGAGTTAGAGGAGCTTAGGAATGATGCGTATGAGAGTTCCCGCATTTACAAGGCTCGGACTAAGGCGTTCCATGATTCTCATATTAATCGTAAGTCCTTTGAGCCCGGTCAAAAGGTGTGGTTGTTTAACTCTAAGTTACGGTTATTTCCTGGGAAGTTGCGGTCTAGATGGGATGGTCCATATGAGGTTGTTCAATCTTGGTCTCATGGTGCGGTAGAAATTCATAACCCTCAGGGTGGCCAAACTTTCAAAGTTAATGGCCAAGGGTTGAAATTGTTTATTGAGGGTGTGGAAGAAGGGAGTTTGATTGAGGAGATTGGTCTTGAAGACCCAGTTTATATTGATTGATGTTTTTCTCCTCTTGTTGTGTCTGGCTGAAGACATTAAACTTAGCTCTTCTTTTAGGAGGAAACCCAATTTTATTTATTTATTTTTTTTTATTTTTTATTTTTGTTGTTTTTAATTGAGTTTTCTTTTTATTATTTTGTAGGTGTTTAGTATTTATTTTATTCTTATTGTTTAAAAAAAAAAGGGGGGTTTCTCTTTGATCATTTTTGTTTTCTGGACTAAAAAGTTCGAGCAATTTCAGAAAAGCTCGAGCATTTTCTCATGTTTTTTTTTCAAATGTTTCTGGTCCAGAAAGCTCGAGCACTCGCCAAAAAACTCGAGCACTTTTTCAGTCAAAAATTGGTTAAACATTCTGCCCCAAAAAGCTCGAGCACTCCAAGAAAAGCTCGAGCACTTTTTCTTCCCTCAAAGCTTTTAAAGTTCTGTCCCAAAAAGCTTGAGCTTTTCTCAAAAAGCTTGAGCACTTTTAATTCAGTTTTTTTAAAAAAAAAAAAAAAAAAAAAAAAAAAAACCTAACTCTCTAACCCATAGCCGTAGCCACTAATCTCCACCGCAGCACCTCCTCCCCCGTCAGATTTATCTCCACCGCACCTCCCTCATCATCCATCACAGCCATCGCCACCGCCGACACTGTACTGCCATAGCCACCGATCCCCACTACCAACCCCTCCCATTACCGCCCCCCCATAACCCCCAACCCCCCTCAGTGCCGACCACCCCCACCACAGCACAGCCACACCTCCATAACCACCGCGCCCCCACCTCTCTCTCTCTGCAACCCAGCACCACCACTCAATCACCGTCGCAGCACCACCCCAATCACGCACCCCTTGCAAACCACGCCACCACCCATCTCTCTCTCATTCCCTCACCGTCCTCAACCAACACCGATCATCATAACCATCACACACTAACCCTCCACTTCCATCCTCTCCACCCCCATCAAATCCATCACCCCAATAAAACCACTAACTCTCCACCGCCCGCCGCAACTCTGCCGCCCACAACCCCACTGCACATCTCCATCACCGCCTGATCTCCCTCCATCACTACCGCACCTCACCATCGCCTTACCATCATCCACAACCTGACCAACCAAACCCCAAAACAAAAAAATCAAAAAAAAAAATAAAACAAAAAAAAAATAAAACCTACCATCCTCATCCCAGCACCTCCATCATCATAGCCATCAACATCTATCTCTCTGTATTCCTCTGGTAATTCCTATTTTAAGGTTTGAAATTTTTTTTATTTTTTTTAATTTTAATTTTGTTAATTTTTGTTTGGTTAAGGTGGGTTTGCAGTATGATGTTAAGCGTAGGTAAATTTGTTGAGAACAATCCATTGCTGCAATTTCATTGTTTGGATTTTAATTTTATTATTATTATTATTATTATTATTATTCTTTTTTTTATTTTACTTATTTATTTATTTATTTATTTGAGTTTATTTTATTTCTTTTTTTTAATTTTTTTCTCTATTTATTTATTTAACTATTTTTTTTATTTTACTATTTATTTTATTTTAGTTTAGTTTATTTTACTATTTATTTCTTTTTTATTTTACTATTTATTTCGTTTAGTTTAATTTGCATGGAAATCCCTTCCAACCACATTTCATAGCCTGCATTGGCACTTATTGGCATATTGATTCTCTTTTTTCAATTTGTTTTGTTTTGTTATGCCAATATTTAGATTCTATGACCCTAATGATTTTTATTGTTTAGTTTGTTATTGAAGGGATTCATGGGTCGCCCAAAAGCTTCAAAAGGTCATGCAATTGAAGTTTTTCCCCTCTTGAACCCGGTGCACTCCTTCCCTTTACTTCTTTTTGTTCTATTTTATGTTGTTTGTTGTCATGTCCCCTTGAGGACAAGGTGTCAAATAAGTTGGAGGGAGTTGCTATTATTTTGCCTACTTGAGCTTAATATACTTCGTGATTACGATTTTATTGTTTTGAGCATATTCATGTATTCCTGAGTTTGCATGAGAATCATTGTGATAGTTGTGCACTGTTAGTGATTTGTCTTTCTCTAACTTTCATAATTGGAGACAAATTGGGTTGCTACTCTTGTGACTCTATGATTTGATGGTTAGACTGTGAGACTCTAGTATCATGATGGCATTTACTGAGACTTATAACCCATGTTATGTAGATTTGAACTTTAACTTTATTTTGAGGGTTATACAGTTTACATATCGCTATTCTATCAGTTGCCATTGTCACATGTCTAAGGTCAGTTAGTTCAGATGTCGGATGACACTTCTTGCCTTTGGGGAATGAAACTAGGCCCTCTTTCTACTTTGAGCCTGTTCGTTTGTTTCTTGCATCTTTACATTATTTACCTGATTGGAACCAAGTTGAGCCTTCATTATTATATCTTTCTTTTCATAGCCAGTAGCCTCGCTTTGGATGAAGAAGTTGGGTGATTTTTCTGACGAGAATTTGGTGTTGTGAAAGTAGAGAAGTGAAGATGCACATTTTTCTTTTATTGTAATGTGATTTAGTTTCAAAAAAAAAAAAACAAAAGAAAAAAAAAAAAAGAAGAAAAAAAAAAAAAAAAAGAGAAAAAAAAATATTTCATTGCCTTTTCCTTTTCTTTTTGGTTTGCTCAAGTAGAAAAGTTGTGAGTAGTTTGGGAATTGGAATTTTGGGAGTAATGTTGTGCTGTTCAAGAGAGATGATGAGTTTTGAAAACTACAGTTTATTCACTCTAAGTTCTTCACTTATCACATGAAGATTATTGTTCACTTACCCCTACTTTATCCTTGTCCTTGACCTACGTTACAACCAGAAACAAAGACCTAGCCGACCCCGAAGGTGTAGTAGTTGATGATTGAGGATGTGACTGTAGTGATCATGTGACAGTGGGAGTTGATTTTCGTAGTGGTTAGAATTCTTTCTATATTATTCTTGTTGTGTTTTCATTCATGTTTGCATGTGGATCATTTGATTTGTACTCAGCAATTATTCTATCCACATGTATGAGAAGATACATATACACCTCATCTCTGTGAGCTTCATTTGTGAGTGATATCTTTTGGTGAGATTTGGAGTCAAAGTAATGCCTGTTTGAAACGAAGTTTCATTGCCTAGACATCTTGTTATGGTTATTGCTTTTATGCACACTGATTCTATCCATTTATGAGCACTTGGGAAATTCACAGGTTGTTTTTAGTGACATAATTGTTACTTTGATTCGATTGTAACTCAGTTATACATTCATTAAGATTCATTTTTATTGATTGTGGAGTATATTGTGTTCAGGTTGGGAGGGTGTCGAATTTTGTGGGTAGATTCACTGCAAACCCTCACGAGACTATAACTCGTCCACTAGGGTAACCTAGGGGTTTAAAGCCTTATTGCATACGGTAAATGCAAACGTGTATCCAACGAAAGAGGATTTAGTTAGTTCTATTTTGTCTCTTGTTTCCTTGGCTTTGCTCGAGGACTAGCAAAGTGTAAGTTGGGGGGTGTGATAACTGGTTAAAAAGTGCATATTTATGTTGTTAACCCTAGATATTCTTGCACTTTTATTATTTTAATTTCTCCAATCTATATGCATTTGCTAGTTAATTCTTGTTTTGTCTTTTTGCAGAGAAAGCTCGTCAAAGTTGATGATTTAGTGGTGGATTTGGAGCAAAAGAAAAATATTAGGCTTTGAAGTGCTAAAAGAAGTGGAAAACAAGTAGTTTTGGGTTAGAAGAGATGCTTGACCCATATATGGGTGGACTAGGGCCCATTTTAACACTACAGACTCTATTTTGGAGTAATTTAGCCTCCCTTTTTGGGCCCTTAATGTCTAATTACGGGATTTTATATTATTTTTCCTAATTCTTATTTTGAAGGGGTATTTTTGGAAAAAGGGAAATATTATTGTGAGGTAGGGTTTTGGAAAAGAGGGGAGGCCTTTTTTGGGGATCTAGACGAAGGAAGGAGGAAGGAGACGACTCAAAAGTAGAAGATGAAGAACTCCATGGCTATGGCGGTCTCCTCTTCCATTATCATGGGCTAAATCTCTCTCATTCCTAGGGTTTAGATGAAACCCTAGTCAAGTAATATTGCTTCTTTGTATTTTATTTTTGGGTTAATTAATCTTGGATGTTGATTGTATGACGTTACGATTTTATTAAAGCATTGATCGTATTACTCAGTTTCACGTAATCAATTTCTGTGATTTTGTTTATGTGGTTATACAATAGTAATATATGTACATACATCAAAACCGTAGGACGAATCATAACTCAGGGAAAACAAATTATGACTATGACCTTAGAATTAGCGTAGACAATTGTGTTGACCAAAGATGATTCGTGCTTAGGGTTTTGGTGCATGATTTTCTTGATGATTGTATTGAGGCTTGTAGCCAAAATACATCTTTTACATCCAAATTTAATGGTCCAAGAATTAATATAATTGAAGCTAGTTACAAGATTAGCGGTGGATTCAACACCTTAGGAATCCTCTTTTAATTTGATTCATCATTAATTCAGTTAAATAATTGCTTTAATTATAGTGCTCATTTAATTTTAGAAAAGAATCAACAAACAAACACTCTTTGTGAATTTGAATTAAAATTAATCTCAACTTTGGTTTTTAAACAATTAACAGTCTCTGTGGGTTCGACCCTTACTTCTCTACTATACTAGTAGTTTAGTTTGGTAATTTGATTGATTTCCACGACAGGATCAGTTATTCGTTTTACCCGAATTTTATATCATGTATTTCTTGGAGATCTAACCACTTAAATGGCTGAAGGCGGTTTGTGATAGCGGGTTTGAGAAAAAAAGGTCATTATAAACCTTAAATTTTCATTTTTGAGACAAATTTCACAGTTTTAACTGGAGATTCAAAGTGCTTTAACTTGGCACCTTGTTATCCTCTTTATGCGGATTATATATGCATTTCATGTATTTCTTATTTTCTTTCCTTTTTTTTCTTTTGGCATTAGGCATCTTCACCAATAATTTAAGTAAAAAATTGAATAAAAACGTCATTTTTAGGTTGATGCCTCCGGTTAATTAGATTTTACTTCAATTTTTTTTTTATTTTAAATGGAAAAGCATATTCCCACTCTTCCATTATACAATTGTACTCCAAAAAGTACAATATTTGAGCATAAAATAATGAGTAATGTTTGGTAGCACATATGCTTGCACATATACTCACATAAGTGTGGGACCCATGTGAGTGTCATGACGACAAGTTCCATACCTATGTGAAAATATGTGCACCATATATACACAAACACGTGCTACCAAATATTACTCTTAAATAATATGTATTTGGAGTGTAATTGTTAATTGGCGAGCTCAAATAACATTCTCTTAAAAATTCCAACATTGTACAAAAAAATTCAGGCCTTGTCTCAAAAGATTTTAAATTTAATATTTGAGTATGTGAATATTAATGTACAAATTTGATTTTTGAGTTTAAGTGTGAGTAAAAATGAATTTGGTATGAGTTTGAATTAAGTGTGAGTAAAAATGAATTTGAGTCTATTGTTGTAGGAAATTTTTTGGGGGGTTTTTGACTTAAATTTAAGTTTGCGTTTGTTTCACTGCATGTCCTTGGTAAAGCTTTTTTTATTTATTTGGTTACATTATATTTCTCAAGCTTAGCTTGGTTGTCCTAGAAGGCTAGAACCCTACCTTCAACTTGGGGAGGAATACCCCGAAGTGCACTTTTTCTTTTTTCCTTATTTAAGCAATCTATGCAATACTTCATTGTATACATATACATATACATACACAGAGACACACACAAATACATGCAATGGGCATATAGCCCGCCCTACTACGATAAACCAATCACCCAAATGTCAATTAAGACAGGATTTGATTCTAAAGATGTGATGTGATTATCTAGAGCTTAAGTTAATTGGCATTCTTTCGTTATATTTTCTTTTATATGCATTTAGTTATATCCCACCACCTCTCTAAATAATCTTTACCCATCATAATTTACTTGCACTAATTTAAAAGTGAGATGCCTAGACAGACAAATCACGTGAAAGAGTTCTTCACTTAACTGGTAGTATAGATTATAAGTGACTCCTGTAATTTAATTAATCTGATTAAAGAAAGATGTATGTTGTACATACTTCTCAAACCGCATTTTGTTGCAGAGAATCCCACCAGCATTTGTCAAGCATTTTAATGGAGTTGTGCCTCACAAATGCATGCTCTTGAATTTTGCAAAGCGAGCTTGGCATGTTGATGTGGAAAAGGTTGGAAACAACTTGTTTTCCCAATAGGCTTGGGGCATATTTGTGCAAGATAATTCATTAGAAAGTGGTGACATTTTGCTTTTCCGTTGTGTTGGGAATGCACAATTCTATGTTGAAATTTATGGCAAAAATTGTTGTGAAAAGGATGTTACTAAAGCTACCACTAAGAGTGAAAATCCTAGTAAGTTACATTTAAAACAACGACATTTCAATGTGACTTAGAAACCACTCTCAGTCATCATGTTGTTAATTAAATGCAGGCGAATTCCAACAGCTGATATACAAGAAGAGTGTAGGGCAGTAGGTTACTTCATGTTTAAGAGTTACAGATGCAACTGAAGAAGATAGAGCTCTTAAAGAAGCCGAAAAATTCATGTCCAATTCAAAGCATCCTTCCTTTAAACATATTATGCAGCCATCTTATTTGCAAAATGGGTATTTGGTAAGGTCATAACCCAACAATGTCGCATAGATGCAAATTCTTTACTGTCATTTACTAGAATCTTGTAATTGGAAGAATTCAAATCCTAATTTCTCTAATTAATTTGACATTTGAGAAAAGGATATGGATTAAATTTCAAGGGATTTGCCACTTAATGTGCATGATTCATTGACCTTTAGTGACTGCCAGCATCATGTTATGTAAACAAATTTAGTAGTGTCTTGCCTCACTATGTGCAACATAATTATCTCCTTAATGGCATGATTCTTGAAATTATGGAAGATCCTTCAGTTATAATTGGAAGGAATGATTGTAAAACAAAGGGAAGACGAATAATATTTTCAGTCAGTTCAAGAAGATAAACAGATATTCTCTTTCATTTGACTCAATTACAATTCATTACACAGTTGTTTTTTAACAAATTCTCATAACCTCGTAATTGATTCAACTAACTACTGTAACTAATACAGCTCATCCTTCTAACCAGCCTTATCCTATTGAGTTTTTTTCACATGGTTACTTGCTAGTGTGTATAGATGTAGCTGCTACTTAATATTATTGCTGCTATGTGACGGATTGGATGGGTTAATACCCCCTTTCAAACTGATGGATGGTTTGGCAAATAAGAATGTGTCCCTGAAGAAGATGAACCTTGTTGAAGTGAGGCCCTTTGTGAACATATCTGTCCAGCTGGTCTTGGGTATAGATATTATGAACTATAAAATTTTTATAGTAACTTTTTCTCTGACAAAATAATAATCCACCCTTTTCTCTAAGGCAATGGTCGATAACAAAATAATAATCCACCTTTTTCTCTAAGGTAATGGTTGAAATGTTTTCACAACAAAGAGTGGGAATTGGGGCAAGAAAGTTCTGATATTGTGACAGCTAGAGATTTATAATCAACTTCAGTGGAGGGCCCGGCAATAGTAGGTTGCTTCTAGCACCCCAACTAATTGGATTTTGACCCATAAGGAGGAGAAAACCTATAGTGGACCTTTTGGCTGCATGATCCCCTGCCCTATCTGTATAAGCAAATGCAGAAAGATGTCGTGTGGTTTTTGTATAATGTAGGCCAAGTGATGAGGAACACTTGAGGTATTTGAGGATCCATTTTATTACTACATAATGAGTATCAATGAGTCTGCATAAATTGGCACATGTGATCTACTGAAAAGGCTATGTCAGGAAGATGAAGGTAATGCAGGGCCCCAACAAAACTTTTATATAGGGTAGGATCTTGCAAGGGAACACAATCTATTTTAGTTAGTCTACAATAAATAGTGTAGGGTGTTTTGTAGGTTTTACAATCTTGCATGTTGGCTCTATGCAAGGATACCTGTAGGGGTTTGGGTGATTTATAGCCCAAGAAAATAGTGGAAGGGACTTAGATCTTTCGTATCAAAATCATCACTTAGCTAAGAAATTGGGACTAAATGTAAGAAGAGTCAGTGCCTGTCAAAATGATATTATCAATGATTCAACATACAAAAGAAAAATAATCAGAGAGGTTGAAGTGCTTCTAACAAAAAGACTATGATCAGTAGAGAACTGAATGAACTGATAAGTCAAGATTTTAGTTGTTAACTAGTCAAACCAGGCTTCAGAGACTTGTTTCAGGCCATCTATTGATTTGTGAAGTCTACACACTAGATAAGGAGCTGTTGGATCTATAAAGCCTTAGAGTTGAGTTATGGACATCTCTTCATAGAGGGTACCAATGAAGAGAGTTTTTTTTACATCAAAGTTGTCTAAGAGCCCAACTATAATGAGTTTTTAGAACTAAAACCAACTTGACTGGAGTTTATTTTACCAAACTAGGCTGAAGGTCTCATCATAATCCAAACTTGCTTCTGGGTGAAACCCTTTGGCCACTAATCTTGCCTTGTATGAGTAATTGAGCCATTTGCATTGTACTTGATTCTATAAACACATTTGCAACCTACCAAGTGTTTGTTTGGGGGAAGTGGAACAAGGGTCCAAGTGCTTCAGTGCTGCAAAGCTAAGTATTCTTCTACCATTGTCTGTTTCCATTCTAGGATTTTGTTGGCAATAGTGAAGGTTTGGGATTCTATTGGTGAAAATTTTAAATAAAGCTTCTTCTTAGGAACACCATACTTAAATTGGGCCTCGTTTGGATGGCGAGATAAGAGGGTTTCTTATCCTATCCCACATTTGGTGTTTTCAATTGACTTGGATAATATATCATGTGCACCATTTATATCCCACCGGGATAGGATGTAATCTATATTGGAGGGTCTATAATTATCATATCCAATCTTATTTTTATCTAGTCATCCAAACAGGACATGTCTGTGTTAGGTGAGTATTAACTAGAGGAAGTGTGGATTGAGGTTCAGGTGGAGGGGAGTAGGGGATGACGAGGAAGAGGGTACTAAAGTAGAGATTGATTTAGAATTGGGGATGAAGGTTGGCTGTGGAGCCAATACTGTCGAGGATAAAAGAGGGGATTGAAGGAATGATGCTGCATGCGAAAATGAGGAGTCATGAGAGGTAAGGGAAAAGAATGAGAGTAGTTGGATGAGGATGCATTGAGGGTGAATAATTGGAAATAGATGTATCAGTTGAAAAATTAAGTGAACTAGGTTGTAGATGTAAAGGTGGAGGGATGGATGAAGAATTGAGCCAAGTGTGAAGATCATAAGAAGGGGGAGAGGAGCCTAAATTGGAATAGATGGTAGTTGCAAGAAAGGCTTCTTGATAAAAAAAAAATCACGTCTTGATATGTACATTCTATTGGAAGTAGGATAAAAACAAAGATAGCCTTTGTAATTCATTGTATTGCCTAGAACGGTATACTGTTTGATTTTTGGTTGTAGTTTGTGGTGATTGTAAGGGGTGAGAAGGGGATAGCAAGAGCGTACCCAAAGACTTTAAATAAGTGTAGTCTGGAGGTGATCCAAAAAGGACCTCATTGGGAGGCTTATGGGATGTATTAGGACAAGGTAATCTATTAATTAGGAATGTAGTTGTGGCAAAGGCATGAAACCAGAAAAGATGAGGCAAGGCAACTTTTGAGAGTTAAGTAATGCTTGTTTCCACTATGTGCTTATGTTTTCCTTTTGCCACTCCATTTTGTTGGGAGTGTGTGGACATGATTTTGTTGCAAAATACTATTTGTTTGAAGCAAATCCTTTAGAGCATTAGTTATATATTCACCTCCTCCATTACTTAACAAAAAAATTCACCTCACCCATCAGTAATAAGGACTTCAATTTTGTGGTTGAGATGATTTTCAATATATGGTTTAAATTGACAAAAAATGGAGTATAACTTCTGATTATGAGGGAGGGGATAAAACCATATGAATTTAGTAAGGTCATCAACAAAAAAAAATAGTAGTTAGATCCCTCGTATGACTTATGAGGTGCGGGACCCATAGGTCAATGTGAACTAATTCTAGGGGCTGATGAGAAATATTTTGAGAGAATAAAAAAAGGCAGCTGCGTCATTTTTGCATACATGCTGTGTTCACAGATAGAATGATAATATTTATTTATAGTGAAATTGGGAGATAGATGAGTTGAAAGATGATGGAGAACCTGATTATAAGGATGGCCTGGTCTATTGTGCCATAGTTTGTGAGACACTGTTTTTCCTTGGTTTGTAGCTGGAGATACAGTAGAAGAGACACCATTGGAGTTTGTTGTAGGTGCCACAGTAGCTTGAGGCTTGATAACAGACATAGAGCTATTTGAGTATTTGTATGTGGTAGTTGCAGGTGAGTTGCAAGAGCTTGGTGGAGAGAAAGTGGAGATTGTTTCTTCATCAGGAGACTTGAATACTGTGTTCGCTAATGACTGAAATGCAGACTTTGGAAAAGTTGTAACATAAATAAAGTACATTTTGATTGCTACCTTGAGAGAGAATCTACCCATAAAGTACATTTTGATTGCTACCTTGAGAGAGAATTTACCCGAGTTGACTTGTCTTGAATTTGGAGCATAGATGCATCAAATATACATCTGTTATTTACTAGACATAGTTTGTATACTGAGAGAGTATTGGAAGCAATACTAGGAACACACAACACACCACTTATCTTAATAGAGTGACAAGGAACGTTCAAAAGGGAGTTTCAAGTGTGAGAAATTGACTGGCTTCGTTCATTTCCAATGAATACCAGGTCTTCTCCTTGATATTTTTTGATACAGTGAGATTGGACAGGTTAGTGGTGATGTGGTTTGTTGCTCCGGAGTCTGTGAGTCATAGATTTGGGTTGGACTGAGTTATTCCATTAGAGGTAGCCAAAGCTGCCAATTGAGGAGGAGGATATTTGCCCTGTTATGCATAGTTCATAATGTGGTAAAAATCCAAGGCTGTGTGATTAGTTTAGTTGCAGATTTGACATGCTTGAGAGATTTCAGGACTGTTCTACTTCTGTTGTGGGTGATTGAATGATCTGCCAAGACCTTGAGAAGATGATTGTTGACTGTTATACCTTCTTGAATGGTTGAATCTGCCCCCCTCCAAAACTAGATCTGCCTTGCCAGTTCTAAATTGAGTTGAATTATTGTTGTTTGTAAGGAATTGAGATCTGCTTTGGGAAACTGACATTGCAGTTGGAATATGTGTGTCCTAAGAAATACAAAGAATGACATAGGACAATGATACGACATGACTCGAATATTCCTGACATGACATTTTTTTAAAAAGTAGAACACATAAACGTTAAGAACACTTTGAATAATTTATATATATATATATATATATATTATATGATCATGTAATTTAATTCTAACACTATTTCAATTAATTTTAAAACTACCTATCAAAAATTAATATTAATAATAAAAAACTTATTTCATGACAAGTTTAATTAAGTTGATTTACTAAAAATTAATATAATTTTTTTGAACTAATTTAGTGATATTGGTGAAGTATACAAATTATTATTATTATTTGTTAGAACAAATAATAAAAATCAAAGTGGTACCAAAATAAAGAATAAATTTATTATTTTTAAAATTTTTAATAATTAAATTTTAAAAAATAAATTTAATTTAAAGAGTTTAGTAAATATTATAAATAAAAAATTAATGTAAATGAAACCTTAACACTCCACTTGGATTAAGGGATTTGGAAAGAAATGAGAAGAAAGGGGAAGGAATGAGAGGTCATTTTGTGCTTGGTTTAAAATTAGAGAAGGAAAGAAAGTGAGATGGAGGGAGAGTGAGGGGTCTCTTAACTGTTATTTATTCAATTTGCTCTCTTCCCAAAAGTAGACAGAGACGAAAGGAAAAGAAAGTGCCTTTAATAAATTTTTTATAATACAAATTCTAACCTTAGAATTATAAAGGAAAAAATAAAAAAAAAAAAGACATCTCTATCTCAAGACATCACAGTAAAAAAATATATAATCCCTTTATTTCCTTTATTTCCTTATTTTGTTATTAACTAAGATGAGAGGAATTACACGCTTTTTTTTCCTCATTTGTTATTCCGAGTATGAAAAGAGAGATTACACTCTCTTTCTCTTCTCCTCCCACCTCCTCTTCCTCCTAACTAATGTTATCATCTATTTTCCTTCCCCTCAAGCATAGTGTAAGTGAGAGTCTGTGACACGTTAAAACAGGGGGTTGAATAGTCAATGGGGTGGGGCTCACTAGTCAGAAATACAAGAGGGGGATTGATCGACAAAACAGGAGCCTCTACGGAACCTCCGATGATGAGATGCGCTGAGAGAGAGATGAGAGATCAATTGATCGAGAGGGAGAGAGGAGGAGAGGAGGAGAAGAAGAAGAAGGTGGTGGTAGTATGTGGGTATTTGGAGACCGCCTCTCACAAGTAGGTGTCTCTTTTCTCTTCTCCGATGCTTCTTCACTTTTCTATCAATTTTTCTTGAATTACTCCTCCTTTCACCATCACTATGTCTAGTCGTGGCCCAAACGTGTCATGAATCTTGAAAGAAAAAAAATTGGATACTCAAATTTAGCATGTCCGGAACGTGTCCATGTTCCAAACATGTCGGACACCAACATCTTGGCCTTCTTCACATGTCCATGCTTCCTAGTGTGAGTTCCTACTTTGCTTTTTGATATTTTCTATTGAAGTCTCTTCAGTCTTGAGAAGAACAAGAAGTTCTTCAAAGGTTATTGGCCCAAACCTTATTCTTGTTGAGGTTTTGAAGGCACCAAATTCATGTAGTACTCCATGGAGGGCATAAGTCAATAGATCTTCATCAATTTTGACAGAAACTGAGGTAAGTTGTCTTTGATTTCTTTAATTTTATGTATATATGTATCTACTGAATCGTTTCTTTTGTTGATAGATTGCAACTCAGTTTTTAGTTACAGAATATTGGATCTGGTGGAAGGTGATAATATTTTTTCCAAGGCAAGCCATACTTCCCTTTCAAAGGAATAACCTTCTTTGCGTGACAGTGCAACAGGAGACAATGTGGCATTGATCAAGGTCATGAGAGCTTGATCTTGTGCAAGCCAAAGTCTATAGTTAGGATTTACTTCTGTAGTTATACTCTTCTATACGAGGACAACTTCCATCAATGATTCTCATCAACTGTAAACAGGGACAAGGCCAGGAATTTTGGTTAGGAGGGGAATTTGCTTAATTTCGGTTATACATTTAAAAATTATAGAAGTATAAAAAGTTAATATTGATTGATAATGTTTTGAGAAGTAACAAAATTTATTAATACGAAAGAACTTATAAACTAGACAAGAAATCAAACTAAAGAAAAAAATACTCAAAAAAACCTAAGACTATACAAAAAAATTCTAGAAAAATTGATAAAAGTCTCATTGAAGATTCAATTAAAATAAGGTAGAAGTACGAAAAAATTTTAAATGGGTGGAAAAACTTAAATTATAAGGGTGTATTTAAATTTTTTTTTTGAAAAGTATAACAAATTTCAAATAAATAAAAAAAATTGAGAGGGGACAATTGCGCCCCCCCCCCTCCCTGGCCAGCTCAACATGGCCTCATCCGTTGGCTGTAAACTCGGAACTTCCATGGCACCTTTTGTTGAATCAAGCCTTCCTGTGATCAAGTTGCAAATGTTTGATAGCAAATAAATTGGTGGTTGTGGAGGAAATGAAGAAGATGCAGGTGTTGATGCATTTGGAGCCCGTGAAATAGTTGCAGAAGCATTTGGATTTCCTAAGGGCCTGTTCAACTGTCTCTTACAAGCTCTGGTACCATGAAAATTATTAAAGATACTTCAGCTGTGAACGGATAAAAGGAATGATCGTAAATCAGAGGGAAGAAGAAGAATATCTGAGTCATTGAAGAAGATACTTCAGCACAAAGTTGCTTTTTACACAAAGCCCATATCCTCCTACCTGATATAAATGACTAATACAGCTCATCCTTCTAACAAACCTTATCCTATTGAGTTTGTTAAACTTAGGATACGTTTGGTACGCTAGAATAGAATAGGACTGGAATGAAATAATATCAGAAATAGAATGAAAATAATTATTCCATTCTTTTGTTTAACTGAATACCTAGTAATGGAATGATAATTTCATTCCTTTGTTTGGTTTGAATCATCAAATTGTTGGAATAATTAATTCCATTCTTTTGTTTATATATCCAGTAATGAAAAAAAGCGTTCAATCTACATTTTTTTTATTGTCAAAAAAAAATTTATTGAAAAAAAAAAAATCAACCTGCATTTGTTTTATTGGCCAAAAAAAAAAAAAAAAGTTAATTCAACCTGCATTTGTTTTATTAACAAAAAAAAATTTATATAGTCATCCTGGTTTTACGTACAAGTTAACTTCTTATAATCAATATTTAATAAATTAATAATATTTATAAATTAATAAATTTTTAAGAAATATAATTAGTTTTATTATAAATAATTCATAATTATATTACTTAATAATTAATATTTTTTAAAAATATATCTTTTATAATATTAATTATTAAAAAATTAAAATAATTATACATATATTTATATATATCCTATTTATAATATTTTTGGCAAATATATTTGTAATTTTATTTAAATTAGAGTTAAATATATTGTAATTCATCTACATATATAAAATATTTTTTTATTAATAAAAGTATAAGAAAATTTATAATTATTAATTGTAATAATTAATAAATTTTTCATCTACCAAATTTATTAATTATAAGAAAGTTAACTGTACTTGTGGTCGTGGACTGTAGAGATGGATAGTCATTCCGTTAAAAAACGAGACATTTTTCTTGCTCTCATTTAGGGAATGTCCGCACTTCAGTTATATGAGTTGATTACATGTGTGATGCTCTATGTAGTAGGACTCACTTGAATTCTAGAAATACTGAAATCATAAATAATATGATTGTGACATTGTATTCTTTTTGAGAAGTTTGGATGTTGAAAAAGAATATGATTGTAAGAGTTTATTGGGAAATGAGTGGAATTTGAAAATTTTAATCATTGGTGTAAGATTTAAAAATTTCTTTAATATCAAAAATTATTCTCATACTAATTGTAAAATTTAAAATAATTCACTTTATTAAAATCTAAGACTTAATAGAAAAACTCAATTTATTGAATTATAAAATTCACACTCTTTCTTAATATAGACTCACAACAATTTTTCTCTAATTGTCGCCGCTCACTATTTTTATTTGAGCAACTCACTGCCATTCACATTCTCGGTCACACATGTCCACCTTTTGTTTTTGGCTATTACTTTATTATTTTTGTGTTTACAATTCAATGTGACAGATATTCACATATATATATAATATTGACTCTAAATCCTATATTTATTAGAACATCTAATTTCATATGAAAACTAATACCCCACTAAAATATTACTCCACTTACAATTAGGATTAACCAAAAAGACTCCAAATATTAATAGGATTCAATAAACCAAAATTAGAAATTTCTTAAAATATATGTGTGAGAATATAGAATATCTTTGTATTCTATATTTATTGTATATATTTTAGGAATAGATTTTATGTCCTAATTTTGTGTGATTAGGCTTGATTGATGTAGTTTCCTTATTTGTAGTTTTCAGTTTTCCTATATATACACATGTATTGATACGATTTATTCAATGAAAAAGATAGCCAATTCATCAAAAAACTTTCATTGTATCAGAGCCCAATTCTTCTTCCCTGCGCCGTCTGATTTTTCTCTTATTCTCTCTTGCTTGCTAGCCGCCTCTCCAGTCGCTCTTTGACTTCTTTCTTTTCTTTTCTTATTCTTCCTTGTTCAGCGCCTTCCCAAGCAAAACAATCCCCAGCCGCTGCTTGCTTTCTCTTTATTTCTTCCCTGCTCCAGCCGCGCCTAGCTTTTCCTGCTTCTCTTTTATTTCTTTTTTTTATGTCTTGTTCCGCCGCCGTTTGTGCCACTTCTCTCTTTTTCTTTTTTCTTTCTTGCTTTTCGTCTGCAGCGCCGCCTCCTTCTCTTTTCTTTCCTTCTGGTTCCAGTGTCCTTTTCTCTCTCTTTTTCTTTTTTTCTTTCTTTCTCCTTTTTTCTTTCTGTTTAGCCCAGTAGCCGTAGCCGTAGCCGCAGCTGCCGCTTTTCTGATTCTGCTTGCACCTATTTTTTTCCTTTCTTTCTTTTTTCTTGTGCCCTAGCCGCCTATTCCTTTTCTTCACTGCTCCGCCTTAGCCGCAGTCATTCTCTGTCCAAGTTGCCACTTCTGCCTTTTCTGCTTTTAATCTTTCCAAGCCACAGCACCTTTTTTTTTCAATCTCCTCCGCCGCAACACGTCTTTCTCTTTTTCTCTAGTCGTTGTTCTCCCTAGAATTTATAGTTAATTCAGAAATTACATTATAATGACTGAGGATAAAATTCATGCTATTCCGTTTCAGTCCACTAGAAAGCCTAAGAGGGTCTCACTACCATTAGATGAGTGTGCTTTTTGTCATCAGAAGGGCCATTGGAAGTATAATTGTCCCAAGAAGGGACGTCCGCCCACTTCCTCTCAGTAGTCCTCCACACAGTTCCGAGCCCCTACTCCGCATACTTCTCTGTCTCCAGCAGCCTACACAGCATCTTCTTCAACTAGTAATTTTGATATTGCTTCCTTGAGTGCTCAGATTGCTCAGCTCCAGCACCTTGTGTCTATAGCCACCCAGCGTTTTGCTTCTACTTCTGCCCTATCTCTTCATTCAGGTTTGCTTGGGTCTTCCTCAAGTATTTCTCCCCTAGTCTGGATTTTTGATTCTGGTGCTTCTCATCATATGACTCCCTATCTTTCTTTATTACACAACAGTATCCCACCTCCCTCTCCCATTACTGTTAGTGTTGCCGATGGATCTCGTATGCCTGTCTTATCCATTGGTTCTGTCTTACCCTCAGACAAATCTACAGTGACAATCCCTTCTGTTATTTATGTTTCGCATTTATCTGTTAGTCTCATTTCCATTAGTCAACTTAATGCCTCTGGTTGTGATGTTATTTTTTCTTCTTCTATTTGTACTGTGCAGGATCGGTTGTCCAAGAAGCAGATTGGGACCGGGCGTAGAGTTGGAAATCTGTATGTGGTGGAAAGTTTACATCTTCCTCCTACTGTTTCTTCCTCTACTTTTTCTTCTTTTCAGTTAGACTCTTAGTCTAGTCAGTTTTACTTATAGCATTCGCGGTTAGGTCATTTGTCTGTTGATCGTTTACGTTCTTTAGTTCAGTCTAGTCTTTTGGATAAAGTTTCACTTAGTGAACTTACCGAGCGTCGTGGTTGTAAACTTGCTAAAATGATCGCTTTACCCTTTAATAAAAGTACTTCAATTTTTAATACACCTTTCTCTTTAGTTCACTCTGATGTCTAGGGACCTTCTCCTGTTTCTACCGAAGGTGGTTCTGTTTATTATGTTTTCTTTATTGATGACTATACTCAGTATACTTAGACTTTTCTTATGAAACATAAGTTTGATTTCTACCAAATTTATCGTGATTTTCAGTTTATGATTTCCACTCAGTTTGGGTGTGTTATCAAAGTATTCCTGTTTGACTTAGGTAAGGAGTACTTTAAAACAGAACTCTGTGAATACATGACTTCATTAGGTACTATTCATCAATCTTCTTGTGTCGATACTCTGCACAAAATGGTAGGGCTGAGCGCAAACACCATCATATTTTTGACAGTGCACGATCTCTTCTTCTTTTTGTTTCTATTACAGCACCTTTTTGGGGTAAAGCTGTTCTTACTGCTACCTTTCGTCTAAACCGAATGTCTACTCCTATCCTTTCTTATCGTTCCCCTTATGAAGCTCTGTATTTTGAAGTTCCTAATTACTCTCTTCTTCGTGTTTTTGGTTGTGCTTGTTTTGTTCTACTCCCTCGGAAAGATAAAACCAAATTGAGTGCCAGGTCTGTTCTTTGTGTCTTCTTAAGGTATAGTTCAACCCAGAAAGGTTATCTTTGCTATGATCCTACTTCTCGTCGTCTTTATGTCTCTCGCGATGTGGCTTTTCTTGAACGATTGGCTTACTTTCAGCTACCTACTACCACTGCTACTATCTCCAAAGAGGATTTGATTCACATTGATCCTTTTCCTTCTGATGTGCCTTCCGATGAGTATATCTCTACAATCACTACTGAGTCCCTTCCTGAACCCACTGGTTCTCTAGTCCCCCTGAAGCCACTAGTCCCCCGCCAGATATCTCTCTCTTTGTTCCTTCCACTTCTAAGACACTGATCCTGCTCCCCTGCCGATATCCTCTTCGCCATCGCCAACCATCGGTAAAATTGCTTAGTTTTTCTAACATTTGTTTCTCTTCTTCCTACTGTACTTTATTGTCTGCTATTTACTCTTTTTCAGAACCACAATCTTATCAGGAAGCTTGTCAAAATCCTCATTGGGTCCAGGCTATGGCTGAAGAGTTGGATGCCTTACAAAAGACATCCACTTGGGAGTTAGTGTCTTTGCCTGCTGGTAAAAATTTGATTGACTATAAATGGGTCTTCAAAGTCAAGACAAACTCTGATGGCTCTCTTGAGCATTACAAAACTCGACTTATTACTAAGGGATTCTCTCAAGAATATGGTATTGACTATAAGGAGACATTTGCCCCTATTGCCAAAATGACTACTGTTCGTACCTTTTTAGGACTAGATTTTAGGCCCTAATTTTCTGTGATTAGGCTTAATTGATGTAGTTTCCTTATTTGTAGTTTTCAGTTTTCCTATATATACACATATGTATTGGTGCGATTTATTCAATGACAAAGATAGCCAATTCATCAAAAAACTTTCAATATAGGATTGGTTTAATTGGCCAACAATGCCTCTCTTAAATTAAGCTCACCAAATCAGCTTTTCAATGTCTTCACGAGCAAAAATCTTTAAAGTAATTTATGTTGTTGTAAAAAGCTTGTGCGACAATAATCTGGAACAGTCATCAATCTTCATCTTGACATGAAGACGTGGTCAAATCTTATATCTGTCATACAACTTATCAGCTTGTTCAGCATGATTAAAGAATAAATTCATGCCAACCCATTCAGAATAAGAATTAGCAAAACAATTATCCATGCCAATAATTCTACCATCGAAATAATGCAAAGCCTACCAATATTTCAAAATACCAAAAACTTAATCTCGAACAAAATTTGTAGTAACAAGATTATTAATATCTAAATCATTATTGTAACCAGACATGAGGAATTTATCCACATCAATGAAATCACAAATTTCAGACAACTCGGGCTTTTCATTTCCTAAAAACTCTTAAAACTCTAAAAATCTCGTCTTTACAAAACTAACATGGTCACGAGTAATAAAATTCTCAATACCTACAAAATTAATAAACCCTTAAGAGATAAAATTTTTAATACCAATAAAATCAATAAACTATGAATTTGAAAAATGTTTAATCTCATCATGGTTTGATTCCAAAGTGTTTGGACAATCAAACAAAGTAGTAAGGCCAAAATCTTCAAACTCTTCAATTGCATCAATTTTACAATCTGTAAAATTTTCTTTTTTCTAAACTATTGAATTCTCAAATTGAGTAGGCTGAAGCAACTCTTCAATATTTTCCAACCCTCCAAAAGTAATCTCCAAAAAGTTCAAATTTTCATCACTATGAACCAAAACTAAATTTTCAACTACACAATTATTTTCTTCTTCTTCAACCTACAAAATATTTTCTTCTTCAGAATTATTGATGATGCAATCAATATCATACGAATCTAAATTCAACACATTATATGAATCATCCCAAATTACAATGAATTCTAAAAATAATTTTGAGTCAGAAATCATCTTATTTTCATCAAACTTATCTCTTTCAAAGTCAACCACTCAATATCTATCTATGGAAGATTCATAACCATATATGCCAAAATAAAATCACACCAAAACTCACATAGTGGTGGATAGTTTAGTCTGCAAATTCAATTATTCCAATGCGCCCATTGTATTGTTTTCCTTATTATTTGATAAAATCATTTAAATTTTTTCTCATAAATCTCTTTTGACAAACACTCCACTACAAGATAAGATACAACATCATAAACTTCACAAGCATTAAGATAGAGTATAACACGACGTGACTACTCATTAATATTTTGACCACAAAATCTCAAACTTTTCTCCATTAACCAAAACTTTATTCATAATTTCAAATCAACAATTTATTAAATCACGTACTTGAGTTTATTCAAAAATTGTTCTTGCTTTCCTTTTTTTTTTTTTGCTTCAATCTGATCAAGCTAACCTCTTTATCAATTAAACTAGAACTTCTTTTATTTGTACCACCACATGATCTTTCTTATGATCCAAACAGTCGTCGAACAACTCTTCAATAAACTACTCAAGATCGCAATATTGAGTAATACAAGAATCCCAGTTCTTTGCAAGAATCCAAGAACAAGACCAAACTCTAATTTTTTTGCAGTTTTGATAAACTACGTAACTAGTTCTCCCAAGATCGAACTTAGCTCTGATAAATTACTCCAAGATAGCAACCTGGCTCTGATAAATTATTTCAAGATCGTACTGGCTTTCCCAAGATCGTAACTAGCTCTGATAAATTATCTCAAGATCGTACTGCCTTTCCCAAGATCGTAACTGGCTCTGATAAATTACCCCAAGATCGTAACTGGTTCTTCCAAAATTGTAACTGGCTCTCCTAAATTACTCCAATATAGTAACCTGGTTCTGATACAAATGTAAGATTTAAAAATCGTTCTGATACCAAATGTAGGACCCAAAGTTATTCTGATACCAATTGTAGGATTTAAAATATCTCGTTTTATTAAAATCTAAGACTTAATAGAAAAACTCAATTTATTGAATGATAAAAATGATACACTCTTACTTAATACAAACTCACGACAATTTCTCTCTAATTGTCGCCGCTCACTATTTTTATTTTGGCAACTCCCGGCCACTCACAATCTCGGTGACACACAACCACCTTTTGTTTTGGCCACTGCTTTATTATTTTTGTAGCTTACAACTCAATCTGACAAACACCTACATATGTATAATACCGACTCTAAGAATTAGGACATCCAATCTCACAAGGAAGCTAATATAACTTTTTAAACTCTAATTACGAAACTTACTCTCACTAGGATATTATTCTAATTACAATTAGAACTAACCAAAAAGACTCTAAATATTAATAAGACTCAAAAAACCAAAATTAAAAATATTCTAAAATATATGTACTTGCTTTAATTGGCCAAATTAGAAACAGTTTATTGGGAAATGAGTGGTATTTGAAAATTGAATGTGAGACCACTTGTTTATTTTTAAAATAAAAAAACTTATTCTAAGTGGCACAAGTACCAATTTTTCACACAATTAACTTGGATTTGATTCCTCCATTCCCATTGTTACATAAAAATAAAAAAAAAATTGTTGAGATAATATGTTATACATAATATTTTTCTTTCAATAATGATCGATTCTTGAGCTCACTCTATTCCTGCCCAAGTCACACGGATCGTGAACCCACCCCTAATTGGACGGCTATGATCCGTGGTGGATCTTCTATTTATTTGCTCGAGAGCTGTTATCCACAGGCGCTATCACTATCGTGTTTCAACCTTCGCTATCATTTATTGACATGTGGCATTTTGTCTTTTTTGATGGTGAAGGCAACCGAAAGGAAATTTTTACCCATTTAATGCCATTTTAAAATTTTATTACTAGAATGAGATTATTTTCAACTTATTTACCATAATATGGATTGTTTACTAAATCAACTTTTCAAAATACGATGTTTATGTTTGTAAAAGTATAAAACAACACACATCATTTTTTTCACTTGTTTTTTGTACTAACCACAACTTTATCTCTGTCGTCTCTCTCATATCTCTCAACTTCTCGTCACTAACCGTTGCTGACCATTACGACCTGATCCCATCATTGTTGGCATCGCCATCTTGCCTCTGGCACTAATCTCAGTGCTCTTTCTATTATCTCATAGGTCTTGCGTCCAAGTCTTCTTTCTCATCACTTGTCCCTCTTGGCGCAATGATTTCATCATATCTAAGGTAAAAAAATATGTTTTTTTTTCTTTTTCTAAGTTAAAAATTAGGAATTTTAAGGATTGAGTTTTGTTGAAAAATTAGGGCTTTTGTTGTGTTTTGTTTTGGCTTGATATACTTGATCTCCTATGCTGGGTTGATGGGTTTTATTTGTTAATTAACTTAATATAGCACAGGGGTTGTATTTCTCTGTGGTTCATCTGTTGTCACTGATATATGGCAATGAAATGAAATTTTTATTGCATGTAGTTTTAACTATGAATATGGGTTTAAAACTCATGGATGACATGTATTAAAGCTGTGTAGCCTCCCATCGGATGCCTCTTTCACTGTCAAAGAGTACAATAATGCAATGTAGTTCTATAAATTTTTTATTGATTTACTGTGATGTTTCTTTGTGTTGGTGCCTTGCCAACCCTTCTTGTTACGGTGACATGAATATATAAGATGTTAGAATGGCGTATTAAATTATATGGTGGTTATGCTATTTGATTTTATTGCAGAAATCAATGCCATGTTCCATGTAGGGTATTAGAAAATGATCAAACTGATGTAATTTTGTTGATTTGGCCACAGTTTATGCACAGCCTTGATCCTCTTTTTCTTTTTCTTTGCTGAAGAAACTTAACAGCTTTAGAATATGAATTAGGGGCTGCCCAACTTACTGCTAGTGATGATATAAATGGGTGTATGAAAATGTGTATCAAGGTTACAGTTAGTTTTAGTTTTGGAAAACTACAACCAACTTTTGGTTCCTCTTTTTGCCTCTGTATTTCCTTATGAGTTGTTTTAAATTTAATGTGTGGTTGTTTTGTAAAATGATAAAAAAGAAGTGGATTTAATTTAAGTTATTTGAGCAGTAAAAAAAAAATACACCTGGTGGTGATTGTTCCTTGTTGAGCATGTTGGGCAATCTTTTCTTCAATACTTAATACTCCAACAAAAAAACAGTAAGGTATTGCTTTGTGGGATGATGAGAGAATAAAAAAATGTATCGGCTTCCAAGAACATTATGCTTGATTTGGAGGTGCTTGGTTCTATTCAACATATCAAGCACTTCAGTGTACTTATATATATAGTTTCATTTTTTACATTACAGTACAACCCTTTTTCTTTTAAGTGCAGAGAGTGATAATCGAAAGGAGGAAGCAGCAGCTTGAAGTGCAGAGAGTGATCCTTTGTGTAGAAGATAGATTGGGATTGTATGATTAGGGGGGAGCGTATGAATTTTAAAAATAATTTAATCAGGCTCCGCCCATTCAGTTTCTTAAAACTCAGGTGAAAGTCGCCTAGATATTGTCCGCAGAGGGAAACCAAGTAAGCGGCCCATGCATCTAGCTTAAGGTTAGATTTTTGGCCTGGTTCTGATACCATGTTGAAAATTAGAGGTCCAGCTCATTTAGTTCTTTAAAACTCAGATGTTAAGGAGAGGGATCAAAAGATCTTATAAATAGCATAAAAAAATTAGAGACAGACGATATGAGATAATTCAACAATAACTTGAAAGGTTGTTTAATAGTGCAATTGAATGAATTTTAATATTAATTATTTTATGGTGAACTTTTATATTAATTTATATTGTTGTTTGCTAAGAAAAATGCGCCAATTTATTTTTTTTAAGTTTGCGACAGTTGGTGTTCAAATTGGGTCAGGTTCCTGAGGAGGCTCGAAAGTTGGCAACTTTGTTGGGTTTCGTGAATGAATATTATTTATATATTATAATACATATTATTTATGTTAGCTGCTTTTGTGAACGGTGGAGTAACAGAGTTGAGTTTGGAAAAACGTCTTTTACTTAGACTTTTTGGCGATCGTTTTTACAGAGGAAGACGACTATTTTCAAAAACATTTTTATAATTTTTCTTTAAAAACTTTAATAACACAATTTTGAGAAGCAGAGGGTTGGTCTCTTACAAATAAAATTAAATAGTCCTTAATAAAATGTGTCCAAAACGAAATAAAATATATATATATATATATATATTTTTTATTTTCATTTGCTTATGTTGGATTGTCTCAGATCGTCTCATTCAAGTTTTTCCGTGCTAGTTATAATGACTTCTGGGCCTTTATTTTAATATGATATCAAAGTCAGGTTTGAACTTACCCACAGCGGCACATCACCCCATTCAAGCTCCTCACTTCTGATTCTTTTTCTTAACACCATGATTTTAATGACCTACATGGACTGAACCTTCATTTCAATAGCTTAGACTTTCTTAAAAATATTATGAATTTTTATTTTTAATTTCGGTTTAACGACTAAACTTAGTAGATTACAAAAAAAAAAATAATAGTCTTATGAATTGTTCTTTCATCTCTTTTTTTTGAAAAAAAAAAAAATTCAAAGTTCTATAATATTTTATAAATAGATTAACATATGTACATTTATTGTCAATTTTTTTTCGTAAATACAAAAAAAGAAATTAAATAATTACATAAGTATTTTTAAATTTTATTTTTTAATTAAATTAAATAATCATATTATATATATAATTATATAATTAATATATTAAAATTATCACACGTAAATAGTTTGAATGAGATTTTTCATATCAAATTTAAAGTCGAGCATACATTGTTTTATTTTTGGTAGAAAATGGGAAAAGTAAAAATAAAATAATATTTTGTAGAAGATGAAAAAAATAATAATAAAATATTATTTTAAGGACCCACATAAGTTAACCTGTTCAACTGGTTTCCAGATGCTGATTGATGAGGCATAGTGGCATCACCGTGTTCTACAAATGTGGCGAAGCTGAGTAGGCGACGATCAGAGCAGCTGTCGATAGCGCAGCTCTCTTTCGCTTGGCTGTGACGCAATGGCATGAGCCTGCTGGTCGCAACCGGCTCCCCTTCAATCTTCAACTTCCCCTCTTTCTAAAGAAAGCCTTTTTTTTTGGTTGCTAATTTAAAGAAAGGACAATTGCATAGCTCTCAGTTCCTGTTCTTCAACAGATCGAAATGGATAGAATCTCAAATCCTGGAAGCAGCAGAAGGCCTTCCTTTTTCAAGGTCTTGATGGGTGACTTCTCTCAGCAGTTGGTAACTCTCTCTCTCTCTCTCTCTCTCTCTCTCTCTCTCTCTCTCTCTCTCTCTCTCTCTGATTATCGCTATTAGAATGTCTCTTTCTTGTAATCTTTTTGCTGATTTAGTCTCTGTTTTTTTTTTTTTTACTTTGATTGAATGAGTGCATGTGTCTCCATATGGCTGTCGGAAATTTTATTTCCTCTTTTTTTTTTTCTTTTGGTATTACTGTATTAGTAAAGCTCTTTTTGTGGATAATTACATTTACTTCCTTCATGATTTTTATGAAATATACTCGCTTATGGTTTCTGATATTACAATAAACTCTCTGCTAGAAAGTTGAACATTAACTGAAAAAAAATGAATTTATTGTTTTATCGTTATGGAGAATAACATTGAGATATTATTGACAGATCTAGAAATTTTAGTTAGTGGCTCAAGTTAGATGTATAAAAATTTAGGGATTCATATGAATATATTTAAAAAATGGGATGTGGGGGGGGGGGGGGGTGGTCAAGTCCTATTTCGTTAAATTTTTTTAACAAAGTTAGTGCTAAAAAATATAATTTTTTAGAAGGTCACATAGTAGTAATTAAAATTTAGGAGAGTTCATGTGAATATATGGAAAAAAAATTGGAGGGACCAAGTGTATTTTTTTAAAATATGCTAACAAAATTAGGGGTCCATATGAGATATCTAATAATTATACCTTCATTGTGATCTTTGAAAAGATAGGGAAAGTTAGTGTAATATATAAGGATATTTTGGTCATATAAAATTTGTTTAGTTTAAATCTTAACACTGTCAATCACACATTTTGTAAGGAGGAGTAATCTGTATATTCCTAGTATAACAAAAGGGAGAGGGGAGGTCTCTGTAATTTCAAAAAATATAGAGGTATACACTCATTCTCACCCCAATGTAGAGTTGATTGAGAACTGCAGGTAGAGACTGGATTTACATAATTACTCGTAGCCTCAACTCAACAAAGTCTTATCCCAATTATTTTAGGTCAGCTACATGAATTCTATCTCGCTATTCTTCTCTATTTAAGGTCATTTTTTCCGTTAAACCACACATTACCATATCTTTTTTAACTACTTATACTAGAGTTAATTTTGACCGCTCTCACCCCTAGCATGACCCTCAATATTAACCATGTCACTATTTTTTATTGGTGCATTTATTGGTTTTCGTGTTACAATTTAGGAGGTCTCTATAATTGTTTAATTACTTCATGAGAGGTCAGTGTAATTATTATTTTTTTTCTTTTTTTTTTGTTATGCTATATTTTTCAAGCTTGGCTTGGTCGTCCTAGAACCCTACCTTCACCTTGGGGAACCTCAGAGTCCAAGGTTTACAAGAAATTTTTCGGTGAATTGTTAATGGACCCGACTAACCATTTTAAGTCATGCAAATAAAAACAACTTTTTTTCTCCTAAAAAGTAGACATTATGTACACATAGCATGATTTAATTGGCTGGGTCCATACCTGGTCAATGACTTAATGGATCTGGTCTACCCAAGGTTGTTAAAATTGGGATCCTACAATGAATCGATGAAGAAGTCCTCAGGATTGAGTCGTAGGATCGGATCGAGAATCGTAAGATAATACAAAATAAGAAAATTAAGAACAACTAATTTTTTTTCTTTTAAGAATTCTTAAAAATACACAACGAACAAACTAAAAACTCATAAAATGTTTACATTAAATTAATTACTATAATACTTGTAGAGAGAGAGAGAGAGAGCGCTAATTAGCCTAGAGTAATAAAGAAAGATTTTTAAAATGGCAATATGAGGCTCATAATGGTCATAATAAGAAATTAAATGACTTAAATTAATTAGTATAATACTTGTCTAGTCTAAAGCAAACTAAAAAGTCATTCAAAGATCAAAATGTAAGAGAAAGTTTTGACATAGTTGACTCACTAAGGATATTTAAATAAATCTCGGTATTGTTTTATAATATTATTATGGTATCGGATTGTAACTTATTAAAGATATATGCGAGAATAATATTTTATAGCTATATTGTAGGATTGGTAGAATCGGGAGTCAACTTGGGATCATAGTGATTCCATAGGGATTTCATAAGGATCTTACTCTCCACAAATTTTTGATGGAATTGGGATTGATTTGGTATTTTTGAATTGTAAAATAGTAGGATCATAAATCCATTTCGGAATTTTAACAACTATAGGTCCACCTAAAAACTTCTTAAGGTATACCCTAAAGGGTGGTGTTCCTTTTCTCCTTATTAAGTAGTCTACTTTATAATATTTTTATGCAGCCTATTGGAATTAGGAAATTTATCCTATTTTAGGTCATGTTGACCATCTTTTATTTTGTCTGTATTTTTTTGATTTCCTTTCCTTCTTTAGTTAGGAATGTATTGTATATATATATGAGGTTGTAGTAATCATAATATATATTTTTTTCTCAAATTTCTTTTTGGTATCAGAGCCTAAGAACGCTCTCTTTCTCTCCCCCCCAATCTCGCCTATCCACCCCCCATCACCCAGCCACTGCCGCACCACCTGTGACTTCCCAGGACCCCTCTGGTCCTTCACGCAGCTTCGGTGCTGCACCTGTTGGCCTCCTTGGCCTGTCTATGATGTCTGTGATGTGTTAGAGCCTCTCTGTGCTCCTCTTCTATTTTCTGTCCGACCATGTCAGGCTGCCCGTGTCTGTCTATGATGTCTGTGATGTGTTAGAGTCTCTCCGTGCTCCTCTTCTATTTTTCTGTCCGGCTGTGTCAGGCTGCCCATGTCTGGTAAGCCGTTTTCTGTCCGGCTGTGGTTCTCTTGTTGCCGTTTCGTTATCTGCCTTTGTTTCTCTACTGTTCATTCCAGTTTTTTTTTGGACTTGTCTCATAGCTGATGTAAGTAAGGATGTTGTTCCTGTTAATCGTCTGACTCCTGTGGTTTCTTGTCCCGATCTTTCTGTTGCCCAGTATACACCGGCTCAACGTGTCACAAGTGTGTTATTAAATGGGAAAAACTTTCATGCTTGGTCTCGCTCTTTCCGCCTCTTTCTTGGTGGAAAACGCAAGATCGGGTGGATTCTTGGAAAGATGTCAAAGCTGTCCGAATCTGACCCCTCGTTTGAATAATGGGATATGGACAACTGTATCATTTTGGGTTGGATGTTCAACTCGATGGAGGAGAGGATCTATAATATATTCATGTATCATGAGACTGTCCATGGTTTGTGGTCTGCCCTGTCTAAGATGTACGCGCATGCACACTGTGATTCTCGAATTTTTGAGCTTTATCGGGATATATCTCATGCCTCCCAAGCCACCTTGGGCCTATCGGTGGCTGACTTCTTTGGTTATCTCCAGACTAGATGGGAGGAGTTGGCCCAGTATGAGCCCCTTAGTGACTTTACCACTGATGGTGATGTTGAGTCCAAACGTCTTGATCGTAGGCATACATATCAGTTTCTGATGGGTTTGAAACCTGAGTTTGAGGCTCTTAGGGCTCAGATTTTGAACACCTCTCCTATGCCTTCTCTTTATGAGGCGTTTGCCACTGTGGATGGCGATGAGCGTCGGCGCCGTCTTATTCCTCCGATTTCACCTTCACAAATTGAGCTATCTCCTCCTGTTCCTGATCAGATGGCCTTTGCTCCTTCTTCGGGCTCCCATCCGACGGGTAACCGTCCTTATTGTCAGCACTGCCACAAGCCCGGCCATGTCATTGATCGCTGCTTTGATCTCCATCCTGAGTTAAAGAAGGGTTATTCCAAGAACCGGAATCAGGGGAACCGAGACCGAAGAAAATGGGCTCCTCATACAGGTGCCATTGCAGAGACTGCACCCGTTCCAGCCATTTCAGATTATAGCCAGCTTCAGGCACACCTTGGCTTAGGTTCTGCTCCTCTGGGGACTACCTCATCTGCCAATCCCACGGCTACACTTGCTACAGGTATCCTTACTGCTCTTCGTGTTAAGTCAGGCCATCCCACTTGGATTTTGGATTCCGGAGCTAATAATCACATGACTGGTGAGTTATCCCTTTTGTCTTCTCCAATTACTCCTGTTGTTCAGTCTGTCCGTATTGCCGATGGGTCATCTATCCAGATCAGTAGTCAGGGTGATGCAGTCCTGTCTTTAGACATCACTCTTTCTTCTGTTTTTTATGTTCCTAATTTTGCTTACAATCTTCTCTCTGTCAGTTTACTTGTAAAAAATCTTAATTGTGCTATGATTTTTTTACCTAATCGTTGTCTCTTGCAGGACCTGACTTCGAAGAAGATTTTTGGCAGGGGATATGAGCGCGATGGACTCTATTACTTTGGAGACCCTCCGTCATCTAAAGTGTCAACATCCAGTTTTCAGGCGTCTGTTTTGCCTATATTTGATACTTCTGTTTTTTCTCTTCAAACTTTAGATTTGTGGCATGCCGTTTAGGACATGCAAACTTTCAATATTTATGTTGGCTTTTTCCGCCTTTGAATAAAGCATGCTGGAATTTTAAATTTAAATGTGTGGTTTGTGAATTGTCAAAACATACTCGCACTACTTATATTCCTCGCATGCATCGTGCACCGTGTGCCTTTGATCTTATTCATTCTGATGTATGGGGTCCTTCTCCAGTTGTTGCTTTATCTCAGCACCGCTATTATGTCACTTTCATAGATGATTATACTCGTTGTACTTGGGTCTATCTTATAAAGAAAAAATCTGAAGTGTTTTCACACCTTACTAATTTTTTACAAATGATCAAAACCCAATACAATACTGTTGTTCGGAATATTAGGTCTGATAATGGTCGAAAGTATATATCGCATGAGTTTAGGTGTGAGCTTAACAAAAGTGGTATTCTCCAGCAACTTACATGTCCTTACACTCCTGAGCAGAATGGTGTAGCGGAACGTAAGAACTGTCATATCATGTCTGTTGTTCGGTGTCTTTTGTGTGGGATGGGGGTTCCCAAATATTTCTGGCATCTGGCTATTCTCACAGCTACTTACCTTATCAATCGTACTCCCAGTCGGATACTACAAGGTAAGGCCCCCCCTCTATATCCTTCAACCTGATAGCACACTCTTTCCTATTACACCTCGTGTCTTCGGGTGTACATGTTTTGTTCAAAACCGTAGCCCTTCCCACACTAAACTTGATGATAAGGCCATCCGGTGTGTCTTCTTAGGGTATTATAGCATGTCTAAAGGGTATCGTTGTTATGATCCGGTTACTGGTCATCTCTATCACTCATTGGATGTTACTTTTTTGGAAACTGTTCCTTTCTTTTCAGGTACTCCTTCCTTGCCGGGACCTGTTGAGGAGATTCCTCCGGAGGACAATCCCTTGCTTCTTCGTCCGGCTCCCATTCTTGAGCCTCCTCCAGTGTCCTTTTTTTCACTTCCTAGTAGGTCCCCTCCTCCGGTAACCATTACTGATCCCTTCCTTTATGTTCCTCGTTGTCCGCGGTCTCTTGTTCCTCGCCGTCCGCGCTCTCATGTTCCTTCGCTAGACGCTTCTCCGGACTCAGGTACTTCATCTCTCCCCTTAGCTTCTGATCTCACGCCTCCCCGGTATCCTCCCCGTGATCATCGTCCCCCCATCGGTTTGGGTTTTTCTAGTAGTACTGACCATCCTATTGCCAAGTTTATATCTTATCAGGGTCTTTCAGATTCGTATCAGTCCTTTCTTGGTAAGGTTGATTCAGTATCCATTCCTCGGTCAGTCTCTGAGACTCTTCAAAATTCTAAGTGGGTGGCCGCTATGAAAGTAGAAATGGATGCTCTTCTTCAAAATCAGACGTGGGAACTTGTTGATTTGCCTGCTGGTGCGAGAACGGTTGGCTGTAAGTGGGTCTTCAGTGTGAAGTACTTGGCCGATGGCACTGTCGAGAGGTATAAGGCTCGCCTTGTTGCAAAAGGCTTTACTCAGGTTCCAGGTAAGGATTTTGGTGCTACCTTTGCTCCTGTGGCTAAGTTAACTACAGTCCGTCTTCTTGTCTCTTTTGCTGTTTCCTATTCTTGGCCTCTTCATCAGATGGATGTCAAGAATGCCTTCCTTAATGGTGACCTTACAGAGGTTATCTACATGGATCCGCCACCGGGTTTTCGGTCTCAGGGGGAGTATTCTAGGAAAGTCTGTTGTCTCCGAAAATCCCTCTATGGTATTAAGCAGTCTCCTCGAGCATGGTTTAGCCGATTCAGTGATGTTGTTCTGGATATGGGCTTTGTTAGGTGCCATTCGGATCATACATGCTTTATTCGACGACATTCAGATGGGCGGTGTATTATCATCTCCGTTTATGTAGATGATATTATTATTACTGGAGATGATTCACCTGGTATTTCTAAAGTAAAGCGTGATCTCGGGGCGTCTTTTGATATTAAGGACTTGGGTCCTCTGCGGTACTTTCTTGGCATTGAGGTTGCTCGGTCTCGCTTTGGTATATCTCTATCTCAGCGAAAGTATGCTCTTGATCTCCTTCAGGATACGGGTATGCTTGGGTGTAGGCCTGCTTCTACTCCTATGGATCCAAATCATAAGTTGTCAGCAGAATCAGGAGAGTTACTATCAGACCCATCCATTTATCAGCGTCTTGTGGGTCGTCTTATTTACTTAACGAACACAAGACCAAATCTCACGTTTGCTGTTAGT
The DNA here is from genome assembly GCA_008638375.1 of Nyssa sinensis. Taxonomy (NCBI): domain Eukaryota; kingdom Viridiplantae; phylum Streptophyta; class Magnoliopsida; order Cornales; family Nyssaceae; genus Nyssa; species Nyssa sinensis. The sequence continues at coordinate 45,662,715 of CM018032.1, forward strand.
GTTGTGAGTCAGTTCATGCACTCACCACGTACCTCTCATTTGGATGCAGTTTATCATATTCTCCGGTACCTTAAGACCTGTCCCGGTCTTGGGCTTTTTTATACGACAAGAGCACAGTCAAATCTCTCTTGTTTTACAGATGCTGACTACGCAGGTTCTAAAAGTGACAGGCGCTCTACTTCTGGTATATGTACTTTTCGTGGTAATCATCTCATATCCTGGAAAAGTAAGAAGCAAGCGGTGGTTTCTCGATCTTCTGCCGAGGCCGAGTACCGTGCTATGGCTCAGGGCACTTGTGAGCTTCTATGGCTTCGTTCTCTTCTAACTGAGCTGGGCTTTCCCATGTCGGACTCATCTTCTTTGTTTTGTGATAATAAGTCTGCTATTATGTTATACTCAGACTCGGTACTTCATGAGAGAACAAAACACATAGAAGTCGATATTCACTTCATTAGGGAAAAGTTCGTTCGGGTATTGTTATCCCTAGCTTTGTTCCCTCATCTAATCAGACAACCGATATGTTCACCAAGTCAGTGGGTCCGTCGTTACTACAGTCATCTCTTGTCAAGTTGGGGCTCGTCAATATCTTCACCTCAGCTTGAGGGGGAGTGTTGGAATTAGGAAATTTATCCTATTTTAGGTCATGTTGACCATCTTTTATTTTGTCTGTATTTCTTTGATTTCCTTTCCTTCTTTAGTTAGGAATGTATTGTATATATATATGAGGTTGTAGTAATCATAATATATATCTTTTTCTCAAATTTCTTTTCAGCCATTTAAATATGGTTTGCAATACTAAATTTAATTTATAATTAGAATGTATTTCTTACATCATATATGCACACATACACACACACACACACACACACACATATAATGGGCAAGCCCTACCTGTGGTAAACCCATCGCCGAAATGTCAATTAGGGCAAGATTTTTTATTCTTTGTATGTGATGTGACTATCTAGAGTTAATTAGCATACTCTCATTATATTTTCTTTCACGTGTTAAGTTGTATCCCACAACTGTAATAATAATAAAAAAAAAAAAAGTTGTATCCCACAACCTCGTCAAATAATCTTTAGCTATCATACTTTTTGGGGTAATTTAAATTTTTTTTGGGTAATTGTTTACCTATCATACTTTACTGGCACTAGTTTACAAAGTGATGCAGAGACAGAAAAATCAATGAAAGAATTCTTTGCTTAATGGTAGAATAGATTATAAATTGACTCCTGTAATTTAATTAATCTGATTGAAGAAAGATGTAGGAGTCACTTTATGTAATTTAATTAATCTGATGATAGGAAGACGTATGTTGTAATACTTTTCAAACTGCATTTTGTTGCAGAGAATCCCACCAGCATTTGTCAGCCATTTTAATGGAGTTGTGCCTTATTACTGCATGCTCTGGGATTCTGCAAAGCGAGCTTGGCATGTTGATGTGCAAAAGGTTGGCAACAACTTGTTTTTCAAAAAGGGTTGGGGCACATTTGTGCAAGATAATTTATTAGAAGCTGGTGACTTCTTGGTTTTCCGGTATGCTGGGAATTCACAATTTTATATTGAAATGTATGGAAAAAATTGTTGTGAAAAGGATGTTGCTGAAGCTACTATGACGAGTGACAAACCTAGTAAGTTACATTCAGAACAGTGACTTTTGAATGTGACTTAAGAGACCACTCTCACTCATCATGTTGTTAGTTTAAAGCAGGTAAATTTCAACGGTTGATACACGAAGACAATGAGTGCGCGAGGCGGCATGTTACTAGAAGGACTTCAGGTCCAAGTGTTGCAGAGGTAACTGAAGAAGACAGAGCTCTTAAAGAAGCCAGAAAATACATGTCCAACTCAAAGTGTCCTAACTTCAAACGTATTATGCGGCCATCTTATTTGCAAAATGGGTATATGGTAAGGTCATAACCCAAAATCTCACACTGACACAAATTATATACTTCCATTTACTAGGATATTGTAATTGGTAGAAGTGGAATACTGATTTCTCTGATTAATTTGAATTGTGAGAAGAGGATATTGATTAGATTTTGAGGACGTGAGCTTGAGCAAGTGCCAATATCATATGAGCAAATTGGGTAGTGTCCTGCCTCACTATGATTGCATGATTCTCTCTTTCTTTTAGTTTTTAATGGTACAATTATATATTTGCTAACCTTGCAAAAGAAGTTTTATATCATTCCCGAATTTTGTTATGATGATCATCAATTAGAGTTTATGATTACAAGATTCAAACTTTGTGCAGAGCTTTCCGACTAGGTTTGCAAAGCGTCATGTGACAGAGGGTTCCAAGAGTGTGGGGCTCCAGGTGTCAAATAAGTCGTGGCCGGTGAATTGCCTTTTCTATCCAAAAAAAACTGTGCTTACTAAAGGGTGGATTGCATTTGCAAGGGAACATGCTCTACAACTTGGAGATGTTTGTGTCTTTGAGCTGATTCGGAGGAATGACGTTGTGTTCAAAGTTTCCATTTTCAGACACATCAATTAAACCCTGTTTTTTAGCATGGTATAAACATTTCTTGCGTTTTTTTCCCGATATTGTATTCTTCATAAACCATTTTAATGGTTGTACCCAAGAACCCTTCTAGCTGGTGTGATGTGTAATTTTGATCATGATAAATCATTTGAGAGTATTTCTGATTTCAAACTATTTAGTGAAATGAATTAATTGCTTGATTTGGACCTAAAAGAGTTGAGACCCTAGTGGAGTGGAGTGGACCTAAAGGAGAATTTGATTAGTTTTTATTAAACTCTTTATTGATTGTTAATAATTCAACATGATCGTCTGATTCCTTGTTTTCCTTAATATAAACTTGTTGTTTTGGTACACAAGTTACTTTGTAACAAATTTTTTGACAAGTACATGTTTTGATCAAATTTGTAGAAATTCTTTTTAAAAAATTTCTTATTTTGAAAACATCTCACTTTGTTTTTTCTTAAAAGAATTTATAATAAATTATATTGATTTTCTTTGATATTTGTTTACATTAACACTTTTTTTTTTTTTTTATGGTTTGAAAAATTATATCAAGATATTTTCTCTATTTTAATATTAGTAATGGAAATCTCTTATTTGTAAGTTAGTTGTTAAATGACCAAATATTTTATATTAATCATTTTTTTTTTCTTCCAATTATTAACTTTACCGCCGTCATCACTGATATCTCCCTTGCAACTGTAGTTGACCACCGTAACACCACCAAGCTCATTCCCCACTGCCGCCACATCCACCACCTCTCCTCCTTATCCCACCGACGCCCACTACTATAGCACCACCCCAACCCCACCCTCCACAATCACAATAATCAGTTTGTATATTTAGAGAACAAGAAAGTGAGGATCAGAAAGCTTGATGCTCTAAATTCTTCTAATTTTCTTAGGCTAGATATTTTGTTGAAAAATTTACCAGTCATCAAACAATTGATTCCCCAAAAGACAAATCAAAATACAGATCACAAAAACAAAATCATCTCACTCCAGAAAACCAACTCTCAGAAGAAAAAAAAAACCTCCACCACCACCACCACCGCCAAAAGCAACAACCAATTAAACAACCCCAAAACCACATTATCCTGAGAATCCAATCCTGCTATTGTCACAATCAACCCAAATGAAATTATCAGTATCTCGCCCAAATTGGATGATGTCATTAGAAATATAACAGTCGACCATATAGATATTATAGAGGATGAGAAAAAAGAATTTTTATGAGAGGGGGAGGGGATGAATTCTGGTTAAACAAGTCGTCACATTTCCACCCAATTTGATAAATAGAGGAGGGATAATAGAGAGGGGAGGAATTCTTGGATGTGAATCTTGTGTGGATGAGGTTGTAGAGAGAGAGAGAGCATGAAATTTGGATCCTTTAATTACTAATTAATCCGGAGCTAATCTTCAGATTTGTAGTAAATCAGTTAGATGCTTGGACCATGAAATTTGACTAGGCGGCTGAAATCAGAGTACGTCTAAGTAAAGCTTCGATGGGTAGTGCTATTGCAAGACCATTTCCATTTCCATTGACGACAACGACAGGACTACTACCAACGTTGTCAATGTTGATTGTGATCAACCATCAACGATGTGAGCATGATCGTCTACTAACAACGACATAGTTAACATTCAACCGATGAAGCAGCGGTGGTGGTGCAAATGGTGATATATATATATATAGCGGAGGGCGTGGGGAATGTGATTTGGCCGTTGTTGAAATCCTATTCATTTCCTTGTATTATTGAGAACCAAACTTATATGGGGAGTCATAACATACGCCAACACAAAACTTATAGATAAAGGGCATTGAACTTGATTATTGGTTTCTTTAGGTGATTCTAGTTTTGCATCTTTCTGTACCTCTAAATCCAAATGTTAATGGATTTGGTGGTGTTTAGTGTAATAAGAGAGAGAAAAATAAAAATAAAAATAATAAAGTAATTTTATTACGTAATAATACTATCAAGATATTCAAATTTTAAAAAAAACTTATGTACCAATTTCTTCATGCATGGTTCTCCAGAGACCGGTTTTAGTAAAAGTGATGTTATATTTAATGAATCTTTTTACCCTCAAAATAAAAGATAAGTAAAATTATTTTAATAAATGCATATGAGACTATTTCTTAAAAATTAATTTGGAAAATATGTTATAATACTTTTCTTACCGTAATGGTTTGGACAAAGAGTCGTCTGTCATTGCACTTCTTTATTAATTTTTTTGTTAATATAGATTAATTAGATACATGTATATTTATTAAAAATTAATTTAATAATAAATAATGTATGATACACGATTACTTGTTGAACGCTCGTGTGAAGCTTAGATAACTCTATTCCTGCCCGAGGCCCCAATCAGACGGATCGTGACACCACCCCGAAATTGGACGGCTATGATCAGTGGAGGATCTTCTAGTTTTTCGGTTCGCTCTGACGCGTGGCGCGTGCGAAATGAAAATGGCATGAGCCTGTCGGTCCTCAACTTTCCTCTTTCTGAGAAAGGGCTTTGGTTGTTAATTTAAAGAAAGGACAATTGCATTCATAGTCAATGCCATCTCTCAGTCTCAGTTCCTTTTCTTCAACAGATCGAAATGGATAGAATCTCAAATCCTGGAAGCAGCAGGAGGCCTTCCTTTTTCAAGGTCTTGATGGGTGACTTCTCTCAGCAGTTGGTAACTCTCTCTCTCTCTCTCTCTCTCTCTCTCTCTCTCATTGTCGCTAATAGATTGTCTCTGTCTTGTAATCTGTATGCTGATTTTGTCTCTGGGTTTTTTTTCTTTGATTGAATGAGTGCACGTGTCTCTCTATATGACTCTCGGAAGTTTTGTTTCCTTTATTTCTCTTTTGGTATTAGTAAAGCTTTTTTTTTTTTGGATAATTACGTTCACTTTCCTTGTGATTTTCCATGAATTACACTCATAGCATCTCCAACCTACCTTCAAATTCCAAAGTAGGGATGAAAAAAATTAGTCTTCAACCCATCTTCCTATTTTCTTTAAATTTGAAGATATGAACAGATTTTCAAATTTGAGGGTATACCATCCAATATTCATCCATTAATTATTTTTATAATATTCTAAACTAATAATTCATTATTTTTATATTATTTAAATAAAATTTAAAATTAATTTATCAATAACTTGTTCCTATTTTAATTATTTATTATTTATTTTGAAATTAATTTTTTATATAGTAAAAAAATTATCAACCTATCACCACCATTATAAATTTTCAATAACAATTAAATTTTTAAAATTCATTGAAAATAAAAATGTAAGGATATGGGATTTGAAGAATGGACAGTGATTTGAAGATTGGTATAGTTGGAATAAAAATGTAAAAATGTGAGAACCATTATCTTCAAATTTGAAGATGAATTTGTAAGTTGTGGATTGGAGATGCTCTTATGATTTCTAATATTACAATGTTTTCTCAGTTGGAATTGTCGGAAAACGGATGTTAAAAAGAGTGAATTTATTTTATTACCCTTATTGGTAATAACATTGAGATATCTTGTAATTACACCTTCATTCTTATCTCGGAAAAGATTGGAGAGGTGAAATGTAATATAAAAGGTATTTTAGTTATATATATAAAAAAAAAAAAAAAGGAAAAAAATATTAAAAAGTTTCTAAAATCAATTTTTCAATCCAAAAAATCTATGATTAAATTTTATATCTAAAAGACTCAAATAAGAAACTTTTACCACAAAAAAGTCCAATGGTAAACTTTCGTTTTAACACTGTTAAAAAATATTACTGATAAGATTAAAATAAACTTCAAAATATATTTTAGTAAACAAAATACTAAAAAGTATATAAAACAAATTCTTCAATCCAAAAAAAATTATAACATTTTATGAAGTAAAAAATTTATTTTTTAGGCCTTTTAGATAAATAAAAAAATGTTTTTTTTTTATTGAAGAAATGAATTATTTAGTATTTTTAAAATATATTTTAAAGTTTGTTTTAGTCTAATCAATAAAAATTTTAACGGTATTAAGATGGAAGTTTACCATTGGACTTTTTTGTAATAAAAGTTTTTAATTTGGGTCTTTTAGATTAAAAAAATTAATCATGAATTTTTTTGATTGAAAAATTTATTTTAAGTATTTTTAGTATTTTTTCCTAAAACAAATTAGTTTAAACCCTAACATTGTTGGATGACCGACGGATGAGTAGTAATTTGTAAATTGATAATATAACAGAAAATAGGTCAATGTAATTTCAGAAAATATAAGGAAGTCCCTATAATTATCAAATAATTCCTTAGAAATCAGTGTAATTATTATTATTTTTTTTTGTTATAGAATATTTCTCAAGCTCTGGTGGTCCTAGAACCCTACCTTCACCTTGGGGAACCTCAAAGCCTAAGGTATACCCTAAAGGGCACTGTTCCTTTTCTTCTTATTCAGTTGTCTACTTTATAATATTTTTATGCACCTAGTTAAATATAGTCTACAATACTTCATTTTATTTATAACGAGTGTGTTTCTTATCTCATATATACATACACACACACAAACAGAGACATGTAACGGGCGTATAACCAGCCCTACCTATGATAAACTCATTGCCCGAATGTCAATTAAGGCAGGATTTTTTATTCTTTGTATGTGATGTGACTATCTAGAGTTAATTAGCATACTCATATATTTTCTTTCATATGCATTAAGTTGTTATTTAGGGCTGCAACTCAGGCAGGCCGGGCAGGGCTTGAGGCATGTCCAGGCCCAGCCCATGATTTGAAACAGTCAGCCTGGCCCGAGCTCGAGCTTAAGCCCGACCATTCTAACCCAAGCCCAGCCCGAGATAACTTAGAAAAGTATTGGGTTTCCCGAAGTTTGGGGCTTCACCAGACTGGGCTTGGGTTTGGTCGGGTTTAGGCTTACATATGTTAATTTGTGTCCAAAATAGAGCCTTAATTAATTAAGTACACCCAGCCTATTGTCACTAACTCATAATCAAAGAATAAATGAGAAAGTGTTTGTTAGAAGAGATGAGAATGCACTGTGCATCTATGCACGAGCGAGTGTAAACTTTTGTGTGTCCAAAAATTCTAGGATAATAGAAGAACATGAACATGAAGGTAGTATGCCCAAAACATGCCTGTTTGCCAAACAGGCATGCTTGGTTTAGTCTAGTGGTAGAGCATAACAACCATTTTTTGTCAGTTTGAAATCAATTTCAACAGTGCGTTGAGTGGTGCTCAGACAGTGGTCCAAATCCACACCAATTAAACCCAAAGTGAAAGGGTTCCTCTATTTAGAACAATATTATTTCAAATGGGTCAAATCCAACACCCAGTTTAAAAAAAGAACACAATCAGTGAAAAAAAAAAGATTTATACGAACCTTTAAAATCAAATGAAGTGGCCGAAATCAAACAGATCATTCCCTTGGTCTCTTCTATGTGTGCGGCGGCAAATTGGCGAATAATGAAAAATGGAAAATCAGAGATCAGATTTTCGTCGCACCGGTGGTGGCGAACTGGCAGAGAATGAAGAGCCGAAGGGAAGAAGCTCTCTACAGTCTACTGTGTGTGGTTAGGGCTCAAATGTTGCTCTGGTTGTAAATGATACAAATATAAGTTAGTGTAAGTCAACAATAGAGATGCACTCTACTATTAATCCATCAGTCTGAATATAAAATAAAAAATATATAAAGGGACTCGGGATCAGGCCGGGCTCAGGTTTATGAAGTTTGTGTCCAAGTCCAACCCGAAATAAATTCGAGCTTGAGAGTTTTAGGGCCCAGCCTGTAAAGTAAAAAAACCTGCCCAGGCCCTAAAAAATCGGGTTGGTCTCGGGTTAACCTGGCTCGAGTTGCTGCCCTAGTTGTATCCCACAACCTCCTCAAATAATCTTTACCTATCATACTTTACTAGCACTAGTTTACAAAGTGATGCAGAGACAGAAAAATCTCTGAAAGAATTCTTCACTTAATGGTAGTATAGATTATAAAGTGACATTTAATTGATCTGATTAAATAAAGATGTATGTTGTACATACTTTTCAAACTGCATTTTATTGCAGAGAATCCCGCCAGCGTTTGTCAAGCATTTTAATGGTGTTGTGCCTCTCAAATGCATGCTCTGGAATTCTGCAAAGCGATCTTGGCATGTTGATGTGGAAATGGTTGACAAGAAATTGTTTTTCCAAAAGGGTTGGGGCCCATTTGTGCAAGATAATTCCTTAGAAGCTGGTGACTTTTTGCTTTTCCAGTGTACTGGGAATTCACAATTTTATGTTGAAATGTATGGTAAAAATTGTTGTGAAAAGGATGTTACTGAAGCTACCATGACGAGTGACAAACCTAGTAAGTTACATTCAGAACAGTGATGTTTCAATGTTATTTAAGAGACCCCTCTCACTCATCTTCTTGTTAATTTAAAGCAGGTAAATTCCAACGGTTGATACACGAGCACGATGAGAGTGCAAGGCAGCGGGTTACTAGAAGGACTTCATGTTCAAGTGTTGCAGAGGAAACTGAAGAAGACAGAGCTCTTAACGAAGCTAGAAAATTCATGTCCAACTCAAAGTATCCTTCCTTCAAATGTATTATGCGGCCATCTTATTTGCAAAATGGGTATATGGTAAGGTCATAACCCAAAATCTCGCACAGATACAAATTCTATACTACATTTTACTAGGATATTGTAATTGGTAGAAGTCAAATAATGATTTTTCTGATTAATTTAACTTGTGAGAAGAGGATATAGATTCGATTTCGAGGGATTCACCACTTTCAGGGAAATTGTCTTGGTGGTTAGGACCAAAATGCTTTAGCATACAAAAGAAAAGCTTCTTGTTTAAATCGTATCCTTTGTAATCGTTGTAGTGCCTTCAGGCGTTGGCATTAGGCTCCCTTGTTAGCCGCTGTTGTTTTGTTTTTGTGTAGCTCTTCCTGAGCTTTGTTTTTGTGTTGCTCTCTCTTTGAGCTTTGTTTGTTCTGTTCCTCTTGGTAATAAACTTAAATTTACCCCAAAAAAACTTCATTATTGCCTTAATTGCATGATTCTCTATTTCCTTTTCTTTCCTTTTTGTTTTTTAATGGTACAATTATATATTTGCTAGCCATGCAAAAGAAGTTTTATGTCGTTCCCCAATTTTATCATGATCATCATCAATTAGATTTTATGCATGATTACAACATGGAAACTTTGTGCAGAGCGTACCACCTAGCTTTGCGAAGTTGCATATAACAGAGGGTACAGAGAGTGTGAAGCTACAGATCTCAAAAAAGTCGTGGCCTGTGAATTGCATTATCTATACAAAAAATTGTGTGCTTACTGGAGGGTGGACTGCATTTGCAAGGAAACATGCTCTACAACTTGGAGATGTTTGTGTCTTTGAGCTGATTCATAGGAGTGACGTTGTGCTCAAAGTTTCCATTTTCAGACACGTCAATTAAATTCTTGTTCAAAGCCTGTTTTTTTGGTCTTCTTTTCGTTATTCTTTGAAGGCCTGGTATAAACATTTCTTGCTTTGAAAAATGCTTGATAAAACATTTTAATTGTACCCAGGAACCCTTCTAGCTGGTATGATGTAAAATTCTGATCATGATAAGTCATTTGAGGGTACTTATGATTTCAAACTTTTTAGTGAATTGAATTAGTGGTTTGATTTGGAATTAAGACCCGTAGCTTGGAAACTTTGTTCAATAGTGGAGGGAAATATTTTGATTAGAAGATATGAACCCAAAAAAGGTTAAGAGGAGAATTTGTTTAGTTTTCAGTGTACTCTCTGATGAGTGATGAGCAGATAGTTTTCCTTAACATAAACCTGTCATTTTGGCGCACAATTAAGTTGCAGTTAGCAATTTGAAGTGTGTGTTGCTACTTGCAAGTACTAGAGAGAGTGTTTGGGCTGTATTTTGGAAAAAATTATTTAATGGGACAGTCATTTTTCATATCATCAGTCAGAATTTTTATTTTTCAAGAAATCTCATAAATAAGTTTTGCGTGAGGGAAGTTTATACATCTAATATATATATATATATATATATATAGAGAGAGAGAGAGAGAGAGAGAGAGATGTGAAGTGAAGTGATAGATCATTACTTTTAGTTGTGTTTGTATTTGTATTTGTGAAATTTGTCTTAAAAAATGTGTTTGTCAATTTTGTAAGTATAGTTGCTAAAAAAAAGTTGTCCTAAACCCTCTTAATAAGATGTGGATGCACCACAATCTCATCTCAAAGGAGAAAAAATGGACATTTTGGGGGTGCGCCCACACTTCAAATATGAAAACAAAATATTTATCAACTCATTCTTTATCTGTACTGTATGAGAACAGAACAACTTTAGTGATAAATTTATTCGTATGAAAATTTTAGAGTAATACAATCTTATAAGAAGTAAGCTCAAAGCTCTGCTTTGTTTTTTTTTTTTTTTCTCCCACATTACTCAAATTGATCTACATTAAAGATATAAATTGGTATTGATCATAAACATCACCATTTTATATTAAATAGATAAATACAAAAAGGCAACCCAGTCAAAGTTTCTGAATAAAGAGACAATTACCATATTGGCACTTATATTATATGATCTTTCATTGTTACTGCTTTGAGCATTTCTAACGGTTAAGTCATTAGAGTTGTTATAGTTATATTTTAGTAGTTCAATTTCAAATTAGTATTCTAACGGTTGATTATTCATGCCTTCAAAATTTGACTTTAATTTTAGTACGCTACAATCTATTTAATAGTCCATATTTTTGCAAATGAGCGGTCCAAATGTGATCAAACTGTAGCAACTATTTCTTGTTTCAACTTTTGGGGGGAAGAATGGTGGTTAGCCAAAAAAAATAGCACTTCACTGTTGAAATAGAAATGTCAAAAAAAACTTTTTGGTACTATAGCAATGTTAAAATTTAGTTTTAACATGACTAAAATGATTGTTATCATTAAAATTGCTCTTAGTGATTTCAGTGCTACCACATTTTGCTCTACATTGTACAGGGGGAAAAGTATAAAGGATTAACTATTTTCTGTATAACTCCGAAATAGATATTTATTACGAAAGAAAAAATAGTTAGAGTAAATTACACTGATCTCTCTTGAGGTTTCTAATAATTACACTGATTTTTCCTGAGGTTTTTGAAATTACACTGATCTCTCCTATTTTATTTAATAATATGCAGATACCTTCCTTTACTAATATTTTTTTTAAATGACAAAATTACCCTTTTATTTATTTTTTTTTTCAATTTTAACAATTTTTTTTAACTTTTTTAAAAATATATTTTTATTATGTTATTTAAAATAAATTTAAGATAAATAATTTATTATTATTTTTAAAATTTTATCAATATTTATTTGGAAAACAGAAAAAAATGATCAAAATTTTAAAAATTAAAAAACAAAACATAAAAGAGGGAGTTTGTCATTTTGAAAAAAAAAAATTGACTAAAGGGAGTATTTATATATTATTAGATAAAATAGAAAAGATCAATGTAATTTTAAAATTTTCTAAGAGATCGGTGTAATTTACTCAAATAATTATTTATGATTTATTTTAAAATTTTGTTAAAATCAAAATTAAAATTAAAAAATTAATATGATAGATGGAAATGTTTGTTACGAAAAATTATATTTTATCAGGATATTGTACTTGAAAAAACTTATAGCACTTTAATAAATATTATATTATAAAAATAGTTTGAAACAATATTAGAATTATATAGAACAAAAACAGAAGTTTCCAAATATTATAAATACAGAAACAAAAATTAAATGGAAACAAACAGAAATTAGAGCTTACAGTTTTTTACGAAAATACCAAAAGTAAAGCAATGGTGATTGAACAAGGCTAGTGTCTTACACTATGTCCTTAAGATAATATCGCTCTCGCATTAATGCTTTCGAGTTTTCAATGGCGATTGTCTCCCAAAATACAATGGTCACACACAATAGATGGAAGCACTCCAATCTTATGTGCACAATGAACCAAAACTTATTCTTGAACTCTCTTAATATGCAGACTCACAGTATGTATGAACTTAATTCTAAAACTCGTGAAATTGAATAAATGATGATGAAGGCGAACTAGATTTATATAGGCGACTTGGTGGCTGTTCAAATAGACACGAACTTAAATTGTGTATCTGTTCACGCGAACAGATATAATGCTTCAATTTGAATAGATGCATCAATTGGTGAATAGATGCACCAATCTGAAAAGACACACCTGTTCATGGTGACTGATCAGTCAAAATTCAAAAATGTCACAACCCAAAACCCACCCTATGTCATTAGGGGTTCGTGACTGGGTGTGCGGCCCATGGGCCGTTCCCCATCAAAAGGATCTGAAATACTAAGTAAAGTTTTAACAAAATATTTTATAGACATTAGTTAAAACTGGTAGCATAGTCAGGTCATCATTTAATACATGCCAAAAGAACATAAGTGCTTATAAGTACAGATCCTCCAAAAACACAACTGACAGGACCGTGGTGACATGGGAGTTATTAAGACCTTCCATTATTTAATTTAATACAAAACTCGCCAAAAAGAGCTACTAGTGGTTATCGGCGTCTAAACCTCTGGAGCGCCTGAGGGTTCTCTTACTTCCTGTTGTCCTGAAAAAAATATAAGGGAGGGGTGAGCTAATAAAACCCAGTAAGTAATTTCCTAGCTTTAACATGGGTTGGGGTTAGTCCAAGAGAATGACAGAATAAAGAGATAACAGATAGCCAATAGCCATATGAGCAACAAGTATATACATAGTCAGTCACTAAGATGTCCAACAATGACCTGAGAATCCAAAAGGCTTATCCCAATATAAGATACAAGAAGATAAACATAAATCAATCAAATGAGATCATAATGAATCACTGCCACAAACAAAATGTTAGTCAATCAAAAGTGTAACATGGTTTCAATAATATGATCATTCACAGGATATAAAATATGATCATCCAACAATACAAAAACATCATTGTCGAATTCTAACAAAACAGATACGTAACTAGAACAGGGCCCGGCATACCTCCAAAACACGCATATTTAGGTCCGCCCCTCTTTCTTTTGGCTTACTAAATAGCGCCAGAGCTCTTTTACTATAGGTCCCGAAGTACGCAACATGTCTTAAAGGACACAATAGACCCCAAAGGGTCCACCCCACATCTGGGAACAGATGGGCATTGTGATTGAGCACAAACCAGGGTACATACTGAATATCATGATCAATAAATTTTCACACAGGATGTACAATCCTGTGAAATAGCCAAATTCTGAATCAACGAGACATAAGTGTGTGGATCAACAAAATTCTATCAACAAGATATATCACCAGATCATGATGGTATAAATATGCTCAAATATTAGCAGATCAATATCACAAAAGATATAGGCAAGCAAGTCAAATTCGAAGTACAGACATGAATAATTGATCACAAATTGATTGGCTTCAACATTGAGAAATCAAGTTCAATAGGTAGTGATAGAATACAAATTTGGCAACATAAAAAGATAAATGTGACTGGCTGTGAAACAACCCATAATAAAGCATCGAAATTACTTATCTCAAAAATAGCTTTCAGCAATTCTATTAATTTAAATCTCTTTCTCCTTCCCCTTGGAGGTTCCTATAAATCAGAAATTTAATTGTTATTAACTCATCTCAATTATTTAGGTCAATGTTAATGTTCGTGATTTATTTTAACTTTCTCGGCATTATTATATTTGTAAGATTGCTAAATTTAATACATCAGCCTTCAGTGTATTTTGTTTGGGTAAACGGACTCTTCCGTTGAGTTCGGAACACCCAAAAAAATAAATCTAGGCTTTCGCGACTTCTTATTTGGCTTCGGGTACCCCTAAGGAAAAAATGGTAATTTCATGTTTCAGGTGACTTAATTTTTCGGAACCCTGGTTGACAAAATGAACCTCACCATTGGATCCAAAATGTCCAACATAGTCAAAATACTCTATTTGTTTAATTAATTTAGATATCGGGACATTTACCTATTTTTAAATAATTTAAATAATTTAAATTAATTTAATTATATCGGTATAATATATATACATTTTCAGTTGGGTTTATGATAGGCGAGAATTGGGTGGCACAGTGGTTAAGTGTTACCCCCCCCCCCCCACCATTTGGTCCTGGGTTCAATTCGACGGAACAGCAAGTTTACCCTTTTTTTGTTTTAATTAATTTAATAATGTATATTATACATATATATATATATATATTCGGTGTAAGTTAGGTCGGGCGAGAATTGGGTGGCACAATGGTTAAATGTCACCCCCTCATTTGGTCATAGGTTCGATTCAAGGGAGCTGCCCCCCCCTTTCCTGATTTTCCTTGATCCAAACGGCAGATAAAGGGGTAAATCAGGGATACATTATCCCTGTTCCGTATGCGGTCAATAATTTGAATTTATTAAATCTGTAACAAACAGACCGAATTAACTTAATTTAAAACATAACGTACACCAAACGGCGTCGTCTAATTAATGTGGTGGCTAACCCGCAGGCCTACACGTGTCCGAGTCAACACGCCTGTCTCGAACGAGTTGGGCGAGTCTACTCAATCAACTCATCATCTTCTTCATCGCATAAGCCACTGTTGCCCTAGTTACTGCAAATCAATATTTTCAATTTCATGACTTTTTAGAAGGTCTGTCCTTCCTGTTTTGCATGGTATCAATTACTGAGAGTCTAGGAATTATTTTGGCATTCATTTAGAAGCTTGAATTGAATTAAAACACTGAGTTCTACCCCATTATCGTGGTCTGTAACAAACCCAATTCTAGCCTGTTTCCTGGATCGTTTCGAGCAATTTCTGTCTTATTTTGCTCCTCATCCATGGGGCTTTAAATCCCCATTCCTAAAACAAGGTTTGAGGCTCTGTAGATGGGATTGGATTGAGGACCCGCGACCTACAAGTCCCATTTTGTGGTCTTTCCTAGGGTTTTAAGGTCGCTGTTTGGGGTTTTTGGAATCCTCCTAAGGTATGGTTTAAGGCTCGATCAACCAAACTTGGTTTGTCCTCAATGGTCTCAGACTTGCACCTATGAAGGTCTGTCCATGGCGGCCTCTACTAGGTTTTGTGCTTCAAGCTCCCTAAGCTCTCCCAACTTGTTAGAAAACATCCCTTAGTGTCATTTTAAATACATGCATACAATCTAGATACTGATTTGAAGTTGAAATAGAACCAAAATCCGAAAAGAGAATTTCAAGGTTTGGTGCTTATACCTTAAATCAAACCTTTCTCTTCTCCTAGGCTGAATGTCGGTTCTTTAGTGGTTGATTCAGTTCAGTCATGTACTTTCCAGTCCCTTCCTTGTGCACCTCTATGTGAGACACACACACACACACACCATACACACACAATGTCTCTCTCTTCCTTTCTTTCACAATCACGCACACACAAGGTCACTCATTCTTTATCTGAATGCACTGCACACATACTTGAAGTGTCCTAAATTGTATAACTCATATATATGATTGTATGCCTATTCATTTACTTATGCATGCACTCTTAGGGTTTAGGGAGTGATAATGAGAGGGCAGGCATGATGATGAGGCTAAAATTATAGGGTGATGTGTGGATAAGGTGTTGCATGAATGACCATTGACCAATTTGGGATGTAGGCTTAATTAAATTGAGTTTATATATTTTTGTTGTGTAATCAAGCACTAAAGTGCTGGTAGCCAACTTGGTTTACTTTTTGGGTACTTAAAATCCTACTCCACTTGGTCAAGGGTTCAAATCCCCTTAGCCTCACTTTTGATATTTTTCCTCATTTTGGGCTTATGCCTTGTTTGGCTGGCGCAGATTTTTATTTTAGTTATTTTCTTAATAACTTCTTTTCTATTGCTCATTTTATAAAGCGGTTTCTTCTGGTGGTTTCCTATTTAGGTTAGCTTCGATGTCAAAGGCTTCATGTTGGCTTTTATTTCTTTGTGTTTTTCATGATTAGCTAATTCGAGTTTTATTGGTGTTAAAATAGGGCTTAAATAGCTAAATCACTGCATTAGATTCCCAAAAGACTTCATTACATTAATTAAACAACAAAATTAAGTTCGGGATGTTACAAAAAACGTAACATTTTGAAAATATAATTTAAATAAATAAATTTATTTTAATAAATTTTCTCCAAATATATATATATATACAACGAACCAAGGCCCATGCCCAACCTAAAGTAATTGTATATATACTCTTTAAAACTTTGTTTCCAACTTATGTGAGACACAAGCTTTTTACAAGTTTAAAGCTTTGTTACCATTTTCAAGTGGTGATATTTAGAGTCAATTTCTCATTCACTCCTTG
Source organism: Nyssa sinensis (assembly GCA_008638375.1). NCBI lineage: Eukaryota > Viridiplantae > Streptophyta > Magnoliopsida > Cornales > Nyssaceae > Nyssa > Nyssa sinensis. The sequence goes on from CM018032.1 coordinate 45,679,500, forward strand.
ATGATTTTTGAGCAACCTAATATATATGTTCTTAAACTCCTCATGGGTGAGAACATATTTACATGTGCACCCATCTAAAATAATGTATGTGACTAATTTTAATTTTGACTTAAAGATGATCAAAAATTCTTACTTAATAATCTATTTTTCCAACAATGTTAACATTAAAAAATAATAACGAAATTCTAAAGAAATAATTATTTTAATCTTGAAAAAGTGTATTAACTTTTTGATAAATTTTGTAGCGAAAATTTATTAGAAGTGCAATTTTGTAGCAAATCTTTTAAAAACATTTCACTTAATATTCTCTTAAAAACTTTAAAAATGGTTTTGAGAAACAGGTTTTTTTGGTGTACATTGGTCAGTTCTTGAATGCTTATCTGAAGCTTAGCCCACTCTATTTCTGCCCAAGGCCCCACTCACACGGATCGTGATCTCACCTCACCAATCGGACGGATACAATCAGTGGAGGATCTTCCAATGATTCGCTACGCTCTTACGCGTGGGACTGGCTGTCACAGCATCAAATGACCAGCGACCCTTCATTCCTCAGCTTTCACTCTGAAAAAGGTGTTCGTTGTTAATTTGCCAACGCCATCTCTCAGTTCCTTTTCTTCAACATATCGAAATGGCTAGAAGCCCAAATCCTGGAAGCAGAGGGCCTTCCTTTTTCAAGGTTTTGATTGGTGGCTTCTCTCAGAAGTTGGTAACTCTCTCTTTCTCTCTGATCGATCGCTAATAGAATGTCTCTTTCTTGTAATCTTCATGTTGTTTTTTTTCTTAATTGAATCAGTGCATGTGCTCTCTATATATCACACTAGGAAATTTTATTTCCTTTTGGAATTAGTAATTTTTTTTTGTTATATTATATTTCTCAGGCTTAGTTTGGTGGTCCTAGAACCCTAACCTTCACCTTGGCTAAAGGGATACCTAAAGGGAAAAATTCTTACAAAATTCTCTTCAACACTAACGCATACCAAATCCATTTTTATTTAACCTTAAACCCACATTTATAAAACACTGTTCATGAACTCAAATCATTATTCAAAGCCAAATTTAAACTTTTTGGGACAAGATGAGATTTTTTTTGGGACATGATGGAATTTTTTTCAAAAGATCTGTGGAAAACTTCATGTAACCATTGGGTGTGGTATGGTGCACCCATTTAAGTGAAAACTTGAGAAACTTGAGTAACGATTGGAGATTAAGTAGATGCACCCATTTAATATGGTATGCAATACTTCATTTAGTTTATAAGTATAATATATATCTTACCTTACCATTGATATAAGGGAGAAAAATATAAAAATTAAAATTTAAAAGGTCTCAAATAAAAACATGAAAAAACTTTTGAGAGAGGGTACAACTCCAAATTTTTTAAAATAGAAAATAGGAATAAAAAAAAATCAAATTTCCATTGGGAGACGGCCATGGACCCCTAGCCTCCATGTAAATACATTATATATGAATAATTATCGAGTAAAACAGCCACTTCACGTGATTATCAGATGGTGTTACTGACTCTGACAACTTCCTAATTTTATCGGTAAGTTATTTATCAGGGATAATAATGTAGAATGACCCTCTTATTGAGTAATTTCTCACACGGCAGTGTGGGCATCTAGCCCTGCCCTACCTATAACAAACCAATCACCGGAATGTCAGTTAAGGCAGGATTTGATTCTTTGTATGTGATGTGACTATGTAGAATTAAGTTAATTGGCATACTCTCTTTCATATGCATTTAGTGCTATCCCACTACCTCCCTGAATAATCTTTACCTGTCGTACTTAATTGTCACTCGTTTTGAAAGTGAGATGCCAAGAGAGAAAAATCACTGAAGTTATTCGCTGAAGTTATTCGCTTAATGGTAGTATATATTGTAAATTGACTCCTTTAATTTAATTAATCTGATTAAAGAAAGATGTATATAGTACATACTTTTCAAACTGCATTTTGTTGCAGAGAATCCCACCAGCGTTTGTCAAGCATTTTAATGGAGTTGTGCCTCACAAATGCATGCTCTGGGATTCTGCAAAGCGAGCTTGGCATGTTGATATGAAAAAGGTTGGCAACAACTTGTTTTTCCAAAAGGGTTGGGGCACATTTGTGCAAGATAATTCCTTAGAAACTGGGGACTTTTTGCTTTTCCGGTATGCTGGGAATTCACAATTTTATGTTCAAATGTATGGTAAAAGTTGCTGTGAAAAGGATGTTACTGAAGCTACCAGAAAGACTAACAAACTTAGTAAGTTACATTCAGAATAGTGACTTCTCAGTGCAACTTAGAAACCACTCTCACTCATCATGTTGTTAATTTAACGCAGGTAAATTCCAACCCTTGATAGACAATGAGAGTGCAGGGGCACAGGTTACTAGAAGGACTTCATATTCAAGTGTTGCAGAGGCAACTGAAGAAGACAGAGCTCTTGAAGAAGCCAGCAAATTTATGTCCGACTCAAAGTATCCTTGCTTCAAAGGTGTTATGCGGCCAGCTTATTTGCAGCATGGGTATTTGGTAAGGTCATAACGCAGCAGTCTCACTCAGATACAAATTCTATACTGTCGTTTACTAAGATCATGTAATTGGTAGAACTCAAATCCTGATTTCACTGATTAATTTACTATGTGAGAAAAAAGAAAGATTAGATTTGGAGGGATTTGCAAGTTGCAACTTAATGGGCATGATTCATGAGCTTGAGAGAAAGCCAACATCATGTTATATGAACAAATTGAGTAGTGTTCTGCTCACTATGTGCAACATAATTATCTCCTTAATGGCATGACTCTCTCTCTCTCTCTCTCTCCTTTCTTTTTTTCTGTTAGTGGTACAATTATCCAAGTTCTTTTGCATTTGCTAGTCTTGCAAAAGAAGTTGTCATTCGCGAATTTTGTTATGATCATCATCAACTAAGGTTTATGATTACAACATGCAAACTTTGTGCAGGGCGTACCATCTAGCTTTGTGAAGGGGCATATGACAGAGGGTACAAAGTGTGTGAAGCTACAGTTCTCAAATAAGTCACAGCCTGTGAATTTGGTAACCCATCTAAAAAGATATATGCTCTCTAGAGGTTGGATTGCATTTGCAAAGGAACATGCTCTACAACTGGGAGATGTTTGTGTCTTTGAGCTGATTCATAGGAATGATGCTGTTTTGAAAGTTTCCATTTTCAGAAACATCAATTAGGTTGTTATTCCTGCCTGTTTATTGATCCTCTAATCATTATCAGTTGAAGGCCTGATAAAAACATTGCTTTGTTTTGCCTGATGTTATGTCGGAAGATCTGAACCCAAAAATGTTGGACGAGAATTTGGTTAGTTTTCAGTATACTCTCAAATGTGTGATCTTCAGGTGGTCTTAGATTAGTGAGCTAGAGCACATTTAAATTGAATGATTTAAATCACAAGAGTATGAAAATTTTTTCATAAAATCCAATTTTTGGCATGCTAGCTAGTTTGTTTTCAAGTCTTTTAGGAATGCAATGGGCTCACGCACTCGAACCTCATAAAAATTATTTTTTTTTTAAAATAATTTGTGGGCAATGGTAATCGCCATGGTTGCTACATAGCAAGGGTTGGTGCCAGCGATCTGATAGGCCTCACCAAGAAAATAACTCCAAAATTTTCAATGTTAGGCTTGCAAAATGTTTAATTTGTCTGACTCTTAGTTTTTGATATAAATCTCATCTCAGTTCACTGCTTGTGCCTAGCAGTCAGAAGTATTCATTACTAGTAGCCTGGTAGTATGGTACAGTCTATATAAATCTCAATTTGTTATATGAACAAATTGAGTAGTGTCCTGCCTCACTGTAAGCAACATGATTTATCTCTTTAATGGCATGATTCTCTCTCTCTCCCCTTCCTCTCTCTCTCTCTTTTTTTTTTTTTATCTTTTTTAGTGGTACAATTATCTTAAGTACTTTTGCATTTGCTTGCCTTGCAAAATTTGTCATTCGCGAATTTTGTTATGATCATCATCAACTAAGGTTTATGATTACAACATGCAAACCTTGTGCAGGGCGTACCATCTAGATTTGTGAAGGGGCATATGGCAGGGGGTACAAAGAGTGTGAAGCTAGAGTTCTCAAATAATTGCAGCCTGTGAATTTGTTGACCCATCTAGGAAATTATAAGCTCCCTAGAGGGTGGCATGTTTTTGCAAGGAACATGCTCTGCAACTGCGAGATGTTTGTGCCTTTGAACTGACTCATGGGAACAATGCTGTGCTGAAAGTTTCCATTTTCAGAGGCATCAATTGGGTTGTTATTCAAGCCTGTTTATGATCGTCTTTTCTTTATTTATTGAGGGCCTGGTAAAAACGTTTCTTGATTTTGCGTGTTGTTTTATTCTTGGAAAAATGCTTGGTAAACGATATTAATTGTACTCAAGAACCTTAGTAACTGATGTACATGATAAATCATTGGAGGATCCTTTTGATCTGAAGCTTTTTAGTAAATTGAATTAATCCTTTGATTTGGACTTAAGAGCCTTGAGTATGGGAATTTTGTTCAACAGTGGAGGAGAATATTTATATTAGAAGATCTGAAGCCAAAAATTGTTGAAGGAGAATTTGGTCAGTTTTCAGTGTACTCTCAAATGAATGATGATCATTAAGAAAATTGGATGAAAACTCTGAAATGATTCAATGTTAGGCATGAAATACTGTTTTAAGGGTTAGAGATTGTTCATAAATCAAACATGATTGTCTGACTCATGGTTTCCTTGATATAAATCTCATTTGGGTTCACAAGTTGTGCTTAACAGGTAGATGTGTGTGATGCTAGTAGCCTGGTACTAGAGTCTATATTAATGAGATATGCATGCATCCAAGTTGGCCAGGGAGTCTGTAGAGGTATTGTAAAATTGGCAGCATATACATGATTTGCAATCTGCCACTGGCGCAATTTGAGTGTCGCTAGCACTAGCTTTTTCCTCTTTCACAATTTGACTCAACAATCAAACTAGGGGAGCTTGAGAGGCTGTTTAGATGAAATTCAAATTGTACTTATTAATTACAGTTTTTTAATTAAATTATGGTTTGAGTTAAACAGGTAAATTTAGTTATTTCTATTAAGTTGGTCAAACTTGGCCAGTGTTTTTTTTTTTCTCTTTTCCCTAAACTATAAAAAAATATTTATAAACACCTTTACCTTTATTCCATGCCAGTATTTTTAATTTAGTGCTACTAGTATTTTTTTTTTATTTTAATTAAAAAAAAAAAGAGACCACGGATCCCACTCAAACCACGTCAAGGAATGTTTGATAACTTAATGATTTCTATTAATAAATAAAAAAGGACTTTTTAATTATTTATATTTGATAACTTAATTATTTTTATTAATAAATAAATTTTTGAGAAATCAACATCATTCTTATTAAAAGGTTTATTACTTAATAATTAAATTTTTTGAAAAATCTTTTAAAAGAATTAATAGTTAGAATAAAAATAAAAAATAATAGTGCTTATGTATATGAGTGCATATAATATATACACATCATATAAAAATTATTACTAAGACACATTTATTAATAGTAAATAAAGATATTCAAAAAACTTGTTTAATTTAAATTGAATATAATTTTTTTTGGTTAACAAAGTTCATCACTCTTAAAAATAAAAATCCATATTCTTTTTTTACACTGAAAATCAAGAACTTTTCAAGAATTATTTTATTAATAAAAATTTAAAATTTAAAATTTAAAATTTATTTTTTAAATATAATACAATTATTAATCATTAATTGTATGGTATGATCTAATTACAAAATTGATGAGATATGGAGTTATTGCCATACTTAATAATAGTAAAAAGAAAGAAAAATTATTAATCTCTAGAATGGTATTTTGCTTCTATAAGTAGGATTTATTATCAACCTAATCAGACCAAAAATAAAAGGTAGGAGCCGAATTAGTACAATATTATGGTATTTCTGGTTGACAAATTAAATACTCCTACTCCTGGGCATTAAAAAAAAAATTACAGACTCCTGTTGTTAGTTAAATTCTTATTAGGGTTTTCTTTTCCCGTTTAGTTTAGGGTTAGGGTTAGGGTTAGGGTTAGGGTTTTTTTAAAGATTTTTGTAGGGTTTTTGCGTGGGAACGATGATGGTGAGACCACCCAAAAAGTTCACTTGCTCTGATAAGCGCCCTCAGTTCTTCAAAATTTATATCCCTGATCAGAGCTCTCAAAGACTGGTAATCTTTTCAGCTTTTTTATTACTTGTATAACTAACAACTCTTTTTAGGTTTCATTCTGCACAAGACTGTGGAGCTACACATTATCTTCTATCATGACTAATGATCAATTGGTATGAAATTTATTTATTTGTTTCTTTTGCTGTATTGTTGTAGGGAATCCCATCAGCATTCAATAAGCATTTTGGTGGATGTTTACCTTACAAGTCTGTGATTAAGAGACCTGCAAAAAGATCTTGGTGGGTAGAAGTGAACAAGGTTGGTGAAAATATTTATTTTCAAAAGGGTTGGCAAGAATTTGTGGAAGACAACTCACTAGAATTTGGAGATTTTCTAGTATTCTCCTATGCTGGCAAGTCAATATTTTATGTTCAATTATTTGGAAAAAATGGATGTACAAAAGAGGTTGCCATTCCTACTGGGAAGAATAAAAAATCACAAGCACTTGCTCAAGATATTCAAACATTTGAACCCAGTAAGTTAATTTCTAATGGAAAATAAAATTTCAATTTCTTTGACAAAATTACATTTATGGTTGATACAATGCAGGTGACAGTAGCAAAGAGGTTACTAAAACGATTTTACTACCCAGGGGTCCCAGTGCAATTCAAGAGAAACAGAGAGCCATTAAAGCAGCCGGCAATATCATCTCTGATTATCCTTCCTTCGAAGTTGTTATGAAACCTGCTTATGTAGTTAGTGGGCTTATGGTAAGGTTATTAACCTAACCTTTTTTTCAGTAGATATGCAGATTCAACATATATATATATATATATATATCTTTACTCTTTGGGGGGTGTCATATATAATTGATTCTCTTTCCTATGATCAATTAAATTATACAAGAAAATAGTCCAATGAGGGACTTCCTCTTACATTAGGCCACATTTGGATGCTCTGATACCACTATTAGTTTTTTTCTTTAACACTTTCAAGTATATTAATGTTTCATGACAAAAGATGGATTTCATTTTCACATCTCGGGAGCTCTTCTACACTTGGCTTCCATGGGCTCTTCTTCACTCGGCCTCTGTTTGGGCTCGTAATCATAAAACCAATGGACTCCTTATTTATAAATACATATAGAATATTCTAAAACCTCCTAGAAATAATAACAGCAACTTGACTAATTGACCCACTGAATATACATCGTAAAATTAAAATATTTTTCTAGAACATCAAAATTTCAAATTAATTCCAACAGTTTAGTCAATAAGATTTTCACTTTCTTTTTGGTAGGATCTGCAAGCTTCCATGAATCAGATTTGCTCCATTTTTTTGGAAAAATTATTGGGTACTATAGCTCCTAAAGATGAGATGATAAGACACATATGTATCTATGGTACAGTGGTGCATATGTGACATTAATCCAACTATTGGGATCAAGGTATTCCAAGAGTAGCAAAAAATTACTCCTTCCTTTGGGTGGGGGTGGGGTGCCCTCCATTTCACTTGAAATAGAGAGGGTTTATTTGTCTCACAATGTAGATCTCACCACTTATGGACCTCACAAATAATGGACCTCAGGTTGTGAGACAAATGAACTCTCCCCATTACACTATCCAAATACTCTTTTGGGTAGGGTCTTCAAACATCCCTGGGCCAGGGAAAAGTATCAACTTACAGAGTAATTACATAAGAGTCTTGCCATAACTTTTTCTTTTTATAAGCATATTAAAGTCTTAACATCATTAGGAACCAGAATATTGAAATGCATTTATGAGTAAAATCTATGTAATTCATAATGGGATCATGTTCAAATAAGGTCATAGAAATTATATTTGTACAAAAAGACTTTCAATGTTGTGCTCCAAATCATTAAATATATATATATATATATATTATCAATATATATCAGGCTTCATAGTGATGCTATATATACAAACTTTTAACTTTTGTGCAGAATATTCCATCAAGCTTCCGCAGGAGCCACATGGAAAAGCGTAGAAGAAAAGCAATGGTTCAGCTTTCAGATAAGTTGTGGCCTGTGAAATTGATTAGCCATACTAATGGCACAGCTAGATTTGGTAAAGGTTGGCTTGACTTTGTGACAGATAACAATGTGGAAGTAGGAGACGTTTGCTCGTTTGAGCTGATTGAGACAAATGATTTTGTGCTCAAAGTTTCTATTTGCAAGTGCCGTGGCCTGGCCCCTAATTGTTTATAATTCGTTTTGTTAAATCATGTTTTGGAGCACTTAATTTGATTAATTATATGTCAGAGATGTTTTATTTTCAAGTAGTCAATCTTCTCTCTATATCCCATTTTATATCTTAAAAGTACTCTGTTTTTATGATGTGCTTAATTTATGGAACAAGAAGTCTAAATGGTAAAGGATTTGATTCTTTGAAATTTAATGAATTCAAATCTTGCAACAAAGATCAACTTTTCTTGTTTGTTACCAAGTTCCTATTGCCTTAAGAGAATTTCAATGTTGACTGAGGGGCATATACAAAATCTGAAAGGTTTGAAACTTGGGTATGACTGGCGAGCTGTTATTTATCGGTTTTGAATACATTGTACCTGAGTCAATAAATACCAATTATATTAGCCGGTGACTTGCGTATTCAACTAATGTGATTGATTCTCATTAATCTGGATACAATGCACCGGAATCAATAAATAATTTTTCATAACTAACAGGTGAAATCTTTTGTTAAGAATATAGATAATATGATTGTTGAAAGTTTTAAAAAATTTATGATATGAACCTGTGTCAAGTTTTAGTTTTCTTTAATTATGGATTTTATGGGTTTTTATTGGTCTATCAAAGGTCGTTAGTTGCAACTTCTTTTAGATTTTTTTTTTTTTTTATGAATTGTTGTTATTGAAAGAGGAATGAAAGTTTATATAAAATTAGTAATTACTCACAAATACTTAATTTTAATCATCCTATATAATTGGACTCACAATTCCATCTCATCACAAAATTCTAAAATTTTAAATTAAAAAAATAACCAAAAGCACAAATAATCCAAATCAAACTAATTAAACAAAAATAAAACCAATTCACCCGGATTAATAATTTAAAACAAAACAAAAATAAAACCAACAATTAAACATATGTAAGTTAACCAATAATAATTAACCAATTCTAAGTTAATAAAATATTTCACCAATTATAGTTAATAATTCTTCAACTCTAAGTTTTCTTAGGGATTTTGAAAATAATATGAATTTAACCCAATTATTTCAAATCCCACATTTAATTAAAATAAAAAAAAAAAACCAATAATAGGTGAGGTTAACAAAATATTGAAATTTATTTTCAAAATTTCCTTATTATTTTTGGATTCTATTTAGGAATATTTTATTTTTATTAAATATCTAAACTTTCTAATTTAAATTTTAAAAAGTTTATAGAATCCAAAATTCAATTCAAATTGGTAATCTTTTTATTTTTATAATTTCTAACTTCTGTATTTAAAAATTGAATCCAACTTAAATTAGGAATCTTTTATTTTAATTATAAATTAATTAAAATTGTATTTTATAAAAGTCCTGAGTTCTTTAATGTCTATCTTCCGGATCGGAGCTCTAAACGACTGGTATTTTCATTCTCATTTTGCATTCCATGTGTACACGATTAACATCTGATGATGTATGAATGTCTTTTTATCTATATTTACATATGACTACATTTAATCACCGTTCGATTAGTCCATATTTTTAGTATACCAGTTTAGAAATCAGTACCCTGTTCTGTTTGGTTGCCAGGGAACGCCAGAAAAAAGATGATGAAAAAATTTGAAGTTCATGTCTTCAGCTGCATTGAGTTCTTTCTTCCTTTTTTTTTTTTAAATTAAATTACACTTAGTCTCTCATATTTTTTATAATTACACATACACATACCCTTCAAATCAATTTTTTTTCTTTAAAATAACAAAATACTTATTTTCATATATATTTTTAAAATTTTAACCTTTTTTTTTCATTTTACAAATAAATATTGATAAAAATTTTAAATTTATTTTTATATAAAATAAAAATAAGTTATTTATCTTAAATTTATTTTTGAATAAAATATAATAAAAAATTTAGAAAAATTTGGCCAAAATTTAAAAAAAAAATGCAAAAATAAATAAATAAAATGGGCAATTTTGAAAAAAAAAATAACTGAATCGAGGTATCTGTGTATTGTCACGTAAAGTGGATAGGTCTGTGTAATTGTCAGATGTGGGGAGGTCATTATAATTGTTAGAAATTTCAAGAAAGCTCAATGTAATTTACCTTCTTCATTTTTATTTCTTATTTTTTGGGCATAGTTGTATTGATTTCCAAAGAGGCAGAAAAAAAATGGACTCAACTAAGTTTTATACATTCATGTCTAGGTTGAGTTCCCTTTTCTTAGGAGTCATAATACAATTATAAAACAATAATGTGATTGCCCGCTACATTTGAGCATACAAGATTTAGATTTAATGCATAGAACTGCTGCTCTACCAGCATCTCCTGATTCTCAAAGCTACATTATTGCCTCGGGAGGTTCCAGACAAGGCTCTTTAATTAGAGAAAAAGGCACGTTATGTCCAAATTTTGCAATAGACAGTACAAATTAGTGAGTAGTAAGAGAAATGATACGATTGTTCTGATGTCGGGGCTCTGGATATTTGATTTAATAATTTATTTCATACCCAGCAAACATGATTTCAGTGAAATTACTCTTCATTCAGTACCTGAGGAAATGGATAGAAAGAAAGTAAAATAAAGTTTAAAATATGATGCTGCACGTTTTGGTCCACGTATGCTTCGATCTCGGCTCCCTGAGAAACACTCAAAAAGAAGATCAGAGGACCACCAGGTTGGCTCCGGTGATAATCGCTACGATACTTAAGTCAATAAACTGAATTAAAAGACTATAATGAAAGCCAAATAATGAGCATAAAATAAAGCGTACCTTTAGGGTTTAATTTATAGGCAGTGGCTTTTCTAAGTTGATTAGGATTCGGAACCATGAAAGTAAGGATTTGACCATCGGAGATAGCAGTTACCTTGTAAGATATTGTATCAAATAGAGATAACCATGAGTGGTGGTTTCCTTGTAAAAAACTGTTTCCTTATTCTCTGCTCGGCATATATTAAGGCGGTGATGAGCTCTGAATATCGATGCGTTGTACTGAAGGCCTGTATTTGAACCTGTAAGTCTTGCAGAAAAGTAGATCTGCTTTGAAGATATGTGCTCGGCCTTTATAGGTTTGCTTTGACTGGCCGAGTCTGAACTAAATGGCCGAGCATGAGCTGACCCGTAGGTACACGTGTCAAGTGGTGATTGATTTGTCACATTGTGGTATATCAAAATCTTTTTATGTTCTGTTGACATTAGGCTCACTAAGGTGGAGATTTTGTTTTGTGTGCACCCATATTTAAACATCTAAGATCTAAAAGTTTGGTTTCTTTTCTCCTTGTCTTGGATTTTCCTAACCCCAAACAGAGTGCTACTCTTTGATTGAAAGAAAAAAAGATTTACCTATTTTTTCTTCCTACATTCATGTTTATAAAGAAACGACCCAGTGTAATGATTTAATTCAGAATATGAACCATGTTTGAAAACATCTTCATAATGTTTTGAATATTTTCTTTGCTCTTTAAATATGTAAAGATGAAACCTAAGTATCTCACATGCAGCATGTACCACCAACTTTTATCAAGTATTTTAATGGAAGTTTCCCAAACAAGGTCATCCTTAAAGATCTTAGGGAGATATTTTGGAATGTGGAGGTGGAAAAAGTTGAAGATAGCTTATTTATTAAGAATGGCTGGCAAAGCTTTGTGAGTGATCATGCTTGGGAACTTGGAGACTTCTTAGTCTTTAGATACAATGGAAACTCTCTATTTAATGTTCGAATATTTGGTAGGAATGGATGCAAGAAGGACGAAGTTTTAGCTACCGAGAAGACTGCCACACGTGTAAAGATTGAAGAAGAAACAGAAGCACAGCAGACTTGTCATGAGCGCACTCAAATTTGCAAGGGAAACTGCAGAAGATCTGAAAATTCAAGAGGTTAGTTGTTTCAAATTAGCTTCATTGTCTACATTTTACTCTTTCCCATTTATATATCCAGTGTACACTTTAAAGGTTCACATGGATTAGTTAATTTAAATCACAAGGAATTGCTTCAAAAATTTCTGATGAACACAAGTCATTTGATGCAGAACTGCTGGTCAAACCAAAAAATCCTTATTTTATTTCATCTGTCAATCCATCAAGGCCCTCCAGTCTGGTGAGTTGTTGATTTAATACTGAACAATTTTTTTTTTTTTTTTTTTGTGGTTTCACATTTAATCTGTTATTAATATAGTATATCAGTATTTGAGTTTTGTAAAACAGAAATTTACTTTGGAAAACAGAATATCAATTGAAGTGAAAACAGAAACAGAATTTCTAATTTAATGAAAACAGTAGCAGGAACTATTTAAAAAGCAGAGCCAAATCTGTTTCAGACTTGAACAATAGAAATAACTAATCATAAAATAAAATTATGCTTAATTAAAACAACAGAATTACAGAAATAATCAAACGTAATTAAAACCAGAACCTGTTGCAAAAGAAGAACTTGCAGAACACAGAGAACAGAGAACTTTTGAAAAATGGATCAAGTCTTGTGTTGGACACAATGTCCTTAAGACAATTTAATTATTGCCCTCGCAGTGGTGCTTACGAACTCTTGGCAATATGTCTCCCAAGATAAAATGATCGAACCAACACAAAGGCAAACACTTCCTTTTGTTGTCTATCGAACCAGAACTATGCAAAACTCTCTCAAATGAAGATGATGATATGTAATGAATGGGATGCAGAATGTTGTGCATTGTGTCCTATTTATAGACTCGCTCATGTCATGTATGTTCATGACGAACAGACACAGTCGCGTCTGTGTAGAAGACGCCCATTCAGTCAAACAGCGCTTCCAAAACGACAGCATTTTGGACTCTCAACGGTAACCATACGCACGCCACAAAACGATAGCATTTCAGAATCCCAACGGTAACTTAAACGCACGCTCACAACGACCGCGTTTCTGGTTTGAAAAATTTTAAATAAATTTTCTCTAAAAAGATATATACAAGCCCAAGCCCAAGCCCGGTTCGGATTGGGGCGGCGGCGCGCGTGTGTGGTGAACTAAGTATATGCTAGGTCCTTCCCCTTCCACAAAACCGGGGTGCCCCTTGGGTCCCAAACCCTTCTCCAAGATATATATATATATTAATTAAAAAGCCTTGTACCCATCCTATATGGGACACAAGTTTTTTGCACAAGTTTCAAATTTTTGTTACCATTTCCAAGTGATGATGTATGAAGGCAATTTCTTATTCACTTCTTAATGGTTTTGAGCAACCCAATATATAATCTTCATCTCCTTATGAAGGAGAACACATTCTCATGTGAACTCACTAAAATTAATTTGTGGGACCCACTTTAATTTTAGTTCAAAGATAGCTAATTATAATGCTCAAACCCATTTTTCGAACATAATCTTGGTAATCATGTGGAGAAGAAACAAGCTTGAAGTAAAATATTCATTGTTAGTCTGATCCCCTCCTTTGTGCAAGCACCTTTTGGATCCCTAACCATAGTTGCTACTCAGAATATTGCATAATCTTGAATTTTGATTGATGATTTATTTGAAGATATCAGATCCTAATACGATAAAGGTAAACATTGAAGGAAAAGAGAAGACATGGGAGAATGGAATTTCTTGGTTGGAGATGACAGAAGGTGCCCTCTCTGAGTTAATTAGCATCTTGTTCCCCGTATTCTCTCTTGAAGCTTTGGTTGGTGCAGCAGCCAAATGCTTTGCTGCTTTCAAGGATGGTACACTGGTTTCAGCACCTGAAAGGAGGTGCTAGGAGAAGATCTTTGGAAAGAAGTTATTTAAAATTTATCTGGGAATAATAATTATAATATGAACGGAAAGGACAGATGGCAGGGGTATAGAATATGATAAAGAAAGTGGTCATCTAGTTGTAGACACTCATGCTAAGGTACTTTGGGGTTTTGGTATTGGGAGAGAGAGTCTTGTGAAGTTGGTTATTGAGAATAAGGGGGAGACGTAGTGAAGATGAAGGCAAGTCTAGCAACTAAGAAGTTTTAGAAGTTTTCACATGCAAGTGCATAACAGCCATGCCTTTCAAGGAGAGGCTTTCTTGTTATCACTGTTATTCCGAATCCTCTTGTAGTGAATAGCTTGGATTTAAGTAGGAAGATGTTTGATGTTGCTTGTCCAGTTTTGAGTTACTTGGATATCTCTTTGGTTCTTGCATATTGACAGTCTTCTTAACTTTGATTGGAACATGACAAAAGATGGTACATCTATAGTTTTCAATAGAAATTGAGGCCTTAAGAACAAGATTAACACTTAGAAGTAGGAATTTTTAGAATCCATGACGGTGTAAAATGTGAGAACTAATGCTATTTTGAATATACTCTATGAATGTTCTTGTTAGTTTATTGGTAGAACAAAGGGTTCTCTTGAAGGAGGTCTAACCAAAGGCCATTACCCAGTGTAGGAGGCATAACCAAAAAAAATTTGTTTACTTTGATATCACTCAAAGTTACGAGAAAACTTTTACTATACTAACTATTTGTATCTCGGAATGTGCATTACAAAACATCATGAACTAATGCTTCATGGCTTCCATATAGTGTTCATTAAGAGTTAGTGGTTTGAAGTTTTTTTTTCCTATTTCTTCCCTTGTGCTTCTTCATAGGAGAAAACTTAAAAGTTAATGAATTGAGATCAAAAGGACAATGTCACATCAGAAGTCAACTTATATATGATGGAGGAGTTTCTGTATTTTTACATGGTTAATTCCAATATAATAACTTCTAAAACGCAAAAACACAAGCTTTTTCCATTTAATAATAATATAATACTTACATTAACTGCTTGAGAAGCAAATCAGTCTTGCATTTGGAAATATCTTAACACATTCTATTATTGTTTTTATTTATAGTGCTTTATTTTTATTCAGTGGCTGAAAGGAAATAAAAGGAGAAGTTGATGTTTTTGAGTTTTAGTAGCATTCGGTCTAGCAACTCTATCCAAATCTGAATATACCCAAAAGTTTCATATTGTTCTCATCTATGGTGCTTTCTTTTATTCAGTTACTGAAAGGAAATAAAATGAGAAGTTGATGTTGTTTTGAGTTTTAGAAGCATTTAGTCTATCCAAATCTGAATACACCCAAAAGTTTCTGTGCGTATTTATACAATTCTGACATTATTGATGAAAAAGAATCAAATAAAATTTAGGTGCATCTGATGTTATTTTGAGTTTTAGAAGCATTTGGTCTATTCAATCTGAATATACCCTAAAGTTTCTTATTTTTCTTATCTGTAGTGCTTTCTTTTATTCAGTTGCTAGAAGGAAATAAAATGAAAAGTTGATTTAATTTTGAGTTTTAGAAGCATTTAGTCTATTTAAATCTGAATATACCCAAAAGTTTCTGTGCAAATTTATACAATTCTGACATTATCGATGAAAAATAATCAAATAAAAATTTAGGTGCATGCACTTTAGTGCATGTCCAGCTGATCCAGTGTTAGAAACTTCGAAGGGTGAAAATTGAAAAAGAATTTAAAAAAATATGCGATTCAAAATGCAAATGGGATTACCATGGCAGTGCACTAAAATTGTAGCCATCCCTTTTGTCATCACTATCCAGCTTCTCATTTATTTCCAGTTTGACTCGAGATGTCATGCTAACCTCTTGATTGCACTGGTTTCCTACTTTTCATTCAAAGAAAAAGGAAAAAAAGAGTCTCTACAGAATACGTGGATTTTAAAAATATAATCTTAGGGACTGGTATATTAATCAACAACAGCATTGAGTGTATTCCTGACACCACCTCATCTGGGACGTGCTCTCTCTGAGATTTCATTTTATCAATAGATGAAAAATGATTGTGTATATTTTCACTGACGCAGGGTAAATAGACTGGAATCTGCTCATTGCAAGTCCCAATCCATTTTTGTAAAGTTTTATTCATCAAAGACCAGAGAAATACGGAACAGAGTTGATTATTGGAATTTGTTTATGTCAAGCACTCTGATACTCATGTTCTAATTTTGTGATGCTGTGATTTACATCGTGTTATAATTTTGTGATGCTTTGATTTACATTATTGTTGGGAATATTATTTTTACACAATATCATTGAGATTATGTTACAAGGAACTTGAACAATTCTTTCTTGGTAGTGAACAATTTAATTTAATCCAAAGGTTACGCAAATTATAAACTATCCCTTTTCTAGATAGAAGATTCTTTTGTTCATCGCAATGGGAGTTGATTTACTTATTTCTATTTTTTTTTCAAAGTAAAGCACATCTATAATTTTTAAAATGGTCATTGCCATTTTAATTGTTTTTAGCCTTTATCATTTTTATTCAGTTTTCTTTCTGTTACTATGACCTATTAGGAAATCTGATCTGTTAGGATGTATTCTATGTTTTTTCCCATTTCAATGGTTTACTGTGTTATGAATTTGAGTTACAGCGATCAACAACTCCTTGTTTGGTCTTTTGATCTGGTAGTTTTTGTGGATTTACGTACCTTATATTGGCTGCAAGAATATTCCTAAAGGAGTGCTGAAGAAATATGATACTGAAATGAAGCCAGAAATGGTGATTTGTAATAAGAATGGGAAGTCGTGGCCTGTGAAAGTCTGTTCCAAGAAGGTTGGTCAAATGGCCACCACAGAGGGGAGGATGGATTTTTGGAAGGAGAACAATATGGGGTTTTATAAGGAGTACATATTTGAATGTGTCCCCGGTAGAGGAAGAATAATCGTGGAAATACACGTGCACTCAAAAACACCATAGGAGGTCGATGAGGCCACCCTGAATTTGAGGCAGGCAGAGGAAACTCGCTTTCTTTCTCTCTCCAACTGTCAATTTGAATTGGTCTAAATTCTTGTAAATAAAATGTTAAACAATGCTATTGTAGGCTCTAGCTTGTGCGAGGTAGGTTTAAGGATTTAATTTTCATTCATCTTGATTACTTTATTTTTAGTTTCTAAGGTCAAGCTTATGGTAGCAATAGCATTCCCCTTAAATACTAGCATAGTTTATGATAGATTAGGATTTGTTTTTTGGTTTATGGTTTTTGATTTATGGTCTTTGGATTTGTAACTTGGCCAAATATGTATATATTTTGCTTTTGCATCACTCAAAAAGTAGTTGCTTATCCATGCCCATGGCCCTAATTTAGAAGCATTGTATTTTATTTTTATCGGACACAAAAAAATAGTGCATGACAAAAATTATGTCCGACGGTGAATTGTGAGATGTATGTTTTAAAACTTTCTGTGCCACTGGGAAACTTGATCGGCATGGCTTCCCTACAATTAGTCTTAAATCATTGTGTCCCATAAAATTTTTATCATTGTTTGGAAAATGGCTTGCCAATCCCTACGCTTTGTATAACGTTTTTTAAGCAAGTTATTGTAGGTAAACATATAGACAACTGATATATAGTAAGTTGACAACTATGTTCGTGACGTGACACGTGTTCAGTTAAGTTCTTAAGATACAGGTCATCAAAGGGTTATCGTGCAAAAGTCTACCGACCACAGAAGGTTCAGAGGTAGTGGGTCCAGAGCTTATCACTGCCTTCCACGGGTTGCCGATTTCAGAATAAGGAAACAAAGTTCAATATGTTAAATACTATCTTCGGATATCTTCAAATCGCTACTTTTATGGCTCTTAATTCTACTCAACTTAGTCAGACGCAACCGAATAAAAAAAATTTCTTTCGCGGAAGCCATCAATATGCATTTTATACAATGATTATTTCAACATCAGTCATTCACACTGTCACGCCCCGAATTCCAGCGAACCCGAGGCGCGAGTAACGAGACAAAAGGAAAGAAAATAATAAAGAAATAAAGACGATTAAGTATAATTACATACATTCCGTACACTATTCTGATACATACACAAGGTCTAGTCCATTTGTTCACAACATACAAAATAAGATACAATCTCGGGCTTATACCCTTATACAATATCAAAAGCGCCCCTTGGGCCTAACATAGTCCCTAATCAGATCATCTCCACGTCTCGTACAGCTGGGACATCATCTGAAATGTTTGCCCCACTAAAGGGGTCAGCTCAACATGCTGGTACAATATAATGCTAATGCAAGAAACAAAACTAAGGTCGTGGCATGTGCAAATGTACAGTTATTTCTATATGGCATTTGATATCATGATAGGCAGTCTAGGAACAGTATACAGTATATGATCAGTATGCGTGACACACCCATGCAACTCTATGCCACCCATGTCTCATGATACGGCCCTTCCCCGCTGGCATGAGTACCGCCGACTGTGTCTCGCTTCACGGTCCGGAATCCGTCAAGCTCGCAAGTACCTAATGGCCGATTTTGGGTTTTTCACCACAGGATCTGCACCCTCATAATGCAAAGCACCAAGTGCTTAACTCACGCCATGTCCAAGGAATCACACTATGCCAATATGCTCTGATTTCATCATGTCATAATGTAATCTCAATGATGCATCTCATTCATACATAAAGCATACTTTCAAGTACATATTTCATAATGTCAACAGTTCTCGAAGCATATAATTCACACACTACTCTAACACATGCGATATACAAATAATCATCATCCACATCATCACCCAACTTTAGCAAGATAGCATGAAGCACATAAGCATGTGAACAATCAAGCAAACATGTGAACAATCAAGGCAAGCAGAACAAGTATTCCTAATCTCAATTCTATTTCTTACTTAGCACAATATATCGTACCTGGCAATCGATCTCAAACAGAGAAAGTATACTCGTAGTAAAGTGAAATCACTGTAAGAACACCGAAGGTTAGGTCAGCTTCTCTTTGCCTTTCCTGCGTCCCTAAAATCATAACATGAGACTCAGTTCAATTGTCACTTGAATTATGCTATTCATCAAATTTTACGTCTTTATTTTATAAATTTCTATTTTGTCAAATTAAACTCTGCTATTGTGTCCGAAACGTCGAAGAAAATAGGTTTAAGCTTTCGTGGAATTCAATTCGGGTATTCTAGCTTAAAAGGGCAAAATGGTCATTTTACCCTTTACAGGGTCTTCACATTTCGAGGCTTCTTTTCACAAATCGGACTCCACGATTGAGTTCGGAATGCTCGAAATAATAAAGTTTTACTATTTGTTTACTTAATTTGGAGTTCGTTCGACTGCGTTTCAATTCAGGAGCATTTTGGTAATTTTAAAGGTTACTACGGATCTTTTATTTTTCAGGACCCCATCTCGTAAAACGGACCTCACCATTGGCCTCAGAATGGACCGAGACAGTCAAAATACACTAATGACTCGTCCCATTTGGACTCCGGGTTATTTTAGAGTATTTAAATAATTAAATTAATTAATTAATTAATTAATTAATTAATTTAATCAATATTTTATTAATATTTAAATCTGGTGGGGTCAAATTATAATAAGTAATAGTTGGGGGGTCAGTTTGTAAATTCTGAAAGTTCTGGGTCAAAGTTTAATTTCCAAAAGTCTAAGGACAATTTTGTAATTTTGAAAAGCCTTATCCCATATCCGGATAACCAAACAGGGATCAGACCAGAACAGGGATAGGATATCCCTATTCCTGTTTCAATTTTAATTTTTCAATTTCTTAACCTTGTAACCAAACGGCCCCATTTGGTTTTTAATTTAAAACCTCAGACCGACACGTGGCAGAGGGCGGTTCAGCCCCGCCCGAACCGGACCCGAATCGACCCGACCCAGGCCCGGAACAGTCCCCTTCTTCCCCCCGTTTTTTCGGTGATGCACAGTAGGGTTCCAGGCGCTTTCTCCAGCACCGGCGACCGATCTCCGGCGACTTTTTAGGGTTTTAAAAATGTGATTCTCTAGGGTTTTTTGCGTAGATTCCATCCCCACCCTCCATTTTCAATTTGGACCAATGGATCATCACGAAATAGGGCTCAAAGGCCCATGGCCGAATCTCCGGCCAACTGTAAAATTCCTATTTCATGCTTATTTCCCTACTAGTTTTTCATTCTTTCTTTTTCTATTCTCTTTCTGCACTTCGTAGGATTATTTTAGGACCATTTAAATGGAGTTCTACACATAAAATGACAAGGTCCAACCTCCATGGCCGAGACCTGCAACTAGGGTTTTCTATCTTGTTTCTTAGCCATTTCCTTTCATTCTTTTTGCAAAATAAACCCTACAACATGCTCTCTAAGATCATATGCATAAAATAAATTATCATGCTTTAAATCATAAAAACAGAAACAACCCACTTACCTATAATTTCTGTTTTTCTCTTCGTGTGGGTTTCTTCTCTCCCTTCTGTTCCTCTTGATTCACTTCTGCCCTTCAAAACTCTCTCTCTCTCTCTCTCTCTCTCTCTCTCTCTCTCTGTTTCTCTTCTCTTTCTCTTCTCCCAACCAAGACCACTCATATACACAACTTCACCCACTCTCCCACGTCTCTCTCTCACAACAGCCCCTTTGTTTGACTTCTATCACCCTGTTCAGCCACCCTTGCTTCTCCCCAAATGTAGCTTTGCATTAAATGCAAAGCTGCCCTATATAAGCTATATATATGTATATATATATATATATATATATATCACTTATCACACACACACACTAGGCACACACACTACTCCACCGACACACACACACCCTTTCCAGGTCTGTTGCACAACCCACACACTGCTATATATATTTATATACTCATACATATTCATATACATTTGGACATACATCTTTCCATACATGTACACATATATATATATATAATATTCCACACACACATACATGCTACACATACACATACATCCATGTATTTCAAATAATGTTAATATACATTTTAATAATAATAATAATAATAATAATAATAATAATAATAAAAACAAAGAAGAATAAAGAATAAAATAAAATAAAAAAAATTCCATGTCATAACACACACACACACATATATATATATATATCCCATGGTGACTACAAAAGTACATGATGTAAATTTTCAAAATCAGCTGAAGTCATGTTCAAAATATATATCTCATGATTACCAAAAGTATCTACATCATGTCTAAAAAAAATCCTAATACAAGAAGGGTTCGTAGTTTTATAAGCTCTTAGCTACCCTGACTGGATTTGCTATTTCTTTGTCAGTACCATTACTTGAAATATATTAGAGAAATTCATATAAGCTTCACTAAACTCGTGAGTAATTCCTGTATGCTATATAACTCTATACTAACATGTCAATAATCATATATCATTAGAATACATCATCTCAAATTACAACAAATAAGAGAATGATATCAAATTCACTTTCAATAAATCTCAATTTAATGGTCATCGTAAATCAATGATCAATAACATAGTTTAGTAATGATGAATAATAATACAGTTCAATCATAGTTTTGATTTAAAGTCATGGTTCAATAACATAGTCATAGTTCAAAATCAATATCATGGTTCAATCTTTAATCATAGCTCAATGTTTGTCAATCCAAAATCATAGTGTGATGTTTTCAATTTCGATGATAGTTCATATTCAAATCAGTATATTCCACTTCTATGGCTAGCAAATTAGAACCTCACTAACTGAGATCGATAGACTAGTTCGATATGCCGTATCATACCAGCTCACCACTAATAATCCCTTTGAGTAGGGTTGGATAAGTCACAATCTATTCAATAATAACCAATCACAGAAGGGTGTTCTATTCAAAGCATCAAAATCATATCCAAAATCAATAATCATCAATAGTAGTTCTAATTACTCAAATCAGAGTTCCTTATTTGGTATTCAAATAAAACAGTTTAAAGATTTGTAAGAAACTATATAACATTTGAGTATCTTACGAACATATTTTGTTAAGTCAAAGAAGACAATATAGTTGTAGATGGATCATTCAAAATGTATACGATATAGCTGCTAATAAGGGCTATAAAGAAATGACAATATATATCGATAAGTCATAAAAGAGTCTAATATTTATATCTATAGCAAAAGTCAGCTTTAAACATAACATGGAAAGACTCACCTAAATTCAAAGGCTTTTACTCAAAATCCTTCCTTTAGTTGAAGGTTCCTAAAATCATATTTCAAAGTCTGGTTACATGCTATAGCCTCACAAAATTTAATTATTAACTTAAATCTCTTTCTATTTCAGTTACCTTCTCTTGGTAACCTCTTTAAGCTTTTAAGAGCGTATTAATTTCTAGAACTAGTCAATTTCATACATCAATATTTTAAGTATCTTGTTTGGTAAAACGGACTCTACCATTGAGTCCGGAATGTCGAAAAAAATATATTTAGGCTTTACGGATCTCAATTGGCTTTGGGCATCACTAGGGGCAAAATGATAATTTTGTACTTTTATGTATCTTAATTTTTTGGGGTTCCGTTTAGTAAAACGGATCCTACCATTGGGTTTAGAAGGCCCAAAATAATAGGATTACACTATACTTTCAATTTATTTGGACTTCTGAAAATTATTTCAATAATTTAATTAATTTATCTAAAATGATATTATATATTATTTAAGTCAAAAGGTAACCACACATGCCTCAGTGGCATGGTGGTTTGAGTGTGGGGCTTAGGTCTCACATGCGTATTTGGTCTGGGGATCGAGTCTTGAGGGCAACACCCCTTTTTTTTTTTTTGTCTAATTTTTCCTAAGCCAAACAACGGATAGGCCTAAAACATGGATAGGCTATCCTAAATAGGTTTATTAGATAAATCAATTAACCTTATAACCAAACATCCTCAATTGCATTTTAAACATAACCTAAGTTACGTCATTTTAGTCATAACTCAAGTGTGCAATATGTCTGGTTCCGACCCGAACCTGGATTCGACCCAACACTACCCCAAACAATCTTCTTCTCTGGTGACACTTCTGGTGTCTTTTCCGATGCCGGTGACTTTTTTCGGTGGAATTTTGGAATCGGTCCAATGGGATTCAAACCCAATTTTTTCAAGGTTTCCATATCTAAGGTCATTTTTAGGATTCTATTAGTGGTTTTGGCTAAAATAAGGAAAACCAATGGTTGCTCTGGCGAGCCATGGTTTTTCGGCCACTCTTTTTCTTTCTATTTTGTGGCTTTCTAGCCATCATTTCTTCCCAATTCTTCTTCCTTTCAATTTATGGGATTTAGGGGAACACTTTCCCGATCCTCAAATGGTTTAAAACTATTAAAACATCTCACTACCCCGAATTATCCTTTAACCTGTAACTTCATTTTTCTCTCTCATTTCTCTATCAATTCACTCTCGGTTTCTTCCTAAATTTACCATTTTTCTCATACATTATTGTCCTACATTCATTTACTAGTTTGCATGCAAGTTTTCCTAACCTAAAAAATATATTTAGAATTGAAAATACACTTAGAAACTTACCTATCTTCCTTGTAGCACTTGTCTTGTTTCTCTTTTTCCTTCTTCCTCAACTTCTCTTTGATCCCTCTATATTTTTCTTATTCAGCACACTCAATATATATATATATACACACACACACACAACACTCACACACCCGCCGCCTTTCTCTCTCTTCTGATCTTTTTCTTTTTGTTTTAACATGTAGATATTTACATATTATATTTTATATATATATATATATATATTACACACTCCACCGCCACACACTACTCATTTACACTCACACACACAAGTCCGACACACACACACACACCAAACACATACACACACTACTGCACCCTTTCTCTCACATATATATAATATACACACACACACAGTGTATATATATATATATACGCATATATAATTATATATTATATACACACACACACACACTATATACATGTATATACACTTAATACATATACATATATATACATACCCATATATGTATATATGTATATACGTGCGCATGTATAGATATATATATATATATATCTGTTGCTTATTTCGGTTATTATGTGGACCACTCAAGACCTTTCGTACTCAAAACTGGACCATTCATTTAATATTGAAAAATGAACCCTAATAGCTCGGGTCCACAACACTTGTTCGGTTATATTTTGGGTCGGGATATTACAAAATCATTTCGGGAGTACATAGCTCGATTCAATACCGAACTCACGAAGATAACTGACCACAGTTCAAATTTCTTGGTAGCCACCCTCACTTCAAGACTTGGTCCTAGACGCTTTCAAGACTCCCTAACCAAGAATTCCGTTGTCAATATGACAACACTCATGGATAGAGCACGGAAGTATATTAACTTTGAAGATACGAAAGCCGTCTTTCAAAAAGTTAGAGAGCAAGGTCAGAAGGACGACCAAATTCAGAAAATGGATTGTAACGCCAATAAAAATAAGATCAGGAGTCCCGACAAGAAAATGACACCTAGAGCACAGAACCACTTTGGTTTTGGAAGGTATGGAACTTATACCCCGTTAAATGCCTCTCTTACCTGTATACTTCAACAGATCCAAACTCGTGAAAACCTGAGGCGCCCAAAACCATTGACAAGCAATCCCGACTAAAGGAATAAAAACAAGTATTGTGATTTCTATAAAAAGTAAGGGCACACAACCGATGAATGTAAAGCTCTGAAGTAGGAGATTGAGCATCTCATTGGGAGAAGACGATTGAGAGAGTTCATTTGACAAGACGGGAGACAGAATCCCTATGACGAAAGACTATTATAGAGAAGGCCAGAGTAAAGACCTGAACAAGGGGAGGTTTAGAATGATCAGCAACAACAAAATAATCAAGTCATCTTCGTACTCCATGCTGACAATTCGATGACAGGAATGTCCAACTGGGCTGGGAAAAGATATGCTCAGGAAATAAGAGCAGAGCCCCATATCATCTAAATCTTGACCATTGAGAAAAAATGAGGTCAAAACCTTAGATCCAGTTCTCTGAACTAGACCTTATTAGGATATACTACCTGCATAGTGATGCTCTTTTCATCTTACTCAAAATTGCTAACTTTGATATCAGAAGGGTCCTTGTAGACATTGGAAGCTCTACTAACGTGCTATTCTACAAACCCTTTAAACGCATGGAGCTTGCCTCTAATGACATCAGAGCTACCGTTGCAATCATAGCGGGATTCAACGGAAACCTCAGCTTCTCGATGGGCAGAATTGACCTACCGACCACGATAGGGGAGTGAGATGACCAGAAGATCCTGATCTCTGAATACATGATCTTGGACGTCAAATCTCCTTATAACGCTATTATTGGGAGACCTTGGATCCATTAGATGGGACAGATTACTTCAACCTTTCATCAATGCTTGAAATATATCCACAAAAGCAAAGTTCTCATTATTAAAGGTTGTCAGCCAACTGCCTGGGATTGTCATGCCCTCACACTTAAGGAAAGACACTCCAAATAGCAATTACAGTACCCATATGGAAAAGAGGGTCCCTCATCTCCAAAGCTTCATGAGGCGGGAGAGTGTCCTTCCGAGATTGACGAGCCACTGAGTCCAAAAGGAAGGGACAATGCAGTCAAACCAATGAGAAAGCCCATTAAAGTACTCATCAGCACTGAAGAAAAGGGTAATTACTTCTACATTGGCTCAGCTCTGTTTTCAGTCAGAGCAAAATGAGATTGTTAAATTCTTGAAAGACCATATTTCGGTATTTGCTTGGGAGACCATAGATATGGAGGGGATACATCCTGATTTCATCTCTCACAAGCTAATGACAAATCCATTCCACCACTCAGTAATGCAAAAAATGAGGATGTTTGCCCTAGAACATCACAAGATCATCAATGAAGAGGTTCAGAGGTTGCTTGATGTTGGAATGATAAGATAAATGTTCTACCCAAAATGACTTGCCAATACAGTTCTTGCAAAAAAGAAGAATGGAAAGTAGAGGGTCTGCGTTGACTATACTGATCTTAAAGACAACTTTTCTATCCCCAGAATTGATCAACTTATTAAAGCTATGGCAGGTCACAAACTCATAAACTTTATAGACATTTATTTTGGCTATAATCAAATCTAAATGTATCCTTCATATCAAAACGAGGTCTCCATTGTTATAAAGTGATGCCATTCGGTTTGAAGAATGTTGGAGCCACATATCAAAGGCTTGTAAACAGAATGTTTAGCCTCTAGATTGGGGATACAATGAAAGTTTACATTGACGATATCAAAAGTGTTCGGAAGGGTGACCACATCCAACACTTAAGCCAAACATTTGACATTCTAAAGAATCACGGAATGAAACTTAACCGATCGAAATGTACCTTCGAGATCACAAAAGAAAAATTCTTGGGTTTCCTGGTCTCCCAAAGAGAAATTAAGGCAGAACCCACACAAATTAAGGCTCTGATTGAACTAGAACCCCCTAGAACTAAAAATACATTCAAGGGCTAAATAGAAGGATATCAGCACTGAATAGGTTCATCTCTAAATATACGGATTGGTGTCTCTCTTTTTTTAAAGCTTTGAGGGGGAATAAGGCCCTAAAGTAGACCTCCGAATATGAAGAGGTCTTCCCACAACTCAAGCATTACTTAGGCTCCCCCGATTTCCTTTTGAAACCTTTGCTAGTGGAAAAACTACTCTTGTACTTAGCTGTATCAGAAAGTGTCGTTAGCTTTGCGTTAATTAGGGAAGACAAAGGAGTTCAAAGGCCTATTTTTTATGTTAGTAAAGCACTCCTGGATACCGAAATAATGTATTTCGAAATTGAAAAACTTGCTTTAGCTTGGGTAATACCTACTCAGAAGCTTAGACTATACTTTCAAGCTCATCCTATAGTGATCCCTACATCCTATCCTCTAAGGTCAGTCTTGCACAACCTGAAGTATCAGGGCGATTGGTTACATGGTCAATGGAGCTGGGAGAATTTGACATATCTTACGTTCCATGAATCGCTATCAAAGCTCAAACATTAGCAAACTTCATAGCTGAATTCACTAGAACATGACACTCGGAAGCTCAAATCACTATAGACACTTCAACATGGCTACTTTACACTGACGACTCCTCTATAGATAAAAGCTTTGGAGTTGGTATAATACTTCAATCCCCTGAAGGGGTCGTAACCGAAAAAGTTATTATTTTGGGGTTCAAAGCCTTTAAAAACGAAGTCGAATACGAAGCACTTATCATCGGGATAAAATTAGTGTTGGAATGTGAAGCTATAGACCTTGATGTATTTTTTTACTCTCAGCTTGTAGCCAGCTAAGTTCTAGGAGAATATTCTACTAAAGATAACAAATGACCAGGTACTCAGAGCTGGTGGAATCACTAAAGCAATCTTTCCATAAATTCACTATTCAAAAAGTTGAAAAAAGTCAGAACTCTAGAGCAAACGCTTTAGCAAATATGGCTTCCCATCTCAAGCCAAAAAGGAATTCAATCGTAAAGATATCTTACTAGTCAAAACCTAGTATCAAAGTAGTACAAGCTCTTCAGATTTCAAAAAAATCTGCAAATTGGATTACTCCTATCATTCAGTACCTGCAGGAAGGACTACTTCTATAGGACAAAAATCATGCTATGAGAATTTGAATAAAGGCAGCTCGGTATCTGATTCTTAAAGAAAAACTTTATCGAAAATCTTACACAGCCCCTCCTACAATGCTTCACTCTAAAAGAGGCTCATTATGTTCTAGCATAAATCCATGATGAGATATGTAGCGACCAAAACAATGGTAGGACCATAGCTCACCGAGCATTAACTCAGGGCTATTACTAGCCAATATGCTAAAACAGACTAAGGAATATGTATGGAAGTGTGACAAATGCCAATGTTTCACTTCTTACCAAAACCAACCTCAACATAAACTCGTCCCTATCTCAAGTCCTTGCCCCTTTGCCCAATGGGAAATGGATATCGTAGGACCATTGCCAAAGGCCTCTCAGAACAAAAAATTTCTGCTAGTCGCCATTGACTACTTCCTAAAAGGGTAAAGGTTGAACCACTGACCCACATCACAGAGATTGAAGTGAAGAACTTCACTTGGAAGAACGTTGTGTGCAGGTTCGGAATATCCTGAGTCATTATTTCAAACAATGGGACGTAGTTCACCGGAAACGTTTTTGAAAAATTCTATTACGACTTGCACACCAATTACCATTTCTCCTCTCCAAGGCATCCTTAGGCTAATAGGAAAGCCAAAGTCACCAACCGTACTATTCTCGAGGCAATAAAAAGAAAATTGGAAGAAGCCAAGGGAAGATTGGTCAAAGAGCTCCCTAGTGTACGTGCTCTTGGCCTACCGAACTACTAGAAGAACCCCAACTACGGAAACATCATTCTCACTCGCCTACGACGTCGAGGCAATCATTCTTGTCGAAATTGGCATGCCGACCCTTAAAACAGGCTGCTTTGACCAAAAGACCAATGGCCAACAACTTGTAGAAAATTTAGACCTTTTAGAAGAAAGACGTGAGCAAGCTCGAATCAGGACTGAAGCCTAATAGTAGAGAATGGCCAAATATTTCAACCAATGGCTTAAACCCATTAACTTCCAACTCGGAGATCTTGTCCTAAGAAAAGTGTTCCCAAACACTAAAGATCCCACCATGGGAAAGCTCTCCCCTAATTGGAAAGGGCCTTACAAAGTAACCAAGATAGTCAGACCAACGACTTATTGGTTAGAAAATTTAACTGGGAAGTCCATACACAGACCTTGGAATAGCGAACACTTACGAAAGTATTATTAATATTAAAGCTATTTTTGATTCGTCTCAGAGCTTGTTACCAAAGTAAAAACTCCTAAAAACCTTGTATCTTTTACAAGTGTTATAGGTTTGGTCCATTGTTCTTAATGTACAGAACCCTAAAAACTTTGTATCCTTTACAAGTATTATAGATCTGATCTACAGACCCCTAAAAACCTTGTATCCTTTACAAGTGTTACAGGTCTGGTCCTTTTTTTTTTCAATGTACAGACCTCTAAAAACCTTATATCCTTTACAAGTATTATAGGTCTAGTCCATTTTTCCCAATGTACAGACCCATAAAAACTATGTATCATTTACAAGTATTATAAGCCTGGTCAATTTTTTTCAATGTACAGATCCCTAAAAACCTTGTATTATAAGTGTTTCAGGTCTAATCCATTTTTTCTAATGTACAAACCCCTAAAGACCTTGTATCCTTTACAAGTGTTACAGGTCTGATTCATTTTACTAATGAATAGACCTCTAAAAAGATCTTATATTACTAAATTTTTAGGTTAATAAGCTCTGTCTCACTAGCATACAGCTGCCTATAAACCTCATTTTATTATAAATGTTGTAGTTTTGTATATTCTGTTATTTAGACCCACTAAAATGCCTTACGAGTGCTTTGGAGTCCTTAGAAAAATTTTATGTTTTTTCTGTTGATCGGGATATTAAAGAAATCACCTTAAAGCTAGATATAATACAAAGATTTCAAGCAAATGCAAGTTCTGGGGTAATCAGAATTTTATATATTGAAGCCCAAAAATAAAAAAGTTATAAGATCAAATAAATAATAGAAGAACAAAAAGGAAAAAGTATAAAAGCCCTAAGTTTACTCCACTGTTGGCTCGGTAGTCTCTGGTGGGACAACTTGAGGGAGGTATGGAACCGCTTCCTCCTCTTCATCATCAGCATCCAGTGTATCAACCTCAACTTGGTAGACTTTGATATCGTTTATACCAGTCAGATCCAATTTAGGATGCTTCTTCCTGAAAGTTCGATATCCATATTCGATTAATTCATCCCCTAGATCCCTGGACTTTAGACTTCAGATCCACCTCAATTTGAGTTCTGACAGCTTTAACGATGTCCTAAATCTTCTTAGTAGAAGCAGCCTGGAAGTTTGCAAACCTCTTTTTGAGATTTTCCAGCTCGGCAGCAAGGGCATCCTTTTAGACTCAAAGATGGAGTAGGAGTTAGCAATCTCCTTTAGTTTCTCCTCAGCAACTGCCACTGAAGATTGCGCAGTTCTCAGTTGCAATATGGCATCGTCGAGCTCAGATTAGAGGGTATCAATCTGCTTGATATTCTCAGAACAATCCATAATGGCTACCAAACTATGGGCAACCTGAAATGCACAAACAACACAAAAACAAGACAATCAAGTCAGAACTGAATATATGCAAAATACAAAAAGACGACAGAAAAAATAATGAATATAATGAAAAACACACCTTCATATGAATAGCCATCAGATCATTGGTTATCTCCTAGGGCTTCACCCTAGTGAATTTGCTTGGGCCTATCGCCCAAGAATCCTTGAAGGCCTTCTTCACAACAGTCGCATCGGAATCCTCAAGCTCTAAAGGAGTGACAACAGATTTTTCCTTTCCCCTTCTCTTTTTCAGTACGTCATGTACCTAGGGCAGAGTGGCCTGCGAAGTGGGGGAATCCCCCAATTCTTTCAAGATAGTTCACTCGGGGGAATTTGAGATGAACCTCTTTCTCTTCTCTAAAGGGGGAGGCTCGGCAGGGGACGAGCTTTCCCCAACCTCATTCTTCTTCTTCCCTTGCACTCATCTGGTAACCATGGATTTTTTCAAGCTCTTAGTGCGATCTTGCACCAAACCAGCCTCTATCAGATTCTTGGGGCAGAGGATAGTCTCATAAGAACGGTTGTTAGTTTGGAGAAGTTTCTCATACTTCTTTTGAAGATCGACAGTGAATATTGATCTCTTCCATACCCTCTTATCTATACATAAGTACAGAACATGGGAAAAAGTCAAGCCCAAAATACATCAACGTGAAGATAAAAAAGAATGGGGTAAATTATAAAATTAAAAAGGGCCTCTCCCTTAATGCCAAGTCCTTCGTGGGATGGTTAAAGCTTGGTTCTCAATGTCCTTGAACTCTCAGCCTCCTTTACGTAAAAGTACCACTTCTTTCAAGTCTTGTTAGAAGTGGATACAGAAGAAAGAGCTTTGAACCCTTTGTCGAAAAATGTATAAAATATGCTCTTCGACTTCAGGTATTTCATGTCTATGTTACTCCTAATTAAAGGGTGGTCTATGTCAACGTCGTTCAAGTGTCCTAAAACTATAAAACTGAGCAAGTGCCCCCAACTGTCTATGTTCAGACTAGTCAGGCAAATCTTAAACCAACTAAAAAATTCCTTAATAAAAGGATGGAAGGGAAATTAAACCCCTATCTCAAACCATTCAAGGTAAACACATATCTCACCTTGTTAGACATTAGAAGGGGCAGTCTATGTGTCCTAATATCCTACAGGACACATTTGTAGGGAAGTCAAAAACACCCCTCAGAGCATCTATCATGCTTTGAGTCATGGCTCTTTCGCCCTCCTCCCTTTTGTGGGCTTTTCTAGAGGTTTCCCCACCAACATTCATAGGCTTAGCTTTATGAAAGCCTTTACTATCCTAACTTTAGAACTAAGGGTTGGATTATTGACACGCCTATTTTCTATATTTTCTAAAGGGCTACTCGTTACTATATTTATTTTTACTTGACTATTTACTTCCTAAAAGTCTACAATGGCATGACTAGTGCCAGATTTGGCGTCAGAAGCAAACATAGTCTAAAAGCAGAAAATGAAGAAGAAAAAAGTAGAAGAAAGAAAAAAGACGAAGAGATTCAAGAAATGTTTACCAAACCTAACCATGGTCTTGATTTGAAATATTGGTCTTTGGTGCACTACAAATTTCCTCACTAGAATTCCCTTTTGTTGATTGAAAACAATGCCACGAACTCTTTTGTAGTTTGGGGTGTTCAAGATATCAAAATCTCTCCTGCTGTTTGATGCTTTCGAAATATAGAAGTGTTGAAAGGAGGAACTGTGACGTGTTCCTCCCCTTTTTATAAGATTCAACAGGTGTTAGAAAGGGAAGCATTCGCGTCTAAATAGCCGCGGCGGTTGAGGCAATGATGGTCTTATAATTTCAACTAGCAATTGAAGCAATAAATGTCAAATCAACGGCTGTCTCCTCGGAATATGGAGCGACGCATTTATGATAGGCATACTTGTAAATAGCTTAGAAACCCTAACCTCAGCTCTAAGTATGTTATAGAACAGAGGCTTAGGGAAGGAAGTAACTGGTATATCACAATTTGACAACCATGTTCGTGGTGTGACACGTGTTCAATTAAGCTCTTCAAGATACAGGTCATCAAGGGTTATTCTGCAAAAGTCTACCGAGCACGGAAGGTCCAAATATAGAGGGTTCAAAGCTTATCACCGCCTTCCACTGACTGTCAATCTCGGAATAAAGAAATAAAGTTCAATATGGTAACTATTATCTTCAGATATCTTCGAATCTCTACTTTTATGGCTCCTAATTCTACTCAACTTAGGATATTTACATTCTATAAACAAACCCATAAGATAAGCTTTCAATTGAGTTTCAATTGATCACTTGAATTACGTTTTAAATTCGTTTATTGAGTTTATCATCGGAGCAGTTACCACTGGAGCCTTCTCGATGATCCTCTAACCCAAGTTCTTGATAAGTAGCTAAGGATGGGAGGCATTCTGATCAGAAAAAAAGCAACATCAACAACCTATTATTAGAATATATGAGTACAATTTATGATATTCCTTTTTTAGGACCTAATGTAGAGATTTGAAAATAAAAAATAAAATAAATTAAAATATTTAAACCGGTTTACCGAGTGCCAGGATAAATCCATGGGATAGATACGAATCATAAATTAAAATATAATATGGGACCCGAACGATACCTAATATTGGTAAATAAATAATTAAACTGAGCCCCGACTTTATGACAAATTTACTGACATTTTATAATATTTTGTGGAATGAAATATTTAATATGGGAAGGTAGAAAAATATATTCAAGACTCAATAGATGAATATATATATATATATGAATATATATATATGAATGTATCAATATGTATAATTGGGAAAGTTCTACATGTGTGGTTGTGTGGGGTG
Source organism: Nyssa sinensis (assembly GCA_008638375.1). Lineage (NCBI taxonomy): Eukaryota > Viridiplantae > Streptophyta > Magnoliopsida > Cornales > Nyssaceae > Nyssa > Nyssa sinensis. The sequence goes on from CM018032.1 coordinate 45,712,558, forward strand.
CAATGTGTGTGGTTGTGTGGCATCCAACTGAAGCTTACAGGAGAAGCATAAACAAGAAAAATTGGAAAGAAATTGAGAGATAAGGATGAGGAGTGAAAGGCGGTGGAAGTCGCGTGAGAACAGGGAGAAAATGAGAGAAAAAGAGAAAGGGGAAAAAGAGAGAGAAGAAGAGAGGAGAAGAGGGGCGACGGAGGGGGGAATCCGACGGTGGCCTCGGTCTTCAAGCGTGCCAGGTCAGCCTCCGTTGCCAACGATCCCGCATCAGTCCACTCGGTGTTCTCACGGATTCAGATTTTTTGACGGGCTAAATCCAACTCGGTTTTGGTCGGTGAGATGAGCAAGTGATGACGATGATGGTGGAGGAGATCGATGCACATATATATATATATAGATATGGCAGTTCGGGAAGAAGGAGGAGGAGTAACGGCAATATGGTTGGGCTTCGAAGCCGAGATCTTTGCGGCTAAATCAGTCCGTTGGGTTGTTCGAATCCAGTAGCAGTGCAGAGGTACATATATATATATATATAATTGCTGTGTTGTGAAGCTTGTGCGTGGATATATGTATACATATATATATGTATATATATGGGGCTTGATTTGTGTTGCGGTTTGTGTGTGTGTGGCTGTTTGGGTTTGAAGTAGAGCAGGAGATTGAGCAGGTTAACTGTTGTGGCTCGAAATTGGGTGTGTGGATGTTACGGATTTGTGACTCGAAGTTGTGCGTGGTTGTTGTGGTTGTGTGACTCGAGATTGTGCGTGTGGAGATTGCAGTTTTTGTGGCTCGGGATTGTGTGTGATGTTACGATTTTGTGGGGGTTTCCCTGTTTCCGCCATTTTCAGTTGAGAACAGAGGAAGTTGTGGAACAATGGTAGGGTCGGTTGACTTGGATTTGGGTTGATTTTCTCTCGGTTGAATTTGGTTTACGCCAGGGTGTTGGGATGTTCTGGATATCTTGGGTAGTAGCATGAGACATTGAACCGTAGCAGTTGTTTTTGTTCGGATTGTGGTGATTTTGGCTCAGTGGCAGTAGCGTGTTGGAAGTGCAGTGAACTGGAGTGTCTCACATTGGGCAAGTATGAGAGTTCCTTGGTGTTGGAATTAAATTCGAAAGTCTTGAGTGCAAACAGTTCAGTTTTTGTGGACTGATTGTAGATCTCTAGAAAGGTCCAAATGACTTGACTATGAGGCTATGTAGACTGGAAGTTCCACTGTTTTGCGAAACCATTGAGCGTATTGCATACTTTGCTTAGATAGGCATATATCTGTATGTGTGTGAAGCATTGCTGGGGAGGATTTTGTAGTGTAGCGGTGCAATTTGTTGGGGTTCTTGATGGACTGTATACGTTTGAAGTTTTGGGTCAAAACAGTGATTTTTGGATATGAGGATCATTGGGGTTTGATGGTTGGATGAGCAGTTGTGGTATAGAGGTAGCGGTTTGAGATGGGTTCCTCTGTTCTGCCGCTTTTGGTTGAGAACGGGGGCTGTTCATGGAGATTGCTCTAAATAATTGGTGGAGTGACTCTCTTGTTCAATTTGATGCGGTGAAATGAGAACATGATGTTGTTGATGATTGATAGGAATTCAAGAAAGGCAGTGTGATGCTCCTGAACCGAAGTGATTCGAGGGGCTGGTTGGGTGTGTTCAGAAGTGGAGTTCTCAATGGGTTGTTGCAATGTGGAGTCTTTGAGCTTTGTTTTGTGTTTACAGCGATCAATAGAATTTTCATGAGAGAGTTTTTCAGATGCTATACATGGGTCAATTTATTAGGAGAGATGATGACCAAAGGTTCAACAGAATTCAAAATAGAGTTATGAGAGGAGCAACATCGGGAATGAATTGAATCCTGATTCAATCATTGGGAGTGCTGATTTCAATGAAGGGATTCAAGCGTTCATTCAGACATTGGGTTGAAACAAGGAGGAAGAACCAAAGGGACACTGACGGGAAATGAGAAGATGGTTCGATCTCCTAGACAGATATAGTACGAGAGTCAAGTTATTCACTGGTTGGTTTGACTGAGTGGTGGACATAGCTTCTTAGGGTTTAGATAACCTGATCAGGTATGGTACTTTACTAAGTAAGGAATAGAATTAAATTAGGATTGATGTGCACCTTGATTGAATGATTTCTTGTGCTTATCTGCTGATAGAAGATCACATAGGAATTATTGCTTCTTTAAGTTGATTGTTTAATTGCTTCCGTGTTCTTTATGATTATTTGGGAAATGTGATTTACTTCTTGAGTTGTCATCATATGTGATTTATGTTTTAGAAGGATTGTTGATATTGTGATATGTGGATTTGCGTAAGTGTTGAGATTGATCGAGCATGACACGTAGATTTGTGGATGAAGTCTTGGGATTTGATCGTGAATGTGATGCATCATTTAAAGTTGATTGTTTATGTATTTGTAGATTTAAGTGAAATGATGAACGTGAATCATGACATGTGTTTAAGTTGATTATATGAGATATGCTTGCATGTGGAACTGGTTGGTGATATACATATTATTGTCTCGAGCATGCTATATTAATGAAACCTTGTTGCATTGAGATTGCATGAGCATATTGGCATATGGTGAATTCCTTGGGCATATGGCGTGAGTTGAGCACGTGGTGCTTTGCATTATGAGGGTGCAGATCCTGTGGTGAAAAACTCAAAATTGGCCATTGCATTGGTACTTCAATGCCATCGGGGAGTACCCGTAAATGAGACATGGGTGTGACATTGAGATGCATGGGTGTGTCACGCATATTGCCTGTGCATTGTGTTGATGAATTTGTGAACGTGATATAGGGTTTTCTTCAGATGTGGTTGTACATTGCCATTATACTGTATGCATGATTAGGGAGGCATGTAGATATACATGTACACTTGCACATGCCACGTCTTAATTTTGTTCCTTGCATTAGTATTGTACCATACCAGCATGTTGGCGCTGACCCATTCGTGGGAACCATATTTTAGATGACATTCCCGACACTTGAGGCTTGAGGAAGTCTGGCCGAGTGGAGGAGACTTGACTGTAGCTAGATATTTGGCCCGAGAGGCGTGTTTTGTGATGTACGGGCTTAAGCCCAATGACATATAAGTTGTATCATGGTTGTATATTTTTGGTTGTATAAGTAGGCGATGTATATTTAACTTTGATAAAGTTGTGGCCATCGAGTGAGGATGGATTGTGATGTGTTTGTATATATAATGTATTGTGATTATCAGGAGGAAAAAGACTCGAAAAACAAAAGAGGTTCTGCCGAAATTTTTATAAAACGGGAATGGATGTGTATTGACAGAGATATACGGATGCATAGTTATGTTAGTGGAATAGGCTTGTATCTATATTAGTTAAATGAGTTAAATCGGTATTTATTTATAAATTAGCTAATTAGTATATTAGTTGAATCGTTATTCATTTATTTATTTACTTACTTTATATTTTATTTTCTTCTTTTGTTTCCTTCAGTCGCGTCCCCAGGGTTTCGGTCGGGAATTCGGGACGTGACACCTAATACCCTTCAATTTCATACATTGTACTACCATAATTCGACTTGTGTTGTGTTTAATGTCATATTATTAAACATAGTGACGGAACTAGATTTTACCTTGGGGAAGGGGGCAAAATAAAAAAGTTAAATATTCAATCATAAATCTAAAACTAATGAACTACAATAATTTAATATTTATTGATAATACTTTTATAAATAAATTAATAAATTAGACAAAACTAATATTCAAATAAAGATGAAGGCAGTTGCCCCCCTAGAGTTTACCCGTGTCTGTCCCTGATTACACGAGCAAAAGTTTGTCATATCTTTTATAAACATGAATTTTCTGATTAATTAGGTAAATGTTAGGATGCTTTCTTTATGCAACGCACGGCTAGACCATATTCATAAAATAGGAATAAGAATTTGCTGATGACATGAATCCAACCTGACTTTTGAAGGGCGAGCGGTTTTAATTAATTTATGCCCCAGGTAGGTCTAAGTTCTTTACTGTTTTCCTATTAATTTATAAAGTCATTTATACACATAAATTATGGAAGAAATGGTCATAAAAGTCGGCTAATCTTATCCTTCTGACGGACTTGATGACTCTATGCTCAGCAGATAGTGATCTAAAAATCAGCTTAGGCAACTGAACTGAACTTTACCTGCTACTACCATTACAAACTTTAATGGATCCTTTCCTCCCCTTCTTAATTTCCATCTCTGCCCTCCCTGTCCTGCTACTCATCCTCTACAATCTATTGAAGAGGCCAACTAATATCTGCAACGTGCCGCAAGCCGGTGGCGCTTTGCCCATCATTGGTCACTTGCATCTCCTGGGCTGTGGACAATTGACTCATAAAACACTGGGAGCCATGGCCGATAAATATGGGTCAGCCTTCACTATATGGCTTGGTTCACATCAAGTTTTGGTTGTCAGTAGTTGGGAAATGGCCAAAGAATGTTTCACCGTCCATGACAGGGTTTTCTCCACCAGACCAAGTATTGCTGCCTCCAAGCTATTAAGTTACAACTTTGCTATGTTTGGCTTTGCTCCTTATGGGTCATACTGGCGTGAGATGCGCAAAATAGTCACTCTTGAGCTTCTGTCTAATCGGCGAATTGATATGCTCAAGCACATAAGAGCTTCAGAGGTGGAGACTTCCATTAAAGAACTGTACAAATTATGTATTGAAAGTGCTGAAAGTGAAGTTTTGGTGGACATGAAACAATGGTTTGGAGACCTGACACATAATACAGCACTGCGAATGATGGGAGGGAAACGATATTTTGGAGGCAGTACTGCTGATTGTGATGAGGAAGAAGAGAAGCGGAAGTGGAGGTGCCAGAAAGTGATGAGGGACTTTTTTTATCTGTTTGGGGTATTTGTATTATCGGATGCAATACCATTTATGAGGTGGTTTGGTTTGAATGGATATGAGAAAGCAATGAAGAGTACTGCTAAAGAATTAGACACTCTCATTGAAGGGTGGTTAGAGGAGCATAAACAGAAGAGGCTGCTGGGAGGAAAGAGCAAGGGAGAACAGGATTTCATGGATGTGATGCTCACCATTCTTGAAGATGCCAAGATTTCTGGTTTTGATGCCGATACCATTAACAAGGCTACATGCCTGGTAAGTTATGTCCCTACTGAATTGTATTTCTGCCCAAATTTCAGCCAAATATACTCTCTAGGTAACAAGTAAATATGGACTTGAAATCAAGCCTAAAAATCACTGATGCCGCCAACCCAACATTACTGCTCCAAAGTGCGGGTGAAGCATAAATTGAAAAATCAGAATTCAATGATAATTCTTATGAAATGATTCAAATGAAGCCTACAATCACTGAAGCTGTTTAACCCCTGCAATGGGTTGATTGACTCAAAACATTTTTTAAATTATCTTTGGTGGACCAAGGACTGTCTCAAAGTCGTCATTTTGTCCTTTCTTACATTTTATTCTTAGTTCATTGAGGCATACCTAATCAATATAGAAAATGGGCCATGTTTTAATGCTCATGTCTGCACGGAGATATTTGCATTAAAATATCATTCTATAGTATAGAAAAAGCCACCAAATTTTGTCTCTCATGCATTCTTTTTTTAAGCTCCTGTTTTGGGCAGAATCTCATGTTAGCAGGAAGTGACACCACCATGGTTACTCTGACGTGGACCCTATCTCTACTACTCAACAACAGCCACGTGTTGCAAAAGGCTTACGTTGAGCTGGACACCCATGTAAGCAAGGACAGACACGTGGAAGAATCAGACATCAAGAATCTGGTCTACCTCCAAGCCATTGTTAAGGAAACCCTGCGCCTCTACCCACCTAGCCCAATTATTGGCCTTCGTGCTGCAATGGAAGACTGCAACTTATCAGCAGCAGGCTACCGCATTCTGGCCGGTACAAGGTTAATTGTGAATGCATGGAAAATCCACCGGGACGAGCGCGTGTGGCCAGAGCCACATGAGTTTAGGCCAGAGAGGTTTTTGACAAGCCACAAGGACACGGACGTGAGGGGTCAGAACTTTGAACTCATTCCTTTTGGGTCAGGAAGGAGATCATGCCCAGGGATATCACTTGCACTCCAAATGGTGCATCTTTCACTGGCTAGCTTGCTACATTGTTATATGATAGCCAAGCCATGTGACAAAGATGTTGATATGAGTGAGAGTTTAGGTCTCACAAATCTGAAAGCAACTCCACTCGAAGTTCTACTCTCTCCTCGTCTTCATCCCAGCCTCTATGTACACTCTAAAAAGTAAAGAGCAATTATAGGCAGACATGGATCACTAGTAGGAGGTACAGAAATAAAGTCCACATTGCACAAGGTAGTCTAGTAGCTGCAATACATCCTGCCCACTGTAATTATTTGTTGGTCCATCATGTTAATTTTGAACATTTGTTGACATTACATAAGGTGGTAAGACTTATATATGTTTAACCTTAAATAAAAAGAAATTCTTGTATGAAGGTGTCACATTAGTGTGATATGACCTTCATAATTTTAGTTGTATAATAAACTCACAAACTCCCACAAAATATTAAAATCATAAAAATGGTCACACCTTATGATGGGTTCATGTACGTACTTGTCACATTGTGATACTAAGTATGATCTAATAGAGATACTCTCAGTCCAGTAGTTGAAAAATGATATGTATTTTTAATTTATATCCCCAATGAGGTGTATCTATGATTTTAGATTTTATGGAATGTGATTTTCAAAATCACTATATATCTTGACATACATGTTGGGATATAAATTAGGAATACCTATCACTACTCTTCATTAGTTACACGAGGTAATATTGTTATTTGTTTTGCTTAATTATGTAAGAATTTATTGGAAGATAAATCATTGAATGCATACCTCCCTAGGTACTGTTTGATAAAAAGAAAATTTAAAGCATTTTTAATAAGTACAAAATTTAACTTTTTAAGTTTTTTTTTTTGGCTTAAAAATAAAGGGAAAAATCAAAAATGCATTTGACAAACATGTCCTACAAGTAAAAATCAATGAAACATTACTTCTAATTTTATGCTTATTTAGGTAAAGTTATAAAAAAATCCTGAAAAAAGTGTTATCAAACGGTACATTAGTTTCCAATAATTGGATAGAAGTTTCTTAATTTTTTACTAAAGTCATCAAAACAAGTATGTCTCTTTCATGATTGTATGTGTTTCTCAAGTGTAAAGTATCCTGTTCCAAATAAAGAATATAAAAAAAAAAAAAAAAACACTTCTTACTTCAAAAAATTGCAACCCCAAAAAGGAAAGAAACAAACAAACAAATGAAAAGCAAAACAAGAAGATGTATTAAATGATGCTGTAAAAATAATTTGTGTAAATTTCCAAGTGGTAATGGAATTCAAGGACAGAGATGAAATGAGGATAGCTAGTTATGGAAGTGGAACCCTCAGGACCTTTGTTTTGCTATCTCTCCTTTCTACTTTTAATTTGTAATTTGTACCTCATTCACTCAATTTTAAGCTGCACTATCCATTGTGCTCCGCCATTCTTAAAATTAAAGATCTGGCAGCTAGTAAGAATACTAAATGCTTCTTTGGTTCAGACCATGAGTCCAGCCTCTTGATGGATTTTTTAGTTTATTTGGGAGACTATATTTAGGTTTTTGCCTGGGGATGCATTTTTAATGATAAAAACGACGTCGTGCTGGATGGCATGCAATTGAGCAGTTTTGTACTCTCTTTGTTTTTTTTTTTAAGTACGACAAACGACATCGTTTCTCTAAACTGTACAAGGAGAAGGAAAATCACTTGATTCCTTAAACCCTAGTACAATTCAAAACTATATAAATTTCGCGGAAAAAAAGGAGGACAAAAAAAGTAGGGAGTGAAGCGTTGGCTGCCGTCTTCATCTCCTTCAGCTGGGCTTCAACCGAGACCTACCAACACCTCTCTCTCTCTCTCTCTCTCTCTCGTTTCATAGTTCTATAGATTCTCATGCAATCCACCTTATATATTGTTTTCAATTCTCCACCTCACTTCCCCTATCCATGGAAACCGCACAAATTCCACATTCTGATGCCCCAAGAAACCTTACAACCCAAACTCTCTCTTAAACCACTGACACTCTCAAATTCTCTGAAGACCTCATTCGACTACGAATTCGAAGAACAAACGCTCGACAAAGAAATTAAACCCAACACGCCTACACGCCTTCCGGTTGTAATTCGACAGTCGGGTAGCGTTTCTCGCTACTTTTGGGACGGAAACGATTTGAAGTTGGTTTCTATTGATGGAACCGCTTTTTCGCTGTCATCCTTCTGTCTCGATTTCGAAGATGGGTTTCGGAAACTGTTTAGAATGTCTAGCTCGGCTGTTAGGAATTTTTTCCTTCCGCGGGAAGTTAGAGGGAATTATTTGGAATATGTGAAGTGGAAATTCTTGCATAGGGTTTTCAGTTCTGCGCTTCAAGTTCTTGCTACCCAGGTAAATTTTGTGCATTACTGTGATTGAAGTCGTCTGTGTATGTATGTTTTTGGTAGGTTTTTTTTTTTATGTGTAAATTGCTCTGTAGTTTCAATTTCCAAACTATATTTAAACACACACACACATATTCTTTATGCTCTGAACTTTTATACTGTTGGGCAAGTCTTGGAAAATTCAGAACTTAAAAACTGTTTGGTGATTATGATTATTTAACAATTTGTGGAACGTTAATGATCATTGCAATTTCTGGATAATCTGTCATTAATAATATGAATTTTATGTCAATGCCACTCATCTATGATTTTGATGCGTTGTTTATACAATGGGCAAGAGTTGTCATTCTCATAGAATATAACTCTTTTCAAATGAAAAACTGTTCATCTTCTAATTACATTTTACATATGTGACGTCGTGTCCTATTCTTATACAGGCGTTCCCAAGCCATGAGAAAGGAGGTTGCCATAGGTAGCTGACAGTCAATATAAACCTTTGTTAGATCCCTTATGAACATGATGTGTGGAAAAAAAATGTTGGGTAGTTAAGAAACAAAAGTTCATAAAATGCGTGGGGCCGAAATGAGAATGTTAAAATGAATTTGTGGTAAGATAAGAAAAGATAAAATTAAAAACATGAAATGATGGAAGGAGGATTTATAGGAGATGAAATGAGAGAAAACCAACTAAGGAAGTTTGGCCATGGACAATGAAGTCCAATAACTATACAAGTAAGGAAGAGCGACATGATTCACATAGAGGGTCATAGTCATACTAGGGAAGGGGATACCAAAATTAAAGAGATATGATAGCATGTGGTTTAATTGAGGGATTGACCTTAGATAGAGAAGAATGGAAAGACTAAAATCTATAGCCATGCCAACCTCAAATAGTTGGGATAAGGCTTTGTTGAATTGAATTGAGCATAAGTGGCTATAAGGTTCAATTATTTTAAAAATATTCACCTTAGACAAAAGAACACTGATAATCTTGTCAAATTTTAGACTACGTTCTTTGCATTTTTTTCTTTATTTATTCGTTCTTTCAACGTTCTCTTGGTGGAAAATTGGTCTATGTGGTCACTTATTGTGTTTGAATGTGTTAATACTAGGCAATGTTTCGGGCAATTGGAATTGGGTACTCTCGTTCACTTCCATCAGCCGCTGCCCTGAATTGGGTCTTGAAGGATGGGCTTGGACGGCTAAGCAGGTGCATCTACACTGCTAGCTTAGCGTCTGCTTTTGATACCAATTTGAAGGTATGAACTCTTAACAAAGTATGGGTCACATACTCTGCAATTACAGATAATGCTATGTAATTACCAATCACCTCACTACATTGTTGGGTTTGGACAATAACCTTGTGTATCTCAATGCTGTGATGTAATTGATAATTGCAAAAGAACTGGAAAGCAAGACATTGCAGAGTATGTGCCTTAAAATGTGATGTCTAAAGCTTTAATAGATGATTAATGTTCTATTATCTCATTCGAAGAGAGTTAGGTTCTCAACATCCGTTCTGTTCAGTTTAAGCATTGGAGTTGAGTTGCTGACTCCTGCATTTCCCCAGTACTTCTTGCTTCTGGCATCTGTAGCAAACATTGCTAAACAAATAAGCCTCGCATGCTACCTAGCAACTGGTGTAAGTTAAAAGCCTCAACAATCTCTTGAAACCCCTCTCTGTAATGTATGCCACTTTCTTTTATATTATTATCTGAAGATTGGAACATTAGGCATAGGGTATAATGTTAACCACAATCATTTTTTTCTTTTATTTTTATTTTTTAAAAAAAAATTTCAACAGTGGTTTTATTATTATTGGAAGAAACATGTATTGAGTTTTAAATCCAGGCTTGAACAAACATGGATTTATCTTAGTACATGATTATCTGCCAACCCAAGAAGTCTTTTGTAAATGCTTTATTCCTTCTTTTCTGGCCTTTTGGTTTCCACTTGTTGATCTTAATGTATTCACCTGCTTCATCCACTAAACAAATTCTCATTCTGACAATCTGAGGTTCAGAAAGCAGTTTATTTTGCTAATGAATCCTAAAGTTGGGTTCAACTTGTCATATGAAGTGTAAATGTTGTCACATTGTCTTAGCAGTCTGCTGTTCATCGAAGTTTTGCAATAGCAGATAACCTTGGTGAAGTATCTGCAAAGGCACAGGTTTGTTATGATTTTCCCTAGAATGTTCCTTGTACGGTCCTTGGTATCAGGGATGGAGCCACAGTGTGCCCAGGAGGGTCAATTGCCCCCCCCCCCCCCCCCCTTCAAATTTTTTTTTCTTATATTTTTTAAAATATTTTCAAATATAACTCTTCAAATTATATTTTGCCCCCTCTAAATTTTAGAATTTTCACACCTTACCCCATTTTAATTTTAATTTTAATTTAATCTCTTCAATGAGATTTTATCAAATTTTTAGAGTTTTTTATTGTATATTCTAAAGTTAATCAAGTGTCTTTTCCTCTAGTTAGACTTCTTATTTAATTTGTGAGCTACTTTATATCAATTTTTTTTTATCAAAAATATTATTAATTAATATTAAGTTTTATACTTCTTTTCTCCAAAGTCTCAAATTTACTCCCATTACAAGGACGACTTGCCTATAAAATAAATTTTATACTTTTTAATTGTTAAATTTATAATTAAATATTTTCTAAACAAAGTTTGCCCCTCCTGGGCAAAATTGTTGGCTCCATCTCTGCTTGGTATCTTATTTTATGCACTGTGAACTAATCTTTGGTCTGGGTTCCAGATTCAATCGGTGTGCTTCGATAACCTTGGTCTTATGCTTGCTGCAGTCTTGAACATTTTGTTCAAAAACAGTCAAAGGTGTTTCCTTTCCATCTTTAGATTTTAAACTACTGCCATGGAAATTGTTCACGTCCTTAAATTGATATTCAATGAACCTTCCTTCCATTTGCTAATGTTGACTTAACAATGTTATACATCTTATTGTGGGAATGCAACATTATCATAATATGTTATTATTTTTCCATCCTAGTCTACACGAAGAGTATTATATGTCAATATGCTAATACATGTCAGTACTCTCCTAAAACTTCTGTTGACATATATTATCTGATGGAGAATAAGAGGTATGCTTGGGTAGTAAACTAACTTCCCAATAATGTAAAAGATTGCAAGCAGGTTTACCCTTTGTTGTTTATCCAATCTTCTCAGCAATTGATCTTTTTGGAATTTATCAAGGGCTAAAGCATGTCCATCTGCAAACATTAACCAAGGTTGGTCTTTTATTCTTGTGCGAGCATATTCAGCCTATTGATGTTATTAGCAGTATTTGAAAACCTGAAATGATAAAGTTTCTTACATCTTGAGATTATTTTTTACTCTAAACAAACATGAACTCTGTCCTCCATCTGATTTATATGTCTCCATATGATGGTTGGCCCCTCACCCAGTATTTAAGTCCTTTTGTTTGCTTATCAAGCCTCCCTTGAATAAGTTGTAGCTCACAAGTAAACATTCCCAAAATGTTAATTGAAATAAATTTTGCAGCTTGGCTAAATATCTCTAGCCAACAAATCCAATATACTTTTTCTCTCCCTTGATTCTCTCATTCTTTGAACCAAAAGTTGGTTGCATTTGCTGTGTCTTGCCTACATCAAACTAACTTTCTGAAACAAAAAAAACCTTCTTCCTAAAGAGGAGAGAGTAGAGGGAGGCTATGAGCTCTTTAGGTAGTCTGCTTTAATAAATACACTCTCCTCTAGAGTACATGTGCTCCATTATTGCTTTTCTTTGTTTCATCAATGAGGAAGAAAATTGTTCCTCATAATAGTTTGCAGTTCAGCACCTCACCATTCCAATTTTCATTTTCAGGATAGGCTTGAGATTATAATAAATACGTGGATTCAATTCGGATATGTCCCTTCACCTGCAGAAGTGAGTAAAGAGGAAGGAATCGATTTCCCGTGGAGCAAAGGTGGGCCATTCCCCTGCATTTTCCAACAATAGTGTTTTAGTGCTTTGATATGAGCTACTTTGGAATTGGATAGTTTATTTAATGAGATTTTTGGATCAGGCGGAGAATTGTGGCCTGTGAGAATTGGTTGCTTAAATCCCCAGGGGCAAATACCAATGTTGTCAATGATGACAATGCAATCCTTGAATGATGAGGATTTCTACTTCATATGCTTGGAGATCTTCTGCAGAAGATTGCCAAGAACTGGGCAGGTGAGTATATTAAACAAGTGTTACCTGGACTGTCTGCAGAGTTATTAGCACAAGCACTTGTTATTATGACACCCTGTCATCTTTTCTTTTCCTTTTTTTTGTCAACAAAATTACAGCAAGGTATTCTCCTTTGTCTACGTGAAGGGGCAGGCACTGCAGACGTCATCATGGGTCTGTTGCAGGTAGAAGGAATTTTGTTTTTGCACTTTGCCATGATGAATATTGCACATCTATGTAGAAATTTGTGGATAGGTTTTACTGGATTAAGGGAAGCATGTAGTCTCTGGCCCCTTTTGGCAGCATGTATTGATGGTGATCATTAATTTCATGTGATATGTATGTGGTGTTGTGTAGGCAGTGCTATATCCGCAAGGGGCTGCTGTTGAGCAGGAGCATGTGGGAACACATATTGGAAGATTGTGAAGGTTCAGATTCAGTTGTCAGGGATTGGTTTAAATTGATTGAAGATTGTAGGCGACGCGCACGAGGGGATTTGGACCTGTTGAACGAACAGATGTTAGGATTGGGATGGGCATGTAAAAACATTTTATTTAGCACACAGGAGCAGGCTCGATATAGTTTTGTAGATGACTGAAGTTTTTAGTTGATTTAGTTTTTTGGGTTTGCCCCCTTTTTTTTAACACCATCAGAGATTTTTAAATCCCCAGTGGTCATGGACTCCTGAGTTACAGGGAAAAGAATCTCAGGGATAACTTAGTAAAAAAAATTTAACAAGGTGATTGTGTGTAAGTTAGTTGTAACATTTTTATAATTTTCCTCCTTGTATTTAATTGTTACTTGTAGACAAAAGGAATGAAGATCAAAGTCGTTGAAGCCTGGACAGATACTGTGTCATTAAATTTCTGTTCTTTGTTATTTCTTTTCTTTTCTTTTTTTAATTAGACAGACTCTTTGCTCGTCTGGGATTTTATCTGTGTAAGTGATGGCATCCAGGCTCCTTGGGATTTAAGAACCAAGATAGTTGAATTGGTCAGCTAATGATTATTTACATTAAAGGTGGGGTCCTATTATTTTGATCGTTTTGCCTCGACCCAAAATGCATGTTATAAATCTTCAACAAGGAGCAGCATCTAAACCTCCAACCTGAACCAAGGGTGAGAGGAATCAATGTGACAGTTTTGCCAACACCAAAAGTTGCTATTACAGAACAAGGATCTTGAAGCATATCTAATAATATTTTTCAAAACATTTTTCATGTTAAAATACAACGCAAATAAACCCAATGACCCATTGTTGTTTCCGGATAAATGGAAAGGTCAAGGTTTGGTTCTGACCATTCACCCCAAAAATTTTCCAATCAATCCAAAATTTGCATGCCAAAGAAAAGGGATTCACATTAACACAAGTTTCTTGCATATAACAATTTGGCATGGGATAGATGGGCAACATTATATCTTTTACCAAATCAGATGCATGTTTTTTCATTTTATATTACAAATGAATATTGTTAAATGTATCCCAAGATGGCACATCTACACAAACATGTTACAACGAAAGCACAATATTGAACGTGGTACTGCTCAACCATACAATAAGACTTGAACTAGGATATTTCACCCCAACTAGTGTGAAGATCTGCGAGTAATAAATCCAGAAAATAGCAGCATCAGACTGGAATGACACCTCAGTCAAGTCTTGACAATCCCAGGGCTGCAATAGCTCATGGAAGAGAGGAAAGAGGAAAAGATAACACGAGTAATGCCATTCATTCAACCTCAAAAAAGTATCTTGGTCATCTACAAGCCCCGGTATGTACACTGGCACTGACCATTGTTAAAGAGGAATAGGATCCATCTACAAATCTTCTCTTGTTTAGACTTCAATGAGAAAAGGAGCTTGCCTCGGTGCTATAAATTGAATATTCGCTCAAGCTGAAGTTGGGTCTCTCTTCATCCCACTTCAGAATCTCCCTTGAATATTTAAGAGCTTCATCGACACTATCAGGCTCTAACCCCTTCACCGGTGAAACATACAATTTCCTATCAGTGAGAGACGAATAGAGCCTCTTAAACTTAACTGCAATATAATGGAAAGCTAGCTGACCCAGAGAGGGGCTATTGTTGATGCTGCTGCTCTTGCCCTTGCTGTTGTAGCTATGACGGCTCATCAATGGATGAAAATCATCAAACCAATCACATGCAGTCAGAGAAACTTGTTCTATCTTTTCCTCAAAAAGATCATATTTGTTAAGTATCAGAAGGAAGTCCATCTCATCAAAGGTTGGGTGAGTAACAATGTTCTCAAAGAACTTCCTGCTCAGTAACATCTTGTTCACCCAAGCCCCATCTCCATCAATGGCAAACTGGTCATAGTCACTTAAGGCAACACAGAAAATTACAATTCGAACATCTTCAAACATCTCTAGCCACTTGCAGTTTTCTCCAAAGCCTCTTGGTTGTACTCTAATTAGTTGATATCTGAAAAGCAACAGAAGGGAGAAAATAATGTTAAAAATAATAAATAAACATCCAACCACCACCAGGTAAGCGGGCCTTCCTCCGCACCATTTATATAATAAAAACAAACTCCATACTTTTTCTCATAAAATTTCACATATGCACGGAAACTATTAACGCACACAAAAAGATACAGAGAATAATGTATTTAATTCCAAAACTATTGAGTTTCTTTTTAATTTCAAACTCTTACACCTATTAAAAGTAAACCTTGAAGTGAAATCTATAACCCAAAAAAAAAAAATGTTTGCCTTAGTACTTGTAATCATATTACGCCAATTTGAAAGTGAAAACATATCACTTAGAACATTTGCTTTATCTACAAGTTGCAATCATAGCACAAAAATCTAAAATAATCATGTATTCACTTATTTGTTACCTTATATAATAGTTATGTAGTTGTTTTCCATACAGAGTAAGGAAGTGTTGCATATTGAAAATTTTCATCAGTTTCTCCATTATGTATGTTTAATAATGCATAATTAATACCAATTTTAAATGATTTTCACTTGAAAAGGTTCTAAATTTTCACCTCAAGAGACTTGACTTTTCATTTATCACTGAACAAGCTCAGTGGAAGATAGTATATAAATCAAATTTAAATAGACAACTACTAAAATTCATCACAAAAAATTTAAATGCCAAATTAGAGTTTTATTGACCATTCCCCAAATATGGAAAACAAAAGCTCAAGATCCAATAGTCCACCCATGAAATCTACATGGTAAAATAGTAGGAAAAACAGATGAGTGAATAGTGACCTTATATTAGATTAAACAGGTTCAAATTGATATTGATATTGATATCTTTCATGTATGTATATATAGCCAATCATTTTGATTTTTTTTTTTTTTCAAACGAAAGAGGTTTCCTGCTAATGTGAGGTACTGGGAGGGGTAAACAAGAGATAGACCTAACTTTCGGCATTGTTAGCACAAAGTGAGTGCTCAGACTTGAACCCACATTCTCACACTTGATTGTCCAAGTATTTTACCATTGCACCAAACAATGGCCCCTAGGGTGGGGCCGAGAGCTTGTCAATCTGTAAGGACCGCTTCCAATCAACCACATGTCTAACTTGGGAGATCAAAGACCCATAAAACCAAATAGTAAATCTAGCAGATCACTTGGACACCCAGTGCTAGCATTCTGGATGTTAACAAGGGTCACCAGGATGGAGAATGGAAAGGACCTTATGGGCCGCGCATTTTACATCCCAGAGGATAATTTTTATTTGGTAGTATTTATTATTTTGGGGCTTTTTTTGAGGGGAGAAACAATATTCTGTATTCTCAATAATTTTTCAGAAGTCCAAAACTCCCTTGTTTTGTTACATCAAACCTTATATATAGGGAAATCCTAAATTAAAATTACCAAAAATTAAGTGTCTAAAAAAAAATAAAGCGGGTGATAAAGCCGGTGAGATAAGAAAAAATGTGAGGCCGGTGAGGTCCTTCCCATTCTCCAAGACACCAAGCAAACAATGCATGGCCCAAGACCAAATTGAGGATATTGCTGGTCCATTTAAGTGAGGCAATGCCTTAACAATGTTGGGATTTACTTCTTATTTGTCTTAGAGTTTCAACTTGAAGAAGAGATGAGTCATACACATACATGCTCCAGAAACTTAAAATATGAAAGTACATTGACAACAGGTATGGCAAAAATGGCCCAAACATGCAACAAAAATGCAGGAAGCATTGTTATCTACCTGAGCAGAGAATCATGCTGATCGGCAGTGTCAATGATATCATCAGGTGCTGACTGGGGAAATGAGAAGTCCATACAAGAAAGCCCATTGGATGAAGTAACACCTTCAGCATATAGGATGTCCAGATCTGAAGGTTCATAGTCTGTTCTCAATATTTCAACGGCCTGAAGAGGAAAAAGATAATTATAAAAACATTAACAGTAGACTATGATGTACAATTATATACTACTACTTTACTGATCGAAAAAAAATTCATTAACAGTAGACTGCAACAAATAGTCACAATTATCATCCCTGCATACTTACCTGGAAAACAAAAAATGAGAAACAAATGAGTGAATAATAGGTAAGTGCAACTAAATTCTGGTTGAGATTGTTTGAAAGATCGATGAAAAGGTTTGTGGTGTAGAAACGAAATGAAACATGAACACAACAATTTTCTCAAACAATCTCAATATTCTAGAATTAATCAATATCAAAAACTAGCCCAAAAAGATATACTACCCAAAATTTATAGGGCCCCAAAACGGACAAGGAAAGTAAATAAAATCCCACTAAAATATGACACACCCCCAAAATTACAGAAACTAAAATAAATTCCTAGATAATTTAATTCTAATTAATTAAGCCCCAATCTTCTTGCACCTACGCCTACCATAGGTGCAGAATTCCACTCCGGGCCTATCGTGATTCCCGTCAGTTTGTTAGAGAACCAAGCAACTCGGTGCTCATCAAAGTGATTAATAACTTGTACATCAACCTAAACTACCTGAACCCAAGCCTGGCTTGCCAAACAGCTTGACTCAAGTCACATCTTGCTCAACTCAGTTGAGCTCCACAAGAAGACATCCTACCAGGCCATCACAGGCTCTATAAGACCAGAATTTCAGCATGCAGGAACATGTCCTGAGGTAAGCAGCAAAACCTCAAATTCTTTCTATTTATATCTTTGCAGATCCCAACAATGTGTAGAAGTCAATTGAATCCCTCTCGGCTACATCTTCTCCACGAATAAACGTAAAAGTTAATGTGAACCCCCACACACTAACTGATCAAAGTAAACCATTCTGTATTTTGTGATGCTCCTAAATTTTATTAGAAACATTAACAAGATCTAAGAAACTAGGAGTAATAGACTTGTCAAAAAAAACAAACTAGTAGTAATAGTAATAAACATATAGAGGCTGATAAAATTTAGTCATAAGACTCTGGTCACACCAAGATCAATCTAATGTGGGTTTTGATTCTTTCGAAGCATGAAACCCACAGGGAGTTGGTTGGAGATTTCAAATCATGTACAACTTCACCTTCAGCAACAAATGGGGGCAAAGTTCTCTGTTCTCTTTGCAAACCTGAAGGCTCTCCTGCATGGGTTGAAAAGCACTAACAGTGTGAAAGTAGGGACCTCCACCAACTTATCACCCCATCTTACACCTGCCCCATACTTATCTTACACCAATAGCTGTGGTGTAACTAAGGTGCGCTATTATCCCATGGGTAAACTGATAACTAGCAGCTTAATGAGATTACTGATTTTCCCCTAAAAGGCCAAGCAACAAACCAATCCAGTTTTTTAGCAGAACTTAATTGGCATATCAAGCCACATCAAGAGTGGCAATCCAAAAAAAGGCTTTAGGCTTATCTGAATAGAGGGGCACCAAAAAGTAATCTCATAGTGGTTCAGAAGTATAGCATCATTAACTTAATAGAGGGGCACCAAAAAGAAGGCATGGCAAATAACAACTCATAGTAGTTCAGAAGTATGGCATCATTAACTTAATAGAGGGGCACCAAAAAGTTGACAATCAGCACATCCTGGTAATGAATGGAGAATCATGATAACTGAGAGCATCAATAAACGCATCTCAGAGACTTCTGCTACTTTAGAGTAAGTAATGGATCAGATTTTAGGATAGAATCTACAATGTTTTTCTTCAGAATCTTTCCTAATATGTAATCCATTTCCGGCAACATTTTTGTATCTTCAATCAGTAATTCAAACCCAATAAGCATGGACATGGACACAAGATACAGATACGACACAACACAGATACAGCATTTCTAAAAAATATAGGACACGGATATGTCGGGGCCATGTTGAATATATTTTTTATATGACTATATAATAAAAACCTAATATTATTTGAATCAAAATTAGTATAAAAACACACAAATCATCAAAATATTATAAATATATCAAAATAATAAAGTCATTAAATAAAAATTCAAGAACTTCATTCAATCATCAACATTCATGATTCAAATTTTGAAACAAATTTGTTAATTACTATATATATATATATATATATATATATATATGTATGTGTGTGTGTGTATGTATGTATGTATGTATGAAATAATAAGAAAAAAAAGTGAAGATGAAACAAAAAGGGGAAAATCTAAAAAATATCAAAAAAATGTGTCCTTAACGTGTCCGAAATTCAGAAAAATTGGACACCCCTTTTTTACGTGTCATAGCATGTCCAACACGTGTCCGAGCGTATCCGTATCCGACACTGATACAAGAAGCAAAATAAAGTGTCCGTAACTCCGTGCTTCATAGACTCAAACATAAACTAGCACACTCTTCTTATTTACCAAGTCAGTAAATTCAGCCAACCGAAAGAGACACGATCAAGTGTTATCTTAACTCGGTACCAGAAGCTTTATTTATTTATTGATAAATACGTACTAGAGGAATTTTTTATTATGGGGAAATTGAGAATAGGTCTTGAGGTGGAATTCCTCGTATTCGCCAGGCTAAACTCCACTTGAACATAGAAGCTAGATATTGGTTTTCAAAAAAAAAAAAACCCACAACTCCCAGGGTTCCTCTTCTTAGTAACAGCATTTTAGAAAACAAATTTTAGGATGATGCTAGAGTAATTGTATAAATCACAGCAAGGGTCTTTAATGGGTGGAAGATGATGCAAACTAGGAAGGAACAAAATTATAGTTTAATTTTTACAATCATCACCATGCCAATTCTACAACTTACAAGAGGTGGACAATGTAATCCCACATTTGGCTAGAAGGTAACCGGCTGATGACCAGCTTAATTCTAGCTGCATTCTAGGAGAAGGTACACCACAAGAAAAATGGTGGCTAAGGACTAACTTCTTTGTTTCCTGATAGTTCAGATTTTAGGATAAAAGCTCAGCTAAAAATCACCCAATTCAGATCCAAGCCATTCCCTACCTCTCATTCACCATAAATTCTGGTCATGAAGTCAATGAAACGACATTGTAAACAAGTTTTCTAGGACAATAGGCTTGTCCAGAACTTGCTTCATCAGTTTTCCTACCATTATTTGTTGAAAAGCTTTACACCCTGATTGATATCACCTAGAGCAATATTAATATCAACTTTACAAGCCTCCATCCACATACTTCTTAGGAAAAAATACTAAAAAGTCCCTAAAATAATTTTTTTAATCCAAAAAGTCCATTAATTTTTTCTATCTAAAAGATCCAAATAAGAAACTTTAACAACCAAAAAAATCCAACTGTAAACTTTCATCTTAACACTGTTAAAAAAATATTATTAGTTAGACTAAAATAGCCTTCAAGATACATTTAAAAAATACTAAATAATTCATGAAATAAATTCTTCAATCTAAAAAAACACACAACATTTTTTTATTTATCTAGAATGCCTAAAAAATAAATTTTCACTTCATAAAATGTTATAACTTTTTTTGGATTGAGGAATTTATTTTATTTTCTATAATTTTTTATTTTTTTTTCTAAAATATATTTTGAAAGTTATTTTAGTCTAACCAGTAATTTTTTTTAATGGTATTAAGATAAAAGTTAAAAATTAGACTTTTTTGTAATAAAAGTTTCTTCTTGGGATTTTTTAGATAGAAAAAAATAATCATGGACTTTTTGAATTGAAAATTTTATTATAGGAACTTTTTAGTATTTTTTCCTACGTATCAAATAACATTAACATGTATGCCAAGGAAATGTCGGTGTGGTTTAGAGGATCTCAAAATATTGTATATTCAGACCTTTTTTATTTGTGTATATATATATATATATATATATATATATATATATATATATATTTCTCGGCATGGTCTGCCTTCACCTTTTCTAGCCAAAAAATATCAGGTTTAAACATGAATAAGCTTCAGCTCCAATAAATTAAGCAGCAATTATTAGTCAGAAGCATTAAAATAACCAAAACTTTCCAGATTCAACTAGCCACAGCCAGCACAGGATTATGACATGACCTTACCCGCTCTAAGAAATAACTTGCAATACTAGGTAGCATTTCCAATTCACTTCTCCGGCTGTATGTGGACTGGATAGCTGCATCTTTCCACAACTCCTCAACTAATGGTGCATATTCTCGAGTAGCAGCTGGGAAAATGGCTTCCAAATTACCTGACACCATAATTTTCAGAAGCCAATCGGAGAATGCTTTCAGCCTTGTGCAAATGGAATAGATAGTTTTGTAATCCTTTCCATCGGTGTTCCCTGTTGTTAACCAGGAAATATTTTCAGACATGTAATATTGAGTTATCATGCAACTTTTTCCATTTTTAATTTTATTTTATTTTTCAATTTTTTTGATAGATAAAAAGTATCACATAATTAGTAAGACATGTAGCAATATTGACATGGTCATGCACTCATGCTGCATGTAAGCCTGTAACGTATTCGCTAAAAGAAAGCTTTGCCAAAACAATGTAGTGAATATTGCCTGATGAAAACATACTTCACAAACCAATTTGACTATTAGGAAATTCGGAATACATCTTTAATAAACCATATTGAAAAATAATAATAATAATAATAATAGTAGTAGTAGTAGTAGTAGTAGTAATGCTCCTACTAAAACTAACATTCCCACCCTTCAAAGTGCTAATCAGAACATAAGATGTGAATCAGCTGCCACATAATGAGTCCTACACTATTTGCACAGCTTCCCATATTGTTAACATCTTCAGCAGTGTACTTAGATACAACCCACAATTTATATCATAAAAGCAGGACCAACATCTTCTGCAGTCCTCTCTACTTGCATTTCAGACTTTCAACCCATTAGCTTGACCTCAGATCAGGCTCAAAGCAGGCATCAAATGCTGAAGACAGACTTTGATTAGCAAGAGGACACAATACTCAGGCACAGCCCAGGCTCATGTTCAGGCTCTATCAACAAAGCAAAAATACAGAAGTGTTGGACAAGCTTCAAAGGGATTCCTTCTTTTCTTTTCTTTTTTCGGTGGGGGTGGGGGGTTGTCAAGGGGGAGAGGAAGATTCATCTTATTAGTTATGATGAAGTAAGAGCCCCGAGGATGGAAGGAGACTTGGGCATCAAAGTATTGAGATCCTTCGACTTGGTGTTATTGGGGTAATGGTTGTGGAGGTGTGCAGTGGAAAGGACACTCAATGGAGGAAGTTCATAGTTATAAAATATGGCTTTGAAACCAAACAAAAAAATGGCTGTGAAGTGTGAAGATAGAGGATGGTTTTCTAAGGAGACAACGGGACCTTATGGATGTTCTTTGTGGAGGTCAATAAGAAATGGCATGGATGAGTTTTGCAAGTTCACTCATTTTGAGGTGGGGAGATGGTATGACGGTAAGGTTTTAGAGGGAGGCTTGGGGTGGTGACACAACTTTGAAAGATCAATTTCCAAGCTATTTAGGATTGCTTTGGAGTGGTCAGAAAGGGAGATGGCATGGTCTCCTTGTTTCAGGACAAATCTTCCTGAGTGGGAAGTGGACGAGGCAGTGAGGTTAATGGGGCACTTGAATCACTTTAGGCTAAGGGGTGATAGAAAGGATTATGTAGATTGGATGTTTCATAATTCAAGGATCTTCTCGTTTCGATTTTTATAGTGCCTTGGAGAGCAGTAGCGGTTCAGAATTCTCTTGGAAGATGATATGGACTTCTAGAGTGCCTACAAAGGCAGCTCTTTTTGCTTGGACAACTACATATGAAGCTATTCTAACTTTGGATAATCTGCAAAACAGGGTTTCACTTTAGCCAGTAGGTGTTGCATGTGCAAAGAGAAGGAAAATAAATATGAGGGCTTTTGAAGGGGTAGATCTTTTCCCTTATAGGTTTAAGGATTCTTTTTTGAAGATGGCTCACTTTTGAGTTGTAGAGGCATATCCAATGTACATAGTCTCTTCTGGAGATTTCTTTGGGGATATTCGGCTTTAATTTTGTGCCGAGCTTTGTATACTGGTTCACCTCCCACAGACCTCTTTAATACAATTTACACATCAAAATTGACAATTTAATGACTTAATTGAATTATAAAATGAAAATTTTACACTCTTCCTCTTTGTTCAATTACGAATGCACATTTTTTTTCAGTAGATAGTAAATTAATTGAAATATTAAGATCATAATATATTCAAAAATGTAGTGTACTTGATGGTATTCATCTTTATCTCATAGATCCTAATCTAATCAAGTCAACCCCAACATAGCACATTTCAAGCTTGCAAAGCTTTAAAATTTTCATTTAATGGTCTCTTAGTCGATCTTGCTTGGCATGATCCGAATCAATAGATTCTAGGGGTAGACAGATACTCCTTCTGTCCCAATATAATAGTCCATCTTAGGAATTCTAACTTTTTTTTTATAGGTCAAGTAATATATGCATTAAAAAGCCCAAGGGGGGCAACCCATGTGTACAAGGGAAGACTTTGATATTAAAGCCTTAAGGACCCCAAAAAATCAACTATAGTGTCTACCTATAAAAAGGCTCTTGATTAACCCAAAAAAGGAACATATAATACTTTCACACTTGAATGAAAAACATATATTTTCAAAACAAACCTCCTTTCACATTGGTTACTACATTCACATCAAATTAAAAACAAGGTTAATTTGGATTTTGGAAACTTCACACCACTTTGTATTAGACTTTTCAAACTAGACTCGTGTGTGTGTGTGTGTGTGTAAGTAAAGCTAGGCTCATATCATGAAACATCCCAAAAAGGAAAAAGAAAATATAAAATTGGGATGGGTGGAGTAGATAAAATGCTTCGCAACACTGATTAAAAGAATAATACTTCCAAATAATTTTTTTTTAGAATAATTACACTTACCTCCCTTAATGTTTCTGGTAATTGCAAAAACTGCCCCTAAAGTTTATGAAATAACATTGTCCTCCTTGTCAGAATTGTCAAACTAATGGCGGTTAACAATTTTGTTATTTTACATTTTTGCCCCTAAATATTAATTATACTATATCATTTCTTTCTTTTTTTCTCTCTAACTGAACATATCTCTCCCTCTATCTTAACATCTCTGCCTTTATCTCCCTCCCCCTTCCCTCTGTAACTTTTCCGGCAACCAAATCCATCACCAACCATGTTGTCTTCACAAAAATCAAACCTTAAATTTCCAACTTTATCTCCATCATTCACACAAATTGGGTAATTGTGAAACCCTAATTGCAATGGATATATAAACCAAATCAATCATCCTTGTCCACAAGGAAGGCGATAGGGAAGGTCTCTTAAAGTCTTACTCTTCTTCCAAACATACAGAGAGGATGAGAGAAGGGCATGGTAACAATGAGTTTCTTCATGTCTCACTCTTTTTCTCAATCTTCGATTACACTTGATCTTCAAATCGATCTTTTTCGTCAGAGACATCACTAGGCAGGACTATGATCGAAACCACCCGCTCCTACTTCAACCGCATCACTACCTCTACCATCTCCATGGCCACTGCCACAGCCACCATTTCTCTTCTCTCCCCATTCGGTGCCATGAGATCATCGTCATTGCACCTCCTCTAGTATTGGGTCGACTCCAATTCAAGTTCAGGTTCAGCTTTGAAAAGGAATGATAGTGGTTCATCTTTGATGGAAAAAACAAACAGCTCAGTGACAGGTTTTGACAAGGATTGTTGTTGGGCAAGTGACATAGCTCAATTAGGGTTTAAATGTCTGCATATATGTAGATGTAGATATAAAATTTAGGGTTTTGATGATTTGATCTGATACTTGTGTGTGTGTGTGTGTATAAAATCCCCATCGCCCCCACCATACCATCATCTTTCTGTGAAGGTGTTTTATGCTCAGTGAAAAGCCACTGAAATTCAACCATAAATGGACCAATTTCAGGTCTCTACTTTTATGGGATGGTCTTTTAGAGAGGAAATTGATTTTAAGAGAAAGAAAATCAATTCAACCATAAACTTATTCATATATATTTCACTATATTTAACTAGCATTTGGATTTCTGTTTAGTTGCTTTTCTTATCTTACCAATAATGGGGATTTTCCAGCAATCTGAAAAATCTTGAGTTGTCTTTGATGGGTTTTTGCCTCTCTTACAACTTTAGGATTTTGCATAATTTATATGAATTTTAATATAGTCATTCTACAGTAATTTGGTCATTCTATAAAAAAAAAAAAAAAAATAGCTTAGATCAGCAATTCCCGTCCTTGTCAATAACGTCAACTGACGGCAAGGGGAAATCTGCAATTCCAAATCAAAACAGAAGGGGGATGGTGTAAGTTTTCAAACCACAGGGGAGGTATCCGCAAATATCAAAAACCAGATGGGAGGTAAGTGTAATTAACCCTTTTTTTTTTATCAGTATAATACTTTCAAATAATAGCTCATGTTCAAGACCAAATTAACATACAAATCCTATGGCCTTGAAAGCATACATTTAAAAAGAGGTTCAATGATAATGAAACAAATTGAAGCATCCTTTAAATTTTTGAGGCATGATAATTGACCGAAATGTGTCAAATTCATATATAACTAGCCAACTATTTTATCCACTTTGACATAAAGCTAGTAAATGACTTGAAGAGCAACTGCTATAATTCATTTTTAAGTTCTCCACAAATCCCAGTAATGTAACTGAATAATGCACAAATTAATTTATTCGAGTAAATAAATATATATACATATATATATATATAAGAAAAGAACAAAAAATATATTGATACCTATGGGGTCAGATTCATCAGAAAACTGATTTTGCCTCATGTCATTCAAACTTTCATCTTCAAAACGCTCACGGCCCTCGAGGAGTATACCAATGTAGCGATACACGTTGCTCTGGATCAACAATTTGATATTCTCATGCTCATCCTCCGAGAAAGGGACATTTTTATAAAGGATTTTGGCCTAATACAAGATGAAATTCAATAAATAGTCTGTTTTCTTTGGGTTTACTAAAAATTAGCACACAAAAAGATATAATTTGAAAGATCATATTAGTCAGAGCATTATTGATGCCAGCATTACTTTATGAAAATTGAAGAAAATGGAAACTAATTTTAAACATGTTTACTACACGGGTATCTTCATAATGAAATATATATCATATCAACATGAATATTTGTGTAATTCGTATTCCAGACCAACCATAAGATGTTTAGGCATGGCACTTATCAGAAGTTTAAAAAAAATGTTTAGGCATATCATTGAGATTTACTATATAAATATAGTAATTTTGCTGGTAACAGCAGAGGATACCACAGTGGAGACATAAAGGGAACACTTGTAAGTAAATCCATGAACCGGTAAACCTACAAGGATGAAACAGTAAGAAGCAAGAGCAGAATGGAAAATGAAAGGCACAGAGATCTCAATTATTTTTTTAATTTATTTTTATTTTTTAATAGATAAGTGGCCCTTGGAGTGGGAGTTGAACTTTGGACCATGGAGATATTACCCAAGCCTCTTTCCAATTCGTCCAACCCCAAGGATCACAGAGCTCTCGTTTTTATTTATTTATTTATTTTGATTGGTAACAGAACTCTCAAATTTGGAGATTCTTAAGGTTCTTTTTGTTTCACGAAAATATATACTATTGTAGAGAAAATAAATTCATTGAAAAAAAACAATATATATATATATAAAGAAAGACTTCTAGTTTTCAGCATATCCAAGTGCTGGGGCAAGCCATATAATTATATGGAATTTCTGTTAAATTTTGGTAGTTTGAGACTTTGCGTAACCTTAGTGGTCCTCGCTACAATTCTAAGGTTGCAGCAACTGAAAGATTTTATTGGTGTTGCTCTGAGAAAGGTGAAAAGACTTCACGACAATCAACATTGCAAAGAGTATACTGCTATGAGAAATATTCCACTCTTGTTAGGTAAGGGATCTGTTTATCAACCTTCTTCCTCCAACTTCATGAAACATACAATCCTGTTGTTTCAAGTAAAGTAAAAGTTTATATCACAACTCTCACCTTTTTTTCCCTTTTTTTGGTGTGTTGGGGTAGGGGGTGAGGTGGCGGATAAGTTTACAACTGTCAATTTATTCTATCATTGTAACAAACATTTTCACCAAAGTATTCAAATCAACAAATTTACCCTTGCCATCTTCCATGATTAATATGTTAAATAAGAGAAAAAGGATTCCATTTTATATGGACAAAGAAAAAAATGGTGGGGGTCCATAAAAGTATCTGCCAAGGTCTGAACTAACCTATATATGTGATCAACCATCACTGGAATCACTCACATCAGAACCAAAGAAAAAACTCTTGAACTTAGAAAGAAAAATAGGGAGAGGGAGAAAAGCAAATTCTGATCAACAAGGTACTGGATTTTGCTAGAATTGCATCCTGCAATGTTAACAAGAGACTAAATCAAGGATGAGAAGAAACCTCTTCCCCACAACTACATGGCCGATGGAAACAATATCAAGATTAGAATCTGGGATGTTATTTGTTTACACTTTTTGATTAAAAAAATAAATAAAGACAGCCACAACCTAAGGTCTGATCTTGGAATGGTAATATTGCATGTGTGTATAGATCTATACAGTATGCATATAAATTTTTGTCATGAACCATTTTTTATTAATCTAAGTCTCTTATCAATATGGGGGTCATTACTTAGTGTAGTGATCAAATCTTGGATTGAAGAGAGAGAGAGAGAGAGAGAGAGAGAGAGAGAGAGTTCTGGCATAACCACTTTGTGCAAACAATGCCAAAAATCAAGTCTATAGACTCTATACCCCATCCACCCTCCTAACACCCCAGATTGGTGGGTGCCAGCTCCGAGCAATGTATTTTTCTCCGTCTCTTAGTCCTATAAATTCTATACAAAATTAACAAATGGTTCACAACCATAAATGTTCTATGCAATTCTCCCTTATGCCTATATCATGCAATTTTTTTTATTAATCTAAGCCTCTTATTAATAGGGGGTCATTACTTAGCATAGTGATAAAAGCTTGGATTGTCAAGAGTTAGAGCAAGGTTCTAGCACAACCACTTTGTCAGTTTGTCCAAACAATGCCAAAAATTAAGTCTATACCCAGTCCACTTTCCTAGCACCCCAGACTGGCAGGTGCCAGCACTGAGTAATGGTTTTTTCTCCGTCTCTTACTCCTATAAATTCTATGTAAAATTTACAAATGGTTCATGATCATAAATGTTCTATGCAATTCTCCCTTATTCCTATATCTTGCAAAGCAAGACCCAGTTTTATACCGATCTGCATAGTGAGTTCCTAGTCAAGAAAGCGCGGAACTGTTGCTATTAACTTTAAGATAAGTCAAAACCAATTCTTCAAAAATTAGCAGTAAAACAGAAACACTCGGATGCAAAACCAGTAGGAAAGAGAAGAGAATGAGAGAGAAAGAGAGGAAGAGGGAACAAACAAAGAATTCTGTTATTCAATTCAATTCAAGTCTGCTCTGTTCCATACATGCTATGCCTTCATATAGGCAACTTCAAATCAAATTCAAAAATAATCAAACTCCATCTAATCCTTCCATTATTGACGCAAATTTCGTTGATTTGGCAACGGATTCAAACAGCCATAACTAGGTGCTTTATTATCTGCTCTATGCGAAATTATATTTGCATTTCATGTATTGTTTCGAGATCTAGCCATGCAAAATTGCCGAAAGTAATTTTCGATGCTTGTTTTGGAAAAAAATGCCATTATATGCCTCAATTTTTCATTTTTGAAGAAAATCTCGCTGTTTTGGCTGCAGATTCAAACAACTTATGTTATCCGCTTTAGGCGAATTATACATGCAATTCATGTATTTTTTCGAGATCTAACCATCAAAATGGCCAAATGCAATTTGTGACGCCTGGTTTGCGTTAAAAGGCAGCTAATATACCATAAAGTGACAAACATATTCAAAGTATGACATATATCTGTACAAAGCTCTGCAAGGTACAAATAAATAAAGATTATTTTATCTAAATCACATAGGCATGAGGGTTTCAGAGGTATGTGGTTCAGAACATAGCACCGCCTTCCATATCCTACCGACCTCGTAATAAAAAAACAGAGTTTGATATGGCAACTATTATATTCAGATATCTTCAAATCCTTACTTTTTATGACTCTTAATCCTATTCCACTTAAGAGATTTATACCCTATAAATAAGACTATAAGGTATGCTTTCAAGGGTTGTTTAATTCTTCTTTTTAATTACAGCTTTTTTTTATTTACTGACTTTATAATCAGAACAGCTACCATCGGAACCTTCCCGGTAACTCTTTGATCTCGAATTCTTAACAGGTAGCAGAGGACGAGAGGCCCTTCTAATAGTAAAGGAGCAACATCAGTTTGGCGCCGTCTGTGAAAATCAAACCCACGATCACGTAAGGCTCAATTTTTCATTTTTGAGGCAAATTTTGATGTTTTGGCTACGGACTCAAACAACCATAACTTAGTGCTTTGTTTTCCACATTATGTGAATTATATATGCATTTCATGTATTTTTTTTTTATATCTAGTCATCCAAAAATTGGCAAAGGCAGTTTTCAATGCCTATTCTGAGAGAAAAGGCCATTATAAGCCTCAACTTTTCATTTTTGAGGAAAATCACGTTGTTTTGGGGTTGCGGATTCAAATAACTATAACTTGGTGCTGTGTTATCCGCTTTATGCGAATTATACATGCATTTCCTGAATATCTTCGAGATCTAGCCATCTAAATGGCCGAAGGCAGTTTGCAATGCCTGGTTTGAGAAAAAAGGCCATTATAAGCCTCAATTTTTCATTTTAGAGGAAAATTTTGTTGTTTTGGCTGTGGATTCAGAGAACCATAACTCAGTGATCTATTATTCACTTTACGCGAATTAAATAGGTATTTTATGTAATTTTTTGAGATCTAGCCCTCCTGTTTTGAGAGTAAAAAAAAAAAAGTTATTATAAGCCTCAATTTTATTTTTTTTTTTGAGGAAAATCTCACTATTTTAGCTGCGGAATCAAACAGCTATAACTTGATGCTCTGTTATTTACTTTACGTGAATTATACAAGCATTTTATTGATTTCTTCAAAATCTAGCAATTTGAATGGCCAAAGGCGGTTTTGCGATGCTTGGTTTGAGAAAAAAGGCCCTAAAGCACATCTGGACTCAACGGGCCATTTGTGTTTGATCTAGGATTATTCTTATTTTATTCTATTTTTAAGATTCGAAATTTAGGATATGATTTACTCTTGTTTTGAATTATTTAGGATATCATTTAGGGTGTGCTTTAGTTCCTTGTTTTAGGATTAGATGGTGTTTGATTATTTTTTAATTTGTTTTGAAGTTGCCTATATGAAGGCATAGCATGTAAGGAACTGGGCAGACTTGAATTGAATTGAATAACAGAATTCCTTAATTCTTCTCACTGGTTCTACATCGCACTCCCCTAAAAGAGGATAAGTGGCCTTCAAAGCCATACTTTGGCAAGAATACTATGGAACTGTGCAATAAACCACACTGCTCCAAGACAATGATGAAGGACAGAGCAAAAATAATATGGTCATTGCAGCATCACATACAAGGATATGTGACAAGGGAGTGAACTGCTTAATATGATCAAATAATCTTACAGAAATAGAAATGGAACCCTAATAAGGAAATCACCTGCTTAAATATGGTACTTGTCCCAGATCCATTATATCCAATCAAAAGAAGTTTCTGCAGCGTTCTCTGCTCCAGGTAGTCGGGCGCGGTTCTGCTAACCACGTGATTCACTCGCTCTCCACAAGGATTTGTGGATTTAGAAGGAACTGGAAGTGATAACACAGCACATACCAGCTTTGTTCCAGCCTGAAAAAATGACTTTAATTTAACCAAACATCAAAAAATAGATGTGTGTTTGCGTGTTTCCTTTCTTTTGCCTTTTTGGATAATTTTTTTTTTTTTTTTTGGAGGGAGGTGGAAGAGAGGGGAGCAGTGGGAGAACAGGCACAAATGCACATGCACATCCAGATACACACCTTCCCCCAAATATACCCTCTTGTATTTTTCTGTCCCTCTTCCTGATATGAACCATCCTCATTCACCCAAAAGTGTGGGTTGCCAGCACATTGCACTCCTGCCAACTGCAATGTTCAACACCATAATCTTTATAACAGATCTACATGGATCAATTTCCAAACAACTTTGAAATGGTTAGAAACATCAACCTGTAACATTCGTAGCTCTGCTTTCGTGATCTCACGACCATTTATATAAACTTGTGTGTTTCCATTACTTGCGTCTGCCTTCATGGGACCCCCAACATTCAGATGGGGGCTAATAATTTTGGAAGGTTTCTGTCCTTCCTGTTAAAAATAGCAATATCATCAAGTTCCACAATAATATAAAAAAATTTAGAATAACAATACCAAAATAAAATTCCTGTATTCACCTTTCCCCAAAGACCAGATACTTTATCATACCAATAGTTTCCTGGTTTAAGCTTCTTTGGTGGGTTTGGGCAGCTCTGCAATATAGCCAGCTCCTCTTGACAAAGAGGCGTGCCATTTACACAGACAAACTCTGGTGGCAATTGGTTTGCTTCACACAACTTCTCAGCCATCATTATCTGTCGAATCTCTAAGACATTAAGCAGTCGCTTGAGCATTCGAGAGCATTTCCCCAAGTTCCCTCGCTTTGACTCATCAATAGGACTTCCAATGCAAGTGACACACTTTCTTCCTTCTGGCATAGACCCCATTGCTCTGAGCACACAATTACTACAATATTTTGCATCGCAAACAATGCAGACCTCTTTTTCAGTGAACCTATTTCCTTTCAAACATCTATAGCATGCACCTTTTCTCACCTTAACCTCAGGTTGTCTCTTTGATCGGATAATTTCAGGTTCAGCACAACTAAATCTCTCACGAACATCTTCATCCTCTGACCCAATATCGCAAAAAGTTACAACCTGGGTTCTTCTTACATCACCAACAGGTTGATTACAGCAATCCCCAATCTTAAGGGAAGAAACCCGAGAAGATGGATAATCCAAACTCACCACTGACTCGTTCGAGGCCCAATCCAGATGGTTGGTATCATTACAATCTAAACTCTCCTTGCAACTATTTGAAACCCTCGACGCCCTCAAACTTCCCGATAACTCTCTTGATTTTTCAAAACTATCTGAAAATCCCAGTGTGCCTGAGCTTCCTGCCCCAACTAATAACTCGTGTGAATATTCGTGACTAATGGAGGAAGACACCAGCCCCGTCGAGCTATGAATCACGTCAGACAATTCTCTGCACACATAACCGCCGTTAGGAAACTCTAAAGTACCTGAACTACTTAGCTCACCCGATAAGGCACAATCACGATTATCCGGAGCTCTCTCCTCAAACGCAATCACAGAAGTTGGGGAAACAGCTGTTTCAGTCCCTTCTTTCGATTCACAGTCATTACCATCCGCAGTTCGCCGCTCAAAGGTAATCACTGAAGTCGGAGAGACAGAGGATTCAGAACGCAGTATTAACTCTTTCGAGAACTTTTTAGGGATATCCGAAGTCGATATCGGTTGAACAACCGGCAACGTCAATTTATCAGTTAAAGAGACTTGGGAGACCACTGCGGCCACTGGTATTCTCTCGACATTGATCGGAACAGCTCGAGGAAGATCGTGGGTTATAGGTGGGCCATGGTACTCCATAGCAAACGAGTACTGACCTCCATCATCTACAATAGAAGCCCCCTCCGGCGGCATTTTCTATCGGAAACAAACCCTAACTCACCAATTGTCGATTTATATAAATATATGGAGAGAAAGTCGAGCTTTATTAGTTCACTACAGGAATTAGAAAGAAAGCTAACAAAAATCTGACTAACGCCTCCACTGGAAAGCTGGCTAGACCTAATTTGTGGTTACTGTACAGAAGAAATTGGATGTTACAGTCTATAGATAACTGAGAAAATTGAAAGGAATTAAACGGACGCTTGAGAATGAAAGAGAAAATGGTTTGGTATTTTGCTTACCGAATAAGACGACAAGTGATGGGTGAAATCCAAAGCTGGAAGTGTGCGATTGTCGATTGGGGCGGAGGAAAATGTGTTGGGAAAGTGCGGGGACCGGGGAGAGGGAAAAAGACAGCAAAGAGAAAAAGAAACCAGTAAGTGGTGAGCACTGTTTGGGAGAGGCATCTTTTTGTTTCTCACTTCTGTAACTATTTGCTTTAATATATATTTCTTTCTGTTGGAACTTGCAAGAAAGGTGCTCTTGCCATGTGGGATCGCGCTTCGTCTTTTACTAGTCCTTGTAGGCATTCAAGTTGTTGGTACTGTACTGCTTCGGTTTATTAATCGGTATTATTATTATTATTATTATTAAGAATATTTGTCTTTTAGATTTAGATTTAAAAATATCCAAATACTTGTTACAACAAGTTTTAGTGAATGATTAAACTTTCACATATGTGTTGTTATAAATTTCATAGAAATTTAAGTGTACTTTGTTGTTATTACTTTATCTCTATAAATATATTTGTAAAGTAATTCTTTTTCTGTAAAAATTAAAGTTTCGTTTGATTACGTTTTCAAAAATAAATTTTTAATTTCAAAACGCGAGATACGTGTTTGACAAGTTATTTATTTTAATTTTTTAAAATTTAAATAATCATATATAAATACTTTATTTTCATAATTTTTAAAAAATTAATTACAAAATTTTTAAAAATATTTTTAAAAAAATTATATCTAGATACAATCTAAATATTTACCTTGAACTGAGTTTTAATATTCGATTATTATTAGAGGATCTACACCATACATCTTATCTCTAATCTTCTTTTCTTATTGGTATTTTTTTATAAAAACAAAAGGTTGGACCACACAACATATAGTTCTTGTTTCTTATCCGGGACCCTGAACACGTCATTCATTCAATTTTAAGTCCTGAAACGTTGATATAATTATTTAAAGGCTTTACTTTTTAATTAGTTTTCACCTTCAAAT
This sequence comes from Nyssa sinensis, assembly GCA_008638375.1. NCBI lineage: Eukaryota > Viridiplantae > Streptophyta > Magnoliopsida > Cornales > Nyssaceae > Nyssa > Nyssa sinensis. The sequence goes on from CM018032.1 coordinate 45,746,546, forward strand.
GAATTATTTGATTTTAAATGAAATCTTTTATAACTTTGCACATAAAAATTTATTTTTTGGTTTGGCCCGCTCTTTAAAACTAATTAATTGTAAGATTCTAAAGATGTGTTTTCTACATAGGTTTGTGCTTGTCTTTTCTAATTTAGGTATTGTTTTCATATAAAAATTCATCTGTCTTAACTAGAGTCATTGCAAAATTAGAATTTTCATCAGGTAACTGTTTATAAAATCGTGTGTTTTTTTTTGTTCAAAAAATCTCCAACAATACTTTCTATCGATGAGTATACTCTAGATTCTTATAATCACTTAAAAATTTCAAGAATCAATTAAGTTCTCACATGTGACACTCATGAAAGTCAAATAATAATCATTTTTATATGATAATTTTTTTTAAAATGAGTCCGTTTAAAATGCCATGTAAAAATGAAGAGATCATTCAATTCAAGGCGCCAACAAACAGACCCTTATTAATTAAAGCGATACGATTAATTAATTGTGTCAAAACTTTAGATTCTTACATTACATATATAATAAATGAGTTGACACGATACAACACGTATAACTCATTTAATAAATGAATCGTGTTAACATGAGTTGCACAATACGACCGTTTAACCTATTTAATAAATAATCAAGTTAAAATTAACAAAATTAACACGTGTAGAAGGTTTTGACACATTTAACATGTGTAACCCGTTTAATAAATGTACTTGTTAAGATATTATCCTTCTTTTATTGTACAATTTTATTAAATTAAAATATAATAATTTTAAATATTATGTTAATACTTATAATATAAAATAATATAAATTTTTTTTCTTATTCTCATAAAAACAATTAATTATTACATATAAATATATAACATATTCCTAATTATTTGTGTTTATTTGTGTTAATCGTGTCAATTCTAACCCGACCTGTTTAATAATTGCGTCAATCATGTCAACCCGTTTATAACCAAAACTCATTTAACCTCAACACAAATTCACATGTCATGTTACCGTGTCTTGTCATAAATTGACACACCTATCCATAAGTATTTATAAATCAAGCATCCATAAGTCTTTTTTTTGGCTGGGCATCCAGCTCTTTGGATGACTACCCCCTTCAGCTAGGTAGAGCCCACCGCTCTCCTAGTATAGGTAACCTTATTGAAAGTAAGTGATGACTGGCCTTGGAAGGAATGCCACTGTTCTTCCAATGGTTGGCTTTGGGGAGATTGGGGGAGTCGAATCCAAAACTTCTCACTAATCAAGCACTCTGCAAGAGGCCATAAAACCAATTCATCCACCTCCTTGGGGTTGGTAAGACCTACATTTCAATCCTAAAAATTGAAAAAAAAAAATGAGGATTTGATCAACTATCGCGAGTCAAGAAATTTAAGCCAAAATGCCACATAGAAGTGTTTTTTTTTGGCATAGGAGAGATGAATGTGATCGACTGATTGGCTAAAGTTTTGGTTTGACAAGACCAATGGTCTCAATCATTACATCCCTTTCTCTGTAATTTAGTTTTGGAGATTGGGAAGATGAAATCTTTAGAACTGTTAACAAGGATCCAACTAAAGTGTGGAAATTATGTTTGACCTTTCTCAAACAAGTGCATGAATCTAACTTTTCGTGTCCTAGATACATCTGAATTAGAACATTCCAAGTTACCTAGTAGAGTCACCGAAGTGCATATCTAATTCTCCAAGGTAAGTACTGTTTTGAGTAGTTGCATTTTTGACTTACTTGCCAACTGATATTTCAGCAGTCAAAAACCTTTTCAAAAATCGAATTTTTTGATGTTTCAAGAGTGTGATATAGCAAAGTGAAAATTTGAAACCATGTTCCACCCCCTGAATATGATTGAAGCCTCTGTTTCAGCTGATAGAGTAGTTGACAATTCTTATAAGCAACCTTAGATGGAACATGTTAAAATAATAGTGATTTGCAAGGGAATGATTAGTGGAAGATATAGAAGAATGTTACTTCAAAGGAAAAGGATCTGAAAACAGGGAAGACATGTTAGGCCAAGAGAAAAGTCCAAAGTCTAGTTATTTAGACCTTGGCCTACCTTCATTTGGTAGCTTCAAAGATGTCCCCGCCCAAATAAATAAATAAAATCTCTCAATCCTTAAAGCATCTCCAATGATTTGAACTATTTTTGAAGTAGTAATTCCATATTTTAACATTTTAAAATGCTAAAATATATACTAAGGGGTGTCAATTCATGTTATCGTGTCGTGTTCGGGTCGTGTCAAGGCATACATATTCAAAAATATATGTGAACCCAAACCCGACACTATTAACTAATCGTGTCAAGTTTCAAAACCTAAATCCAACACATTTATTAAACAGGTTACATGTGTCGACACACTTAACCAGTTTATTTTAATTTTTTAATTTTTTAAATAAAAAAATTTACCTATCTTTTAATATGTATAAATAATTTTCAAGTTTAATAACTTTGGATATAGGCCAAATCAAAGTAGAAACCTCTTTTATAAATAAAACATCTCAAAACCTTGATAAATATTTGATGTGAGATGAATTACCTTAACTCATAATATATTTTATAATTAAACGTATTAAGTCGTGTTAAACGGGTTGACACTGGTAAAACCCAAACCCGACCTGTTTATTAATCGTGTTATACGTGTCAACTCGTTTATGACCCAAACCTATTTATGCTAAACCCAAATCTGTTAATTTCATGTCGTGTTTGAGTCGTTGTCGTCATGTCGTATTAAAAATTGACACCCCTAATATATACTCCCAACGGTTTGTTTTTTAAAAAACTGCCACTTTTGATACAACAATCATTCTTCTTACCAAATGCCAACTACTACTTTCTTTCTCTAATTCAGGTGTTTTGACCTTAATTGCAAAAAAAAAAAAAAATCAATCTTTTGGGTAAAAAAATTACTTTGGAATATGAATTTGGCAAGAAATAACAATGCTACATCATGGGCCAGAGGATGTATCATTCCTAAAATTTAGCATCACGTATAAGTGTTGCAGCACCACTCCAAATTTTAGCTTAACATCACAAATAGCAGGTGAGTTGGAAAAACTCTTGGCTTTATATATGTTTATACATATTTTTGGGAGCTAGAATATATTTTCAATTGCTAGTCTAAATGGATTACAAGGTCACGCACACAATAAGCAAGGGGTTAAAAGAAAAATCATGAGAATTGCTTTGAAGTTTGAAGTACTATTGTAGAAGAATCTATTAATTATATTTACCAGCCGATATGGAAAGAACAGTACAAAAAATTAATAGGAAAGAAGGATCCTCTCTGCTTTCTCAATTAAAGACTGATTGAACTGCAAACATTAGCTGCTGGTGAATTCAATTAACTGTTTCCATCTACCTAACATTTGTATTGGAAGTAACTAGTTTCGCCACCCCTAAAAGTTGGCTAGTGCCTTCAAAAATAAAATAAAATTATATATATATATATATATCTTAGCATTTTGCATGATCACAGTCTAGATTATTCTATGTTTGGTTGGTCAAAATGAGGGTAAAAATAGAATGCGCATTCTTAATACTATTCAATTCCTACGTCTGTTTATACTTTTGAGGCCGGAATGGTCATTCCAAATGAAATGACTATTCTCAAAGAAGTCGGGATCACCATTCCTTACCAAAAGTAATGGAATGCTCATTCACTCCTTACCAAAATTTTTAATTTTTTTTTCATTAAACGTAAATGAAAATTTTGAAATTTATACAAGTATTTTGAATGGCTAACTTAATATTAATTTCATTCCAACAATTTGATAGTTCAAACCAAACACAGGAATATAATTGTCATTTCACTATTGGGTATTCAGCTAAACAAAAAAAATGAAATAATTATTCACATTCTATTACTAGTCCATTCTATTCTTAATATTATTTCATTCTTACCTTATTCCATTCTAACGTGCCTAACCTACTCTTGTAGTCACGAGCGGAGAGTTTCGGGAGTCAACTGCAAAATGCTCTTTCCAACTTCACCGCGATTCTAATAGAGATGGTTCAGTTATTTTTAATTCTTCTTCATTTTGCTTTGTTTATTACTTAATTATATAATGAACCAAACAAAACCTAATCATTCCATCCACTTGTCTTCGCCTTTCGATTACCCTACATTTCAACGAGATCTAGAATAGGACTTGCATGGATGGGAAAAAATATTTGTTGTACAACATATTTTACTTTTAAAAAATAAGAAATAATTTATATATATATATATATATAGTTTATCATTAATCAATAATTTTGAACAATACAATAATTTCTCTTAAATACACAAAAAATTTCGTGAATATAAAGTTTTTTGAGCAACACAAAAAAAAAATTCACAAAATTTAATTCAGTTTCCCACTAGGCACCACATACATCAGTCTCAAAAATTGTATTATTTTATCCCAAAACAAAACAAATCCACGTCTCTCAAGTATTAATTATCATTCCAAATCTCATAGAGAATCATTTCATAATGCTCCTTAAAATGCTTGTGATCACTTGGCCGATTCAATTTTCAAGAGTGCAGGAGGACTATGCCATTCCATTTCGTATTAATGAGGCCCCCCGGCCCACACCACACAGACACACACACAGCCTTCAGAATCACATTATAATGCCGCAATCTAGCCATGGCTGTCTTCGATTTAAATGCTATGAGACTGAGCTACAGGTGGTAATTTAAGTTCATGTGATTTATCGGGATGTTTTCAGTTCTTTCTCTTTTTTTTTTGTGATTATAATGACCAACCTGTAGATCCCCTATTCTTGTGATTTTCAGATGGAACAAATTATTCCCTTTCTTCATATCTTTAAGGAAAGGACTCCACATGCCAAAACTCTTACAACTCGTACCAGTAATATATGGTATTTCAAATTGGTAGCTTTATCTGGAGTTTCATCTCGTCATCCTCACTGATCACCAGCTATACTTGGAAACATTCCAAAGCCAACCTTTGTGATATTGATTTTCCAATGTGTGGTACTTGACTCCAAATTTCCAATACTTGTGGTTAATGTGAAAGTCGTGACAAGAAAACTCCAACATGAAAATTGCCATTTTAGGGTTATCGTTTTGACATAGGAATCTTTGTTGAATCTTTGTATTCTACTTCATCGGAAATTCCGTTCAATATAATAACTAATCTACTATAAGGAGAGGCTAATATACATACATAAGATCCTTAATTTTCCAATTACGGCATAATCAAATTTTTTTTATCACCTTTCTGACTTGATTATCAGAGTGATCTTCCCGTGTCATTATTTGTTTTGTTCAATATCTTGCAAGGACCGTTTAAATAATTGTAGCCATTTATCTTGTTAGCAAATTTTTTTACCGCATTAGATGGATTGATATATAATAAGGAGGATTAGAAAGAAAAGAAATCACTAGCAATATGACATATGACATAGAGTGAAAATTTGCCTAATAAGTTAAAATTTAAACACTAACAAAACTCTTTAAAATCATCTGAAGGGTGGGGGAGGAAGAGAATAATATAGAATCCAGGTGGCGAATGTGTATGTTTTGGGAGAAAAACGAAAAGTAGGAAAATTTCATTTATAAATTCTTTGTGTTCCTTTGGTAACATTTTTTTTAAAATAATTTTTAATAAGTAAAAAATAATTTTTACAATTTTTACTTTTTGGTTAAAAAAAGTAAAATATTTTATCTCAGTTTTAATTTTTAAATATATATATATATATTAAAATCATTCTTCAAAATAAAAAATAAATATCGAGACTAGGGTACTAGAAGCAAATATATGAGGGACTAAGAGTGGCCATGGCCTTTTAAAATTTTAATTATTTGATATTTTACCTCTGATTTCTATGAAATTATTTTTAAAAATTATAAATCCCCCAAATTTTCATTTATTTATATAAAGGATCCCTATAAAATTCAATTTTTATTTCTCCTGCATTAATAGTTTAACTCTGCCACCGCACGTATCATCACAATTAAGGGTGTCAATTTTTAACACGACACGACAACACGACTCAAACATAGCATGAAGTTAACGGGTTTGGTTTAGTATAAAAGGGTTTGGGTCATAAACGGGTTGACACGTATAACACAATTAATAAACAGGTCGTATTTGAGTTTTACTAGTGTCAACCCGTTTAACACGACTTAACACGTTTAATTAAAAAATATATTATGGATTAAGATAATTCGTTTCACATCAAATATTTATCAATATTTTAAAATTTTTTATCTATAAAAGAGGTTTTGATTTTGATTTGACCCATATCCAAAGTTACTAAACTTGAAAATTATCTATACATATTAAAAGATAGGTAAATTTTTTTATTTAAAAAATACAAAAATTAAAATAAACGGGTTAAGTGTGTCAACACGTGTAACCTGTTTAATAAATAGGTTAGGTTTGAGTTTTAAAACTTGACACGATTAGTTAATAGTGTCGGGTTAGGATTCACACATATTTTTGAATATGTATGCCTTGACACGACCTGAACACGACACGATAACACGAATTGACACCCCTAATCACCATTCCCTACACCACTATTACAAGTACCACCGTGGCACCACCACCACTAATACTACTTTGTATTCCAACTAAAACTCCATTTTTTAAATATTTTTTATATTGAAATCATGGGACCTGAATAGTTTGGAAAGGAAATATTTGGATAAAAGAGTAGCTAATTATAGTAACGATTACATAAAATTATTTTTGAACTGATATATTTAGTTAAGTTAATTTTTTTTTCTTATTGTTTTATAGCAAACTTATTACTTTATTAAGTAAAAAATCTCAACTCAAAAATTGAAATATTTTTAAAATTATCTTTGAGTGAGAAAAGTGTCGGATAATAAAACTATGGATAGATTTTAAACAGTATTTTAGAATAGATTTTTTCAATTAGACAATATGATTGATTCTCCGGATTAGTCATCTCAAAAGATCGGATACTAAGTTATAAAAAACAAGAAAAACAAAAAAAAAAATTTCAACAATAATCACCAACACTCCAATAGTCCAAGCATACAAGTTTGTGGCCAAAAGATCCATGCTGTATTTGAGTGAGGAAATCTTTACGTTGAAAGAGGGCAGAAGGTCGAGGAAAAGTTATTTCCAACGTCTAAAGGAGAAGTTTCTCTAGCTTTCGGTACAAACACTGTTTATCACTTCCTAGCCATTTGTCAAATGAGGCCTTAAAACAAAAAAGTTATGTTTTATGGTCTATGTATATTTGTCTATATCTTTGTCTGAATAAAAGATAGTCATTAATTGTTATCACATTAATTATTTTTTAAAAATTATCTTATAAATCAATGATTGTCACATTAATCACATCATTCGAGCACTTTTTTTTAGATAAAGATATATGAGCCACATAACATTATTCTAAAACAAATAAAGTCTAAGTCTAAATTGTTTATTTATAAAAAAGCAAAAGAATCTACTTAAAAGTATTTTTTTGTTTTACTTTTTGAAATTTGTTTTTTACACCAATATATCAAATATTACTTTTTATGGACTTGGCTCCTTTTCATTACTAATTCCCTCAATTTTCCTCAAAATATTGTAGATGCGTGACACATCATCTATCATTTAATTGTTTTTAAGTAAATATATGTCGTGACATATATTCAAACCCACATTGAAAGAAATTGAGTGAAAAGTGTAATGGAGAGGATCCTAATTCACTTTTTACTATCTTTTACCTTAGCTTAAAGAAGCAAAAAGTACTTAAAAGCCTCACCAAATATACACTAAATAAAGAGGTTTCCATTTCTTTCTTCTTCTTTTTTTTTAAATTTTGAATTAAGTAATGTTATACATAATAATTTTTTTTCTTCAAAACACAATATTGTAGCACTTACAATCATTTATTATAATGAATTTCACTATCCTATGTCTAGGACAAAAATGTTACATATCTCTAATTTGTATCTTATTTATATTTTCACTATGATGTGATATCATGTGGTACCATTAACTTTTAAAGCCTAGCCAATTGCTTGGGTTGATTGTTTTAATTTTTACTAACCCTCACTCTCTTGCCCTTGAGGGTACTTGAACCCTGCTCTTTCATATGAGAATAAGTAGGAAATATCATTAGGCCATTGTCTGCTTCGGCATATCATGTGGTGGTTTTATAGCCCAAGTAATGTGATTTTCAAAAGGACTATATATATATGATGTGTCGCATCCCAATAAAAGCACAAATTAGGAATATTAGCATTGCTCAAGTGAGAAAATTCATTGTGCATAATAATTTTGTTAAAATTTATTTTGATGTTTGTGAGGAAAATTTGTGTTATGTTATTGTGAAATTTCTCTCTTTAAGTTTATGTATTGACAATTCATTCCAAAAATATTTATTGAGTCTATAATTGTTAGGTTATATTAAATCTCGTAGTCGTTACAACGTTAGTCAATCGCTTCCTTGAAGACTTGATCAGGCTAGACTTGAATCACAACTTCATACTTCTAAAAATGAACAATATTGACAACAACTTATTATTTCAAATTTACTATAAGAAAAGTATAAACACACGTGTACATCATGCAATCATGTTAGGTGCATTTGTATGATGTCTGTTCGTTTAATCTTTTTGAATTTTGAGTTTCTATGAGACTTATGTTAAATAATACACAAGTTAATTAGACACTTTTTAGTTTTGACTATATGCTTAAAAGTAGCTTAAAATATGTATTATATTATCTCTTTGATACTTAGTGGCTTTGAACTTACGGTAAAATTCAAAACTAAAAAATAACTCGAAACCTGAGGCTTGTTCGTCCAAACAGAGCTACGGCTAAACGCAGGTTCAAGTTGTGTTTGAACTCATGTTAGCTTTTGAAAATTCTAAGTGATTATCCTATTCTAAATACAACTACGTTTAGATTAATTTATAAATATATAATGTGCATTTTTTCATAAAGAATTGTGACTTTTACGTTTTAGACATTATATCTTGCATTCTTGTTAAGCACTTAGGCACTACATGAATCTTTGAGTTTACTTATACAATTCTAAAGTTTGAATTCAACATAGTCACTGTTTCACAAAGGCGATTGTGAAGGTTTTTCATCTAAAAGAGAATCATAGGATACTTTTAGTATTACCACACTAATTGTGTGGATTTGAAGGCTCTCAAATCAGGGGTAAAGTGGTTGCTATGAAGAGTACAACTTGAAAACGCAGTTAACAAGCAAGAATATTACATAAAAGGACTAAGTGGAGGATTGAAGAAATCCTACCCTAATTTCTCTCAAAACATGATAATGTTGATTTTTTTTTTTTTGAAGAAATAAATAACCCTAAAAATTTCAATCACAAGCATTAATCTAATATCCCCAAAAATTCAAAAATTTCAATACAAATTTGGACACTTGTATAAGAGAGACAATGATCAATATTCTTTAAATTTTCATTTTCACAATAAACTTTAAAACACTTAATCACGCCCAAGCCCCCCCCCCCCCCCCCCCCAAAACACACTCCCTCATGGTGAATCAACATGTGAAAATTTTAACAAATGTTTTCACAATGGTGTTAGATGATTTAATAGACAATAAGCATAAACAACTATATTGAATCAACCAAGGTGATGTTAGACCTTTTCAACAAACCAAGCTCCCCCGCAATTGTTACCAACCTTAAATTTTTTTATAATTTTGCAATGCTTTACAATTTTCAAGGTGGCTTTCAAAAATCGTGTAGACAATTCTTCTCAAAAGTACACCCATTTGATAGCATACACACTATCTCATAAATAGCCCTTCCTTGCACACTTTTTAAATTTAACCAATTTCATACTTGTGCAATTTTGGTCTTTTTAACAAACAACTTAAGTACATCTTTCTAACCATGGACTTATTGTAAGTTCAACATGAAAGTGTGTAAATCAAACATCTCATAAGTCTTATTACATGAAACAAAATGCATGTCTAAGCGCAATAAAAAATAGTTCAACTGGAAAGATTGAATGCAACTAAGTATAAAAAGATTATATGTGAAGCCTTAGAATCTTAAGATCGTGTATCAATCTCCAACACTCAATATGCATAAAAACAAAATTTTTCATCTAAAGATTTTGGGATATCAAATTAATAAGGCAATTAAAAGAAAAATCTTTTTGATTTTTTTGTTTTAAAAAAATAAAGAAAATAAAACTAATCTAAGAAATAAAATAATGAATCCTAAATACAAATTATAGACCTAGGAATAAAATGAAAAAATATAGACCACCTTAGGCTATGAACACGAAGAGCACTCACTCGAGGGACCAAATACGTATAAATTTCCTAAGATTCTTAAAAACCTAAGATCATCTAAAGGTTTGGTAAAAATATCAACGAGTTGATGCTCAGTAGGAACATACCGCAAAGCTATGCCATTCTTCTCAACAGCTCACAAATAAAATGATATTGGATATCTATGCTTTTTGTCCCAGAATGCTGAACGAGATTCTTAGTAATGGCATTTGAGTTGTCACAATACACTGTTATCATGCCAATAGCAAAACCATAATTCATCAGCATTTGTCTTATCCATAAAAGTTAGGCACAATAATTACCACCTGTTATGTACTCAGCCTCAACTGTGGATAGAGATATAAAATTGTGCTTCTTGCTATGCCATGAAACCAAGACATTAGCTAAGTAGAAACATCTATGAACAACCAAATACGCATGATAAAACAAATATCACTTTGGTGGTTGCTTTTATGATTCTATCACTTTTTGCAAATTTAATAATTTTTCTAAAAGAGACAGAGAAAATAAAACCTAAGAAAATATTGAGCAAAAAGAAACAAAGTAGTGCTTAGGGTTATGATAAATAAGAATGAAGTGCATGAATCATAAACTACTAGACTCTCACTTAATCATATAGGTGAGAAATTTCACTTCTCTAAAAAAGAAGCAAATTGAGGAATTTGCCTAGAACCGCCACTATCAAAATAGCATTGATTAGTGTTGTGAGCCTTTGGAATAGTATAAACTACAAAGACATTTCAACCTATATTTTCCAACTCAAATTTTCCTAATCTTATAAGGATTTGGTTTAGATTTTAACTTTTTGAGTTTTAGTCTTGTTTTCATTAGTTTCAATCTTGAAGTTTTTTTAAGAACTTGATGCATTAGTTATTTTATTGACCTTCTCATCTAAAACCTTAGATTTGTGGACTAATATATTCAAATGGTGCTTTAAGTTAGACAACTTAAGCTTTTTCCCACTAGACACACTTTGATTTTTGTCCTTCCTAGGTTCTCTGAATTGCTTCCTAGGATGACCTTAAATCTTGAAATAAGTAAAATTGGGTGTCTTTGGTTGAGGATTTTCCTTAGCCTTTTGGTTTAGAGGGACAAACACAATAGACTTAAAGGTAACATAATCTAGTTAACTAGTTTTGGTAGGATTTTTTAGATCATTAAATGTGTCATATCCTAGACCAACCTTGCCATCATTGAATTGGACAGTGTTTAGTGATTTGCCCAGTTTATTGGATCTTTCCTCATGAGTAACCTTAACTTCCCTAACTTTCTTAAGCTTAAGTTCCAGGTGTTGAACTTTTACTTGGAGGTTCTTCTTCTCTACATCACTAGAGTCTAGACTCTTCTTTAAACTATCTACCTCCTTAACTAGAAAAATTTGCTCTTGCTCCACAACTTTGACCTTCTCAAGTTGAGTACCTTTTATAAGCCTTGAGCAGACTTAAGAGTGGCTCATTCACCTGTATTACACTTTCTCATTTTAACACAATTTGAGTTCACTAGCAAACTTAAATTAGCTTTCTTAATCTTAAGTGATTCTAGATACAATTGCTTGTAAGAAATTTTTAAATCATCATATTCATCTTTGTTATCATTCTGGTTCTTTACTAACTTATCACCATCAACTTGTTTAATATCAATTGTGGGTAATGAACTTTCAAGCATATCTGTGGTGATAGTGAAGGCTAAGAATTATTCTTGGTCTTCATCTTCATTATCATCTATGCCTTCATTTTCCTCATCCTCTTCACTTTCATCACCAGTAAGGGTGGATTTTATTTTCCTTTTATTGTTCTTCATATTATTCTTCTTATTTGGGCAGTCAATAGCTATGTGTCTAGAGTTATGATAATTATAGTACTCTATACTGGAGGATTGATCTGTAGACTAACTAGAGGACTTTCTCTTATCACCCTAGATGAGGACTTAATGAATTTTTCCTTTGAGTTAGCAACACCATACCCAATAAAATGGGCAATTAGGATAATGTTATGAGGATTATCTTAATAAAAGAACTTTTCAAAATTATTTGGAGATTGTATTCTCAGCTAGGGTTAAAAGCTAACCCGACCATGTATCAACCTGACCTAACCTAGGTTAATAAGACTAATTGGTTAAGTGATCAATATATCACTAACCTAAAGTGAATAAAATATTACACCAAATATTATGAATTAATAAATAAAAGAATTATTTATTAATTAGGAGAAATAGAGAAAATACAAGAAAAATACATAAAATGTTAGGAAAATTAAAATAAAAATATATTCAATTATTTTAGGTATTATGTGACCTATACATAATGCGGAGACCCAAATACACACACTTAAGAGTATGTGTGTGTATAGGTGTGTATATATATATATATAGAAAAATAAAAAAAAATAATTAAAAATTATTCTTGCCCATCATGTGACTTGCACATGAAGGGGAAAGCTGATACACACACATATGTCTATGTTGGAGTGTGTATATATGAATATATATGTATATATAAGGGATGGAATTTAAAAAACTCAAAGGAAAAGATGGGAAATGACACTCTATAGCCTCAACCACTACTAGAGCCCCTCCATGATTACTACATAGGCACAACCACCTTAGAGCCACTCCTTGATATGAAATTTCCTTAAACATTGAAGCAAAATTTCAATGACATAAAAAAGCCATTGCAGCCCAAGTCGTACCCTGTGGAAATTGAGGAAATTAAGGGAGATTCATGCAAGAAGGCGGCTTGGATAGAGAGAAAGAGGAGAGAGAAAATTAAGGAAAAACAAGAAAATCACTCAAATAGGTAAGAACTTGAATTCTTTTGTTTTCTTTAAGTTCCTATGCAGATTTAGAACATATTATATCATTTATTTAAGCCTTTATGTCTCTGAAATGATCAAATCAATAAGAAACTGTCATTGTTGTAGCTGGAAAACCTACCCAAAAGTAAACTTGAATAACACCTTATCTTTTTAATAGGAATCTAATTTACAAGGAAAGTAGAATACAATATAAGAAAAATCAAGTGATTTGGTTCAAAGATGAGCATTTACTTGCCAGTTGCAGGTTTTAGGAAAAATGAATAACCTCCAAAACTACACCCAAACCTTAGATCTATGAATGAAAATTTAACCTCTAAAGCTCAAAGGAGCTCAACCAAACAAACCACACTAAAAATGGCTTTGAAATGGCCATAAATTAGGATTATTATAGTGACAACCATAGGAGCTAAATCATACGATTTTGGCTTGATTCGAACCCTAAAACCAATGCCAAAATAACCCTAAGTTATGTAGGAACCTAATGGTGGTAAAAGGGCCTCAAAACCATAGTTGAAAATACACAAAATATAGCAAAATGGAATTAGGGTTTTTAGTGCTATAATAACTAGTCTAGTTGGGGACGATGACCCCGCTTGAGTCTATCACGCCCCAAATTTCCACAAACCCGAGGAGTGAGTGAAATTGAAACAGGAAAAGTAAAGGAAAGGTCATTAAGGTGAATTCGATTAATTATGCATTCATTCCCTTATGTTTCCTCAAAATTATAAGTGAAGGCTTGCCATTTAACTTAACCAAGATGGCCTCCTAATATTACTCAAACATTCCTCCCAATTAATAGTTAAAACAATTTAAGTCATGTTCAAAGGTGACTTCCAAAATAGACCTAAAACATCTCAAAAAAAATGTCTTGGAATAATGGCTCAAATGGGTCCCAAATACCCTAATCCATGGGCCAAGAATAAACCAAAAATCCTACCTCAAATGGCCCAAGTAAGTGGCCAAACATGGCCTTGAAATATGGCTAAAAAGTGTCCAAAAAAAATGTCCAACATGGCTTGATGTAATAGCCAAAAATGGGCTCCAAAATGTAGGGTCAAGCATGAAACTAAATGGCCTTGAAGGGTAGGTCATGAAGTGCCATAACATGGCCAAAGCAGTGGTTGCGCAGCAAGCAAGCAGCAACACATGCAGTAGGGCAAGGTGGGGCAAGCGTGCAGGTAGGCACGCATGACAGCACGCGGCGTGGGGCGCGCAGGCACAGTGCAAGGGCGCGCGCAGGCAACGCGCACTGGGGCATGCGCGTGGGTGGTTGGCTGCGGCCTGGGCTGGTTTCTGCACTGTTTTATTGTAGCGACTAAGAGCTAATTTTCTGATTTCTGTATTTTTACTGTTCATGGCTGCGAGTAAATTTTTCGATTTTCAATAATTTTTTAATAATCCATCATTTAGGAATCGTCTAGCACAACTTCAATGGGAAACTCAATTCATAAGGCCAGTCATCATGCATAGCGAACATTTACGATGTACTGGACATAATAGTTCAATTTCCATAAATCCAACAATGGTACATTTACTTATTGCAATTTAATATCAATAAGCGTGTCTTCCTTCTTTTAAATCACAGTGTTTTTCATGACCTAGATTTACTATATTTATATGTAATTACTCTAGGTGCAAGTGAAATTCAAAAACTCATTGACCTCCAACTGACGCTATTAGCATCGAAAAGGCAATTACTATATACGCAAGATGTAAATCATCATCATGGAATTTTCAAGCACCATCAACTGCAATTACAAAAGGAGGCTAGAGATTTGAGAACATCACTATTACATTTCAAGCGATCTCAACATGGTAATTTACATCATACAATACCGACATTGCTTTAACCAATGTGTCTGTAGGGCCTTCTATATGGGGATCATTAAATTTTTCACATATGTCTAATGTTCTCTAACCACATTTTATGGAAGTTAATCCACTGTCATCAGCTGCAACTCAACGAGCTGGTAATTTATTTTCCTAATTTTTTAAAGTTTAGTTACATAGTAATATCAAATCCCTCTCTACCTTACTAATTGACATTGTTTATTGGAGAAGTAATATATTCTTGCATCTATAATTGAATAATTTTAGGTACCATGTTCGCTATACAATCGAAAAGGAGAAATATTGGTGAACGATGGAATTTTTGTGATACGAAAACTATATGCTCTAATTGCAAATCAATTATGTGGTTTCATGAAAATGTGAGAGACAGCCCAAGGACACGACCAAAGTTTAATTTATGTTGTAAAGGCGGGCAAGTATTGTTACCATATTTGCCAAAAGGGCCCAAATTTTTAGAACAATGACTGGGCAATATAAGATTTAAAGAGCGATATAAGGATGTACAATTCAATTTATTCATTCACTTCGATGGGTGAAAAAGTTGATCATTCAGTATTAGATGGGAGGGGTCCATATACTTTTCGAATTAGTGGTGCGAATTTTCACAAAATTAGTTCATTACTTCCTGAACTAGGTCAACAACCCAAATTTATGTAACTTTATATTTACGATACTAAGCATGGAGTGCATAATAGAATGAATGCTATTACAACTCATGGCAGTGCATCACGAATGACACTTCAATATTAGATGGGTTGCAGTCAGTGTTAAATGCAATCAACCCATGTGCGAAAATTTTTCAAAATGCTAGAGATATATTGGCTAATAATAGTGCTCAAAATTTATATGTATGAATTATGCATTCACTTGATGGGAGACAATATAACAAACCAATGGCAAATGATATTGCAGCCTTAATTGCTGGTGAAGGATCAGAAGATGCCAAAAATTGTGACATCATTGTTCGAAAGTTAGATGGACAATTGAAAACGGATAGATGAAACACATCCTTTTTACATCCCCTTTCAGTATCCGTTACTTTTTCCTTATAGGACAGATGGATAGAGGATATTTATACAATTTACTACTATTTCACGTAGTAGTCGGGATGTGTCACGACCCGAAACCCTTCCTATGCGAATCTCGTGTCGCGGGGCCGGCCCAATGGCCGTCCTTACTTTTTTTTCATTCTTGTATCCATGACAACAATATAAAATGTAAAGTTAACATTAAATTAATGAATTAATACAAAACAGTGTTTAACACCTGAAACTATAAATCAACATAACTGAACATAAAACCACGTTTAGGTGGTAAGTACATGGGAGAGACTCTATTCACTTCTACCATGCTCCCTAACTGTCCCCCTAAGCTCCTGAACTCCTACTGTGGTTCTATAGCATTCTCACTTAAAAAATTTAAGTGGTGTGAGCTAACAAAGCTCAGTAAGTAAAAGCTTATCTCCAATACAGGTTAGGGTTAACATAGAAACATATAAACTCATCGGGTAAAATGATAGCCAATCATGGAAACAGTTGCAGTTAACGATAAAATGCCACAATGACCAATGAACAGTAAGGCACAATAAACAAGTATGAGTAATGGTATAGCATGAATATAGGAAAAGCTCAATAATCATAGTTAACATAAATATACTGCCACAATAAACCGGTCACAGTCAAGTCCAATAAATAAGGAAACTATCAACATAAAACTATTCAAAGGAAAATGAAAACATCCTATGAATCCAATAAACGTCAACATAACCGTCAATCATGAGTGATGCATTTACTATGTTCAGGGTTTGGTAGACCCTCGGTATTTTAGGGGCCTGACATACCCTCTTAACATGAATGCATATAGAATGCTCTTATAACTCACTGTGTAAAAATGCCATCATTACCATGTGTCCGTTCATGGACTCGACCCATAGGTCCTGTCAATCAGATAACATTGGATGGAAATTGTGACTGAGCACAAAATCTGGCATTTATTATAAATCAGGATTCTATCGTGATTCCATAAGAAGTGCATAAAGTATGGAATATCATGTAGTAAACATACAATAATAGACATTTTAAGGCACAGTACAACAAAACAATCATGAGATTGCAGTTAATAAGCATTCACCAGATAAGACAATATCAATGGTGGGACAATAGCAGTGGGTACGTACATGAGTACAAAATTTTAGCAATAATAGAAAGAATGTGGCTTGAAAAACCACGTATAAGAGATAGGAGTTTACTTACCTTTAATCCGTATGATCTACTTTAGTACTCCGTAATTTTCTCCTTTCCCTTTGACTTGTCTATACATCAATAAACATGTCTCAGTTCTAATGTCATTTATCAATTTGTACATCTCATTATTCTAAGTATCTCTTTTACTAATTTAAACTCTACCATTGAGTTCGGGATGTCGAAGAAAGTCAGTTTAGGCTTTCACAGTTTTCAATTTGGGCTTCTATATCGAAAAGGGTAAAACGGTCATTTTACATGTCTCTATGTTTCAGGACCTATTTTCACAAATTGGACTTCACCGTTAAGTCCAGAAGGTTTGAAATAATAAAAATTCACTATTTACTTAGTTTAATCGGAGTCCATTTGACTCACATTTGACTCAGGGGCATTTTGGTCATTTTGACATTTCTACGGGTATTTTATTTTTCGGGACTCTGTCTCGTGAAACGGACCTCATCATTGGGTCCAAAATAGTAACTTTACACTATTCACTTGCTTAATTTTGGTATCGAAAATTAATTTAATAATTAACTAAATTAAATAAATAAATTAATTTAATTAAATATAAGTATAATATATATTATTTGGGTGAAGTAAGACCACATGTGCCTCAATGGCACAGTGGTCCGTGCTTATGGTTCAACCCCCTAGGTTTCGGGTTCCATTCGTAGGCAGCAGCGCCCCCCCTAATTTGTTTCCTCTTTCACCTAAACCAAATAGTGGATGACTGTTTAACCCAAGATAGGACAACCCCTATTCCCAATCGGAATATCTATTAGGCCTAAATTTCCAGACCCCAAGTAGCCCCTATCCCATTTAAAATCTGAAGCAAAATGACACAGTATGCCTTAGGCTTCCCTACGGGTGGTTGGGTCCGACCCGAACCTGAACCAGGCGTTACCCGCAACCCATTTTCTGGTTTTCTTCTTCGGTTCTCCGAGCATTTCCCTCAACGAGGGTGACTCACTTGCGGTGATATTATTTAATTTTCTTAGTGGGGTTTAATTCCAGTTTTAAGGGGGATCTTATAGCTACGATTTAACAGGAATTTGGTGGGACTTTGGGCTATCGAAATTGCCATAGCAGTGGCTTATCCGACGTCAGGCAGTTTTTCGGCGACCCTCCTTTTTCAGATTTTGTGGCAAGTTTTCTACTGTTTTAAGCCAAAATAACTTCTACATGATTTCTTCACTTTATAAGAATAATTTCTAAGTATTTAAACTAAGTTTCATGCAATAAAATCATAAAACCCGATCCATAGATAAAAGCCTGCAACTCCTCATAAGTCCTTCATTTTTGGACCATTTTGCTTCATCCCTTTTATGTTCGATTTCTCTTTAACTAAGCTACATAATCCTACAGTTTTTAGTATGCTTATAACTCTAAAATTCAAAAATAGTCAAATGATACTTGAGTTGCACTTACCTCTTTTTGGTTGCAGTATCCTTCTTTTCCTCTTCCTCCTTCCTCCTTCTGTTCCTTCTGTTTGTCTCTTTCACGCATGTAAAGCATGCTTGGGCTTTATAACAACCCCTCCCCCTTCAACTTCTCTCTCTCTCTACCTCTGTTGGCCTTAACCTTCCAGCTCTGTAACCCCCCTCCCCCCCATTATGTATAGGTTACAGACATATAACTGTAACACTATCTATATGTTACCATCTATATCAATAGTGTCATTTATAGTTGTGTATATATATATATATATATATATTGATCTACATATATATATATATACATGTCACATGAATTTTTATTTTTGTTCTAGTTCTATTTTCTTTTTATTATTCTTATTTCTTTTTTATATTTGTTCCTGGCTTGCTCGAGCATCATCCGTACAGTCAAAACTATTGAGATTCCAAAATCGTTCATTTTATTCAATATCGTAACATAAGGCCCTCTCGGCTCGATTTACATGGCTCGCTTGGTTACAATTGGGTCAGGGCATTACAGGATGAGGTGTTTATGAGAGAGTTCCATGCATTTAGGTTACAATTTCGAGATGAAGAAGGAAGCACATTACTTTAAGATGGGTGTCTGTTCCAACAGTTTGTGGTTGATTGTTATGCAGCTATTGAGCAAATCGCCTTAATTATATAAGATGCAAACAACATGTTTTGCGCATAGATCTTTATAGAGGATTAGAGGATGTTGTTATCTCTGGTGACACAAATGCATCAGCAATTGGTAGAAGATATGTCTTACCTTCATCATTTATAGAGGGGCCACATAATATGATTCATCTTTATCAAGATGCAATAACTATTTATTAAAAAATGGGATTTCTAGATCTCTTTATTACCTTCACATGTAATCCAAATTCGCCAGAAATTAAACAGGAGTTGAGATGTATACCTGGCCAACACTTTGAGGATCGATCGGATATAGTTGCTAGAGTTTTTCAATTAAAAATGAAGCAGATAATGATAAATGTCAAGAAACAAGAATATTTTGGTAAAATAATTAGAGGTACATATACTTTACTGTTATTAAATTGTTTAGACATTCACTTTATTAATAAACTTCTAATTTACAGCACCCATTTCATATTTTTGTCGACCAATATCCATGTGATTGGATTTCAAAATAGAGGATTACCTTATAGTCACATCATTTTAACTCGGGCAATAGAAGACAAGCTAAAATTACTAGAGAAAATAGATGACGCCATTTGTGCTAAATTCCCTAATGAGCTTGAAGACCCATTAGCTTTTGAAACTGTATTGAGGTGCATGATACATGGCCCGTGCAGTGTAGCTAATCCGAATGCCTTGTGTATAGTTAATGGAAAGTGTTCTAAACATTATCCTAAGTCATTCTGTAATGAAACAACAATTGATGAAAATGGGTTTGTCATTTGCAAGTGTAAAGACACAGGGAAAACATATAAAATCAATAGAATTGATGTTGATAATCGTTGGGTCATTCCATACAATCGTGATCTTCTTATGCGATTTGATGCCCATATCAACATTGAGCGATGTGCACATAGCAAGTTGGTTAAGTACTTATACAAATACATACATAAGAGGCTAGATCGTGCAATGATTATGATTCATGATAATATCATTCAACCAAATAATGATGGACAACGTCAATATCATAATGCTAATGAGGTCAAACAATATTTAGATTGTCGTTATGTATTTGTTATTGAAGCATAGCTGGTGAATATTTGAGTTTGATTTGCAAAAGTAGTTTCCTTCTGTTGAATGAGTGCAGTATCATCTCCCAGGTGAACAATTTGTTGTCTTTAAAGAGTCATCAAATATTGCATACGTTGTTAATGAAGAAAGTATTCGTGACACAATGTTGACAAAATGGTTTGAAGCAAATCAAGCACATCCGGATGCAAACTCGTTAACTTATGCATAATTTCCTAGCTTATGGGTCTGGAATCGAAGGGCAAAAAAATGGACACCCCGGTAGCATTGAGTTTGTATTGGTAGGTTGTCATAAGCACATCCTAACTCAGGTGAGAGATATTATTTTAGTATGTTATTAACCAAAGTTCATGGTGCAAAATGTTATGAGGATATTAGAACTATCAATGGAATTTTACACCCCACATTCAAATCTGCATGTCATGTATTTGGCTTAATTGATGATGATAATAAATGGCAAGAAGCTCCAGATGAGGCCTCAACATGGTCATCTGGTCCCCAACTTAGAAATATGTTTTGTTTAATGTTGATGTTTTCATAAATTACAAACCCAAATGATTTATGGGAAAAACACTGGCATGAATTGACCGATGATTTACAGTATAGGCTATGAAGACAAATTAGGGATACTGCTGCAAGTCTAAAGGAACATGAATTAAAGAATTTAGGCTTGCTTGAAATTGAGCACATATTAAATAAAAATGGCAGATCCCTTAAAGAGTTTCCTCCTATTCCTCTGCCATTAGCTCAATCAGCTCAATTGGTTACAAATAGTCTCATCATGGAGGAATTTGATTATGACAGTGTCTCAGAAGGACAATTGTTTGAGTCAGTTACATGCTGGTTTGAATAATGACCAACTCATGGCATTTGACATAATAATAGAGTCATATACCAATCGAATAGGCGGTTTATTCTTTGTATATGGTAGTGGTGGGACTGGAAAGACATCTTTGGAAGACATTGATCACAAAATTTCGATCAAAGAGAAAGATTGTTATTTCCGTTTCATCGTCTAGTATTGCAGCTTTACTATTATCAGGCAAGAAAACTACACATTCGCGTTTCAAAATTCCACTAAACCCAGATGAATCATCATGTTGCCCAATTAATTTAGGCACTGATTTGGAAAGATTAATTTAGGAAACATCATGTTGCTCAGATGAATCATCATGTTGCTCAATTAATTTAGGCACTGATTTGGCAAGATTAATTCAAGAAACATCACCAATCATATGGGGTGAGGCACCAATGGTAAGTCGACATGCTTTTAAGGCTGTTGATCATACCTTTAGAGATATTCTGAAAAATTATGAATTTTTTTCCAAAGATAGGGTTTTTGGTGAAAAGCTATTTGTACTTGGTGGTGATTTTAGACATATTTTACATCTTGTGCTAAAATGAGGGCGTCAACAAATAGTAGAAGCTTCACTACCTAGCCCAACTATTTGGAATCATTGCCAAGTTCTATATTTTGAGGAGGAATATGCGGGTTACAACACAAAATATTATTGACGATGCAGGTAATTAGCTACATGAATTTGCAGAATGGATTATGTCCGCGGGTGAAGGAAAAATTTCGAGAATCTCATTTGGTGAAGGTTATGAACCTAATTGGATAAAAATTCCTAAAGAATTCCTCATAAGCAATGGCGAAAGTTGCTTACATCAATTAATTGATGCGACATACCCTAATTTGGGTAATAATTATAGAGATGTGTCGTACTTGAAGGAACATGCCATTTTGGCCCCTAAAAATGTTGATGTTGACGAACTGAATGCTATAATGCTTTCAATGATTCCTGGAGAACTCAAGGTCTTGCATAGTGCAGAAAAAATTTGCCCAACTGAGAGTGATAGTAGTGAGCAACACATGCATCCTCCTGAATTTTTGCATTCCCTAAATCTACCTGGAATTCCAAATTATTGCTTGGAACTTAAAATTGGCGCGCCAATAATGATTTTGAGAAACATCAATCAATTTTTAGGATTATGCAATGAACTTGATTGATAGTACAAAAAATTAGAGACAGAGTTATTGAAGCTAAGGTGATAACATGATCAAAAGTTGACGAAGTTGTCTTAATTCCACGTGTTGTGTTATCACCATCTGCCAGCCATTCACCATTTTCACTGAAGAAAAGACATTTTCTGGTGAAGTTAGCATTTTCTATGACTATCAACAAGAGTCAAGAGCAAACTCTAACCAATATTGGTCTTTATCTTCCAAATCCAGTTTTTATTCATGGCCAAATCTATGTTGCTCTGTCACGTGTTACCTCACCATTGGGTTTGAAAATTTTGATTGTTAATAAAGAAGGCATACCCGAAGAATATACAAAGAGTATTCTGTACAAAGAAATTTTTAGTGCAACAGATAAATGATATTAAATATATGATTCAAATTTTGTGTTGTAAATAATATTTTTTTTTTTTTGCATTATGTTGAATATCAATAGAATATTTGTTGATAGTGTTACTATCTTTCACCACAAATAAAATTGATATACTTAGACAACTTCGTTACAATGACATTATTACATGATATCTAAATTATATAATTTCATTCTTGAATAATTTGCAAAAGAATTTTATTTATTTGATGGAGCAAAAAATAATATATTTAAGTACTATCTAAAATAATTATTTAAAGTTGTTATTATCTTGTCTAAAATTTTATTTTGTTCTTAGTATATATTATTTTACAATAAAGCTAAAAACATACTATTTATATTAATTGTATGACATTATTATTCATTGTTATATTTATTTTAAATCATCTATTTTTTCATGCAGGTGGATACTAAAGAGAATGCAAAACATATCTTTCATTGATATGATAGTGTCCTATATATATAAGGACTGTACAGGATATTGCAGTTACAAGTTTAAATATCAAAAACATTCAAATAGCAGAAGAGACTCCTAAACTATCGGATAGCAGATTTACAGAGGATAAATTCCAATTGATTTGGTCAAGGAAATCAAGTTGGTTACAACTAAATGATTTCCTTTATACGCCCCCTCAAGATAGGCGTGCCATCAGATAAGCCGATCTTGTTGCACAAGGTCTGAAATTTCTGTCGTGACAGAGCTTTAGTTAGAAGGTCTGCAAGCTGATCGTGGGTGCTGACATGAGAGACGTGTAGCATGCCTTTTGAGACCAGATCACGAACGAAGTGAAGATCAATAGCAATATGTTTCATTCTTGAATGCATTACAGGATTAAGGCTGAGCTGAGTAGCACCAATATTGTCACAAAATAAATAGGGAGGCTGAGGTATAGGAATACCAAGCTCATGAAACAATGAACGAATCCAAATAAGTTCTGAGGTGGCTGAAGCAAGAGCCCTGTACTCTGCCTCGGTGGAAGATCGGGCTACCGCACGCTGCTTTCGTGTGCTCCAGGAGATAGGGCATTCACCCAGGAAAATAAGATATGCAGAGGTGGAAGATCTGTTATCCTTATCACCTGCCCAATCTGCATCAGAGAAGCCTTGAAGAGTGAGATTTCCAGTGCGCTTGAGGAGGATACCATGATTAAGAGTGCCCTTCAAGTATCGCAAAACACGTTTGGCAGCAGTCCAATGAAACTGAGATGGTTTATGCATGAACTGAGACAACTTGTTGACCGGGAAAGCGATGTCAGGCCGAGTAAAGGATAGATATTGGAGAGCTCCTATAACTCGGCGATACTCAGTAGGATCAATAGGAGAAGAGCCATCATGAAGCTGAAGTAAATCCTTGGTGGCAAGTGGAGTCATTACGGCCTTGGCGCCGTCCATCTGTGTGTGAGTAAGAAGATCCCGAATATATTTTTGCTGGGATAAGAACAGCCCTTGTTTTACTGAAATGACTTCGATACCAAGAAAATAAGTTAATGGTCCAAGATCCTTCAGAGAAAAACGACGACGAAGCTGTTCAACCATTTTAGAAATAATAGTAGAGTCACTACCAGTGAGTAAAAGATCATCCACGTAGATTAGAAAAAATAGCGTAACTCCATCACAATGATAGATAAATAAAGAGGAGTCCAATTTGGACTGCTGAAATCCCAACTGAAGAAGACAAGTGCTCAGTTCTTGATACCAAGCACGGGGTGCTTGTTTTAAGCCATATAAAGACTTTTTCAACTTGCAAACATGAGAAGGTAGATTAGGATCAACAAAACCCGAAGGTTGAATCATGAAGACATCCTCCTGAAGTTGACCATGCAGAAATGCGTTATTAACGTCTAGTTGGCGAAGGGGCCAATTTTTCTGGACAGCAATGGATAAGACAGCTCGAATAGTCACCGGTTTCACAACGGGGTTGAACGTCTCATTATAATCAAAACCATGCCGTTGATGAAATCCTTTGGCCACCAACCTTGCTTTGTAGCGAGAAATACTACCATCAGGACTTCGTTTAATTCGAAAAACCCATTTGCATCCCACGGGTTTGATGGTTGAGCTTGGTGGAACAAGCTCCCAAGTGCCATGTTTAACTAAAGCCGTGAACTCCTCTGACATAGCATGTCGCCACTTGGGATCCTTCAAGGCCTGAGACACACAGGTGGGCTCTACAGGTTGAGGAAGAGGATGTTTTGTGGCTAGATACAGGTGTTTGGGTTTATGAACATTATGCATAGATCTGGTGGTCATGGTATGGGTACGAATAGGCTGGGTTGGAGCTGCAAGTGTTGCGGGTTGAGGTATTTCTGCAAGACGAGGTTGTGCAGGTGAAGAGGATGACTGGGAAAATGTAGGCGGAGCTGTAGGAGTGCTGTTCGCCACGGTAGCATGAGAGGAAGGTATCAATCCAATGGGAGGCACCGCTGGTATTGCAAGAGCTTGTGTGTTGGCACCTGAACCTGACAGAGAAGGCAGAGTGTCCTGGGCAGAGGAAGAGAAAGGAAAAATGCACTCATCAAAGACCACATGCCGAGACAAGTAGATGCGAGAAGTATCAAGGTCCATACACTTATAGGCATTTTGTGAGCTGGAGTAACCTAAGAAGAGACAAGGCGTTGATTTTGGTTGTAGTTTACTAGTGGTATAAGGTTTTAGCCACGGATAACACTGACAACCAAAAATTCACAATTTTTTGTAATTGGGTAGACGACCAAATAAGCATTCAAATGGACTCTTGTTTTTTAAAATAGTAGTTGGCATACGATTTATTAAATAAACCGCTGCCTGAAAGGCATAGGACCAATAAGATGGAGGAAGACTTGCTTGACTCAATAGAGTTAAGCCTGTTTCGACGATGTGACGATGTCGTCGTTCACTTGTGCCATTCTGTTGAGGTGTATGAGGAGCGGTGGTTAGCCAATTAATGGAATTGGCGGAAAGATATTGGCGAAGACCATGATATTCCCCTCCATTATCCGAGTATAAGTGCTTGATTTTAAAGCCAAATTGTTTTTCAAGTAGCCCTTTTAACTGACCGAAAATGGAAGGGACATCACTTTTTCGACGGATTGGAAACAACCAAGAATACTTGGTAAAATGATCAACAAACAATGCATAAAACCGAAACCCATCAAGGGACGTGGAAGATGGAGGTCCCCAAAGATCTGTATAGATGTATTCAAGAGGGTGAGTACTAATAAGAGAGGTGGAAGAAAAAGGCAATTTATGACTTTTATTGCATTGACAAGCAGTACAAAGAGATGGTAAAGAAGTACGAGACATTACAACTGGAAGAGAAAATTGACGAATAACCAAATCAACAATTTTATTCGACGGATGCCCAAGTCGTTTATGCCAAATGTCAGACGTTGTGCGTTCACCAACCAGGGCTAAAACAGAGGACTTGGTAGCCGGAGAAGCCATTGGCATTGGATAGACACCATCCTGACATTTACCACGAAGAAGAGTTGCCCCCGTGCTCCGATCCTTCACAAAGAAATGAAAGGGGTGAAACTCTAGATAAACATTATTAGAGCGAGTGAAATTATGAACCGAGATCAAGTTCTTGTGAATATTAGGAACACAAAGAGTATTGGTTAAGGTAAACGTGTTTGAGGAAGAGGGAAGAGTCATAGAGCCAACATGTGTGACTCGCAAACCTGAACCATCGCCAATGACGACCTTATCCGTGCCATCATACTCCGAGTGAACAGATAAATTGGCAAGATTAGAGGTAATATTATGGGAAGCAGCTGAATCCACAAGCCATTTCTTGTCGTTGGACCCGCTGGTAGTGGCACAATGTACAGACTTCTCACTGGAAATCGAGCGACAGGTCTTGGCCGAGTGTCCCAGTTTGTCACATAACTGGCAAACAATGTGAGGCTTACCAAACCGCTCTTTACGACCATAGCGACCAGAGTTGGTGCGTTGCTGGCCAGAGGAACTAGTGTTGGAGCGTTGATGGCGGTTGGACTTGGAAACAGCAGGGCGACGCTGGGTTGGGTTGGCAGTGGCAACAAAGGCTGAGTTGGAAGCTTCAATACGTTTTAAGTAGTGTTCATGACCAACTAGCATGTCATGAAGTTCTTCAAATGTAAGAGAAGTTTCACGGGCCCGAATAGGTGCTGCAATATCACGGAATTCAGGACCAAGGCCATTGAGGACATAAAGAGTAATGTCATCCGCTGAGACGGGAGAGTCAATCACTGCTAGTTCATCAACGAGAACCTTAATGGCATAAAGATACTCCGAGACCGAGCGAGACTCTTGTTGAATGAGAGTCAATTCCTCCTTAAGCTGCATAACACGGGTACGTGAACGATTTGCATACAATCGTTGCAACTTGGACCAGGCATCACGAGCAGTGGACGAAGCAGCAATGAGTGGCATCACTGGTTCGGAAACAGATGCAAGGATGGCATGAAGGAGCAGTTTATCTTGCCTGAACCAACGCCAGAAAGCTGGATTAGGAACATCTGCAGAAGATGATCCAGCAGAGGAGGTGCTGGTGGGAAGCGTCGACGACGGGCAGACAATGGTGCCGTCAAGATAGCCTTGGAGATCGTAGCCAATGAGCAAAGACATCAGTTGAGCACGCCATGAAGGAAAGTTGGAAGGGGTGAGCTTCAGAGGAAGCTGGGAGCCGGCATTGATGGCAACAAGGTGAGTGTCACCATGGCCAGTAGGCTCAGCGAGATTGACAGTTACAGACTCAGGGGAGGTGGCCATTGAGAAAAAAAAAAAAACTCGTTAGAGGACTGTGGCTCTGATACCATAAAGAGAATGCAAAACATATCTTTCATTGATATGACAGTGTCCTATATATATAAGGACTGTACAGGATATTGCAGTTACAAGTTTAAATATCAAAAACATTCAAATAGCAGAAGAGACTCCTAAACTATCGGATAGCAGATTTACAGAGGATAAATTCCAATTGATTTGGTCAAGGAAATCAAGTTGGTTACAACTACATGATTTCCTTTATAGATACGAGACCCCCTATATTGCCACATTATAGTTCACATTTAGAAAAATAAAATTTTGTGGGATGAGATTAAAAAATGTCATTTAGAGAAGGTACTCCTGTACATAAATACGGTTTAAAGAAAGTTGAAAAATTCCGTTTATTACAACGATATGGTGAAAAACTAACAGAAAAAGAAATAATGAAAAATATAGTTGATAAACTTCCTTCATCTTTGAGTGACAAAGTACAAACTATTTTTAATGATAAGAAACTAAAGTGTGCATTAGATTTTGTATTCCTTTTAGAAGAAGCAGAAGTGAAATAAACCCATTATGGATAGAGCTTGAAACAAAAAAGATGATCTTAGATTCTCTTGTGAGAGAACGAATATTTAAGAAAGAAAAATTATTCAACCACCTTAGGAGAAAATGATTTCACCCTCACATTGTAATTTTGGTCTATGTAATAGTTAACACACTACTTGATACATGGCCTAAAAATCAATACACAACTTTATAAAAAATTATTTCAAGGATTTGAGAGGCCTAAGAGTGATGTTGGGGAAGTTGAGAATGATATTATATCTTTAAAGGCGTTGGATGAAGTGGAGCAATGATTGATGGGCAAAACTCACGAAGATGAATGCACTTTATAATAATACACAGGTAAAAATTTATTTGTATATTTTTAATTTCATATGTCACCATTTGAAAAAAATAGCTAATTACCTATAGTATTTTATTTTGCCAAGTATTAATGGGGCTGACTTAGATGGATAACAATAAATACCGCTGATGCAAAATTTATTATTTAAAATTTTAAACTTTTAAGTTTTCTGGTTTAAGATGTTATTATCTTTTAATAAATGATGGTTTAAGATATTTTTTCGTTATTCTATGTATTCAGTTTTCAAGGCTTTGTAAATATGATATTTCTTTTAATTTTATTAAATATTGTGGATTGAGTTTTGATGTTTAGATTGTTTGATGATATTTTATTTATTCTTATCAAAAGAATTCTTGGACATTTGAATTATTTTATATTAATTAAGAAATTTATGTAGAATTTAAAATTTATGATCGAAGTATTTATAATAGTGTTATGTGTCATTATTTTATAGACAACTATGCATAACACATGTCAATACTAGTATATAAGTGTAGAATTCACGTGAGTATCATGATAATGATTCTTACGCTCATTATAAATATAAGTGCATCATATATGTACAAATACATGTGGTAACTAATATTGCTCTTATCCAAAACTATTCTAATCGTTCATTTGTGAAATGACATTGATTGATGATGATTGTACTACCGTCACTTGACAAATACAATATTTGATTAACGTAAATTAATAAAAGATAGATACCGTAAATCAAATTTTAATTAGAATCATCATATTCACATATGTTTAAAAGTAACATCGTCCCAACTATATTTTATTGCCAGATTAAAATATGAAAAGTATTAAAAGTCTCAATTTTCTTTTATCGTATTTTAACCTCATCTATTATCATTATTGCATCAGAATAGAATATACTATTTATTAAATAAAAATATTATCATCCTCGCATAAGAATAGGATTTACAATTTATTAAATAAAAAATATTATCTTACTCCCGTGACAAAGGGAAATCAAAATGAGATAAAAAAACAGAAAGAAAGAGGCGTAGCATTAATCAAAATATTGCCTCTGACAAGACGAAATTAATTAGACCAGCCATCATCCATCAGCCACTTCCAAGCCCGCACCCCGCAGCATCTTTCCCGCCGAATCGACACAATCACTCGGTGTAGGTGTGACCAACTTTCACCCATTAAATCAGTTTCACATATAGAATCGAACATTCTCTCCTGAAGCTCTCAGTCCTTCAATGGCGAAATCACAATTTTACACACAATTCAGTTTCTAAAATAGTTCGGACCTCATATCCAGGTATGTTCTTAAACGATTTGGTTCAACGGAGGCTGGCGTCTCTGTTACATCCATGGCTACAACAAGAACCGGAATTGCAATTCAAGCTAGGGTTTCTTCGTTCTCACGGCTTCGCCAATAACCTGAGCTTTGACACTTCGGTTCTCAACCAGTTACTCGACGAGCCCACTCGCTTGTCTTTCAAAGAAGTAAGGGTCGACCAATTGAGTCTTCGAATATCATACTGGTCAGTGCCTGCCTTCACAATCGCAGTTCACGGTGTCCATGTCACTTTATCTGTTGGGTACGTTAATGCTCTCTTCTAGTATAGGTAAATATACAATTTATTATCTCTTTCCGAAGCTTTTGGTTTTTGTTTTGAAGGCAAGTGAAGGAGGAGAAGAGGCGGAATTCAACTGATACGTCTTTGGTGGATATGAGGAAGGTTCTTACTGAAATTGATCCAGAGGTATTCGTGTTACATTGTTTTGCTATGGTGAGAGGAAAAAAAAAGTGTGTTCGTGATAAACTAGGGCGCTGTTTGTGATAAACTTATTATCTACAATATAAGCAGAGTTGATGCTCAAAAACCTGAGGCTCCTCGAGAATTCACACAATTCCATTGGCTTTGGCGTCCAATTGTGTGCTGACCTTTAGATAGTGGCTGGCTTTTAATTTTTTAGGCTCTGTTCGTTGCAATTGAATTCATTTAACAGAAAAAAGAGAAAAAAAACCACACTATCCCATACAAAATCAGCTTGTCCAAATATATTAATTACTGAAATGTTACTTTGCTGCCGACAAACGACCTTAGTTGCAATAGACAGAGCCCTAATGAATGGAAGGATGTGCTTACATATTCTATTACTCTGACCTAATTCTGACTATGTCTGCAAATCCATTAATTGGTGAATAAAAAATTAATTTAATCTGGTTCATTTTCTGATGACCTGTATCTTTCATACCTTATGGGATACATAAATTTTGTGCAGTTAAAACTTGGTTTCTTATTTTCTACTTGATTTTGCATGCATTAACATGCTTGGCTTATGTTTAATTCACAAAGCTTAAACGTGATTACCGAGTCTTTGATGTATATCAGGGTAGTGCTCTGCATGATGTTATGGGAAGGATTTCAGATACCGGTTCTTCTGGAAATTGGACAACTCCTCTCCTTAATGTTATACTTAATTGTTGTCAGTTGCAGATGAGTGACATTCACCTGCAAGTGGAGTTCCCCATCTCCAATGATTCATTTGGATGTTTGTGGGAGATAAAGGAGCTTAATGCAGAATCTCAGTATACCAAGCATGGATGTTTTTTTCGAGGGCTCATCAGTTCACTTTTTGTACCTTTGAAAGAGTGCTCTTTTAATATTAACGTGAGAGGTTTCGGGATTGGATTGCAGAGTAAAGATTCCATTAGCCGTGTTTTACCTTCAGTGGACCTTTTCACGTGCATCAAATTGAAAGATCTTCAGCTTATAGACTTCACTTTTAGCATTCCGGAATTAACTTTTTTGTTTACTCCCGCAGATCTTTCAATTATCTTAGCATTTGGTACACTTTCATCAAGTGAATCCAAGTGTGCTAGAAATGGTAGACAACTATGGAAAATAGCCGCAAGCAGAATTAGTTCCCTGATTTCAACTCCTAGACTTGTGTTGCATAAATTAGTTGATGATGTTGGTCTATGGTTACGTTATGTCCATGCTTATGAGAATCTACTTTTACAATTCGGGTATCCTGTGGACAACAGTCTAAAAATATCTGCTGCGATGATGTCCTGGGACATCAAAGTTTCAAGATCTGTTAAAAACCAGTGGAAGCTGATTTCTGAAATTGAGAAAAAGCTGCCTGCTGAGGCTATTGCGCAGGCACGGCGAATAGCACGCTATAGAGCAGGATTGAATGCTCAAAGGGCTAAAGATCATTCTAATGAATCACAGAAGATTCTTCCACTATTAGCACTTGCTTGGAATATTATTTGCATCATATTCAGCTCAATTACACACTTCTTTTCACAAATATTTTTGGCTGACAATCCAAAAATAGATGGACATTGTAGAGTTGTTTCTGAAGATTCCTTTTCACAGCATTGCTTCAGTCTAAGCGTGGACAAAATTTCAATCATTGCTTCCCCAGTAAACGCAGTTCAGCCTCCTGTTTGGGGGAAAGTAGTCTCGGAAATTGGGATTTCGTACTCAGAATTACTTTCATTTTGTCTCTCAATTGATGCTTTGTTCTTAACATACACAGAAAACATATGTGAACAGTATTTTTCCATTTCATGTGGGCATTTGAAGGTTATGTCCTCCTCTATTATTGAAGATGGATCAAAGAATAATAATAATAATAATAATAATAATAATAATACTAGCTATTTGAAACGACACTGGGACAAGAATTTTGATGATGCGAAGACTATCGTATGGGGTGAGCCTGCACAAATGTTTTATCCTGTGGATACTAGAAATGGTTTTCCTTATGATCTTGAAAGAACTTCTGTCTCTTTTTTGGAGAATCTTTTAGGAGAAACGTGGTTGAATTGGAAAAATTCTTGCACAAATTTTGAAGGCATTAAAATCCAGAATTTGGAAAATCCTTGGATTCTCTGTGAGATTAAAAGCTTTTTGACTGATCAAGGCCTTCAGAATCTGAATTCTGGGTTTTGGAAATGCAGTTTGATAGTGGGAAAATTGAACTTTGTCTTGGGATATTCATCACTACTATTAATTGCTCTACTTCTTGGACAGATACAACATGCTCTTTACATGGGTTATAGCAATGGGAGGAAAAAGGTCCTTTCGCTTGCTCCGGTAACATTGGATAGGGGAATGGAGATGACAATGGCAAGAATGCTTCCAGAGAAACATATTCAAATTGGAGTGTTCATTGCTGGTCCTCACATTCAAATATCACTGAGAAAGGAGGGGTTCTATGGTGGGAATTCAAATGTAAATCCTATAGTTAGGCAGGATGATCTTCACCTTGCATTTGATGTTCACAACATTGAATTTGCTGTTTGGCCAATTTTGAAATCTGCTTTTGCATCATCAAGTGGGTACCGAGGGTTGGATGATGTTCACCAACTAGAGTGCCTCAGGTTGATGGAGCCTCAAATAATTGACATTCCTATATCAGAGAATGAAATTTATACATGTCGAGGGCGGATTTCACTCTGTACTTATTTTAAAGTTAATGGTTTAAATGCTTACTTTGGTGACTTAGAAAATCAACATTGCCAAATTATTGTACTAAATCCAACAACTATCCAGCTATCATCCTTGAGGTAGGGATTTATTTGTCTTTTTCTGTTGCTCTACTTTTCTTTATCTTTGCACTTTGTTACCTGAATACGCAGGAAATTTAGTTGATCTTCCTACTGCCTATATTGAGAATTTAATTGCTTAGCAAGTTTACTGGCTCAAACTTCTTGTCTGCCTGTATTGATCTTTTTTGAAACATGCATTCCTTAAGTAGTGACATTGTAGCTGCCTAAGCCTCTTTTTTGTTATTTTTTTAATTTTCTTTATCAGGGGATATTATATATGTGGCTTTCAGTGGATGGAAAACAATTAGTCAGTAAGAAGTTTGATAATTCTTCATGGCTCCTTCTGTGCATTGTTTCTTAGGGATTTTTTCTTCTTCTGTTGTTTTTTTGGAATTTCTTACTGGAAGCAATGTGTTAGATGTTGCTTTCTTGTGAAATGTCACTCTTCTGAAATGGAAAATAACAAGTAAAACTGATGTGAAAATATTGAAAGTTCCAATCAAGCTTCAAATAATGTAAAGGCAGACATTATTTGGTTCATGCATTGAAATGAGATTGTTATCCCTCTTTGTTAAGAGCTAATATTTAAGAAAAATAAAATCATGTGCAATTAGACATAGCTTGCACAATATTGCTAACTTGGAGGCATTTGTTGTTTGTCTTGCTACCTAGAGATACATAATGGCTGGTAGATGCCTAATGTGCTGTTAGGGGTGGTAAATTTGGTCTTGACCTGGTTTCTTTGTTCAGTTACACCTAGTTTCAAACGAGAAGTGGACCTATAATCTGGGTTCGTTAGGTGGGATTGGGCCTAATCTCTCAATTTTCGTGGTTGTGGCTCAAGCCTAGAAATTTAATCACATTACCTCTCATCTTGCTTTTCTTACCAATATAACTTTTATCCTCTCTTTACAAATATTAGGCTAGGTTCTAGGTTTGGTGGTGTGCTATACTCCGGTAAAATGTAAGAGACACATGATTTAGACTTTACTATTGACTTATAAAAAAAAAGGAACAATTTGAACCTTAATGATGACAATTTTATTTATTTTTGTTTTTATGTTGCTTCCCAAGGTCACAAAATGTAATTTTATATATACGATACTCAAAAGACAAGGGGTCTGATTCTTTTAACCAAATGGAGCTAGACTCTGATTCACTTTGGAGCCTCAACATTGTTTTGTTGGGTTGGGTTGGGTTGGCCAAGCAATATGTATCTAGTTCTAGTAGTTTACCGCAAGTCTCGCTATTCGTCAACAAAGTTCCTAGGACAATATTATCGTTAGGATCTTACCCCAAATATGTATGTATACTTATACATACATACATACATACATATATATATATATATATATAAAAGAATTGCAAATAGTTGACTATTTCTTAGAGAAGATAAATCAAATATAATGAAGGTATAGCATGTCAAATTTGGTCCAAAGTCCATGCCCATGCAACATATAACCTTTATTTTTCTTCGGTGTTTTGAGATGTTCGTGGCAATTAAGCCCTATAAATGTATTCTAAGAGGAAAAAAAGGTGAAAAACTCACTGTGGGTTTCACAAATGACGATAGGGGTGCAATTTGGGCTGGTCGCTTCAGGTTGAGCCATGTCCAAGTATGATATTAAATATCGGCCACTATGTAATGGATTTTGAGTCCTCCAATTCTGTTTTCGGTGTTTAAAAAATTCGCAGGTGTATCGGCCGATAGCGTTACGTAATAGACGTTATGGACTGATATGTAACAGTATCGGCCGAAACGTAACAATAAGGGTACTTTTCTCTCTTCTAAGGGCTAAATCCATTTTTGGCCATAAATCTACATATTTAAAGTTACCAAACACAAAATTTGGAACTATGGATATGGTGAAAGTGTTTGGTAAGTTCCGAAATTATAATTGATTGTTTGACTCCTCAAACTTAATTTTTTTTTTTATCTCATTAGAGTTAGTAGATGTTGCCTTAAAATGAATGAATCTTAGTTTGAACTTTGATAAGATCGCTAGGTTACTTATACATTTTTTTCCCTAATTTTTTAAGAGATATTTATTTGTTATTTTTGTTTTTCTCATCAATGTTTTTGCGTTAAAATCATATAAAGGTATCACTTTCTTTTTTAATTTTGGGTGGTAGAAAACATGAGTATTATAATATGAGTTATGATTCGTCGCATTTATATATATTTTAAATTATTTTTTTTTCTATTTTTGTCAAGTTATTTGTTTATTTAGCTTTAACCCCATTAGTTAGCAATTAAAATTCACATTTATAATATATTCTTTGTCTATATTTTTCTTTATTTTTACTGAAGTTATAGTTGCATTTTTAGTTATTACTTGTCATATAGTTTGAACAATATTCATTATATTATATTGTACTTTCTTCTTAGTTTGATTTAAAACCAATATAAAATCTAATGCAATAAGTTAATTTTTTTCATAGGAGCTATAAAATTGACCAAAAACAATTAAAACCATTAAAAGGGGTTAGCTAGTGATTGAAAAGAATTCACTGGTGTGATTCCTGATTCTTGTTATGTATCGACTGATACTCTTGATACTGTTACACCGCTATGGCGACCATTACGTATCCCGATACTGTGATTTAAAACCATGTGTCCAAGTCCAGTCCGAGCTCTAGGACAATCAGCCTGAGCCCAACATTGAGCCCGCGCAATCCAACCCAAACACGTCCTAAACTAAACTTCATAAGTATCAGGTGCAGCGCGAGCCCGAGGAATACATGTGAGCTAATTTGCAATTTCAATTTAGATGGTCGAAAATCTAATTTTCAGATTTTCATCTACAATTTCTTCAAGTAATCTCTCCCCCTTTTTCTTATTTCAGATTATAAATTAAAGCCTACAAAAATCCACTCACAAAAAATAAAATAAAAAACTAACAATCAATAGCATATACATGTGTTTGTGTGCATGTGTGTGTGTGAATGTGCACAATCAGTTGTAATGAAAGGGTGGTTGAGTTTGCATACCATCCTTCCCCTCGACATTTTATGAACTTCGTTGTGTTTGTTTTTGCTTGCAAACCAACATCAGTTCAGCCGGAGTTTGTCAGGGAAGAAGACTATCATCCGAAGGTGGAATACAATGAGTTCAACAAAGAATACTGATGTTTCTCTTGTCGGAATAGATCAATCGGACAGTTGAAGATGGGAGATATGTCGGAAGATATTTATGTATGGGTGCTCGTCGATCTATCTTGTGAATATTTGGGGATTTTCCAAGTGATTGATCATGGCGTCGATGCCTCTCATATACGAAATGACTCTACTTGATGTCTTGGTGGATAGATGCTTGGAGATGGCTAGAGAAAGTCTCGGCCGATGAAGGTGAAGTCTTGGAGATGGTTGAGTTGTTGACGAGTGATGATCAACTAGCCAATATTGCATGTGTAAGAGTGAGGCGGAAAAGGTTGATCACCTTCTTATTCATCGTAAGATGGCGAGGGATTCTTGGAGTTTGATCTTTTCTCAATTTGGATGTAGTTGGGTGATGCCAACCACTGTTCAGGAGGTGTACCTATGTTGGAGATGCAGCTGGATTAGGAGGGAGGTGAGGACTGCTTGGAGGATGGCTCCTTTATGTCAGGAGGGAAAGGAATAGCCGGACTTTTAAGGGGAATAAGCGGTCTCCTTTTTTCTTTAAAGATAAATTTTTGTGTTTACTATACTTCTAGGTCAAAGAGTCAAATCCCATATATTTAGATTCTTTTATAGATTTTTTTGGGGGATCTAGGCTTTAATTTTTGTGGCCTTCTCCTTTTTTGTAATTATAATTTATAGGTTCACCTTCCTCAGGTGCCTTCATTATATATATATATATTACTTCTATTGATAAAAAAAAATCTCTTCTAAGTGAGATTCCTTGTAGGCTTTGGTGAGATTCTGAGGTAATATTCTCTTTCTTGTTCTTGTTCTATTTCTTTTTCTTCATTTTAATTTCTTGCTCTGCTGCAATATATATATATATATATTTATTTATTTATTTATTTATCATCCCCTCAATTACTCTAATTTAATCCCCACAAAACCAACCATTTGATTTAAATCACAAACCTAATTGCCCACCTTGTAGTTTGGAACCTTTATTTTTCCTGCTGTCCATAAAATCCACCAAGATTTTTACCTCAGCCAGTATAACTTTTATTTCATCCCTAAAGCCTAGTCTTCTATTGTCACGCCCCGGGCCTCAAAGACCTGAGGTTGACCTTGTAATTCAAGGTCAAAATAAGTAAATAATTCCTAGTACATCTCAAACCATCCTGTGATTAGCATATTTTCACTTGAGTTTTCATAACATAAATGTTCATTCACATTTCATCCATATAACTCGACAAAGTTTACATACATAAATCTCAAAAGGGTATTCATCATGTGATATCTCTTCTCAATCAAAAGAATACAAGTCATGAGTTCCAAAGTTTACCCTTGTATTTAAACATAAAAAAAATCCAAGTCCCGTCTAGGTTTCCAAGCCTTCATGACAACAACATAGAGACTATAAAGTCTTTTACATTCCAAAAAATAAACAAAATGTCAAAAGGGAAGTTGTCTTCAATGTACGTCATCAAGTGGCCAATTCCTTGCCATTACTTGCATCTGATAGGGGTCAAAACAACAATCCCAGTAGAGATTCTAAAATAGTGAACTTTTTTTATTTTGATAACTCGGTATCTGACCCTTTGGTCCGACTAAAATAGGAAAAATTAAGGCGGTGCCAAGTGTATGCATGTGACATTTGTAGTGTCAAGTAAGTGTCCATTCATTATGCATATACATCAATAACAAGGTATTCATTTTACTTTAATTTTTTTGATAATCACTTCCATTCAACCATATGAAAGAGATAATAAACAATAAACATAAGCAAGTGTTTCGTAATCTACAAGAGAGGTAAGTGTACATCATGTAACAAATAGATTGAACTCACTCTCCATTCCTCTCACGTCGAATCCTAACATTCCGAAACTTAGCTTTTCTACCGGCCCTCTAAAAGGCCTGACACTTCATGAGCTACTAACTTGTTGGCAATGCGCTGCCACCTTGCGCGGGGTTACGGTCTGTAACCAAAGGGAGACACAATCCCCATCATAAATAGATCTACCAGGAAATAACGAAATCTCACTAGCGCACACTCTCGCTATTTCGTAATTTTAAAGCCTTTGCTAAATTCCTGACCAAGGCATCACAATTCCAACAATCTCACATCTCCTCATTCAATTTATTCCAATGAGTAAATATCCATATTTTTGTCATTCATTTCCATTTCACATTTTCTATCATCATCAATGTTTCCCAATTCATTTACAACATGCCAAAGAGTAACATCATTTCATCATTTATCACCAAAGTACAATAAAGATAACATAACCTTTAACAATTTAATTATTCCTCTCAAGCATGAGAAATATATATGTACATGTTATTCAACAATTTCATCATTCAACTCAAACATAGAAAATACACATATACATGGCACTCAATAATTCTATCATTCATCACAAGAATATACTAATACTAGTGAAAATCAAGATTTTCAACATTTCATTATAATCTAAGGCATGAGCAATGTAGTATAACACTATAACATGACATTATAGAGGAAATCACAAGATAAGTAAAATGCATCATGCTTCACATAAAAAACACCCAACCTTCAACCTCGGTTAGAATCCTTACCTCAAAGCCTTGGGTGAAGTGGATTTCTTATGTGTAGAGAGAGATTCCAAGACCCTAGCTCAATCCTTGTTCCCAAACCTTATTTTACTTAATCAAGCTATACTCATAAGAAAATTGAAGAACTAAAAGAAGAGATGAACGACCTTAAATCTTACCCCTTGTTCTTGAAGAAATCCCAACTTTCAATCGGTGAGATTCTTCCTAGAGATGAATCCTTATAGTAGGATGTGTTTATATGGCCTTGGAATCATGGAAAATATCAAAACCCTTACCCCCTCTTGGCTTGAGAGAGTTTGAAAGAGAAGAAAATGGTGAAGTTTCTGAGAAAATGGCTCTTTAGCCTGCACATAAAGTGGTCTGTCGCACGCTTGTTTGAACGTGTGTTCCTTCGTTCGAATGAATATCGAACGAAGGTGGGATGAAGGGTTACTGGTGCTCGTTCGAACAAAGACCAGAAACTGGGTTCCTTCCTCCTTTTTGATTCTACACTTCAAGTCTACCTTTTCAATTTATTCCACATGTATCATCAACACTCCATATTACATTGTTTAAGTTCTTTCCACATCATTATGTTCGTTAGGTTTATTATCATGTAAAACCAATATTATCTATTATTTATGTATTTATTCATTTTCCAATTTTACAAAACGTTACATCTATTCTCAACCATAAGCCTTGAAAACCAAGGGCCCACCATTATTTGATTGTAGGGTAACCTAATTGATGTTGGGGAAGAACGTGAATTGGAGCCTTTGCCTCTTTGGTAATTCCTTTTTGACTGTAGAAGCTTTAGTGAGAACATATTTTTTTGTCTGACAGGGTGTAGCTTTAGGGATGCTTTCTTTGCATGGTTAAAATTGAGAAAAAAAATGTATTTGATTGTCAACTATCTGATTGTTAAGAATTGGGTGATTGTGAATTGGTGTTTTATATGTAAGTTGCACGCTGAATGAGTTCATTCTCTTGTGGCCAGTGAGCATTTGTGCAATAATTTTGTCTTTGGTGATGCCAAAAACAATTATTGTTTATTTTAGTTAGTAGTGGATCAAGTTATGTACCCGGGACAACATGTAATTTTTTGGAGATTAGTGTGTCTTTGCCTTACATTGTGTATCTGGAAGGAGCAAAATTGAATCATTTATGAAATGCAGACTCCAAGCTCTGTAGAATGTAAGCCACAAGGAGCCTCCTTGTGTTTTTACGCATATTGTATGCATGCAAAAGTTGTCTGGTGGTAATTTTGTAAATCATTTAAAGTCTTAAAACCATCAATCAAATTTTTTTGTGGAACAGTTTCTTGTCTGGAAAAGTGCTCATATTGTTGTCACCTGAATGACCAAAATTGTGGATATTGGCAAATTATCTTTACTCTAAGCTCTTTAGCTATGCTATTTGCATTTATAGATGAAAATATATGCCCTTGTTTCCAGAACTAACTTTAAATCTATGCACTTGACCCGGTAGAAAAATGGAAGTTGGTTCTTAGTCTAGTAATTTACATTCAAACTAATATGTAGATTCAACTAGAGAAGCTTGGAAATTGTGTCATAAGGTGTCACCTTTCTTTTACATTTGTGTTTTTCTTCTTTAACTTGAACTCTTCATGTTTGGACAAGACTCTTTTGTATCTCTTTGGTTGTTAGATACTTTATTTTCCTGATGAGAACAGCTGAAACATAATTTCCTTGTTTTGTTTCTCTTTTGTTATTAGATACTTCATCTTTCTGACAAGAATAGCTGAAAGATAATTTCCTTCTGTGAAAAGAAACATATAAACCCCTGGAGGGATGAAATGGTTCTTTGTGATTTTGAACCCTCTGTTGGAAGTGCAAAATCTTTTGAATTTTTGTATTTGTTAAAATGCTGGCTGTTTTTTACTTGTTTCAGTTTAGTTCTGAGACATTTGCATCTCTCTCTCTCTCTCTCTCTCTCTCCCCCCACAACACACATGCATGCTGAGAGGCTAGGCCCCATCTTTCCTGTTCGTGAAAGTACTTCTAATCTGTGGCAGGGAGGATCTTCATTCATTTAGTACAGCAGTTGTTTCTTTCTCAGCAGCTTTGCAGTGGGATGGCTACAGGACTCACTTGTTTATTGTATATGGATGAGTTGTTTGTTTTATTTAAGGTGATTCTGTTGTTTTTGTTGCCTTACACTTTCTGCATCTTATTTTCATTATTGTCTCAATAATCTGGTGCACTCCTGTTGTTTTCATATTTATTTGTTTTTCCTTTTTACCTTCTATTAGTTTTTGGATGCTTGGAAGCCAATTCTCCCTAAAGACGACTGTATATTTTTCAGGGCTACACTATAATACCTGTTATTGTTTTGAGTGCATCTTGAGCATGTACTCAGTTGTAACTGTTTGCTGATAAAACCTTGAACTCTATTTACTCGCGTCGTTCCTCAGGTAACATATATGGTGGCTGAACATTTCTGAGTCATTATCCATTTCTGTTGTTCTTCCTTTTTACCTTCTATTAGTTTTTGGATGCCTGGAGGCCATTCTACCTAAAGATGACTGTATATTTCTCAGGGCTATACTATAACACCTGTTATTATTTTGAGTGCATCTTGAGCATGTAGTCGGTTGTAACTGTTTGTTTGAGGTGCCTCTTGAGCATGTACTCGATCGTATCTGTTTACTGATAAAACCTTGAACTATATACTCACTTCCTCCTCAGGTAACATATATGGTGGCTGAGCGTTTCTGAGTCATTATCTGTGTCTATCCTATTTGTTTAGATAGCTGAAATGATCAACTCTTAGAGAAAACATTTGCCTCCCTTTACCCATTTTCTGTTTTAGGATGATCTATTTTACCAACTTGAAGATCCTGTGAGTTTAAATATTGGGTGAATATTATCAGATCTGACAGTCCTACATAAATTGCCACATTGATAACTAATGCCTAGTGACTGGTCCCTACAATGATCAACTGTCCCTACAACGATCAACTGTCTGCCATGTGTAGACAAGATTCTGAACTTTGACTTTGGGTTAAACTCTTATCTCCATAAGTGGAATTGATTTGTGGGAAGTTGAAACCGGAAACGAATTGGATTCTTAAAAGTGGAATTATTACAATAACTGACGAACCAGTGAATAATCTGAGGTGTTTTAACATGCGCAGGAGTTTTTGAGTTTTAGTATGGTTGTTCTTTGATTCCTACACTCAGCTCGCTACAGTGGTGTGCCACTGCAACATCTTTTCTTTAGTTCCACATAATGAAGAATCTGTTTCTTCTGACTTCTGAGTGCTGGCCTACAGGGGCCCCATTTTGTTTTTTTAAATAAGTTTCATTCATCGGTTGTCATCTTGTTTAGTTGGTTCCTGATATTCAAAAGTAATGCAGCAAAAGGTATTGGAGCTTTTGATTGACAGGAAGAACCGATGTAGCTCACTTCTTGTCATGTGAATCTTTCCTTATATAAAAGAACTTTTTTCAGAGAAAAATAACTTGGTACTTATTTCTTACCCTATCTAATTACCCAACCGATCCCTAAT
Organism: Nyssa sinensis; assembly: GCA_008638375.1. Taxonomy (NCBI): domain Eukaryota; kingdom Viridiplantae; phylum Streptophyta; class Magnoliopsida; order Cornales; family Nyssaceae; genus Nyssa; species Nyssa sinensis. Next base: position 45,788,640 of record CM018032.1, read on the forward strand.
AAAACAGATTTGAGCAATACGATTTTAGAAAGCTATCCTTGACCATCACTTCCTATGTAACTTTTAAGTAATATTACTACACTTAATTCTTCCACTAACGGTTCGATAGAAAGCTCTTGCATGATTGTTAGCACCGAAGTGTACTCCGAAGTAAAATTGTGATACTTCGAGCGAAATGGGGATCTTGTAACTCGGTCCCTTGCTAGTTTTTCTTGCAACAGGGATTTTTAGAATTTTAGTCCCCTTGATACTATTTGAATATTAGTGTTGCTTGTGTGAGGAGAGCTCGTTCTTCACCTTCCCAAGTTTTATCTTGATTTATTATTTTAGCTAAAGAAAAATAAAACATTCATTTGGTTCCTGTGATGCTGCAATAATTCTTGTCATTATTTGAAATTTCTGTTTGGACCCAAGCCATGATATTTCAAAATAATGATATTTTATGATCTCTCTATTGCAAATTTAAGGTCAAATAATGATGAATATAATATGCCCAATGCCAGGATCTTTTATTCATTTATTGCCATGACTGTTATTTTGTTATTTATTATTTACAATGACTAAAATGGAAAAAAATCTAATAGTTGTTATTGAATAATATTAGATCAATTATAAATAGACTTCATATTTCATTTAGAATCAAAAGCTCTGATTTTTTGTCCATAAGAAATACTGAGGTTGATGTAGGACAAATTTAACATATTTGGAATAAATCTGCCTATGGATGGGTTTGTTATGGATTTTTGTTGTGGAAGGCATGAAGGTTTAAGGTTTTAAAGGGTAGAACAAAAGGTATATGGTTTGTAGGCTGGAAGGGCTTAGTGTTGGATTTGGTTTCAAAGAGGTTGATTGCAATAATTTCAGAAAAGTAGTCGCTGGACTTTCTGCACAACATTTATTTTATGATTTTTGATGTAACTTGAAGGCCGAAAGGTAGGGAAAAGGGTTAGCGTTGATTAGGACTTGATAGGGTAAGGTTTTGGGGCTAAAATAGGGACTGATCTGGGGTTGTGAACAATACCCCGAGAATAGTGATTTTTAAAGAAGAGAGGAGAGAAGGGAAAGAGGAACTAGAAATTTGACCTAGAATTCCTTAGGAATCAACCCCCTTAGATTGCATCACATATCAAAAAATCTTTAATGCTCTGAAACTCAACTTCATTGAAATAAGAAATTACATGAATAGGTCGTTAGGCACTTAGGTTATTCTTACTCTAGCTAGGACTGTGCCAGAAAAATAGGAAATTAAGACTCTTTGACATTATGACTATTCCAGATCACAAATAACATAACTTAGACCCAAAATACAATCCAGAAACCAGGTCATATAATTGTGGTTACATAGATGCTTTTTATGGAACATCTTTAATTGGAGGTATAAGAGGATTGAAACCAGAGTCCAACAAACTAAAAAGTACCAAAATATCCTTGACTCTTAAAATAATGAACAAAAAAATCAATCATGTTTTCTTTCTTTGCTTTGATGTCCAACTTCACACCTTCATCAATCTCCAAATTTTTTCATCTCTGTTATCTCACTTCAAACAATTGTGGTGGTTATAAAGGGGTAAGTTGTAGCAGTTGTGAAATATGTTGTTCCCTTTTGGAAGCAATATCAATTAGCGGAAATTGAGTGGGAGAACTAGTAGAATAAGTAGGCAATTGGTTTAGCTTTAGATCTTGAACTGTGGAGGTTGTAGCTTCATCCTTTTTCCTTTCCTTTACCTGCTTCTGTTTCCTTCTTGTTGATGAAGAAAATCATTTACTGAAGCCTTTAAGAACTGTTGCCTCCAAAGAACCTAGTCTTGCCTTCAGAGAACCTATCCTCAAACTAAAACCTTCTGTCATTATTTCATAATCTTTTGAAAAGACTTCAAATCTAGATGAAAGCTCTGCATTAGTGATCATGGTGGCAGGACATTTAAAGATTGAAGAAAGATAGGACCTTTTGCTTTGATATCAAACTGATGTAGGACAGCTTTAAGATGTCTGGAATTAAAATGCCTATGGATGGGTTTGTAATGTGTTTTTGTTGTGAATGGCATGAAGGTTTAAGGTTTTAAAGGGTAGAACAGTAGGCATATGGTTTGTAGGCTAGATGGGCTTCTGACCCCCCGCAGATCCTGCAGTGGCTAGAGTCTAATGCAGTTGAGTTTGTAGGCTAGATGGGCTTAGGGTTGGCTTCTGTTTCAAAGAGGTTGATTGCAGGAATTTTAAAAAATATTTGCTGGATTGTCTGGAAAACAGCTATTTTATGATTTATGATTTTTGATTTGAAGGCCAAAAGGTAAGGGAAGGGGTTAGGGTTGATTAGGACTTGATAGTGCAAGGTTTTGGGGATAAAATAGGTGAGTGGTCTGAGGCTGTGGACAGTAACCCCAGGCTAATGATTTTGAAGAAAGAGATGGAGAAGGAGAAGAAGAAGGAGGAGGAGGAGGAGGAGAAGAAGGAGGAGAAGGAAAGAAGAGAGAGTGGTTCTAGGAGTTTGATGTAGAATTCCTTAGAAATTAACCCTTAAGGTAAGGTTGCATCACACATCGAACAATCTTCAGTACTCTAAAACTCAACTCCATCAAAATAATAGATTACTTGGGTATTTATAGGTTGTTAGGTTATTTTTTCTCTAGCTAGGACCATGACTTAAAAATTAGAAACCAAGACTCTTTAATTATTAAGACTGTTTAAAAAAAATTATTAAGACTATTTCAGACCACAAATAAGATCCAAATAATATAATTTGACCCAAAATTCAACCCATGGTCATGGACTACAACTACAACCCATGGCTAGGAAACTAAAAATTTCCAAAATACCATGGACTCTTAAAACTGAATGAAACATAAATAAAAGTGTACTAGCAGCATATTAATTTAAAATATAACCAAAATTTGATTACATAGGGTCTAAATTGTGCTCCATGTAAAACTTCTGAATCGGGTTGCCCTTTTTCTTGTTAGCATGCTCTACATAGAGGTTTTGAGTAAATTGGATAAAGATGGGGCTGTGGAGAGGAGGTTGACTTATTGTGTTGTTTGGTAAAAAGTTTCGGTAAGTATTGTCAAACTCAATTTGGTGAGTTTTGTGCAGTTGTTTAGAAAGCGAAAGTGTAAGGTGAGGCATTCTACCCCTTGTGAGGCGAGCTGTGAGCCTTGAAGCTTCCAAGTGCAAGCTCTTCGAGTTTTAAATTTTATTTTAAAAATATATAAAATATATTTAACAACAATTAACATGAGTAAAAAATAACAAATAATTTTAATAAAAGATATATTATTGTATTTAATTTACTATATAAGCAAACACAATAGACCACTATCCCTGAAAGAATGAGTTGTGAAAGAAAAAAAAAAGTCAGAGTATGCTAGAAATAGAGGTAGAACAGAAATAAGACAAAAAAACGTAAGAAAAGGAGATGCTTGTGTCACGCCCTGAATTTCTGACCGAAACCCGAGGTGCGACTGACGAACAGAAAGTAAATAAAATGAAAGTTAATTAATTTGATTTACAAATTTACGACAAATTAGATAGAGTTCTTTAATTTTCATAAAATTTCGGCAAAACCTCCTCTGTTTGTCGGACCCTTTTCCCCCTGATAATCACAATACATTACATATATATACAAACACATCACAATCCATCCTCACTCGATGGCCACAATTCATGAAAATTAAACACGCATTCTTTTCCTTTAACATACATACATATAAGACACACTCCACAATTATCTCCTACATATAGTTTGGGCTTAAGCCCCTATATTACAAAAGTACACCCCAAGTGCTATACACTCTTCCAAATTTCATTTCCTCTCTTTTCTCCAAGACCTCTTCTAGTCCCACGTACCAGGAGCTTTACCTGAAACCTGTGCCCACGAATGGGTCAGCGCCAACATGCTGGTATGATATAATGCTAATGCAAAGAACAAAATCAAGGCGTGGCGTGTGCAAGTGTACATTCATTTCTACATGCCTCCCTAATCATTTATACAATATGATGGCAATATGCATGTTGCATCCAAGTAAGGTATGGCGTGTGCAAGTGTGCATTTATATCTACATGCTTTCTAAATCATCCTAGCAGTGTAATGACAATAATCCACATGCCTTCTAGATTACTCAAACAACGCAATAGGAATAATCCACATGCTATCCCAATCATCCTAATAATGTAACGGTAGTAATCCACATATCATCCAAATCATCCAAATAATGTAACAGCAGTAATCCAAATGTCATCCAATCATTCAAACAATATAACAGCAAGTATTCCCATGTCCATGCAATGTGATAACAGTGCGCATAATGCACCCATGCAAACTCTATGCCACATCCATGTCAATTCTATGTCATCATGCCATCTCCATGCCATACCCTGATGTAATGAAAATACGCGTGACTCACCCACACAACTCAACGCCGCATCATGTCAACTCTATGCCACACCCTGATGCAATGAAAATACACGTGACTCACCCACGCAACTCAATATCACACCCATGTCTCAATCACGGAACACATCCAATGGACACTAGGGTAACATCCCCCGTTTACGGAACACATCCGATGAAAACTGGGTACCATTCCCCGTTTACGGAACACATCCGATGGAAACTGGGTACCATTCCCCCATTTACGGAACACATCCGATGGAAACTGGGTACCATTCCCCGTTTACGGAACACATCCGATGGAAACTGGGTACCAATGCTCATTCACAGAACACATCCGATTAATACACAGTACCACGTGCTCAACCCACAACATATGAATAATAAAAGCCACAACGTCCGAATAATAAAAGCCACAACGTCTGAATAATAAAATCCACAGTATCCGAATAACAAAAGCCACAACATCTGAATAATAAAATCCACAACATCCGAATAATAAAAGTCACAACATCTTAATGATAAATCCACATCTGAATAATAGAATTCACAACATCCGAATAATAGAAGTCACCACATCGGAATAATAAAAACACTTTCACATGAACATAATACAGTGCCAAATCAACGTAACTAGGTACTCAAATCACATATCCATATCTAAATAACTCACAGAAAAAATATGCTGACCACATACTGTACTAACATACAAAACAAGTCATATTTCTACGGACTAACAGGAAAGCATACATGTGCCGAATCGATCAACTTTAGGTTCTGTTCTAAAGCAAGTATTCCCTATATGATTTTCTAGTATTAAATGAACACATGCTTCATTCAGTCAACATGGCAATCGTTCCTAACTTAATTCTATTCCTTACTTAGCAAAATATCATACCTGACTAGGGTGTGTCTCAATCCTAGAAAGCTGTGTCCACCACTCAATCAACCAATCAGTAAACAACTCAATCCTCGTACTGTATCCGTCGAGGATATCGAATCGCCTTCTCCTTTCCCGTCAGTGTTCCCTGCTAGTTCTGCTGTCCGGATCCCATTTTGCCAATTATAGCAGCAACCCGTTGAACAGATTTCCCATGACAAATTGTTACTCAGAGGAGAATCAAGAACTGCCTTATATGCAGGATTCGACATGGCAGTTGCACCCAACACACTAACAAGGTTCGCCAACAGCGAAGAAACTCTGGGGTTTAATTCTATCCTTAACCCCATACTCAAATTGGATAATCGAATTACTACATACATTCCTCACCTGTGCCATCAAAACAAGTTAAATATATAACTCACAATTTTGACAAAATAACGGTTGAGAGCAGAGAGAAAATCTATAGCTTCTCTGCTACAACTGTCACCCCAATCCACCTAATCCAATCTAACCGACCTTGCCACTGTTCTTTCATTTCAACGTCATCACTATCAGAATACTCCAAGAGACCCAATACCCAAACTTGTAGCTACTGAAGTGCTGCAACTATTTTCAAGAACCCATTTGTTACAAAAATCTATGACAAACTGAAATTCTCACAGAACACCCTCAACATCTCTCATCTACACCAACAGGATCAGTGAGAATTCCTCCTACTTCTTCACAGCAATCACTTGAATCCTTCCATAATCTGCAATCAAGTCTACTGCAATTGAACTGTTCGCCTTCAAGACCTCTGAATCAATTCCAACAGCCATCTGCCAGTTTCCTCCCTTCAATTGACCATCAGCAAAAGAGCCAATCCAACATCAACCAATTCCGCTGGCAGTGTACGCTTGAAAAATTACACAACCCAGCACCTTTTTGAGCATTCATCCATTTCCTCATCTTTAACAACGGAGACATCCTGAACCTAGGCGGGGACAAAGCAGCAACGAAGAGGACCTGTTTCGGGTTCAAAGATGAGCCAACCAAACCTCGTTGAACCAAAATCTGAAATACTTGTGGCAAAAACAGAAGAACCCACAAAGTCGTGACATCCACACATACCCATAACACCAACACGTTGCTGCTATCAAACCCTCACGGTAGAATCCTCCCCTACCGCACCGCTAAACAAACACAACCAAATATATATATATATATATATATATATCTACAAATTCCCCCTGCAATGCTAGACACGCACACACAAAATCCCGAACCACAACAAACACCGTTCACTAGTTACACAACACCAAATCACGCCTCAAACCAATCTAAGCCAATCCGACCGACATCCACACACACATAGATATACATATATCCCTCTGCACCTGCCCTTTGTACAATACACACATAACCACATAATTTCACTGATCTGCCGTAACTTTCCCCGCCGACCCAGCCGCAGAAACCCCAGCCTCGATCCACTCGGGGACCAAACACCGCCATAAGAGACCCAACCAAACCCGTCGCTGCTCTGTCGCCCCCTTTTCTTGATCCCTCGCCTCCGACTGCCGCCCCTCTGGTCTGCGGCTCACCCACTGCTTCGCCGCCTCTGCTTCTCTCCTTTTTTTGATCCCTCTCTTTTCTTTTCTCCATGTCTCTACTCCACTGCCCCACTGATTTCTTTCCTTTTTCATTTCCTCCCGTTTTTCCCCCGCAGCTTCCTCGAAGCTTCCTTGGTTATAATATTCTATATATATATATATATATACACACAAAATCCAATATATTTATGTGTTTTATTTATTGCCGTTTTAATATTTTATTTCATAAAATATTAATCTATGAAGACTCGACATCATAATTATTTCCGTTGTATCGGTTTAATATTTTATTCTATAAAATATTAAATTACAATATGCAGATAAAGTCGGGAATTTATTCTGCCAACATTGGGTCCCCGTTAATGCCTTATTTATTTTCACAAAATTCCCATAACCTAACTTGAATAAAACTAAAATAAACAAATAATTAAAATAAAATAATAAAAAAAAAATTATCCCCATTTTTCAGGTATCTACAGCTTGAAATAGAATGAATCTTTGATGTTTAAAAGGAGATGACTAATACTGAAATGATGAGTTTTGAAAGGAAAAAAAAAACGAAGGAAGAGTATGTTAGGAACGGAGGTAAAAAAATAAGAAAAAAGAGTAAGAAAAGAAGATGCTTGAAATAGAATGAATCTTTGATTTTAAAAGGAGACCCATAACTAGTATTTTAAAAGCTTCAACTGTAGCTGACTTTTTAGAGCACAGTAAACATCCTTATAAAAAAGGGGCTTCTTTTAACCACACTAAATAGTAAAAAAATGAAATAAAAAGGAGTCATATTTCATCCTCCAGTGAGGAAGGAATGTGCCTTAGGTGCAAAAAGCGTGCTTTTTGTGTGTTAGGCATAGCCTAGCACCCTGAAACATACACTTCCCAAGAGGCTCACTTTATTTTTTACGCCTTGAAGCTTTTTTATTATGCCTTGCCTCAAGGTGTGCCTTGAAAATGCTTTTTAAAACTCTGGTTTTGTGGGACATTAAGGTTCCCGTGGTTTGTGGATGTCACTTCCGCTTTGTGGTGAGGGTGTAGTGTTAAACTTGTCTCCGTCTAAATGTCTGATATGAGTTTAGCAATGTGGCTAACAGTCACATTTGTCTCATTGCCCTTTTGGGCTGCTTGGTTTAGGGCAATTAAGATGCTAGGGAGGTTATTGTTGAGGTCTATGAATCAATGGTGGATATGAGGTGTTTGACACACTGATGGGGCATTGACATGAAAAATAGGATTCTCATTTTTAATTTTATTTAATATTATTTTTGATAACCTCTTTCCAAAAGGAATGAAAAGAAGAAGATTTTGGATACTTTTCATTTTTGGGTTTTAAGGTATTCCTATTTCACTGTATTCTTTTGTAGATTTTTTGGGTGAACTGAATTGTAATGGGGGATCTTCTTAGGTCCTCTTGTTTTTAGCTTGTACGTGGATTGTGCCCCCTTTGGCTGTTTGTTTGTAATATATACTAATAAAAAAAAAGGAATGCAAATTTTGTTAACTTGAATTTTTTTAATAGAACTAATATATTTGTGTTTACATGTGCGTGTTTTGGTATTCCTCAAGATTCTTGTACATCTTTAAGAGATCAGGAGATGGTGGCTGTTTTTCCCCCTTAAATCTAAAAATTGCACGGCCTTTAATTTGTGCATTGCACAAGTGAAGACTTTTTTTTTTAATTGCAGGTGGTTGTCGGCTTATTTTCTGCCGTATCATGTGGTTTTACTAGTTGTGATTCATTTGGTGGTGCAAGTTTTCAAGAATTTAGAAGGCAAGACATGGCGTGTGCTGAGTCTGTAAGGGAAGGGACATCTGTGACTGAGGAAAAAAGGGGTATACTTGAACTGTTTGAGCACTCTGTTTGTTATTAATGGTACTTTTGAGCTCAAGTCAGTGGATATGATTCTTCACCACTCCAGGAAAAGCAGTAGTATGAAGACTAGTAAGATACTGCTTGACCCTGTAAATGGCATAAAGTTGGCCATGCACGGTGTGCCAGAGCATGGAATTTGGATCTCTGTTCAGCAAACTTCTCTGGAGTTTTCTTGCAAAGGAGGGAATGTGGAAGTTCTTTTTGATGTCTCAGGAATTCGGTGTGTTATTTTCAGAGATCAGAGTGAGATTCAGAAAAGCCCCGATCAATATGAACTTGGAAATCTACTGCTACATTCTCTTGATTGCTTATATGAAGTACTGCTTTCCCATTGCACATTTTCTCTGTGGTTGGGATCCCTTCAGAGTGCCTTACCTTCAGGAAATGCGAATAATGCAGTTGATGGTTCTACTTCTGGTGGAAAAATTTCATACACGGTGGAGGATTTCCCTTCGGCAATTGATACTGAAAGGTCAAGGGTTCAGTCTTTACATTTTTTTCAGAAACCAGGTTTTGCTCCAAATATCATGGCACCGGCCTCAAGTCACTGGTTACTCATAAACATTGCAATCAGTGAGATTTATATGGTTGGGTGCGCGGTAAAGAATATTGTGGATGGAGCACAAAAGTCAAATAAGCTTCAGTCATCACTTTCTGTCGGGGGAGAATTTCAAACAATCTTTTGCCAAATCCAGGTTTTTGTAAATTTGATAGATGTTAACAGTGTCCTTGCTTCAGTTTTATGCTTGCTGAAATCATCAACCTCGTCAACTTAGCTTCAATATTTTCATTGCACTTACAGATGGCTATATTGTTGGGATTTCATATATTTGATTATTAAATAATAAAAATAATATATATGATATGACTAATACAAAATGCTATTGGACAGGGTGGAACTATTTTCCTTGAAACAACAGCATTGGCGATGCTTGTTCAATGTTTTGCTTCATACTGTAGTTACATCAGAAGTCTTTTACACGTTGAACCATCATCCGAGGAATGCATAAGGGATGAAACTGGTGAGGATATGGCTATACAGGATGGTCATCCAAGCCAACGGACAGAAAATACATTTCAACAAGTGAAATGGGAACAGCTGGAAGCGTTCACAATAGATCTTTCTCAAATTTCTCTTGTACTTGTGGCCACAGATGAATCTGGTATGGTCATCTTTCTTGTATGGTATGGTCATCTTTCTTGTTGTATGCTAAAAAATAATGCCAAATGGTTTTGAATGTTGAACTGTTATGCAGGTGGACTGCGAGAACTTCTGTTTGAGGCTGATGTTCATATGAATTATAAATTAGACAACATGAATAGAAAATTGTCATTTGATCTTTTCTCGCTTGTCAATTCTTTCTCAATTCCTTCATGAAACCATGGAACAGCAAACCTGTGATATTCAAATACCTCATTTTGCTTCTGTCAAATATAGTGATTTGTCTCCTCACTCTGAACGTGGAGATCCTAGAGTGTCACTTCAGCATACAGATGAGATTCATCCAGTTCTTGATGATGCAAGTTGCTCAAGCCCTCCTCCCCCAGAAAATGTATCTTTAGGGAATAATTCATTATCTCCAATCTTGCATGTTGGTCGTCAAAACTATATCTTGAAACAGTTAGGTGCTTCCATTTCAGTGCAAAAGCCTGTTCCAGGGGATGAGATTGGTCCTCTGTGCTTAAATCAGATTTGGGTTGGTAGTGGTTCTATTTCAGGTTTTGATATGACAATATCGCTGTCTGAAATACAGGTGAGTAATGTTTTATTGTGTGTACTCTTCCTTGTGTGAAGTTATTAATGACTTGGTCATCACAATCTCTCTGATGTGACTGATGCTTTATATATTATTATTAGGACCATATGCATGCTTACCTTGTTTTTGGTTTTCTTCCCTTGAGAATCAATTCAAGGTGTCTGATGTCACTGATGCTTTGTGTGTTACTACTAAAATCATATGCATGCGAATTTATTTAGGCCTCTGATGTTACTCTAGGCATAAGTATCTTGGTTGAACTTGGTTTTATTGCAACAGATACTTTTATCTACTGTTGAATCCTTCTCTGAGGTTTTTGGCAAAGAGACATCTGACAATATGGAGCAAAAGCATTGGTCCAGTGACCTAGAATCTGACAGAAGTCTGGAAAAAACAGTTCCTGATGGTATTTTTATTTTCTGGAAGTTCTTTGTTGTAATATAGATATCTTTATGCAAATTTGAGAAAAAAAATTTCCTAACAAAACTTTGTGACTTGTTCAGGAGCTATTGTTGCTATCCAAGATGTCCATCAACACCTGTATATGACAGTTGAAGGTGTAGAAAGCAAGTACAGTTTAGTTGGCACGATTCATTATTCGCTTGTGGGAGAAAGGGCTCTTTTCAGGGTATTGAATTTCTATAACTTCACATTTCACTCCATATTAATCTCTGGTATATAGAGTTTCTCTAAGAGAAGGCTAGTTTATTTGAATCATCTATTTTAAAATAAAATGGGGAGCTATTTAGATATTTGCTCGCAAAATCACAACTGCCATGTTAGTTAAAGCGTGGACTTCTGAAAACTTTAAAGGCCTATTTGGTTGGCCACTTATATTGAATGATCTCATTCTCTTTTACCTAACATTTTAAGGTAAAAATTCACCATCTTGAAGGGGACCATTCACAAAAATTAGGAAACCTCACTATTTTTTTGCCTACATGATTTTTTTAGTTTTCCTTGAAATGACGAAATTCATAATTCTAAACATCATTTTTGATATGGAAATCATTCTTTCAAATGGATCTATTTAGGATGTTAAGTGAATGAGATCATTCAATTCAAGAGCCCCTATCATGTTAAGTTTAACATGGTGCGAGACAGTAACCGAAGTAATCTCCATGCTAACATTTGCAAGATCCCCTCATATATTGAAATCTAATACTATAGTGGTGCGCTGTTCATAATATGTTAAGGTAATTACAAGTGAGTTCTGTATTGCTTCTTTTACAAAGAGCTGGTCAATTATGTTTATGGTCAATCAATTTTGGAATAGGGGGCCTTTGCTGCCCCCTCCAATCTATGTTTAGTGCATTCCTACTTTCTTTATTGTGCCTAAGTGCCTTGCAAACATTATTGTAACTTGCCTCCAAAATTGTATCTTGGTTGCGGGCTTGCAGCATTGACTTTGCTGCTTCTTGTTATTGAAATGAACATAACCCATGAAGTTTTTGATGATAATTGGTGAAAAACTCAAATTTTCTAAGAGATAAGGCTAATTTCAATTTTTATCGAATATTTCTGAACTTAAACCTTGACATCCTCTCTCTTAAATTTGCATCATAGGGTAGGAATCTGTTCTGTTGTACAAATGTTTGACCAAGTTACTGCTCTTGTATCAATATCTTTCCAGTTCTTTAAGAAATTTTATTGCTTCTCCATTGCCTCTCATCCTATCATCTTATGGGGAACATATCAAACCACAGGCTAATTTCATTTGGAACACTTCGATACCTTGTCAAAAGAAGTATGTGCCCAGGAAATTGTTTTTCTTAAACATTGTTGTTCCTTTATTGTCAGTTTTGTAGTTTTTATGGTCTTTGATGATTGCTCAGCATACATCAAGCTGTTTTTCCCCCTCTTTATGCGCCCTAAATATTAATGTGCTTGCCTTTGATTTGCATCAACATGTGAGTGCTGATTGATATGGTTTAGGCATGTATAGAGAAAACAAGGATAGATAAAACAAGTGATGGCTTTGTTGAGAAGTGGTAATTTTAGCTGAAGGCACCAAAATGAACGGAGGAGTGCCACAAGGACAGGCATTGATTTAGTGAGAAAAACTAAGGATCCCATGCTTTGAGCTTGAATGGTCAATAGGTTTTGTTAGCCGACCCCAAATAATTGGGATGAGGCTTTGTTGAGTTGAGTTCAGTTGTATTAGGAAGGCATGGGTAGACTTTGTGACAAATGTAGAGTTTGTGATAGGAATGGGGGACAATGTAAAATTCTGGCATTATAGGTGGTGTGATGGTGCTATTCTCAAAGTTAGGTTTCTTGACCTATTTAGAATCTCAGAAAATGAGGAGGCGTCGGTGGCAGACTTTCCTACTATTCTGGATAATGGAATAGTGTGGGATCCTCGCTCTAGGAGAGATTTTCAATATTGGGAGCTCGAGCTAGTTTCATCGCTTCTTCTGCTGTTGGATGGATACATACCAAGGATACGTGAGGAAGATAGTATGAGATGGAGAGTGGCCTAGGGGGAAATGATTTTTGTTCGGTCCTTTTATGATGCTCTGTCAGAGGGAAGGGATGCTTTGTTTCCTTTAAAGAGTATTTGGAGAACAAAGGCGCCGTTAGAGGTGAATTTTTTTGTGTGGATAGCGTTCCTAGAAGTGATTCTCACAATAGATAATTTGAAGAAGAGAGGGTTCCAGTTGGTGAGTCGTTGCATGTGTTGTTCCAAAGAAGAGTCAGCGAACTATTTATTTCTGCTTTGTTCATTGGCTTGGGCTATTTGGAGTTTGGTGTTTTTGCCTTTTGGGATTACTTCGGTGATGCCGGAGAGACTCATTGATTTTTTAGGTGTTTTACTAATCAAAAAGAAAAAAAAAAGGGAGGGGGGGGACTAGGGAGAGTGACGGAGTGCCACCTCTCTCTGGTATCTATTAAGGAGGCTGAGCAGACGATCAGGTGGGGCTTGAACAATGTGAACCCCTGAGGAGATGTCTTGGGCCTCTTGACTTTCTTAGATGTCTGCACAATACCCCTTCTTCAATGATGTGTTTGAGCCTGTAGTTCTAATTCCTATTGAGCAGCTCCTGGTAGTCTTCAATACGAGCCCCATTAGTATCCACGTCTGAATCTGACTCACGGTGGCTCTTATGGAAATCTGAGTGTCTGATTCACAATATACTTTCCTTAACCCCTTTCAAGGCAAGGAGAAGATGGAAGTTTATGTGAAGAATATGCATTGTCATTACTTTCTAAGTAACATCTTTGTAGAACTTTCAGTGTTGAAGGATGTCTTATTTATTCATTATTATGGCAGGAATGCACTGGACAACTCAATTTTCCATCCTTTCTTATTTTTTCCTTTCTTGACTTGTGCTTTCCTTTTAGGTCATTATTTTCATATTCTTTAACCTCTGATCAAACTTATGCTTAGGTGAAGTATCAGAATCAGAGGAGATGGAACTCAAAAGTTTTGTGGTTCTCCTTGATTTCATTGCATGCTAAGAGTGATTCAGGGGAACCACTGCGATTGAATTATCGTCCTGGCTCAGGTTTTGTAGACATCTCCAGCACAAATGATAGTGGGTGGGCACTTTGGAGAATACTCTCTTCTAAGCCTGAAAGTTACGAGGGTGGTGATATTGAGCTAGAGTCTAACAATCTTTTAGCTAAAAATACATTTTACCTTGTGAACAAGAAGAATGACCGTGCTGTTGCTATTGTTGACGGGGTTCCCGAGTTTGTCAGCAAGCCTGGAAATCCATTCAAGTGGAAAGTGTTCCTTGACCTTCCTGTAGCTCGTAATGTTTTGTTGCTAGATAGCTACTCAGTGGAGCCATCTCGAACCAATCTGCAACATAATGCACATGTGAATAAGGAAAGAACACTTGGACAAACTGGAAATCTTCCTCATATTGTCATTACAGTTGACAAGGTTACTTTGACCATTCTTCATGAACTTTCAGATACAAAGGAAAAGTTTCCACTCCTCAAGGGATCTATCAGCACTACTGAATTCATTATACAAATTCTTGTTGCTAAAGCCAGGGTTATAAGCACATTAAGGGTTGTGCTATATTACTTTGATGCCAAAAGAAATTTATGGTGAGAGTTGTGCAGTATAAAACCGTCGATGCATTTTTTAATGTTTCCTTGCCTTCTCTTTAAAATTTTAGCTGCTAAAAATATGCTCTTCCCTATATGAATAGGTTTTAATTTTTTCTCCATTTGTTTATAAAATTACAGGAGAGAATTTGTTCACCCACTTGAAATATGTGTTTTCTATCGCACTAGGCTCAAAATTCAGGGTTCAGAAACTGTTTTGCATGGAGTGCCTGTTCATTTTTATGCTAGAATTAAAGAGGTCAGTATCTTGATAAATCAGTTTGTTGTTGTTTGATTATTCTATTATTGCTTAAAATGTGTTCTTTCCCACTATCAATTTATATTGTTTCAAATTGACAGTTGGGAATATCAATTACTGAGCTTTCAGTTGGACATACTTCTCTTTGTGATTGGAACATTGAATTTGGCGGGTCCCTTTGCGATAAGAAACTCCATGATTTTGGCAAACTCTTGCAAGGTTTTGTACTTCGTTATGTCACTGATTCACATGAAGCATCCGTTTCTTTGTCTTGTCCTTGGTTTGTCAGCTTGTTTTTTGCCTCCATATTACGTGTATGTATGTGCATGAGTTTGTTCTTGTGAGTGTTTGAGTATGAATCGTGAGATGGATGACCAAATATTAATGTTGAGCTGGATGTGTAGCAAGATAAAAATAATGAAGTTTGAATTAAACACATTTGTGAGATAAAATAAGAGAAAACCAACTAAAAAGGTTTAACCATGTACAATGAAGTTCAATAATTGCACTAGTAAGGAAGATTGATCTCAAGGATCAAAATATCGTTTCGATGTATAGTTTCGGTTTGTCCGAAAATGGAAACGTTTCGGAAACGCTTTGGAAATATAATGGAAACGGAGAAAAAATTGGAAACATGTGAAAACATAACTTAAAATTTATTTATTTATACAAATAAGCCTATTTATTGAATATTTGTGCAAGTTTTAAGCATATACATCATACTCATGATAAATGACACTAATTCATGATAAATGACATAATAGATATATATTATGTAATATCCACGATTTAGATAATTTGACACAAGTTACATATAAAATAAAAAGTAAAACAAAAAGCGATTTAAACTTATTATAATTAGTAACTTAGTATTAAAATAGTTGTTTCTCTACACTTTATTTCCTCTACTACTTTTCTATTATTTTAGAAAAAATAATAGAAATATCTTCTTGTAATTTTGAGTCTTAATCCTTAAAAAATAAATGAATATTATTTTTTACTAACTTCTAGAACTATTGTTGATACAAAAGAAATATTTCCTTTGATTCGGTATGTTTTCACAGAGACAATTTTGTTTCCATGGAAACATGTGAATTTCGATATTCCACTAGTGTTTCGTTTCGGTTCCCTGAAAAACTGGAAACGTTTCGACCGTTTCGATGGAAAAGAAACGAAATTTTCATCCTTGATTGATCTGGTCCACATTGTGAGGGTAAGGCTAGGGGCAAGGGAAAGAGTAAAATTAACCTGAATTGAGACAGTAAGGAAATAAATAATAGCGTGTGGTTTGATTGAAAATATGACCTTAGAAAGAGTAGAATGACCAAACTAGATTCATGTAGCTGACTCTAAATAACAGGAAGAAGGCTTTGTTGAGTTGAGTTGAGTTTTGAATTAACTATTATGTTTTTGCAATCTCATGATTATGCATCTTCAAGTTCTTATCTTCTTTTTCAACACAGTTTTACAAGTTGGAAAATCAGAAGTCTGAAAGGTTTACATTGAAGTTTGATATATTATCGGAAATATTGATACACAATGAACCATGATATAATGCAAATATAGCTCTAGACAAAATCATGTAAAAGAAGATTTGTGTAGCTGATTCATACAATTATCTTGTTACAATATGATCTTAGGTGTTCCTTAGTCCTTTCTATTTATAATCGTATAATTATTTACACTCTCCTGTTTAGTAGAGGATAACTTCTGCTTTAGAATACGAAGAAAACATGCTAAATTCCCCTGTCAAGTGTAAGATGAAAAAAAGATAATTAAATTTCCAAGGTGAGTGGTGGTCTGTGGTGATGGATCGACCTCCCCCACCCCTCTTCAGAGCCCATACAGAGCAGGTTTCAGAGATAGTTCGGTATTATAGCCATCCCATCTATTCTTGTCGATACTGAGGTCAATGTGAACAAAGCAGACGCAGCCAAACAGACGAGGAGAAATAGGAAACACAGATGATGAGACCCCCAATACCTCGACTAGAGATTTAAAAAACGAAACACGAGAAGACATTCAATTAATGAGATAGGCTGCTGTAATAAGTGCATCTCCCCAATAAGTTTTGGGAACATGCATGGTGAACATGAGTATACGGGAAACTTTTAATAAATGGGGTTTCTTACGCTTAGCTACCTCATTTTGTTGTAGAGAACTAACACAAGTAGTCCGATGAATATTGCCATGCGTATTCAAATATGATTTAAATGCAGCATCGATATACTCACCACCATTGTTAGACCTAGGTACTTTAACCTTAGTGTCAAATTGAATAGAAACTATGCTGTGAAAAGTTTTAAACAAGAAAAGACCTCGCTTTTATCATTAAGAAAATATACTCAAGTAACCTGAGAACTGTCATCAATAAAAGTAACAAACCAACGATATCAAGCATAGTAGGAAGACGAGAGGGACCCCATATGTCATAATGAAATTAGTAAAAGGTGAAGTACTTTTATTTAAACTACGAGAAAATGAAACATTTTGCAAGTTCACACGTGTCACTTTACAATTGAGAAACATTCAACTTAGAAAATAAAACAGGAAACACTCTCTACAAAGATGAAAACGAAGGATGCCTGAGATGTTGATGCCATCAAATTATTGGACCTACTAAAGAAATGATGCCGCCACTTGTGAACTGGAAAGCCTGCGGTCTCTCTAAGGCTCCATTTGGTTAGGCGGAGAGTGATGGAAAGTAAAGGAAAGAGAAAAAAAAATTAGATTTGTTAGAAGTTTGGTTAGCAAGAAAGAAGTTTTTTTCTCGTAAATATCAGATAAACGTAACTAGCTGATTTTCCCAAAAAAGTGGCTTTTCATTCCCTGCAAAAATCAGAGGAAAAGTTATTTTTTCCCCATGAAAATAGTTGTATATAATTCGACTTCCAACTTTGCCCACTCTTTTGTCTACACAACTTCCTCTATTTTATAGTGGTAGAAGTTTTGTCATACTGTAAGTCTTCTTTTTTTCTTTTTTGGTATTTGATTTCATATGTTATAAAATAGATTGTTCATATATACTATCTATATATATATATTAACAATATATATATATATATACACACACACACACACACACATACATACACACAAGATTAATATATACGTGCATTTATGGAGAATTTTATTTAATATTTTTTTAAATTACAGTATATATAATTAATAATTGTACTTTTTTAGATTTCTTTTTTATTTGGTCTTTGTTGTAATTGGGTTCCTATGGGAACTTTGAGTTTTTTTATCATTATTGTTGGTGATAAAGTTGTTTGATGTAACTTATGAGATAAGAGTCCAATACATGTTTTTTTTTTTTGGAGACTTTTAGGTCTTTAATGAGTTTTGCATTTTTGTCCTTTTACTATCCAATAAAATTACCAAAAGAGTTCATGTTGCATAAGAGTTACTGTTAATGTTTGATATTTTTTCACTCACATGCATTAGAGTTCGTTTTTGAGCTAAAGTCGTATGCAAAGAAAACAACTATACAATAATACATATGTTAAGGAGATAACTTTGGGGAAACATGTTGGAAAGGGTTCACAAATGGGACAAGATTTTTGCACATCTCCAAATTCTTAGATTAATATTGTTTATAGATATTCCTTTATTAGAAACAGGTTTCACAAACTCACTGAAATTTGTGCCTGGTCACTTGGCATGCCAACACTTCCTCAATCTATGTTGCCACCATTGTAAAATTAGATTTTTTTTTTTTTAATAAGGAAATGAGTTTCTTTGACTTTACAAGGTTTTTATAAGAATTATGCATGAATTTATGGCAATGTTCTTCATATAACTATTACAAATTTAAAAATATATAAATAAGGGTAATTTAGACAAATTAAAAAAATTCTTTTCACTTTGATGCTTTTCAAACAACAAAATTTAATTTTCTTCTTGTGTTCTTAATTTTTTCTCCATAACCAAATGGATATAAGAGAAAAATAATTATCTTTCCACCTTCCTTTCTAATATTTTCACTTTCTAGCATCTCTTTTTTCCTAACCAAACGGAGCCTAATGGTCTAGAAGTCGGAGAAACCAAGAGGTATAGACCACTCTTCTCACTACTACTATCAATCGTTTTCTTTGTGTCCAAGTCTTGGAAAACATAAAGAGTAGGAAAGAAGGTCACACTACAATTCTACGACTTGGTAATACTATCAACAGATAAAAGATTAGTAGTAAAATTAGGAACATATAAGACTGAAGATAGAGATATGAACAGAGAAACTGAAACTGAACCTTTACTAGAAATAGAAGATAGGGAGCCATCAACTATCCTAACTTTGTTTCTACCTGAACAAGTATTATAAGAAGAAAACAGGAGGTTCAACTCCATCATATGGTCTGATGTCCCGAATCAATGATCCACGAGGGATTATTTGATAGGAAGGAAGCACTAGAGGCCCTGGCATGTATACCTAGTTGAGCAAATGTGGAAGTAACAGTGGCGGAAGAGGATGGCTCTAGATGAGTCATGAGATGTCTGAGGGTCTCAATCTTCTCTCAGGAAAGAACTGGAGTCTCCGAAGTTGAGGCTGAAGAAGTCAATGGGGAAGGAACTGGACAGTCAGTTGATGTAAGATGAGCACGAGACTTGTTCATTACTCTAGTGCGACCCCCCTACCTTGTGTAGGTCGGCCATTGAGTTTCCAGAAACTCTCCCTAGTATGTTTGGACTTGCCACAATAATCACACATAAGCTTATCCTTGTCATCAGCAATAGAACCAATAACCTGACCACCATCATGGCCCTTATTAATCCCTTTGCCTTTCCTTTGAGAAGTAGAAGTAAGGGCAGCTTAACATTTCTTCTGCTGTCCTCACCCTGAGCATAAGCGAACTCCTGATTGAGAGAAGTAGAGGATCACGTCCCAAAAGTTGGACACGGATCAAATCATACTCTATATTCAAGCCAACTAAGAATTGAAAAATACGCTCCTGTTCCACCATCTTCTTAACTTTATAGGCATTTGTAGGACAATCAGGCTTGAAACACCGATACTGATCTAACTCATGCCACATTCCTTGTAGAAGATTATAATATGTAGCTAGAGGCATATCTCTCTATTTGTGCACATGAATTTTGCGCTTCAAATCATATATCTGCGCTGCATTTCCCATTTGGGAATAAGTCTGGGCAACAACATCCCATATCTCCGTTACCGTGCTAAAAACAAAATATCCATTACTGATATCAGACTGCATGGAGTGAAGGAGTTAGGACATAATAATAGAGTTCCTAGCATCCCATGTGGAAAATAATGGATTTGTGTCTTTCGGTTCGACTATAGTGCTTGTAATATAGCCCATTTCCCTCTATTATTAATAAATAAAAGTACGGAATGAGACCAAGTGAGATAATTAGCACCATCGAGCTTAGCCATGGTGATTTGTAGTGTAGGGTTTTCATTTTGAGTGTTAAACTAACCCAACACACTCTTATTAGAGCTACCAGAATTTAGAGTGAAGTGAGCTGAATAATAAACTTACGGAGAGAGAGAGAGAGAGAGAGAGAGAGAGAGAGAGAGAGATGGTAGCAAAGTTGTACATAATGTTTGTGCTTGTGTTTAGGGTTTGAATAAAGAAAAGGAAGAGAGAAGAGAGAAGAGGGAAGAGAGAATAAAATAAGTGTTGTGTATTACTGACTACACATTACTAACTATTTATATTGTGCAAAAGAAGAAAAAGAAGATTACATTGTCGCCCTTGCTTAAGTACTAGCTATTACAAGAACTGCATAAAATAAAAAATGCCTAGCTTGGAACATAAACTCTTGAAGGTGGACCTAGCCAATGACTTGGTAAAAATATCACTTAGCTGAGCACTAGACTAAGCATAAAGGGTGCCAATCTGCTTCTACACGATTAGATCTCGAATAAAGTGACAATCGACTTCAATGTATTTTGTCTGTTCATGAAAAATTGAATAACTAGCAATGAAGATAACTGCTTGATTATCACAATGTATGGGCATAGGAGATGGCACATCAACACTTATATCATGAAGAAGAGACCTAACTCACATCTCACATGCAGTATGAGCCATAGCACGATATTCTGCCTCAGCACTAGAGCGTGCCATCACATTTTGTTTCTTACTGCGCCACATAATAAGATTAGTACCAACAAATGTGCAATACCTGGTGGTAGACTGCCTATCACTACGGTTGCCTGCCCAGTCAACATTAGAGAAACCAGTAACTGATAAAATAGATGATGGCCTATATAATAATCCCCTTCTTGGTGCTCCTTTAAGATAGGAGTGGCAATTTGTATTCGCGTGTCGTGTTCGGGTCGTGTCTGGATACATATATTATGAAAATAGTGTTGACTCGAACATGGCCTAATTAACTAATCGTGTCAACTTGTTTGACCTGAACACGACTCGTTTATTTTAATAAATAGGTCGTGTCAAATCGAATAACCCAACACGACACGAATAACCTGTTTAGACACGAATAACCTATTTGACACGAATAAACTATTTTATTCGAATAACCCATTTGGTACGAATTACCTATTAGACACGAATGATCTATTTGATTAAAATATATATTATTCTCATTCAAATCATAATGTATAACTCAATAAGGCATTCTTATTCAAATTATAATTTAAATAATAAAAGAAAACATTTACCATTCGTTAACATGCATTGTTTAAATTAAAATGCAATTTTCTAGCAAATGATGTTTCATATAGGCTCAAATGCCAAATACATTTACAAGATCAAACTAAACATAGATACAAAAAATTTCTTCCAAAAATATTTATAAAAAGATGTTAAAAAATCCTTCCAAAAAAATTTCAAAAAAAAAATGTTAACTAATTTATGTTTATTGCCATAATATTTTTTAAAGACGATTAATATAGTTCACTTTAACAACATTATTTTAGGGGGAGAGAGGGAAAGAGAGAAAGAAGAGTAATATATGATTTATTTAAGTTTAATAACATTATTTTAGAATATTTAAAGAGATTACAAGAGTATTATGCTTAATTAATATAGTCTAGTTTATTAAATTATAAATTCTTTTATTAGGATTTGTCTTATAATCTATATGATCTCATTAATTTATTATTAAATTGATAAAGATGAATTCAACTAAAAAGTTTATTTTTTTAGTTATTATTATATTAATATTTATACATTTATATTTATAGTTAAAGCTAATAATTATATTACTTAATAATTAATATATTTTTAAAATTATTTTATATTATTACTATTAAATAGAGTAAAACACGTGTATAATTGTGTTAATTTCGTGTTAACAGGTTAATAGGTTAAACATGTCAATTTTGTGTTAACAGGTCAATTTTGGGTTAATGGCTTAAATGCGTCATTTTCGGGTCATGGGTCACGAGACACGTTTTAATAAACGGGTCAATTTCGGGTCAACCCGAACATGACACGAATAGTAATTGTGTTAATCGTGTTTGACTCGATTTTGACTTGAACACGATTAAGCCCAACCCGAAACTTGCTAAGTTTGTGTCGTTTTCGAGTTGTGTCCAATATTGCCAGCCCTACTTTAAGATATCGAAGAATGCAACAAACAACCTCTTTATGAGGAGCATGTATAAATTGACTAACTACCCCAACAACATAAGTGATATTTGGGCGTGTCACAGTGAGATATATTAGCTTACCCACTAATCTCCTATACCGTCCGGTATCCTCAAAAGCTTCTCCATTTGCAGCATCTAACTTGACAGTAGAATCCGTCGGAGTATCAACATGACGAGAACCTAGAGTACCAGTCTTAGAAAGTAAGTCCAAGACATACTTTCGCTCACATAAGCTTATACCTTCCTTGGATCGAGCAACCTCAATCCTAAGAAAATAATGAAGCAAACCCAAATCTTTAGTGTAGAACTATTTACTCAAATGAAGCTTCAAACTAGCTATACCTGTTAAGTCATTCCCACTAATAATAATGTCATCCACATAAACTATCAAGACAATGATTCCTGAAAAGGAACGACGTGTAAACACAAAGTGATTTGAGTTAGTGTAAAGCATGCTCTGGGGGACTATTTTAAGCCATACAATGCCTTTCGTAGCTTACAAACCAAATTTTGCTTGCTAGGAGCAACATACCCTGGTGGTTGAACCATATAAACTTCCTCTTTGTAAATCCTTATAAAGGAAGGCGTTCTTTATATCTAACTGATATAAGGGCCAATCATGTCTCATTGCAACTGAAAGAACTCTAATAGAATAAGGCAGGCAACCAGAGAGATGGTCTCATTGTAATCCACACCATAGGTTTGAGTGTAGCCTTTAGCAACTAGACGAGCCTTCAAATGCTCAACAAAACCATTAGGATTATACTTCACAACATAGATCCAATGACACCCAACAGGCTGCTTATTAGAAGGAAGAGAGAGTGAGATCCCCGGTTTGATTGTTATGAAGAGCTGCTATCTCCTCGTCCATAGCTAGTTTCCAACCAAGAGATGCAAATGTTTGTGAAAAAGAAATAGGAACAACCACGGAAGACAATGAAGAAACAAAACAACGAAAAACAGAGAGATGATGAAGTGAGACAAAATTAGAAATAGGATGATGAATACAACTGCGAGTACCTTTCCGTACGGCAATAGGTAAATCTGGAGACTCAGATGATTGGGAAGAAGCAGGAGCCCATTGGATTACTTGTCGATTGTTTTTGCGTCGATAAACTTGTAAAGGAGGAGTAGCCACATGAGATGAGGAACCAGAATCAGACAAACGTGGTAAAGGAATATCCTCCTGACGAGAAGGAACCAAGGTAGACTCATGACGGTGTCCATGTGCTGAAAAGAAGGACGAGGACTCAAAAAAGGTAACATCGGCACTGGTATAATACTGATGGGAGATAGGGTCCTAACAATGATAACCCTTTGGAGTGCAAGCATAGCCCAAGAAAGCACACTTGACAAAACGAGGAGACAACTTATCTCAACCAGGACCAAGATGATGAATATAAGCTACACAACCAAAAACACGAGGGGTCAAACTAAAAGGTAGAATAGAAGGATAAAGAAAAGAAAAAAGAGATTGATTGTCCAAAACAGAGGATGAGATGCGATTAATGATATAAGTAGCAGTCAAGACAACATCAGCCCAATATGAATTTGACACATGCATATTAAATAATAAAGTATGAGCAACATCTAATAAATGACGATGCTTATGTTCAGTAACACCATTTTGTTGAGATGTATGGGGACAAGTAGTCTGATGAATAATGTCACGTTTAGTGCAAAAAACATCCATAAAAGACTTGGTATATTCTCGTGCATTGTCAGATCGTAAAATTTTGATGCGTTTGTCAAATTGACCCTAGATTTGATTATAAAATGTAACAAAGATTTTAGGCAATTCAGAATGATCTTTCATAAGAAACAACCAAGTCATACAAGAGAAATCATCCACAAAGATTACAAAATAGTGAAACCCAGAAGTACTTTTTATTCTTGTTAGGATGTCAAATATCTGAATGTACAATATTAAAAGGACTAGATTGACGACTACTTAAACTACTAGGGAAAGAACTACGGTGATGCTTGCATAATTGGCAAGCCTCACATTCTAAAAGAGATACAGGACTCAAATTTGGAACAATTTGACGTAATTTCTGCAATGATGGATGACCCAAACAATAATGCCACTGTGAAGGAGATACTTGTGGTACTCAAAGCTAGCAACAGATTCACCAAGATCCAAATAAGAAAGACCATTGTGCTCATGCCCCGGACCAATCACCTTCTTTGTCTTGAGATCCTGAAACACACAAGAAGAAGGGGAAAAAATTACTGAACACTATAAAGACTTGGTCAATTGGCTCATAAATAACAAATTGAAAGGAAAATGAGGTACAAATAAACCAGAAGACATGGAAAGAGATTCAATAGGATGAAGATCGCCAGTTGCAAGCACTGGTCGAAATGAACCATCAACCAACACAATACGAGATTTCGATGGGCAAAAATTAGAAAACAAAGAAGAAATACCAGACATATGAGCACTTGCTCCAGAATCAATATTCCACGGAGCATGAGACTTCCCAATCACATATGCAGAATTACTTGTATTAGCCATAGTAGCAGTAGAGGTAGATAAATGAGGGAAAAGAGAAGACAACTGTTGTAGAAGCTGAATAAGTTGAGAAGTGATAGCATCATGAGAACGAGAAGGATCAAAACTAGGATTGGGATCCTTTGAAGATGTCAGTGGCACAGGAGGACGAAAAGTATCATCCGATGCCTGATTAGTATGGGCTAGTTGTCCCCATTTATCCCAACAATAATCTTTAGTGTGTCCTTTACTATCACAATAAGGACATTTCCACTCAGAACAATTACCACGACCATTCCGTCCACCTCGGCCACTACGTCTAGAGCCTTAGCCACCACCACAACGATTACCACTTGGATGAGAACTGTTGGCCACTACCACGACCACTACTACGGCCACCATGGAAACCACCACGATTACCATCACTAGAGATTAAAGCAGAGGACTCTCTAGAGGAGGAAGCAGACCCACGAGTGAGAGAGGCACATTGAAGGCGAGAGTAAGCATTGGTTGCAATTGGAAGCTTCTCACTAGCCAAAATTTGATCTTTGAACACACTATTACTCGGAATTGAGGCTAGACAAAAATAAGGCAACTTGATATTCCTTACGCTGATGTCGCTAGACCACTAAATCGACACTCAATGGCTGATAAAGGCATAAGCTCGTCCCATAACCCCTTCAAAGTACCATAATGTTTTGTAAGAGGCTTGTCACCTTGTTTAGTGTTGAACATACGCTTAAAAATCTCATAAACTTGAGAGACATTATGCTCCTGAGTATACATCTCTTCAAGAGCTATCCATATCTTTTTGGCTGTGTTAAGAAGTTGAACATTTGCGATCACATAAGGCTCCATCGTAAGCTAGAGCCATGTCATGACTAAGGAATTCTCACTCCACCAATCTTTTAAATCTTTTGCATCTGAAGAAGGTGGATATGCAGTAAGATACTTGATTTTTTTCTTTGCACGCAGAAAAACTTTAAAGGCA
Organism: Nyssa sinensis; assembly: GCA_008638375.1. Lineage (NCBI taxonomy): Eukaryota > Viridiplantae > Streptophyta > Magnoliopsida > Cornales > Nyssaceae > Nyssa > Nyssa sinensis. Next base: position 45,814,514 of record CM018032.1, read on the forward strand.
TGATACCGTGAATGATAGTTATTGCCATTCAACTTCACAGAGGTAACCGATCTCGTCGGCTCATCTACAATAGAATGTTTGGCATCGTCGGATGAAGCCATAGGGAGGAATCAACAGTAGTAATTCAATAGAAAAAAAAAATCACCACAACCACAAATATCTGTACTAAGCCAGAAAACCAAAAAAGCACAACACAATACCAAAAAATTGACCCAATCAATTGTGTATGTATCTAGAACATAGAGAACCCCAAAATGATTCGAACAAACCAAGAAACCAACAAAATGAACCACCTGCCGCGTCCACGAGAAACTGCCGACAACCAGAGAAGGTTCTTCTCATTCAAACATCAACAAGACATAAACTGATCGAAAATGGTTGTAGATCTGCTAGACGCACCCCATAAGACCAGATCGAAGCACCAAAAATGAGAGAATCCGTCAGAAAACACAGATCACAAACTAGACCACTATTTTTCAAAAAACATCCGGGAATAGGAAAATCCTTCTAAACAACTCAAAAAATTTCAAAAAAATAACCATTATGATCAGAAGCCTCCGACGACCCAACCAGCAGATTCCAGTGACCAGAATGTGCCGCGTCATGCTGATGTCAACTTGTTGTCATCATTCCGAATGCTGACGTTAGCCCTGGAATGAACAGTAATAGTTTCTTGTGGCCTTTGACTATCTTTTAGTGATATTTAGCCTTCAATATTGCTCTGATACCAAGTCAAATTGATATGTATTTAGGGATTGAATAAAGAAAAGGAAGAGAGAAGAGAGAAGAGAGAACATAATAAGTGTTGGTTGTGTATCACTGACTACACATCACCAACTATTTATATTGTGCAAAAGAAGAAAAAGAAGATTACAATATCGCCCCTACTTAAGTACTAGCTAATTACAAGAAATAAGGACATAAGAACTCTCACAAGTGCTAAGAAACAAATATCAATTACTGATATCAGACTACATGAAGTGAAGGCTCAGGACATAATAATAGAGTTCCTAGCATCCCATGTGAAAAATAATGGATTTGTGTCTTTCGGTTCAACAATAGTGCCTGTAATATAGCCCATTTTCCTCTATTATTAATAAATAAGGTACAGAATGAGACCAAGTGAGATATTTAGTACCATCGTGCTTATCCCTGGTGATTTGTAGTGTAGGGTTTTCATTTTGAGTGTTAAACTAACCCAACACACGCTCTTATTAGAGCTACCAGAATTTAGAGTGTACTGAGCTGAAGAATAAAGTTAGAGAGAGAGAGAGAGAGAGGGAGAGATGGTAGCAAAGCTGTACGTAATGTTTGTGCTTGCACTTGTACTAGTGCATGCCACTGCAAGGAATGTGCCTAGTACCACGGTACCAAGCGAAAGAATCATGAGGAAAATAACGTAGAGAAAGTAGCTGGCGGTGCCACGGCACCTAGTGGGCTGGCCTGGATGACGAAAAGAACTTCATCATTTACAGCGGCGTTGGGGGCTTTGGCAGGGTTGGTGGCTATGTTGGGGTGCTGCCCTTGGTAGCATTGGTGGACTTGGTGGTGCAGGCGGACTCGACGGTCTTGGCGACGGTGCAGGTTGGCCCGGCGGTGTAGGTGGTGGAGCTGGCGGAATTGTACCTTAGATTTGTCAAATATTTTTAAATTTTCTCTATGGTTTGTTGGTGTCCGAGGGTGGTCTAGTGTTGGAGGTCAGTTATGATCAGTAGTTTGGTTGGTTTTTCATGTTTTTAAGGTCATTGATGTATCTCTATATGAATTTGAATTTATCGTGCATGCAATTGTGGGGGTTTTTTTGTCTTCTTTCAAATAGAGCTACCAGAATTTTGACAAATCTCTAACATACAAGCGCAAAAGGTCCGAAACCACCAATTGATAGAGAGAAGATTATGAACACACGAAAAATGTACTGGACAAGTCTAAAAGACCATTACCTTGCTTTGTTTCTCAACTAGAACAGTCCAATGTATCCGAAACCTCGAAATACGAAATGGAAGCACAAAACCACAAGTACAGCCTTAAACAATAAATATAGCACCAATTAGAGGCCAAATCTCAATCAAAAATAGCATTGCAGAAGAAGCCACGCTGACCTGCACGAAGAACAGTGCACTGCTGACCCTTTAACCAAGTCAAATGTGAGCCACACTTGATAAATTAACGAGGTTTAAATTGTGAACAAACTTGGCTTATTTGTTTCACAAGTTGATCTTGAACAACCCTTTAACCAAGTCAAATGTGAGCCACGCTTGAATAGCTAGCTTGGTTCGTTTTACGGCCCTACTTTTTAGATGTACTCATCTGATTTTTTCCCCATTCTATGTCTTCTTGTTTTTTATTTTTTTATTCCATTTTGGAATATCTTGATTTTAATGCAAAGAAATAGTGGAGTATAGGTTGCCCAATTATATAAATTTTCAAACTTTATGTTGTCTTCTTATAACGTAATTTATTTTATACTGAAAATGAAGTGTGTACAACTACAAGCTCTTTTTTATCAAAAGGATGAAGGGGGCTGTTTAGGGCTTCTAGGAGATATCCCCCAGAAAGATCCCATAAATGAGACATATTGGTAGGAAACTTCTATTACACTTCTATTGTTGTTGTTGGTATTTTTGTTTATATCTAAGCCACCAAGAGTCTTATAGGTGGGAATTTGTTGCAGTTCTCTCTCTCTCTCTCTCGTGTGCAGACACACACACACATGTTCTCTTTCTTTTCTAAATTTTTAATACCAAATTATGAACTTGACATCTTCAAGACGTGTTGTTAATTGTTTCATAATGGCAGGTAGAAAATCAGTCAGGCTTAGATCTTCTTTGTCACTTTTATGATAATCAAGATGCATCAATAGCCAGAAAACAGTCAAGTATCATTGTCTTAAGGTACTGCCTCTTGACTACATTGATCCTCAAAAAGTATTTTTAAGAATTGCTTACCGTCTACCGGTTCTATAACTATTGTTTCTTATTGGATTAAAGCAGGATTCTATATTAAAGGTGCTTGTCATGCTTTTTCCAGTCACAGAACTTTTATTGTCGTGGTGATATAAGGGGTTAATACAAGTTAAAATTCTTGGACAAAATGATTTGTCTTCTATAATAATCTAAAACTCTGTTCATGCTAATGTAGGTTGGGATTGGCAATAATTTTGTCTTGTTAATCTTCTGTTTTGATATTGAATGGAATCAAAGTCAAATATAGTGAAACATATGATGATATCAACCATCTGAAGGGGAAGTGTATTTGATCATATGGGGTTAACTAATATATGCTCCTTGTTTTGCTTTAATATAACCCCAACTTAAGAAGCACAAACATGCAAACACGACATTTCTAAAAAAAGTAGGACACGAATATGTCGGAGACACGTTAAATATATATATATATATATATTTGATATGATCATATAATAAAAACATAACATTATTTCAATTAAAATTGGCATAAAAATACATAAATCATAAAAATATTATTAAGATATTAAAATGACAAAAACATTAAGTAAAAATTTAAGAACTTAATCATTAACATTCACGATTCAAGTTCCAAAACACATTTACTTACTATGATATAGAACACATATATGTATACATATAACCAGACAAAAAAGTAGAGGAGAAGAGGAGAAAATGAGGGAAAAAAAATCCAAAAAAAAAAAGAAAAAGAAAAAGTGTACTAGACATTTACTAATGTGTCCAAAATTAAAAAAAAAATACAAAATTTGAATACTCTTTTTTTGCGTGTCTAACATGTGTCTGGAAAGTGCCTGAGAGTGTCGGTGTCCGATACAGACACGTGAGCCAAAATTGATTATTCGTGCTTCACAGACCCCAACTCCTCTGCCTTTTCTTTATGTACCCTAAAACCTAATATAGCCATCAGTTTAAATGATAGGGTTAACTAATATATGCTCCTTTTATTGCTTCAATATAACCCCAACTCCTTTACCTTTTCTTATACCTTTTATGAACCCTGAAACTTAATATATCCACCAACTTTTAAGCCACAAATCTGATCGTAATCAGTCCTAAAACCCCTCTTTTCCATTGCCCTACATCAATTTTTGTGTCACACCTTGTAGAAGAGTAGTCTGCTACACGTGCCTACATCTTATTATTACACAAGGAGAAACTGAAAAAGTTATCATTCATAGATTTGAGTGGGATGGATGAAGTGGAGAAATTCATTTGGTGTGTTTTGTTACTGTTAATTATCAATCAAGTTAGAGGAGAGATTATGGTGGCTATAAGTCTTGCCATGGTTAGTTGTACAATTGCAGGGCAGCTAAGACTGAAGAAAAATGCCTATAAAATGAAAATGCCATTTGGTTAATTCTCTTAAGGTTTCTTTTTTGCGCTTGTTATTTTTTTGGGCCAAAGAGGCCAAGGAGGCCTTCCCGGTAAATGCCATTTCCATAGCTGATTTTTTGGGGTCTATAAGACTTGTGTAGAGGCTGTTTAGGCTGTTCTCTTGGGTTTGCCCCCCTTGGGCACCATTAATATTACTCTTACTTATCCAAAAAAAAAAAAAAATGAACAACTTAGAAGAAAAATTTTAAGATGGATTTTGGAAACATAAAATATGGTATGTGAAATAAATTCATTTTCTAGAATGCTACATGAAGCAATAATTGAGGCCAAGATACCAACAAGCTCTAGCTTGGTTGGTACCTCTCTATATGGGAGGTTGAGGGTTCAAGTCCCCCTGAAGGGGCAAAGTGAGTGTGTGTGTGATTTACCTATCAAAAAAAAAAAAAATTTTGAGGACAAGATGAAATATAGTTGTAAAAGATGGTGCAATCATGTGGAGCAAATACCCATGGTTACACTGCTAAGGAGGATTGATTTGATTCAAGCTGTAGGTGCAATCATTCTGAAGTAGGGGATACACTAGATATTAATGTTTACAGTACTGTAAGAATGGATATGATTTCTTGGAGATTTGACCAAGGGTATGGCTCTACAAGAGCAAACTGGAGGAGACAAATCCTTGTAGCCGGCATTAAGTAGTTGCAGTTAAGTCTTGTGAGTTGAGTGCTATAGCATTACCATCCATGAGTAACTTAGCAGTATCCATAGCAATACTATTTGTTCTGGTGTTCGTATGACTCCCCCACAATGGGTACACATATGACCACAATTCTGTGCACGACCTTTATGATGATTCCTGCCATTATCATAGACATGATATTGGCCTCTGAAATTAATGTAAGACCCACAACCTCTAAATTTGCTGTCTCTACTAGCTGAGTGGACCAAGGCAGAATTCTCTTGCCTAACTAAAACTGAAGAAGAAGAACCAATCAAAGTTCGTAATAACTATTCCAGTATTACTTGTTGAACTAGACTCGGCCATTGTGATGAATTAAGAAAAAGCTGCCCATAAAATACCACAAAACAACAATAAAACGAATTCCAAGGTATCACAATTAGCTACTAATTAATTCCCATTAATATCACACGCCAGACAACTTCTCAAATGAATCAATTCCATAATCAAGACAAATGAAACCTTTGAATTAGAACAGAATGTACCAAAAATAATGTTTTCCTGAGGTAATGAGAATAAACAAGCCAGCTAAATAGAGAGAAACAATGAACAAGTTGAACAATTCCCGAATGCAAGAAATGGGGGTTTTGGCACGAAAATGTTGCTTCAAAACCCCAAAACAATCATGTACCGGCAACCACCAGGAACAGAGGCTGAATTGATGGCTTTTTTGTGTGGACGAAAGTTATGGAAAAAGAAAAATGAAGAAAAAGGAAGGAGAAGAAGGGGAAAAAAAGAAGAGAGAGGAGAGAAGAGAGAGAAGAGCAATCAGCTACTGTGGTTTGTTCTTGTGTGTGTGTGTGTGTGAGAGAGAGACAGTACCTTGAACATGGCCCCTCTATTATGTCATTATCAATGACAAAGGAATTACAATTATAACCCCAGCGTGAAAATAACACTTAAACACTATTCATCAGTATTGTAGCATATAATGTGCATCATTTTTCATGCTACTATAGCTAGACTTATTAAGGGTAATTATGTCAATCATGAATTTCTTCATTCTACGAATCTGTGGTTTGGATTAGATTTACTTGAGGACTAAGATAATTTTCAAGTAAGGTTTTAGGTCTTCTCTTATTAAAATAAAATTGATGGCAGCAAGTGTAAGAATATTTTTTCCACTTTAATAAAATCTGCCTATAACTATTATGTGCTTTTGAGGACTTTAGGTTTGCTTGGTTTAGCACCCCGTAAAAGTTTTTTTCCCCCCCTTGATATTTGTCTGAGAAATATAAGCTCCAAGTCTTGCACCAATATTGAAGAATTTTCCTTTCATTAGCTTGCTCTCTTTTATCACTTCATGTTACCAGGAGAAGAAGGAAACATAGAACATTGATCGAGGCTGTAATAAAAGGTATGATGGTGTATTATCTATTAGAAGACATATCTCTAGATAGAGATGGAATGTGAAAAAAGGATTTCTTAGCTGACCCTATGTAGTCGGGATGTAAGGCTTTCTTGAGTTGAGTTCAACTTTTCTGGCTACTAGTTCCCAATTTTTTACTCCGTACTAGGATGTCCTTTTTATCCATGCAATAATAAGTCCACTTCTATCCCTGTATATTTACACTGAAACATAGTGTATCACCGTATCCGTACATGTGTGGTAATTTGTTTGCATTAAGATTTTATCGATATTGATTATTACTATTGTGTGTGTGTCTGCGTCTCTGAAAATGTTTGTGCATTTGGATTAAGTATATATTGATCTTCCTCGCCAAGCCAATTGAAAAAAAGGTCTTTATTGATCTTGATTATTACATGTTTTTAAGGCACTTGGGTTTAGTGAATCAACCGCCAGAAGCATCGTGTGTCTCAATCCAGCTTGCTGAGCGAGGAGCCTTTTTAACATCTCCCATTCATCTTTCTCTCTTAAAAGCTGGATCACTTGCTTGGAGAACACGTATAGTGTCACTACAAGGTATGTTAGCCTCTGTCCTCCCCATGCAACAACATGGAATAGCTTTGATTAGTCATTGATTTTAAAAATGCTCCTTATTACGTAAGATGGCCATTGGGGTAATTACAGCCAGGCATTCACATCTGGGCATGACAAAATATAATTTATTTACTTTAGCATTGGTTTTAAGCCTGACCAAAGTGCTTCTGAATTCATAAATCTGCAATACCTCAAATTGTCGGGATCTATGAAGCACATACACTCTATTTTAGCTCACATATCAGTGTTGGACATGAACACGCTCGAACTCGTCTTGGATGTGTGAAAAAAGTGTCTCCAATTTTTCTGAATTTTGGCACGTCCTAGACTCATTACGGACATGTCCCGGACACTTTGTGGGCACATTTTTCAATATTTTTTATTTGGATTTTTTTCCACTTCTTCTAGTAGTTTAACAAATTTATTTTGAAACTTGAATTATGAAATTTGATGATTAAATGAAGAAGTTCTAAAATTTTTATTTAATGACTATGTTAATTGATATATTATTAATATTGCTGTGATTTGTGTTATTTTATACCAATTTTGATTAAAATAATATTAGATTTTTATTATATAGTCATATAAAAAATATAAAAATATATATTCAACATGTCCCCGACGTATCTCTGTCTTATTTTTTAAAACAATTCTGTGTCTGCGTGTTCGTTTCGTGTCGTATTTGTGTCCCGTGTTCGTGTCCTTGTTTGTATCCATGCTTCTTAGGTTGGGATATTCATTCAACAAAAATCTTTGCTAGTTGGTAAACACATGTATCGCTCAAATATGAGTGAGACCTTGATGGACATTGGAAACTGAGGTTAATGCTATGTTGGTTATAAACCCCAATATCTTTGGTATTCTTGACTCCAAATTCTATATGTAGTCAAGTTGTTATTCTTTACTTAAGGTATGGGTTGCCCATCAAATCATACTCTCTCTCAACCAGATCATTGATGCTATGTGTTGCTCTTAAGCCCAATGAAGGTACCTTTCTTTGTTTGGTCTTTAGCTTGGGACGTGGTATTAACTACAGATCATTTGAAGAGAAGATGATTTAACTTAGTTGGGAAATGTTGCACGTGCTTGAAAGAAGATGAGACCATTGGTCATCTTTTTCTACATTGTTCTTTTGTGAGGGAAGTGTGGAGCCTTTTGTTCTTGCTTTTTGAATGTGCTTGGTTCTTGCCTCTTTCGGTGATGGATTTTTTGAAAGGGTGGTTGGGGGTTGTGGTAATAGTAGAGCAAGGAAAGTGTAAAGAATTGTGCCTCTTTGTTTATTTTCGTGTATTTGGAGAGAGGAACTAGAGATGTTTTGAAGGACAAATGATGTCTATATGTAAATTCAAATATAGTTTTTTTTTTTTTAAGGTTTTATACTTTGGGAAAGTGGATGCATACCCCTCGTAAGTACATAATTTTGTAGATTTTTTGGAAAACATGAGAACATAATTTTATGAGTCTCTTTTGTATACGGGTTCACCCCCCTTGGGCACTGTTTTAATACAGTTTTAGTTATCGAAAGGAGCACTTTTCAAATATACCCCTTTAGTTTGTGTGTTTTCCCCCACTAGATTTAAAGTTTTTCACACTTCACGCTTGTCTTAATTTCAATATTACCCTTTATTATTATTATTATAGTTAAATTTTATTATTAGGGTTCAAAAGGAAAAGAAAGAGAGTAGGAAAAATCAGAGAGAGATTAGAAAGGTTTAGGGCTTCATTAACCTCTTCTACCCTTCACCTTGCCTTTATATATTAACATATGAGAAAATACATTAATACCCTTGGAGAAATAAACAAAAATACTCTAACACTCCCCCTTAAGCTGGAGCATACAAATCAAACATGCCCAACTTGGCACACAAGCGGTGAAATGAAGCCCGAGCTAATGGTTTGGTAAAAATATCTCCAAGTTGAATGTCCGAGCGAACAAAGGAAGTGACGATCTGTTTCCTCATCAGCAAATCACGAATAAAGTGACAGTCAACCTCTATATGTTTGGTACGCTCATGGAAAACAAGATTATTAGCAATGATGATAGCAGCCTAATTGTCACAATGCATCTGCATAGGGTCAGACACACTGACACCAAGATCGTGAAGAAGAGAGCGAACCCACAACAACTCTGATGCAATATGAGCCATAGCTCTATACTCGGCTTCAACATTGGAGTGGGCAACAAAATTTTGCTTTTTACTACGCCATGTAACCAAATTGCCTCCAACAAAGGTACAATAGCCAGAAGTTGATTGCCTATCATAACGACAACCAGCCCAATTAGCATCACTATTACCTGTAACATAAAGGGAAGTAGAAGGCGTGTATAGAAGACCTCAGCCAGGAGCACTTTTCAGATAATGCAAAATGCAACAAACAACATCAAAGTGAGGTTGGCGAGGAGCATGCATATACCGACTAACTACACCAACGGAAAAGGTAATGTCAGGCTGAGTAACAGTAAGATAAATCAACTTTCCAACCAGTCGGCAGTATCGACCTACATCAGCAAACAATTCCCCTTGCTCATCGTCAAACTTAACAGTAGTATCCATAGGAGTATCAACAGGTTGAGTACCAAGCATACCAGTCTCAGAAAGTAGATCAAGCACATATTTCCGTTGAGAAAGAGAGATGCCCTTATATGAACGAGCAATTTCAATCCCAAGAAAATACCAAAGAACATCCAGATCTTTAGTATGGAAATGTTGACCAAGATGTTTTTTTTTTTCAATCCGCAATACCAACAGAATCATTGTTAGAAATAATGATATCATTGACACAAACAATTAGAATAATAGTATCGGTAGAGGAGTGATGAACAAAAATTGAGTGATCAGAAGTAGAACACTTGAAACCATTTAAGCACAACTGTACTAAATCTATCAAACCAAGCACGAGGAGACTGTTTTAGACCATACAAATCCTTTTGCAACCGACAAACAAGATGATCACTACCAAAAACAACATAACCAGTAGGTTGAACCGTGTAAACTTCTTCCTGAAGATCACTATGAAGAAAAACATTCTTAATATTAAGCTGGTATAAGGGCCAAGAAAGACTAACGACAACAGAAAGCAAGATCCTCACAGAATTCAAATGAGCCATAGGAGAAAATGTCTCAAAATAATCAACCCCATACATTTGGGTATATCCTTTAGCAACCAAGCGAGCCTTGAGACGCTCAATAGAACCATCAGGAATGTATTTAACAATGTAAACCCATCGACAACCAACAATTTGTTTTCCAGGGGGTAGAATTGTAAGTTCCCAGGTCTGATTCTTATGAAGAGCACTCATTCCTCATCCTTGATATATTTCCAGCTAGAAGAAGACAAAGCTTGCTTATAAGAAGTTGGAATAGAAATAGAAGATAAGGCAAAAGCAAATGACTGCAAACAAGATGAAGTACGACTATAAGACACAAAATTAGCGATAGGATGTTGAGTGCAAGTGCGTTTACCTCTCCGCAAGGCAATAGATAAATCATCGGTACTAGGAATAGATGAGGAAGGAACAGGAACCTCAGACAGTGAAGACGTGGCATCCAGGCTATAAGAAGCAATGCGCCTTTCACGGGATCGCTCATAAACCTGTAAAGGAGAATTAGGCATAGATGAAATAGGTAAAGGGAGAGTAGGAGAGGGTATAGAGGGCTCCCCCTCACGATAGGATAAGGGATCATTGTTTAAAACCTGACTTGAGGAAGAACAGGAGGAGGTGGACTAAAAAAAGGTAACATCTGCACTTACAAAGTATCGATGAGACTCGGGGCTATAACAACGATAACCCTTTTGAGTTCGGGAGTACCCAAGAAAAACACACTTGCGAGCACGAGAGGATAATTTGTCCTGACCAGGATTTATAATATGAACAAATGTAACACAACCAAAGACACGAGGAGTGATGTGAAAGGGAGAGAAACCTGGGTATAAAAAAGAGAAGGGAGACTTATGATGTAAAACAGTAGAGGGCATTTGATTAATAAGATAGTATGCAGTAAGAACAACATCTTGCCGAAATTGTTTGAGTACATGCATATTGAACATCAAGGTGCAGGCGACATCCAATACATGACGATACTTCCTTTCAGCAACACCATTTTGTTGAGAGCTGTGTGCACAACTAGTCTGATGTATAATACCATGAGCAACACGAAAAGAATTCTTAACAGATTGTGTATATTCTAATGCATTATCTAAGCGAAGAACTTTAATGCGCTTACCAAACTGAACAAAAATTTCATTATAGAATTTAAAAAAGATACTTGGGAGCTCAGATCGCTCTTTCATAAAAAACAACCATGTCATGTGAGAATAATCATCCATAAATATCACAATGTAATTAAAACCATTCAAACTAGAAGAACGGGAAGTTCCCCATATGTTTGTATGAACTACATCAAATGATTTAGGGTGATGAACTATCAATTGAAAAAGAATTACGGTAATGCTTGCTCAATTGACAAGCCTCACATTCCAAATTAGACATACGACTTAAACTAGGAATAGCAAACTTCAGTTTATCCAAAGATGGATGACCCAAACGAAAGTGCCACTGAAGAGGCGAAATTGTTGCACTCAATGCAGATGAAGCGAGAAAGGAAGAACCACTGGAATCCAAATAATAGAGACCATCCTTCTTATGCTCCGAACCAATCATCTTCTTCGTCTTGAGGTCTTGAATGATACAAGTGGGAGAAAATGTTATGGTATAATGTAATGCTTTCGTCAATTGACTAATAGACAGTTAGTTAAAAGGAAAACTAGGGACATAAAGACTGGAAGATAAAGATAAGGAATGAGAAGGATGTAAAACACCTTTCCCAAGAACTGGTCAAGATGACCCATCAGCTAGCATAATATGGTGTTTAACAGGAGATAAATCAAAAAAGAGAGATGGTATACCAAACATATGAGAGCTAGCTCCAGAGTCAATGACCCAGGATGAGGGCGAATGGGCCACACATGCAATATTACTTGAATCAGCCAAGGTAGCAGTAGAGGAAGAAGGAAGAGCAATGTGCAGTGTCTGAACTAGCTCGCTAAGTTGAGTAGTGAGTGCATCATAAGAATTAGAACTGGAAATAATAGGTCCAAATGAAGTAGAAGCAGGCGACAATTGTGTACTACCATCAACTACATGATTGACATAATCTGGCTTAAAACACTTCACCCAACAATACGGTTCCGTATGGTTCATGCCACCACAGTGATCACACTTCTATCGCCACGTCCACTAACACGACCATCGCCTTGAGAACCACCACGAGAACCACAGCCTCCACCACGAGAGCCTAGTCCACGACCACGATTGCTCGAAACCAAAGCAAAAGATCCTGATAAAGAAGAAATAGAGCCTGGCATGAAGGAACTCTGCCCTTGAGATGAACACAGCAAACGAGAATACGCATTAGCAGCCGTAGGCAAACTCTCACTACCAAATCCTCACACATCCAATCTTCATACTTTGAGTTTGTCTTAGCAGGAGGATCATTTGTCAAATATTTCAATTTGCGTTTCCCATGCAAAACCACCTTTATAGCATGTGCCCAAGCAAGGTAGTTAAGACCAGTCAACTTTTTCGAAATAATAGACTTTGGAATATCATCATCCTTAATCAATGATGACTTATCTTCAGCCATGGCACAAACCAAGATTAAACACAAGTACCCAAGGCACCGAATTATAATTCAAAACCAAATAACCAAGGAATTCAAAAGGGCAGCACTCAAAGGACACTTAGTAGGTTGTGTTCCAAAAAACACAGAAAAAACAGTGCTCAATATCAGAAAAGAATGCTTTCGGAATCAATTCAGACCAAAAATCACAACAAAACAGCAAGTCCCAACACATAAAACAGCTGACCCATCAAGAACAGTACTCAAAAACAGCAAACCATTCTTCCCGAATCAATTAAGACCATGGAGCAGCACTAAACCAGCGACTACAGAACAGAAAATAGCAGTCCCGAGAATTTTACACAGTGCCGACCACCAAAAAATGGCTTCAAATGGCTAAATACCAATCAAATGGGTAAGGATCTCTCCAAACACAATGTCAAAGGCCAAATCGCACCCCTCACTAGCAGATTGAAGCAGCAAAGAAGTCTCAAGATTGCTCGAAGAGCAGATCGAAAAAAAAAGTCCAAAAATCTAAAAAATATTCGAAAATAGAAAAGTACATGCAAATGGATTCAAAAAAAAATTCAAAAATCACCAGGGGCATCACCAATGGAGGATGAACATGGCCATGTGTTCCGGTGACCGGATGGTGATGATGTCATTGGCTGTATGCCAATGTCAGCGGGGTTTTTTCTGCTGCTCTGTTGCCTGAATGTGCTCCGGAGTTTTATTTTTGTTTTGGAAGAAATTTTGTGTCTGGATCGTGCTCTGATACCGAGTTAAATTTTATTAGTAGGGTTCGAAAGGAAAAGAAAGAGAGAGCAGGAAAAATCAGAGAGAGATTAGAAAGGTTTAGGGCTTCATTAATCTCTTCTTACACCTTGCCTTTATATATTAACATATGAGAAAATACATTAATACCCTTGGAGAAATAAATAAAAATAAACTGAAATACTCTTAACAATTATTATTTGGTTAACATCTCTTCAAATATACCCCTCCTTATTTTTTGCCCCCGAAGAGTAAATTCCTAGCTCCGTCCCTGCTGTGTTCCCTTGTATTATATTCAGGAACCAAGTTCAAAACCCTCATCCATTATATCTATCAACAAATTGTAGTTTGAATTGCCACTCTTCAATAATATTGTCCTACCACTGGAGTATTTTTGTTGCTACTCAAACCATCAGCTGATTTTTTTTTTTTTTTCAGTTTCATACTTGGCACTACATTATCAACGATGTTAGAATATGAAATAATTTGAATCTCCTCTTGGGCTTAGCATTTTCCCTTTTTCATCCCCGAACAGATTCCAAAGCTTACCCCGGGCCATATATCATTGTTGACATTTCAAGAGAAACTGAGGTATCTTCTGAAAACTGCTTTTCCGATAATGATTCAGTAGAGGTGTTAGAAGAAACTTCCATAAGTTTTTTGATCCTTTTGTTTTTCCTTTGATATTTTGTAGGATGGTTTGTCAATTGTGGTTTCTCCCTTATTAAGGATACACAATGAAACTGAATTCTCTGTGGAGGTGCGTTTTCAAAGACCTCAACAAAAGGATGCTGAGTCTGCTTCTGTGGTGCTTAAGACAGGGGATACAATTGATGATTCTATAGCAGCATTTGATGCAATAACTTTGTCTGGTGGTTTAAAGAAGGCATTAATGTCTTTAAATGTTGGTAAGCATTAAGTACTCCTTTTATCTCTTTAAAGGAATATTCTACCTGGGTGCTCCATTACAGTTTACTTTTGACAAGACTCCCTCAATTTTCTGATACAAGAATCTCTTTTGTCTTTAAGTAGGCTGTGATGTTAAAAGACAATAACAATGTTATCCTTGTGAGAAAGACAAGAAAATACTTATATCTGCTTGTACATTCATGACATGATTATCGATACATGTGCATGATTTCTTTTAAGGCATCCCAATGGGTTACTCCATTGTGACTTGGAGGTCATGGGTTCGAGTCAGGGAAACAACCACTTTGCTCGCGGGAGTAAGGCATACGCCATAGTTGCAGGAGTCTCGTGCACTGGGCTAGCCTTTTAGCCCAGTGGGTCTTATGGCTGAAATGTCTAATTGAAATAATTAGAATATGTAGAGATGGATAATCAAATTAAAGAGGCAAAATCAGTCAACTTCATTGAAAAAGATAACTAAAAATTTGGGCGGTAGGTGCAATCACACGGTAAGGAATTTAAACCTGGAAATTATTTGGTTTGATCCACTGGCTACCTGAATTGGCGGTATGCATGTATTAAAAATCATGCTATAGACTCAAGGGTTAAAAAGAAGTCTCCTTAAATATTTGAGGCCTCTTTATCATTCTTTATACCTTAAAGTTGCATATATTTAACATTTGGAATCATCGAAATGCTTTAGTTTGTAAAGGAAAATGTTTTCTTTTTAATCACAAACATTGCAGCTATTGTTAGAATCATTGTCTTGTAACAATAAAAATTGGGGCTGCTCCAGAAATAATGCATTTAATGGAGGCATTCATCTATAACTTTCCCCTTTCTTTAATTGGGCATTCCCTCTTATGCTTTTATTATAATGATTGTTTTCATTGTTTAGAGTATTTATAGTTATTTTGAGTTGAGTCATAGTATGAATAATATTAATTGAATAGTCAATATGGACATAGTTGTGATTGTCTTGATTTGATGTGGGTGCATTACAGAAGACTTGGCAGACAAAAATGTTATGGTAGGTTTGATTTTGTGCTACATAGTCTCCATGCATACGAACATTCATGATAATCATTTTTTTTACTGGCCAAAACAGTTTTACATTAGTTTTCAAGCGAGATCCTTGCCAGTAGGTAAGATGATAAAGGGATGGTAGAAGAGTGATTAATTCTGAAACTCCCTTAATTTAGTCACAGAAAGCTAGAAGCACTACCTTTTATGCTAAACTGATATATGTTACAATACAGAAAGCAAAACCACCCTTCTACTCTTGGGGGTTAGTTACAAGAACAATCTCTTCATTATTCCTTACAGTACTCATGTCATTTTTCTTAGGGTAAAATAAATAAAAGGTGAAAGTATCTACCATGGCATCAACCACTTAACTTCCTTCCACCTTTTTTCACTCCTGCAATTGGATGTTTATCTCTCTTTCTTTTCCATCTCCTATATTTAGTATGTGCGTGATAATCATGCTTATTGCATGCACACTGTTTCTAGTGTATTGAAAAGAAAAACTTGCTGAAAGTAAAATTACTTGTGGTTAAGTCCTTGTCTCATTTTAGCTGAACTTTCTTGTCCATTATTTATCAAAATAAATTGAAACAACTATATTTAGTGAGGAAGAATGAGGAATCCTTCCGACATAGGAAGCCAAAACCAACCCAACAGAAACAAATAAAACCCCAAGTTTGTACCAACCCAATCCTAATTGTCCTTATGGGAGATAGAAGTTCCCTTTAACAGGAATTGAGGAAGTAGATCCCATTCAGCCAAAAAATTCACTCTCATATTAGTCAACCTAGGGACCCATTAGATCTTCTTTTCTAACGATGTCACTAGATCTTTAATTTCATGTATAAGGTGACCATAGTGTAACAGTTTGAAGACTAGGGATGCCACCCAACCCACACATAGTGATGAAATTCTGTAGATGAGGACTCTAGCGGGCCTCAAGGAGAAAGGATTTTTTCTTTTATAGCAAACCTAATATTTACTGGGTTTGAAGAAAGAGAAGATATTATTATTATTATAATATCTGAAGCAACTAAAACACCAAGTTTATACAAACCCAATCCTAATCCTCCTCATGGGAGATAGAAGTATCCTTTAAAAGGAATTTAGGAAGTGGCTCCCATTCAGCCAAAAAATTCACTCTCACATTAGTTAGCCTAGGGACCCATTTGATCTTCTTTTCTAAAGATGTCACTAGATCTTTAATTTCATGTATAAGGTGGCCATAGTATAACAGTTCGAAGACTAGGGATGCCGCCCAACCCATCTCCACCTTGGGGTTGCCCTCAATCACATAATGATGAAATTCCTCTAGCAGGCCTCAAGGAGATGAGGATGTTGGCTTTTATAGCAAACCCAATATTTAATGGGTTAGAAGAAAGAGAAGATACTGTTATTGTTATAATTTATGAAAATGCATCCTATTTCTAGTTGATCTGAGCTCCCCAAAGCACAACCATTGACATTAAATTGATAATGCTTCTCACTTTACGACCAATGTTGCCTTTCACCTTATAAGAAGAAGCTGCAATCCTGTGCTTTGGTCAAATTCAATGGTGTCCCACTAAACTCCTTAGTTATAGAGGCCTATAGAGAAACCCAAAAAAGGCCCCATCCCAGATATTCTCCTCGCAGCTCTCCTCTACTTTCAAAAATTCTTGCATTCCCTTTGGTCAGAATGTCCCATATCATGGCCAGGTCGTATGAGAAATTCTAGAGAGCAAAAAGCCTTTGCCATAATGCTTAAGAAAAGGAGAAATGAATGAACAAATGGCTCGAGGTTTCTTTGCTATTCTTGCATAGCACACACCCACGTGGTAATACCTTCGCTATTCCTTCTATGCACGCACCAATCTACAGCACATGCATTATTACAATGTAAACGAGAGGAAAAAACTAATTGTCCTTGCCATTGGAAAAATAGAGGCCAATAGATGGCATAATCATGTCTAAGTTTTCATTTTATTGAACTCAAGGACATTGTTGTACCCTCTGTAAAGGTGTGTAGCAGTCTTTCCCTTACCAATCCAACAACAAACTAAAACAACTATGCAATGTGCCATGGCTAGTGTTTTAAAAATATTTAACGAGGCTCGCCTTAAAGTGAGGCTTCCCCAAAACACCTTAAAGCTTTGGAGGAAAAAAACAGTGCTCCTAGGAAATATCCCTTTCGTTTTGAGAATACATGGCTTAAAGTGGATGGTTTTATGGAGATGGTAAAGGGATGGTGGCAAGGCTATGTGGTGAATGGTACTCTAGGGTTTGTGTTGGCTAGAAAATTGAAATTTCTTAAAGAGGGTCTCAAAAGATAGAACCACGAGGTTTTTGGGAATGTGTTGGTTAGGAAGGCTCGAATTTTGCATGATATTCATGATTTGGATGTTAAAGAAGGTCTGCGGGTTCTATTAGAGGAAGAGAAGATGAGAAGGGAAGCTTTAAAAGGGGAGATGGGGAAGTTATTGTTGTTTCGAGGAGATTAGTTGGTGTTAGAAATAGAGTGCATGGCTCAAAGAGGGTGATAGGAAGACAAATTTCTTTTATAGGTTGGCCAATGTACATAGGCGAGGGAATCATATTGGATAGATTTATGCGGATGGGGATGTTATTTCTACTCATATTGAGTTGTGTTGATCTATTGTTCATTCCTATAAGGGTCTTTATTCGGAAATGGTGTTGAGTCGACCTTTGCAGTATGGGTTAAAGGTTCCTTCTATTGATGAGGTTGAGCGGAAATGGTTGGAGTGCCCTTTTGAGGAGGTGGAGGTGGTAGCAACTTTGAAGCAATGTAATGGTGATAAGGCGCTAGGGTCAAATAGTTATACAATGGCATTCGTTTACGCTCATTGGGTTGTTCTTAGAAATGATGTGATGTGTATGTTGCATTTTTTTCCTGAGATGACTAGTTTTGAGAAGATTTTCAATGCCACTTTTATTGTTCTCGGAAGAAAAGTGGCACTTTTGGCATTCGTGATTTTTGACCTATTAGTCTAGTTGTTGAAATGTTTAAACTCTTGGCTAAAGTTTTGTCATTGTGATTGAAGATGGTCTGGGCAAGGTTATTTCAGACTCACAGAGTGCTTTTGCTGTTGGAAGATAGATTTTAGATGTATTGTTGGTGGCTAATGAATCTGTTGATTCTAGAAAGTGTGGTGTTCTAGGGGTGGTATGTAAGTTGGATATAGTGAAGGCATATGATCATGTGAGTTGAGAGTTTTACTTTAGATGTTGGCTAGGTTGGGATTTGGCGATAAGTGGCTACGATGGATTACATTTTGTGTGTCAACTGTTAAATTTTCCATTCTCATCAATGGTTCTATAGAAGGCTTTTTCACTAGTTCAAGGGGTATTCGATAGGGTGACCTGTTATCTTCGTTATTATTTTTGGTGGTAATGGAGGCTTTGAGCAAGTTGATTGATCATGCAGTGATAAAGGGTATGTTGCTTGGATTTATTGTGGGAGGGATGGACAGGAAACATTTGGTCATTTCTCACTTGTTATTTGCAGATGACATTATTTTTTATGGGGCAGAGGATTAGCAATTCAAAAATCTTTGTTTTGTGTTTTGTTTTGAGGTAGTCTTGGGCCGTTGAGTGATTTGGGAAAAATCGAGTGTGAAATACTTGTGTTCGAATTTAATTAATCAAACACCAAAGGATTAGGTTTGTTTAAGGGGGGCTGTTGATTAAAAATTACTTTAAATAATAGGGAAAATACTAAAAAGTCCCTCAAAATAAATTCTCAATCCAAAAAGTCCATAATAGATTTTTTTATATCTAAAAGATCCAAAAATTAAACTTTTACTCTTTAACTGATTTGACTAAAATAACCTTCAATGTACATTTTAAAAAAAATACTAAAAAGTTCATAAAAAAAATTCTTCCATCCAAAAAAAAAAAACACACGACATTGTTTATTTATCTAGATGGCTTAAAAAAGAAATTTTCACTTCATAAAATGTTGTGCTTTTTTTTCTTTTCTACAATTGGACTATTTTGTAGTAAAAGTTTATTTTTTTGGGTCTTTTAGATAAAAAACATTTATCTTGAATTTTTTGGATTGAAAAATTTATTTTAGGAGTTTTTTTTGTATTTTTCCCTAAATAATACCCTATGTTGAATTTCAATCTAAGATTCCCTTTTAGTTGAGTAACTAAGATAATGAATCCATGTTATTAAGCGAACAAGAAATAAACAAAATAATGTAAAGTAAAATATAGATAGAAGGACACTAGATTTAAAGTGAGAAAACCCTCACAGGACAGAAAGACTTACAACTGCAAAATAATCCACTAATCAAATCAAACCATAGAACAAGTCCACAAAGACCAATACTAAAGTAACTAACCTTCCACTATTTTGTGGATTATCACTAGTCTTCTTGCAGTACTTCTTGTTGCTTATCGATTTGCAATCTGATTATTCTTTCACAACCATCTCACACTTTTACGATTCGTAGATCCGTCACCTCTGTAGTGTGAAACTCCTTGTGCAGTGAATGCGCCTAGTTTTGCTATATGTTGTTCCATTGTTACTCCCTAACACATAGGTAAATATACTTTTCACACAAAACTCAGGAATTTCGCATAAAAAAAGAAAAAAGAAAAAGACTATTACTGAAGCTAAATTTCTTTGGCTTCGAGAGGCTTGGTTCCTTACGTGAGATACAGTAAGGTTTCTTATATAGTGCAAGACACAAATCCTAACCTAGTAAGAAAAGAAGTCTTGCACATAACAAAACTTTAGCATCGGAACGACTCTCATTCAAATGATACTCAAATCAGCATTCAAACAGGTAGCTTGTGTTTGGACTGGACAAGGTCCACATGCGGGCGAAATACTTACTAGAAAATTTTAGGTCAGATACATCACTGTAGTATTAGAACGTGCAAATATGCGTGTGGACGAACCATGTATTGTGTATCCGTGTTCGGGCGGAGAAACACGTGCGTCTGAACTATGAAACTTGTGTTCATCCAGTTTGTTTAGCACACAAAAATAATTAAATCCAAAGTTATTTAAACAACTTTGCATTGTCTATCTAGCCTATGGTCAAAACTAAATTGCCACCTAAGGTCGTTGTTAACATTAAGATCAAACTTTGAACATTAGAATCCTATGGTCTAGTGTTTAAGTGTAGTGCCTAGATCAAAAGTTTGTTTCGCAGTGTTGTTTCGGTCACTTAAAAAATAATGACTTTTCAGAAACATAGTGGAAACGGTGAAAAAAATGTAAATGTTTGGATTGAAATATAAAGTAAAAGATGTGAAGATAAATATTATAATTAATTAATTAGTGAGTGCTCTAGGATACATGTTCATTCATATAAGAAGATACTAGTGTGAAATTAAAAAAAAAAAATTAAATATGAATTAGTCATTAATACAAAATAACTCTTTACTAATCAAAAACTAATATAAAAAATTTAGACCTATTTTTTTTTTTTATATAATATGAAATTATTATAATTAAATATAATATTATAACATGTTGAAGGTATTTTAGAGAATGAAAAGATGTATTCTTCTTTCTAGGAGGTCATGATTTATAGTCACAACTTATAAGTACATAAGGAAACTATCTTAAATTAGTTCTTACGATCAATACAATCAATCAATCTTAATGCCTAAATTAAGTTACAGATTAAGCTAAATCTAATGACTAAATTAAGTTACAGATTCGGTCAATATTTATAATCAATATTTACAACACCCCCCCTCAAGCTGGAGAGTATATATTTATAACTCCTAGCTTGCTACAAATAGAGTTAATGGCAACCTTTGCTAAAGCTTTGGTGAAGATATTGGCAAGTTGACTACTAGAAGGAACAAACGAAGTGGTGATTTCCTTGGACTCTACTTTAGATCGAATGAAATAACAATCAACTTCAATATGTTTGGTCTGTTCGTGAAAGACTAGATTGTTGGCAATATGAATCGCCGCTTGATTGTCACAATGAAGAGGTGTTGGATCATGTACTGGAACATCAAATTCTGCACAACTGTTCTTAACCAAGTCAGCTCACAAGTAGTACGTGCCATTGCTCGATGCTCTGTCTCAGCACTTGAACGTGCCACAACCGACTGTTTCTTGCTTTTTCAAGTCACGAGATTACCCCCTAAGAAAGTACAATAATTAGTGGTAGATTTGCGATCTGAAGGTGATTCTACCCAATCAGCATCAGTATATCCCTTAATCCGAAAATGTCCAGATGATCGATAAAAAAGACCTACATCCTGGGACATTTTTAAGATACTTCAAGATACGAGTAACTGCATCTATATGAGGAACTTGAGGACTAGTCATAAACTGACTCACAACACTAACTGCGTAGGAGATGTCTGGTCGAGTAATGGTTAAGTAAATGAGCTTACCCATGAGTCTTCGATGCATCTTTGAATCCTTAACCAAATCCCTACTTTTGATCTTGTGACCTCAATACCAAGAAAATAACTGGAGCTTTCCAAGATCTTTGGTGAGAAAGATGGAATCAAGATGGCGAATCAATTTCTGGATACTTTTCTTATCACTGCCAGTGATCACAATATCAGTTACGTAGACAATTAGAATCACGATACCTCTCTGTGTCTTTTTAAAGAATATCAATTGATCAGCTTGGCTCAGAGTCATATCATGAGTAACTACTGCATTACTGAATTTATTACACCAACCTCAAGAGACTGTTTGAGTCCATAAATAGACTTCTGAAGATGACAAACATACTCCCCCTTGGATTCAAAAACCAGGTGGTTGAGCCATATACATAGTTTCAGCAAGATCACCATGTAGGAAGGGGTTTTTGACATCGAGCTGATGAAGAGACCAATCGAGATTCGCAGCGAGAGATATGGTAACCCGAACATAATTCAATTTGGCAACAAGAGAGAGTCTCGGTGTAATCAATGCCATAAGTTTGGGTAAAAACTTTGGTCACAAGGCGAGCCTTCAACCGATCAATAGTACTATCATGATTCTGCTTGATTGTGAAGACCCAATGAAAACCAACAATTTTAGCACCAACAAGTTTAGGAACAGGAGGCCAAGTACAATTTAATTTCAAAGCATGCAATTCCTCTTCCATTGTAGTTCGCAAACCAGGATGGGAAAAAGCTTCCATGTAGGATTGGGGAACAACGAGAGGCGACAGGGACAAAGAGAAAGTTTGAAAGGAAAAGGATAACTGATCATAAGAGACAAAGTTAGAGATAGGATGAGTAGTGCAAGTACGTGTACCTTTACGGACTGTAATGGGTAGATCAAGATCAGAATCAGAAGAATGAGATGGATCGGCTGACGGCGAGGTAGGTGGATGATGTGAGAGAGAAGGTCCAGCAGGAAGAGTGACTAGAGCTGCAACCTGGTGACGACGAACATACACCTGAAAAATAGGAGGGCAGTAGGAACACTAGTAGGTAAAACATAGTCAGGAAATAATGGTGGATGTAATTGACTTCCTTCTGGAGAATAATAGGGAACAATCTCAAAGAAAGTGACATCAGAACTGACAAAGTGCTTACGTAAGATAGGACTGTAGTACCTGTAACTTTTTTGTGTGCATGAGTAACCAAGAAATATGCATTAATGAGCACGAGGGTCAAGTTTGTCATGACCAGGCTGCATGCACAAACGAAACACATCCGAAAACTTTGGGAGAAAGGTGTTTTATTAGAAAACATGATATTGAAAGGTGATTTTCCTTGTAGAATGTGAGAAGGCATCTTATTTAAAAGATACGTAGCTGTAAGGACAAAATCCCCCCAAAAACACTTGGGAACATGCATCTAGATCATAAGCGCACGAGCTATAGTAAGGATGGGACTGTTCTTTCTTTCGACAATCCCATTTTGTTAGGGGGTTGGTGACATAAGATGTTTGGTATATAATGCCTTGGACTCGAGAAATTGTTTAAAATGACTGTCTTTATACTCTTGAGCATTATCAGTTCGAAAAGCTAACAATTTGGCATTGAATTGATTAGAAATTTCAGTATAAAAGGATTGCAACGTATTAAACAATTGAGAACGATTTTTAAGCACATACACCCGATGTCAAACGACAATGATCACCAATAAAAGTAACAAAATATCGAGAACCACATAAACCAGTGGTCCAAGATGGTCCCCAAATATTAGAATGAACTAGTGCAAAAGATTGGAAACAAGGGGGGTCAACTCGTAGAGGAAACGAAACTCTATGATGCTTAGTAAGTTCACATGTCTTACAATTAAAACTAGAAAAATCAGATAAAGTATGAACTAAGTGACGAAGATTTGCAGAAGACGGGTGTCCAAGGCGACAGTGCCACTGATAAGGAGAAACAACGGAATGTAGAGCAGACGGAGTCGACTGACAAGATGACTTGAAGGTCTACTCCATTCTTCTCACATCTCCCACCAATCATCGTCTTTTTCTTTAGATCTTGAAATTCACAATAAGAGGGATAGAAGGTCACTAAACAGTTGAAAGATTGTGTAAGTTTACGAATAGACAACAAATTGAAAGCAAATTGGGATATGTATAAAATAGATGAAAAAGTGAGACTAGAAATGTAACACTACCAATTCCTTGAATACAAACTTAAGTCCCATTAGCAATAGTGACAAAGGAGGGAGAAGAAGGACAAAAAATATTAGAAAGAAGAGACAAGTTACCTGTTATATGATCAGACGTCCCGGAATCAAGAATCCAAGGAGTACTGGAAGAAGAATTAAGACTTGTTACCTAACGAGACCAAATTGGTTGTGGAAGTAGAAGAGGCATTGGCACGTTGAAGAATAGATTCATACTCGGTCTTGGAAATAAGGATTTGATCTTCAAAAACCGACTCATAATGCTCCCCCTCAAGTGTAGCCTGGTTAGTCCAAGTGGGCTTGCCATGGAGTTCCAATAGTAGTCAACAAAATGATTATTTTGGCCACAATGAGTGCACCGCTTAGAGCCACGACCATTATGACCATCACGATTACCACTAGGAGAAACATGGCCACCATGATCTCCAGGAGGTGTAGCAAGAGCAGAACGAGTGTCCTTCTCTGGAGTAGAAGAATGAATGGCAGCTCTCAGAACACGAGCAAAAGTGTCACTAACAGTGGGAACATCCTTACCTGATAGAATATGAGCACTAATAGGAGTAAGTTCCGGTTTGAAACTGGAGAGAAACTTAGCTACTCGAAATTCCTCCCCGTGTTGTTGAGTTTTCAAGTCAGTGGTCAACGATTGATAGACATTCAACTCATCCCACATACCTTTCAGGATAGAAAAAGATTCTTCCACCGAGCGATCTCCCTGTTAGAAGGAGAAAATTTCCTAATAGATTTTATAGATACGAGAGAGGTTCTGATAAAAAGAATACAACTCTTGCAAAGTGTCCCAAATGGCTTTGGAAGATTCCAAACAAGCGATAGTATAGAAAATATCTGGTTCCAAGTTGTTCCAAAGCCAAGTCATAATTTGAGCATCTTCTTGTTCCCAAGCGGGAACCTTGGTGGCATCAGTAGGTTTGGTGGTTGTAAGATAAAAAGCCTTATTACGAGCTTTCAGTAAAATCGACATGGCAGGAGACAATTGAAGGTAATTGGAACCCTTCAATTTTTTATTGGTCAGTAATCCAATAAAAAAAGAATCTTTGTTACTTATCAAAAAAAAATAAAAAAAGAATCTTTGTTGTCCTCGGTGTCCAATTTATCAACCATGATAGGACAAAGAAGTTGCTAGAGCAAAGATTTGGAAAGCAAGAGAAGTTGGCCGAGACTGGCTGGGTTGAGGGTGACAAGAGGTTGGGCCGAGGAGGCCGAGAGGTGCCGAAGGATTCGAGAGGCTCTGCCGAGAGGGCCAAGGGAGACGAGAGGCACCGAGAAACAGAAACTATGGTTTAGAAAACCCGCTTTGATACCATGTCAAAAGTATTTTAGAGAATGAAAAAATGTATTCTTCTCTCTAGGAGGTCAAGATTTATAATCACAACTTACAAGTAAATAGGGAAACTATCCTAAATTAGTTCCTAAAATCAATCAGTTAATCAATACAATCAATTAATTAATCTAATGCCTAAATTAAGATATAGATTAAGTTCAATCTAATGCCTAAATTGAGCTACAGATTCGGTCAATATTTATAATCAATATTTACAACATAACATAATAGTTATATATAGTGTAATATTTATGAATCAGAAAATTTGACACAAGTTGCATATAAAATATTAAGTAAAACAAATTGCGATTTAAACCTATTGTAATTAGTAACTAAGTATTAAAATAAATTGTTTATCTACATTTTATTCTTGTCACCACTATCTTTCCTTGTCTATTGTTTTTGGATAAAAATATAAATATCTTTTTTTATTATAATTTTGGGTCTTAATCCTTCATTTTTCTCATTCATTTGAAAAACAAATGGATATTATCTTTTACCAACTTCTATAATTTTTGTTGATACGAAAGAAATGTTACCACTATTTCGATATGTTTCCACTAGTTTGACTATGTTTCCATGGAAACATGTGAATTTTGGTATTCCACTAGTATTGGAAACATTTTGGTTGTTTCGAGGGAAAAGAAACGAAATTTTGATCCTTGATGTAGTGAAGGTCAAGAGTCTTAAGTGTAGTAAATCCAATGTATGACTTGATTTACCTTTTGGATTGCACACTTCCTTCAAACTTCTGTACTTGTAAGAGGTTTCCTTGAGTCTAAACACAAGTAGCAATAATCACTTCGACTACAAATACTAGTCTCTGAAGTATATTTTGAAAAAGAATTGCCAACACAAAAATGAGAAACAACATTTTTCCTTATGGTGTGTCAATTCCCATAGGCGATGTTGATGCGGAGAATTTGGCGTTGGTCTTAGGATATATGTTGGGTTCTTTTCCAATGAAATATTTGTGTCTTCCTTGAGTTGTTTCTTATAAGGCAACTACGGTTTGGAATAGTGTGGTGGAATGGTTTCAGTGTTGACTTGCAGGATGGAAGCAAAAGTATTTATTCAAGGGAGGAAGATTGACCCTAATTAAGTGTACATTGGTGAGCTTGCTTCATATGTCATTGTTTCCCATTTCGGCATTGGTGGAGGGGTCCTTTTGAAGCTTCAAAAGGATTTTTTGTGGATAGGTATTAGGGATGAGGACAAAATTCATTTGGTTGGTTGGGATAAGATTTCCTGTCCACTTAAGGTTTTTTTTTGGTTGCTTTTTTTGGGGGGGGGGGGGGGCGGGGGTCTTGGGATTAAGAAGTTGCAGGCTATTAATCAAGCTTTCTCAGGTAAATGTCTATGGCAGTTTTTTTTGCTGAGAAGGATTTGTTGTCCAGGAAAGTTGTGACTTGTATGGTTGTGAGTGGGGTGCATGAGTTTCAAGGGAGGTAAGTAGTCTTATGAGGTGGGGGTTTGGAAGAGTATTAGGAGCGTTAGGAGATGTTCATGAGCATGGTTTTAAATAACGGCCGTTACATTACGTATAGGCCGTCACATATCGGTTTTTTGACTTTCTGAAACCAATACTGGCTGATATATTGGTTTGATTAAAATTAACAACTGTATTGGCTGATACTGTTACATATCGGTCGTTATAGGACCATTACGGCCGTTACAAGACCGTTACGACTGTTTTAAGTTTTTTTTTTCAAGTTGTAATTTTTTTTATTTTTAAATTTTTCTTTTTCAAAAATCTTATGATTTCTATATTTATAAAATTTATATATGAGAGAGATAGTTAACAACATAATCCAAAAAATTTTGAAATTACATTCGGGTCAATACGAACTCAAAAAGGCCTATTGGCCTCAAATTTTTTTTTATTTCATAACTAATCACACTAAATTGATTTTCATGTTTATAATAATTTTTTGTTATTATGTATATTACTTATTGTAATAGTTTTCAAATTAAATGATATGTTTTATTAGTTTAACTTTAAAAAATTCATATAAAATAATAAAATATCTTCTTAATTGTTATTTATTAAAAACAATTTAGGTTTAAAAAAATGAAAAATAATAATAAAAATTATTAAAATGTGATAATTTTAGTTAACATATGTGTATCAATGACTTTTAAGAGATTTTTTAGTGTTTCAAAAAAAAATTCACGGTTTTGGTTTTTGTTTTCCGTTACGACTGATTTGATACTCCCAATACCGTTACACCACAACCGTGATTGCGACCGATTTGTTTCCCGCTACCACAATTTAAATCCATGTTCATGAGACATATTGATTATGTGGCGAGGATAGGGGAAGCATATTCATTTTTGGTATGGTTGATGGTGTGGTGGGGAAATTCTTTAGTTTCGATTCCCAATTCTTTTTAGATTGTAGGGAATCTGGATGCTTTTGTTGCGAAGACATTTTATCTTTCTTTCGATAGTGTGGTGTGGTATCCTTCATTTCATTAGAATTTTGATGATTAGGAAGTGGATTCAATGATTGCTTTGACGGATTGTTGGCTACTTTTGAAGTTCGTTTGGGTGAAGAGGATTCTATTTGGTGGGGGCATTCTACTACTACTTTTTTATTTGTGTGGTCCTTCTATGAGGCTCTTTCTTCTAGGGGAAATGGTGTTGTCCCTACAATTTTGTTTAAAAGATGAGTGCTCCATTAAAGGTGGCATTCTTTGTTTGGACAGCTTCCCTTGATTCAATTTTGACCCTTGATAACTTGAAGAATCGAGGTTTTTATTTGGTGAATAAATGTTGTATGTGCCGCTCTCATGAGAAGAGAATGAATCATTTGTTATTGTGTTGCCAAGTGGCTCCTGCTATGTGGCATTTGCTTTTTTCAATTATTTGGTGTGCAGTGGGTTTTATCAGCGATGGTTATGGATGTTCTGTTGCAAGGGTGGGCTTGTTGGTGTATTAGGAATGACAGAGGCAGTGGCGGATCCACAGTGGGGGCAATGGGGGCACTTGCCCCCACTGAAATTGTAGAAAATTTTGGGGTTATTTTGATATTATGAAATTTTTAATATTTGCCTCCACTATATAGATATTTATAAATTTGTCTCCTCTAGATTTGTTTCATATATAATTTTTAATTGGGACTTCTAAAATTACACATCACTTGCGCATTTTAAGAAAGAGATTGGTCCATAATTTATTTAAAATAAATTTATATTTATAAATAGAATTTAAAATTTAAAAGGGGATTATTTTGTAAATATGTACTAACCAAAAACTAGGACCAAGGTCCTACCTGAATGGTACAAGTGCTCACTCCTCATGCAGTTAGTGTGGGTTCGATTTTCCCCTCCCGTTCATTGTATCAATTAGGTTAATAAGATATTAATCAATTAGATAATAATTAGTTACTTAATAATCAAAATTAGCTTTATTTTGAGAAACTCAAACCAAACATAACATTAGTGATTGCTAGTTTTTAAGTAAAGTCCAATATATCGAACTATTTTTTGTTTACTTAGAAGAAGCATCTTCTTTTTATTTTTTGAAAACCCATACTTCTTGTGGGTCATATCATTTGCAAAATCATAGGCTATCATTTTTTAGGGCTTTCAACTATTAAATTCATAGATGTGAAGGGAAATGAGGGCAGGGATAAAGCATTTGGTTTTCATGAGAAATAATCATGAATATTTATATAAATTAAATTTAAATTTATTTATGCAAATATAAAATCTAGAATATTAAAAGAAAATCTAATAATTTGAAAGTACATTTTTTTACTATATTTTCTTCCATTCGATGCCAAGTCTAGAATGTCATGATTAAGTGTTTCTAGTGGAGATTTTGATATTTATGTCATGTCTATTGTGCAACTTACTTAGAGAATTTTGTATACCTAGATTTAGCTTTTAGTGATGGAGTCCTTATTTAGTTGTTAACTCATGATGCAGATATAGTTGTTAATATTTTTTTATATGTAATGGTAGAAATTAGAAAAATATATGAAAGACGTTAGAAGAGAATGACATGTTTGAAGTTTGAAAATATATATTTTTGTAAATGTTATGATCAAGATTTTTTATTTTTTTTAATTACTGAAGACACATAATATAATTGTTAACTTTTGTAAATTTTATGAAATTAAATTTGATTTTATTATTGCATTTTTTATTGCCCCTATTGAAAGAAGATCTTGGCTCCGCCCCTATAAAGAGGTGTGGTTCACAGCCCCTCTTTGTTTGATGTGGTGTTTATGGAAAGAGCGTAATTGGTGGACTTTTGACGGAGCAGAGGTGTTCTTCAACCAAGCTTAAGTTGTTGCTCATGTATTTTTTATGTTGTTGAGTCCTTCTTTGTTCCTCTTTTTTGATAGATTCTTTAGTCAATTTTTTGAGTGATGTGAAAATTAATATGGTTAAGGAGCTTGTAGTTGTTTTCTCTTCTTTTGTATACATTTTTCATGTACATCGGTTTGCTCCTCTTTTGAGTGTTTCTTGAATAGGAAACATATACTTCAAACTCAAAAGAATTCAAAAGTAACGCTTCAAACACTTTTCACGCGTCCAAAATATTTATATAACTTTGGAGACTTCAAAAAAAAAAAAAAAAGAATCTAGACCCTTGTAAAGATTGACACAAAAGAATGCGGAAACTCTAGCCCGTTACATCAAATCAATGGAACCCTTCATTTGTGAGTAACTTATAATAATGAGCTTTACCATAGATGACTTAGGCTCTCCTGTGACTTCCTTATGATATTGGATTTTTTTCTTCCATAACAAGCACAAGAGAGGGGAGGGAAAGAGAAAAAAGTGTTGTGCCTTAAGTTTCTAGATATAAAACGCTTTCAAATTTGTTTTTTAAGAGGAAGATTAGCTGAAATATTTAACCTTCCCTTAGAATTTGAAATTATAAAGATGGTCCGAGTTTCAAAATACTAAAAATTTTCTTTTTGACTACTTACTAATATTTATTTATATTTTTTAATAAAGAAATTTAACTCCAAAAAGCTTATGCCTTGAGGCTTACGCTTCGCCTTGTGAAGGGTCAAGCACCTCATTTTATGCTTTCACCTTTTAAAACACTGGCCAAGGCAACATTTATTAGATACAAGGCATTAAGCAATATTGTTTAATTTTTGAATGTCAGTGAAGCACACAAAACGATGCCATTTTGCAATGTTTGCCTTGTTTCAGGTGAAGAATCCAGTGGGAATGTACCTCATCTAGTCAAATGGCACCCATCTAGATGCTGCAACTGATTCATTGTTTTAGTCTTTGTAGTTGGGATGGAGGAATTGTAAGAAAAAATTATGGCAAGGAGATTTTTGACCTGCTTGTGCCTAGGTTTTCCTTGGTTCCACATAAATTCCTAACACTTGCAAGAAAAAAAAATGAAGAACATGTAAGGTGGATAAAAGTTCATGTTTGTGAGTTATCAAAAGATTGTAATAACACTTTGATGATTTATCCTTTTTGTAAGCAAAAGTCTAGATATTGTACTTAGTATCACTGATATAAGCCCTTTGATTTCTCCCCTTTCAAAGTAGTTCTTATATGCACCAGTTTTTATATTTCTTAGGTGGTAGTTATCTTTCTTGATTCCATTAAAAATTTCTTTGTCAACTGTTTGTTTTTCCCCCTCCTTTTGACTATTTAATCATTCAGTCTTTGCTTCAGGCATCAAAAATAAAAAAGGAAATGTACTCATCTCTGTCTTGTCTTTGTGCTTGATTTCCCTGAAAATTCATGTGATTGGTAATTTATTTGCAGGTAACTTCTTATTTTCTTTTAGACCTGAAATTACAGAGGAGTTGAGAAATTCTAAGAAATTACTATCGGTGGAGTGGTCAGATGATCTTAAAGGCGGAAAGGCCATTCCTCTCTCTGGAGTATTTGATAAATTAAGTTACAAAGTCCGGAAGGCCATTTCTGTTGAACCAGTGAGATATTCTTTCGGTACCACGCATTGTTCCCTCAAATATGAAGATGGACATGTTGTGAATTTACATTTCCTGATTCAGAGCATTAGAAGAGATGTACCTGTTATAAAACCTGACAAGTATGGATATGTCCATGGAAATAGGAACTCCCCCATTGCATTACAGGAGCAGAAGGAAATCTTTCTTCTTCCTACTGTTAGGGTGTCCAATTTATTGCAGTCGGAGATACATGTGCTTTTAACTGATATGGGTAAGAGCAGATAATGTCTAGATAATATTTTTAATCTGTTAAAATGTTTACACTACTGACTTTCATCTTGGTTCAGATCCATGTGCTGACAACATTGGAAACCAGGCAACTATTCCTTGTGGATCAACTGTGGATTTATATGCTAACCCTGACACAATATATTTCTGTGTTACTTTGACTGCCTTTAATACAAGCTGCAAGCCAGTGAATAGTGGTGACTGGGTAAAGAAGTTACAGAAGCAGAAAAATGATGTCCACCGTTTGGACATTGAATTGGATTTTGGTGGTGGGAAGTATTTTGCTTCCTTAAGATTGTCTCGTGGGTATAACGGCATATTAGAGGTAATTATTTGAACCAATACGATTGTTCTTATTGTGTGCCTCATATATTTCTAATCACATAATGTGCATTGCAAGTTGGATTTCTAGTCATTTGCAAAGTTAAATGAATTTGGCACACTTATCTACTAAATCAACTTGGCTAATTATGCATGCTTAACATTTTGTTCGGAAGCTAAATTATGTATCTATTTGCAGGCGGTTATCTTTACATCATACACACTGAAAAATGAGACCGATTTTCCATTGCTTTGCTTTGCACCCAATCAGAAGCTTCTATCCAGGTAGTCATTCAATCTGACTATATTTACTCGACAGTTTTACCTACCCTTGTTATAATTGATAACCTTTAATATATGCAGGGATGAAGCTGAAAAACTTGGTTATAGGATTCCTCCCGAGCTTGGATCCTTTTTGCCTCCAAAATCAACTAGATCGTGGTTCATGAAGTAATATATTTATTTTCACTGGAAATTTCAAATTTCCTTCCTTTAATGCTAAAACAAATGATTGATAATGTAGGTGTTTCTATCTAGAAGTGGGTCTCTCATTCACCTTTTATTGCCAGATTCAAGAAGGTGCGCCTAAAATTGCTGGAAGATAAAGCATCCGAGGTGATGTTGGACTTGGATGCTTTATCAGGCCTTACGGAGGTAGGCCTGGAAGTGGAGGAAAGCTCTGGATTCAAACATATTGCAAAGTTGGGGGTGTCTTTGGGGCCATATATGAGCAAAGTAAATGTTCCATCACAAATAATATCTGTGGTACCACGATACATTTTGTTCAATGAATCAGAGGAAGTTGTCATTGTCCAACAATGCCATTTGGAGGTTTGCTCTTATTTTATCAATTCTGGAGGTGCCTTTTCATTCTGGACTTGTCTAAATGATATTCTAAATTATATTATTATCATTTCTCCTTGGAAAGGATGGCATGGAACAGATGATCACTATCAACAGTAAACAAAAAATAGCATTACAGCTGCAGAGTGGAATAAGCAAGAAGAGAGAAATGAGTGTTTTTGAGAATTTACTTAGAAAGCATAGAAATGCTCGTGATGATTCATTAGCGTTTATTCAGTTTCGACCAAATGAAGCTGGACTGGGTTGGTCAGGGCCAGTATGCATTGCTTCATTAGGACGTTTCTTTCTGAAATTCAAAAGATCCATGGATTTTACTGTACAACGATCAAATCAAGTAACAGCAGACACCAACCATTTACCAGAATTTGCTGCTGTTCATGTGGTAGAGGAAGGTTCTACTCTTGTTTTGCACTATTACAGACCGCCAAACATCAATCTGCCTTATCGAATTGAGAACTGCTTGCAAGAAGCATTCATCCTTTACTATCAAAAGGTTTTGTAGTTAATCCTCCCTTTTTAATCAAATACAAAGATAATGTATGTAAATTTGAATTGTCGTGCACACACGGACATATATATATATATCTGTATATCTATAGTATTTATACATATACATTTATATTTACCCAATTTCCTTTTGACATATTATTGGAGAATTTCCAGGGTTTGGAGGAGCCAGAGATTCTAAGGTCTGGGAGTAGTGTTAATTATGTCTGGGACGATTTGACTCTTCCTCATAAGCTGGTTGTCCAAATTAAGGGTAGTGACTGCCTTCTTGTTTTTTTTTTTAATGGAAATTTTAGTTCCTTAATTTGTTTGAATGCTGTTTTCTTCTACTTATGATTGTTATCCTTCATTCAACTTTTAGGGGAATGCACCTTGAATCTGTCTTTCCTTAACACATCTGGATCCCATTATAGATATTGTTTAATGTTCATTTAAATTGAATACATGCTGTGAAGAATATGTTTATAGAATTCTGTACCTACACTGTATGCAAAAATTTCAGCTTCTTGCTTAGAGAATGAGTGACTTGTCTTTGTCGAATAAAATGTGGAATCTGTTTGTGGCCTACCTTTCTTGGCTGGGTGGCATTTCTATCAATCATCTTTCCATGGTAATAGTTAACTTATCTTTGCATCATTCCTATTTATTTTGATGTAATTATATTTAGGTCCAGCTTAATGTTAGTGATGCTGAAGCACATAATGTGCTGGTTGTAATTTATGAGTCGGGTGGAGTTTTTTGCATTGGAGATGATAATGAGGGCTACCTATTCCTAAAAAGCGGGCTTGATGTAATTGGTCTCCATTCTACACACAAATGCACACGTTACAAATTTAGTTTGGCCAAGAGGAATCTGTAGCTTGTTGGGTATGGAAGGATAGGGAAGTCCAGTGAAAAACAAAGTTTATCTTGGTGAGATTACATTCCAATATCAGCATAGTCCATGGACTAGACAACTAATTTGGCTACAATTCCGTGTTATTCTGTTTGTGCTGAGATGAGGGAGTTGGAGCACGAGTACTGGAGGCTGAGTTTAGAACTTCGATTTACATATATGTTGATTTCCTAAAATTGTTTTTCTAAAATCTTGTAGCTGTGTTGTTCTTGTTGCTTTCAACAATGAGGGGGAATATAATCCCTAAATTTGAGTTTTTGAAGGTTGTAATAACTTTTTTTGGGAAAGTATATTGTGAATCCTACAAAGCTACTGGAAAGCTAAGCTAATGTGGTTATCCATTTATATTTACTTGGACGTACAGTTGTCTCTTATGCAATTCATTGCTGTCCTTTTCCCCCATACTTAAATTTCCTTATCAAGCAACTCATTATTTAATTCAATCTCTACAAGTAGACATTGACAAAATGCCAGTCACTGAATTTGAAAGTTCAAATGAATTCATGGAAGTTTGAATTTAAAGTGTCAATAGTTTAATTAATTCAATTTCAGATTAAGCTGTGTTTCTATAACATAGGATAGATCACCCAGCCAAATGCAAGATGGAGATCAATGATGTGCTTCACTAGCACAAATCCAAGATACTCATAGACCTTAGTTTCCTCACATTATGTACCGCCCTCTGCTTTGCTCTCCTTATCTTATGTTATGGACTAAATGTCTACCAGGGTCTCAGCCTCTTAAGGTCAGTTCTATCAATGTTGATGGAAAATGAAAAAATTGGAGTTATGTTGACAGTAATTAAAAAAAAATCTTATATTAATGAGTCAAAGACAGTAAAATTGAGCTTGATCATATTGCTTTTTGACACAAGCAAAACCTGTCAACAATCTTTACCATGACTTATTAATTTGCTTCGACTAGTGACATCAGTTGTCTTCTGCTTCGTAAAGTCAATTTTTTCCTCCAGGGAAGTACATAAATAGTAGTAGCTGCATCTAAACTTGTAGAACTTCATTCTTGTGTGTCATGCTAATCTCGCTCAATGTTGGCTTTATGTCTTGTTTTTAATAAAATTGATAAGCAGTGGAGATTTCTCTGTGTCATTTGAATTAATAGAGCTTAGGTACAAGTGCTTGGTGCAATGGTAACAGCTCAGGTTGCCAAGCATGAAATTCATGTTTGAGTTTTGAGGGCATCCACTGCGTGCAAATAATGCTGAAGGGTGAATTTGTACCCAATTCACCACTCCAAGCACCCACTATTGCACCAATCCTAATATTGCATTTTGAGATTGGTTTGTCCTTTCTTAGAATCCAATTTCTGTAAAACTGTGGCTTAAGTCTCTGCATTGTGCCCTCAAATTAATATGCTTCAGCAACTATTTCCATTTTTTCGAATGCAGTACAGAAATTAGTTTGTAAGGTATCGAATTAGATGTGTGCGTGTATTAAGTCAAAGCAATGTTCTACTGGATTTTATTTACCATTGTACTCCACTCAAGAATTGTATTTAATGTGGTTCACATGCATTTTTCGTTGTGTATGTTTTGAACTATGATGACTTGTTTTGCATCTGGTGGATCTGTATCATGTTCTGGATTTCTTGTTGTGCCTTTAATGCCAGTAGTCAGCTGATGGGTCAGTGAACTCATTGTGGTAATTCAGAATTATATTTCATCAGTATTGACCTAGCTTTCCTCTGACAGATGTGCATCTACTACGTGAAATCAACTTGGATAAGGTGCGGGCATGGAAACCATTTTATAGAGTCGGGCAACACCGAGGGTTGGGGTTTCATCTACCATTGGATAAAAAGCCAGGAGCTAGTTTTGGCGAATCAAATGACATGGAGATGGTAAATGTGGGATACGAAGTATATGCAGATGGTCCCACACGAGTGTTGCGGATTTGTGAGTTTTCTGGTAGTCACAATGGGGACACAAAGTTCCAATCCAGTGGAAAGATACGAGTGAGAATCTTGCATTTTGCAATCCACTTACTTGAACATGCTGAGCAGGTAAGTCTCAGTTTGTTGATGCTTATGTCACTACAAATGCTTTTTACCATCTGATTTCTTATTTTTGACGTCTTTATGTTCCTCCTCAATCCACTGCATGAAAAAGAATTTTGAACGTCACATTATTTTGACATGTATTAATTTTCTACTTCTCCTTGTTTTTGTCCATCCAATTGTTATGTCCTGAAGTGTCTATGCAGAGTTAAGAATTATTATTATTATTCATGTTTGATCATAAACTTAGACTCCTGTACCTATGTTATTGTGCTTAAGTTGGTTGCAACATTGTATCCAATGTCATTGTTTGCACTAGCTGTCATTCCAGTTTGTGGTTGGTTACTTAATGTTCACACCTGCAGTTGCTTGTATAAATTAATAAAGCTTGATGCAAAAGTATTTGTTCTTTCCCCAAATCCTTCTTGTCTTTCCTACATGGCCCTACGTGGTGTTTTCTATTCTTTTTTCATTTCCAAAATTCCATGGGCATATTTGTTACTCTTTTACTATTTTTAATTTGGAACTCTCATTAATCAAATGGGCCACCATTCTCTCTCTCTGTCTGTCTGTCTGTCTCTCTCTCTCTCTCTCTCTCACACACACACACACACACACACACACTTTCTATGTATATATGTACATACACACACACACACTATATATATATATATATCACTATCCAAGTTTCTCTTCTTTCTTTCTCCCTACATTAAATAAGTCTTCTCCCTTTTTTTGATAGTCACCCCTCTGTCATTCTCTCATCCTCCATTCATTACCTTCTTATCTATTGACTAATTATTTCGGTTTTTCATTTTTAAACCCTATCTTTGTTACCCAAAATCTCTCTATATGTCCTGTCTTCAAGTTAAAGAAAAACACAGTAAAAAGTAAAGCATTCACAAAGTTTAAGTTTTATTTATAAAAAAATCCTACTAAATCATGTAACCCAATTAATATCTAAAATTTGGCAAAATGATTTATTTTTATATTTACATTACCTTATTAAGGATGGCCTTGGGCTCAAATGTACTCTCAAAGGTCGTGTTGGGTTGGACCTGTTTGATATAGTTATTTAATGTAAAATAATTTTTGAACATTAAAATGTTCATTAAAAAATTAAAAATTATTATTGTTTAGATTGTATTGTAATTAGGGGCAATCATGAGTTGTGACAATTTTGCCCTGCCTAAACTAGCTCGACTTTCAGGCCAATTCAGTCTTATGAGTTATGATATTAGTCCATATAACCAACTTAGGTTAACATATTTATAGATGAATTTGATTTTTTTAAACTAAACTCTGCCCAATACTATCCGTGCTATGTGGTTTCATTTATTTTATTATTCTCGTAACAAAGAATTGTAAATATAAGTTTTATTTTTTTTTTGTCATTTAACTTACATTATCAGATTTGGGCTCATATGCAATTTCTTTTTCTTTGTTTTTTGGGATAAATTTATTTATTCTTTGGATAAATGACTCATGCGCAATTTCATTGGACCATGTTGGGTTGGTTGTATTTAATATTTTGATTTAATATGAAATAATATTTAAGATGTTACAACATTACTCTTAAAAAATATTAAGTCAATTATTTAAAAAATAATTAAAGAGCATTGGTCAACGTGATTGTCCTGTTCAAAGTATCCAACTTGGATTCTAGGTGAGTTTATTCTTATGATATAGGGTTGTACAATGAAGCTGGGCCAATGTTTTTTTTTTTTTTGGTTGGGCTTGAGATTTTAACTAAACTTACTATGAAGCATTTTATTTCTACAAGGTTTGGTTTATCATATTTTCTTATAATTTGATATGAAAAGCCATTCATATCCATACTTTATGCAACATCATTAAAATTATATTTTTTCATTTAAATTGCCTTACTAGGATTGGGTTTGGGTGCAAATGTAATTCTTTAGTACTAAATTGGTTTGCCATATTCGAATTTACGATTTTTTTTCCTTTCTTGAATTAAACACTTTTTTTGTTAGTAGTAATATTCAGATCCATGACACTATCTCCTTTTTCAGATACCACAATAGGATTAAATCTCTCAAAACTATGAGCTCTTAATTTGTAACTATAGGATATATGTGAAGAAAGTTGTATTTGAATTATTTTGAAATTTTCGTCAAAAGTATTTTTGTTGGCAATTCATTCCAAAAGTCTAGTATTGAGTTTGTAATTGTTGGGCTATGTTGAGTTTTATTGCTAGTCAATCAAATCCTTGAAGACTTGAAAGAGCCAAATTGAATTGCTGCTCCGTATTTCTATAGATGAAGAATTTCGACGGCAACATAAAGACTTCATATTTATCTATTGAGAAGGGTATAAACACACACGCACAACATGTATTCACATAGGTTTGCATAAGTAAAATGAGTGTGTGTTTAATCTTTCACATATCGGTTCTCATAACGTCTTACATTTAATATTACGCATACCCTGAGTGCTTTTTAGTATTGACAATAAGTTAGAAAGACCTTAGAATGTTTTATAATAGTGATCCTTAGGTCTTACATTTAATATTACACATACCCTAAGTGCTTTTTAGTATTGATTATAAGTTAGAAAGATCTAAGAATGTTTTATAATAGTGACCCTTAGATACTTGGTTTGGTTCTAAATTTGATTAGAATCAATATGCAAAAATAGTACCTAAACCATTCGAACACATCGAAGCACTGTCCGAACGGGTGTAGTGTCACGACCTAAAATCCGAAGCCGTGACACAAGGGTCATTTGACCCTGATTGGAGGTGATGCACTATATCAACCTAGTCAAGTGTGTTAAAAATACAAGCTATTTTTTTTTTTTTTTTGAATTGTTTTGTTGACATGATTATACTTGTTCAAGTTTTATGACAGGATTAATTAAATTAACATTCATTAGGTACAACTATACAATAAATGTCTATTAGTGACATACAAAATGCACAATATGGTCACATCTATTCAGAGCTGACTCTACTATTTACTATACAAGTGTATAGGTATAATAAGATCAATAAAAGGGTACAAGCATCCATGTACAAAATAAATAATAATACAGTCTAAGTCTATCCTTTGTCTGAGGTCAATTTTGTAACCGTTATCTACAAGTCCAGTACCTACCATTCCCATGAACAACAGGAGTGAGTCATAATGCTCAGTAGGGTTTTCCAAAACACACAAGCACACATTATGCAAAAACTAATGCAAGTCCTATGTGGGCAAACTCTAGTATCCAACATACAAGCATCATCATGTAAAAATCCACGGGTACAGATATACTAATCAACAAGTTAAGATATAATTCAATATTGCATAGTAGTAGGAACATGAACAATTTAGTATTGCAATTCATTTATGTATACCTGCTCCACGATGAATGCCAATTCCTGTTCAAAGTAATATCAGCAACAATATATATCTAACATATGCAATCCACAACACAACTATAAAATCAAGTGCACAACAGTCCAACATGTGCAAGTCCACAACACAATCCACATAAATAATATGTATATCATCCATCAATATAATTAATGCAACACATATGCTGCACATGTGCACACTTTCATGAATGCGTTATGTCATGCTTATGATTTTATGTTCATGTTTGTTAGAGAATATAATAATAAAGTTACATACTCTTCAACAGCTTAAGCTTTTAGATGAGTTGGTGATTTAACATAGTATCAGAGCAGGCAAAAGGTGCTGAGTTCAAATCTCACCGTC
This sequence comes from Nyssa sinensis, assembly GCA_008638375.1. NCBI lineage: Eukaryota > Viridiplantae > Streptophyta > Magnoliopsida > Cornales > Nyssaceae > Nyssa > Nyssa sinensis. Next base: position 45,854,265 of record CM018032.1, read on the forward strand.
ACCCTGAAAATATGAATCAACACGTGTAGCATCAAACTAGCCACATGTGAGGGTGCATGCTAGAGAATATAATAATAAAGTTACTACCCTCTCTAATAGCTTAAGCTTTTAGATGAGTTGGTGATTTAACAATGTTCATGTTTTAACACACGCAAGGCCCCATTAAGTCCATCCAAAACCTGCGGGGTCTACAGACTCGATATCCGAGGTGCCGTTCGTGGGACACTAACCCATTAGGACCAAGGCAGCCTCCCGAACTGGTTTACGGCTCACATTCGAAGGGAAACTCTGTCCCCAGTAGTAACGATTCGGGTAATAAGGATAATAACAACCTATCTAGGAATATTCCATCTAATCTCATTAAGTCCATATGGTGCTATTGAGGTACCATTTTATCTCATACTATATCAATATATCCCATCATGTAAGATGCAATGCATAAAACTCATATGCATAATAATAACATCCATTCACATCTCAAGTAATAGAATAGCATAATCCATGTATCATCGCATCTATAGTACACTAAATATCTAATAATAGACAGCAGAATACTGGCAATAGTCAAATTATGAAGATCCCATAATAAGCATGCGATAATAGTCAATCAATGGATAATTGTGAGGAAATATTACCTAAGTTTTGTGTTAAAGTATCGGATATCTTATGAGTTCATAATTTAACTCTTGGGGACCGCCCTGGCCTTTAGTACTCAAGTTTCATGTCAGTTTCATCAGTTATCTAGAGTCAATGATATTGTAACCTATACATAGAGTATCCACTTACCTAAATGAATGCTAAAAATGAGCTCCTCGATATCAAAAACCTTAAAGAGGTACTATGCCGAAAAAATCTGTATCATTTAGATGTCTTTTAAACTCCTAAGGGTATTTTTAAAATTTTACCGACATTGATTTCACATCTATCTAGACACCATCTCACAACGAACCTTTAAAATAAATCCAGAAGGTCTAAAAACCCTAAGGTAGGTCTTCTTGCATTTTATTTTGTCTTTTAGATATCTGTTATATGCCTAGGGGCATTATTGTAATTTTACACATTCATGTGAGACCAACACAGAGTCCTAATTTTTCAATTTTGACACTGTATTTGGGTTCAGGGAGTTCAAAAATCTTGGAGGCGCCCCTTTCGAATCTTATTTAGCTATTTAGTTACTCAATTTAACTTCAAGGGCATTATCATCATTTACTAACTAAGAAGCACGGATACGGACATGGAACACGGATACGACACGACACGGACATGCAGACATGTTATTTCTCAAAAAAATAGAACACGGACACGTTGAATATTTGTAAATTTTTTATATTTTTATATGACCATATAATAAAAATATAATGTTATTACAATTAAAATTGGTATAAAAATACATAAATCACAAAAATATTATGAAGATATTAAAATAACAAAGTTATTAAATAAAAATAAAAGAACTTATTCATTTACTCATTAATATCCATGATTTAACAATCCGACACGTGTCCAGGAAGTGTCTGAGAGTGTCGGTGTCCGACACGTGTTCGACACGGACACGTGAACCAAAATAGAGTGTCCGTGCTTCATAGTTTACTAAATTAGGTGGGACCACTACTGGGTTCCAATTTATTTAATCTGACATTATATCTGAATTCAGGGTATCTAAAAACCTTAGACACACTATTTCCGGATTTTGATTAATCATTTATTATGCAATTTAGCTATAGGGGCACTACGGTCATTTCCCTAATTTTCAGTGGGACCATCATCGGGTCTCAATTTGTCCAATCTAACGTTATAATTTAATTTAGGGCATCCAAAAATCTTGGACACCCCTTTTTATGGATTTCAATTTGCATTAAAATTGTTCAATTTAGATCTAGGGACATTATTGTTATTTTGTAATTTTATGTAGGGACCATTTTCGGGTCCCCAAATGTCCAAATGGATCTCGTCATCGAGTCCGGAGTGCCAAGAACCCCTGGGGGTGCCCTTTTTTGCATTGAATTTGTTCTTAAATTAATGCTTATTTTATGCGGGGTATTTTTGTAATTTCAATCCAAGAACCAGATCACCACTGAATTGGTTTTGCCCAAAACTGGTTCAACCTCAGACCTGTTCACTTGAGAACAGGCTAGCCGCACTCCTGTTACTAAACAGCCAGGCCTAGGCCAAGAATAACCCAAAGCGGTTGAGCCTGACGCAGCCCAACATGCATCTAACCTGGTCCAAGCCTGGTTTAAAAGACCCAGCCCACATGATAATTTAAAAGGATGGCCCAAAGCACAAGCCAAGCCCAATCTCCTATCACCAAATGCTGCCATTTAGAGGCAGTTCCTGTTCATCGCCGTCCTCACCGAGAGGACGACACACCATGTGAAACCCTAGCATATGGACCAAAATTTTCTGCATTTTCTCACCATTTCTTGGTTTCCAAACATGATTAGACTCAATTTTACATTACTTAGATCAAGTTTCAAGGGTTGATTCCAATGTTACTTGGAATGTGAATCGTTATGGTACGGGGAACGGGAACGGGAACGTAGATCGTCACTTGTTAAGGAACGTGGTACGTTAGGGGTAGGCTTCTTCGGATTGCTTTGTTGGAACGAAATACGTTTATTTGGAACATGATATGCATTTTGATTGTATTTGTAATGATATTCGTGTGTATATATATACTAGAAAAATTTCAATGAATAAAGCGTGGGACTTCTCAATCCCCTCAAAGATTGTCCTATTCCCTTCCCTCCAAAACTTGAATCAGTCAATTCCTTTCAAAATCCGACCATCACAATTCTCAAGTGAAGCTGCTGAAAGCCGCTTTAATGGTCCCTCTCTCACTCGTCTCCACTCCAAAACATTTCCAAAACTCTCGCATGACCTCTCTCTCATTGGACCACAGAGGAAGCAAACCAAAAACAAGCCAAAAACATTACCAGAAAAACTCCTACTTCTTGGCCCCTCTCACTATCCATACTCCACGTTCAAACCCTGCGTTCTCTAACTCATATATACATGTTGCATTTTGTCCAACTACATCATATATGTATTTACAAGGCATAGAGAGAAGGTCTAGAAGGATTTCACAATATACCCACCCTAGTGAGTCTTCAATGGCAACTCATAAATACACCGCCCATATACACAGACACACACATGCACTAAATGACATATATTCATAAGTATATATAGTAAGAAAAATCAGAGAGGGTATCTAAAAGTCCCCAAGTCTTACGGTTCTAGAGAGAGAAGTTGGTTTGTAGAAAGAGATAGCTCACCCAGTTCATTCATGGCTATCCTCCTCCACGATTCAGCTTCTTCTTTCTTTCTTTCTTCCTTATGCCTCTTCACAGCCACTTTCATGTACACACACCCACACGCATATACCCACACATATATGCAAACACACACACATACTGTGTTATATACCCACACTCTCTCTGTCTCACCCTCATAGCACACACACATATACACCAGAATAAACACACTTTCGGTGCACATGATCTCACTTCTTTCACACACACTCACTCTTACACGCACATATATACACTAAAACACATACTCACCTCTCGGTTTTCACACCCTCACAACATACACTCTCCTTTCCACACACACTAGCATGTGTATCCACATATACAAAACACACACACACACACACACACCACATACATGGTTCGGTTGAGAGGGAAAGAGAAGGGGGGAGGGGAGAATTTGAAATGGGAAAGGGTTAATCAAAGAGGGAAAAAGGGGAGTAAGAGTGTTTGTCTATTTTTGGGTCTTGTCATCATCAAGTGAGTCATCTCTCTCCCATATGCACAATGGTGCACTAGCTCGCACACACATACTAACATCTCTCACACATGATCCCTTCTTGGCCAATAATAAGGTGTCACATAGCATTGTCAAGGAAGTTGTACTGAGTTTCTTGAGAAGCTTTACACAAGAATCAAGGTGCCACGCGGCGAATATGCCACGCGCACACCCAAAAATGCACTGTATCGAAATTGCATCAAAATTGACTGCGCACATGTGCCCGAAATTGAACTGTATCAGAAATGAGTTGTTAGAATTTTAGGATTTATCTATGTCCTGAATTTGACGGTGTGGTTCCGTGGCCCACACTAGTCCCAAATAAATTTCTAAAATTATATCTTAGGCTCACAATATCATATTAATCACTGATAATTCATTTTCATAATTTATTTAACTCATTTTCACTTAATTAATTATTTGTCGTTGATTCAAACTAAAAAATTACCAAAATGCCCTTTGATAATTTTTCGGGTCTTTACATAGCGATTCTGAGAACCTTATGGGCTAGTTAATCCAAATTCTTTTAAGGTTAAATCTTATCTTTATGTAAGTGATGTTTTTCTGCTCATTAAGGTATATAGAAATTCACAAAAAATACGTAGAGATAGCTTATTTTTGCATCCCTAAAGAGCACAAAGTGGCATTGTTGAATCTTTAATAGATTTATTCATATTCTTGTGAGTGGATTCAACTATAGTCCCACTCACAAAGGTTTTGTGAGCCTTGCTAAGCGAGAATCTTTGGATACACCTTTAAATTATTGCACAAGAAGTTACACACGAAGTAGAGTGAATCTACGGAGGCGAATTGTGATTGGTACGAGGTGTAGCTGTGGTAAAGGAACATGCTAATAAAGGTAATTGGTAGACAAGAGTAGAGCAGGGATGACAATGGGGTTGATTGACTAGCAGTAATCTACACAAGTCAGTATGGCAGGTTAGTAATCATAATTGTTGTTTTGTGTCTTGTAACTAAATTAGTTTAGTGGATTTATGTCTAACAATTGGTAGCTTTTTTCTACCCTTGAGTTTTTCCCACGTAAATCTAGTGTTACTCTTATGCTTTATTTGTGCTTTATTTTATTTGTACTTGATTTATTATTACAATTAATTATTAAGAACTTGGCCATAAATAATAAATTAGGAATTTAAATTAATTTCTGGGATCACTTGGTTCAATCACTTAAGATCAACAATTTCTGTCTAATTAATTAGGAATAGTTAATTAGAGAAATTATTTGGGACTATCTGTGTGACTTTAAGGGATAATTAATTATTTTTTATTTGTTATTTATTAGCCAAAATTTCACCTCAATATAAAATATATTAATGTTTGATTTAAGTTATACAAGAGTGGTTGATTTGTTATATTCAATAAACTAATTAATAGATTTTTTAACAAAATTTATTTTTATTCCATGATCTCACAAGTGAATCACTAGTTTAAAGTATGACCATTGGAACTTGGTAAGCAATATCTTACAAAGGAGGGCGCTTATTTATTACAACCAACCCTTATTTTCCTATAATCTCTTTAACATCCTTTTCCTCCTTTCCCATGTTGATAGACTGTAGGATCCAGGGGTAGCTCAACCATAAAGCTAACAAAGCAATCGCTTTAGGCCCCACTTAAAGATAAGGCCTCAAATTTTATATATACTCTAGTATAATCAAATTAGAAGTCTAATAAGATCAATAAAAGTCTAACTCTACAAAAAATCTCATATTTTATGGATTTATAGTATAATCAAATTAGAAGTCTAAGTTTAATAAAATCAAACACTATTAAAAGGCCCATAAAGACTCTATAAAAAAATTTAATTATATTAATAAAGTTTTATTTGTATTTTACTCTATTCTTTTATTACCATCTATTTAAATAAAAAAATTATATAAAAACTCTATTATTAGAGTTTCATTCAATATATGCGTCTCTTTTGTTAAAAACAATTAAATTTTATATAACAAAAGTAAATATTATGTGTGTGTGTGTGTGTGTGTGTGTATATATATATATATAATAAAGTAAAAAATTACATTAATATTTGAAAAGACCTCTTTTAGAGTTGTTCCTTTTATCGCTTTAGGTCTCCAATTGTCTAGAGGCGGTCCTGGTAGGATCTTGTCATTTTATTTTAAAAAGCTGGGTGAGAACATTGTATTAGAAGAGCAACATTAAACTTCCATGGTGATTCATATACCTCAACTGTATCGTGATATTGTAATTGAAAAGTCAAAGATCTTTAAACTAATTATAGGTTGACAGTTTCGAATCCACCTTTAGTATCATGTCTGTTTCTCTTAACAGATAATTTACTGTATATAATACTAAAAGAAAGTACAAGATTTGGATAACTGAGTTCTATAGATACAAGTAATGTCTAAATGCTAAGGAGTTTGAAACATCATTCCAACAAGTTCGAACTGTCAAATGGGCAATAAAATATTTAATGGAGACCTTGCAGAAACAGTTCAAATGGGCGAATAAATGCAAATGGAAAGATTTGAACCCAAGACTTATTAAAAAACATGTTAGATCACAAGTTTCCCCCAAAACTTAAGCTATTAGAGAATGTGACCCATTAATTCATATCAAGCTCTCACAATGACAAAATTCCAAAATACATGTTTATAATTGGCAAATGTATATTTTTTTGTATTTATCTTTTAGTTGAAAACATAAGTAATATGATAACAAATATTAATAAATTAACAAGACTAATGATATTTTAAAGAAAATTCATATATCGACTGATGAAATACAGCTCTATTTTTTTTTTTATAACATTTTAATATAAAAATATAATTATTAGATGAATAACCTGGTGTTGAGATTTTTTTTCTATCTTATTATTCTATTAAGTTAAATTCTTAATAATCAGGTTTTATAAATTTTTTTCCATATTTCTATTAAGTTATTTTTTATATACTTCAAAACTAAGACAAATAGACATTGAATTCTCTATTGTTACATATGCTTTATATCTTATTTCAACAAAATATAAGGAAGAGAAAAACTTATCAAAACCATAGAAAAAGAATCGAAGGAACAATAAAAAAAGGTTCCATTTAAAGAAAAAAAGAACAATATTAATGATGCTAAAATTGGACGGTATAGGAGGTAAAAGACTAAATATTGGAACAAATGTTGGTCTTAAAAGAGTTCTGGACTTTTTCATTGACATGGTATGAATGAAACAGATTTTTTAAAAACGAGAAGCATAATACATTGAAGTGTAAAGAATTCATCGACATGTTGATAGGCATATAAACTCTGTTGAAAAAATAATAACCGAAGTGTGGACTAGATTCTTTGTATGGTCAAGAAAATCAATATGCTTCAACAGCTGAGTATCATCTCGTGCAATTTATGTTATAACATTCAATAGTCACTCTCTGCTTTGTTTGAATTCATAAATCGGAGGCCATAATAGCTAGCTGTCTTGCCTTAAAGGCCGCACACGTAGTGTCTTGCCTTCTGTACTACATTTTATCGCTGAGCACTGCAATGGCACAGCTGCCTCTTCAGATGAGCAACTTCTTTTCACCTAACACTTCCATCTGGTAATTTATTGAAGGGGATAGATGCGAGTGAGTCGGCAGTTTACACACCAATCGTAGTTACCAGGCTTGAAAACATCAATCTGGATTCTATATTTACTGATCGGCAGAAGTACAACCAGATCGGGGTACAGGTAATTATTCCCCATGTACTGGTGGATCTATATAGTTGTTGAACTTTCATATCTGTGCGTTTAATTTTCTTGTCTAAAAACTCAAAAGTTCTTGAGGCAAATTATTTTTCTACAATTTTCAATCATGCCCTTTTCTTTAAATAATACAGTCACTAAGCGTGGATCAGAAGTGGGTAGGAGCTCCTTTTGCAGCGATGCTTCGTAGGCATCAATCAGACTTACAGTGACACAAGTGATAATATACTCCATGTAGCACTCATTTTATTTTCATCCAGTTCCAATGTTAAACAAGTCAAGTACTTTTCAGGTTGTTTTGCAGGTAAGAGAAGTACAAATTTAGTTTTTCCCATATGTTCTCTTAAGCTATTGCATTTTATCCTATTTGCTTCTGAAATTCTCAGCATGTGACAAACTGTTTTCATATATGATCTAGTAATAGTTGCTTACTACAATGCATGCATGCATGAATTGGCTATTGCAGCATTGATTATGTAACTTGGTTATATTGACAGCCACTTGATTTGAACCTTGATGAGGAGACGCTAATGAGAATTGTCCCATTTTGGAGAACATCACTCAGTGATTCAAATACTCAGAGCCAACAGTATTATTTTGATCATTTTGAGATCCACCCAATAAAGGTTTGATATTTTAATTCTGTACATGTATCTGAAATTAATTCTTTTTCTCCCTCATCATGGCATTTTGCTTACATGTATTTTTGTAATGAAGATCATAGCAAGCTTTCTTCCAGGGGATTCATATTCCAGTTATAGCTCAACCCAGGAAACGTTGAGATCTTTGCTGCATAGTGTGATAAAGGTCTTATCAGAAGATTTTTCAAATTATCCAAAATTTTAGATATGATATGTGTTGTCATATCTTGGCATTACCTTATTCGTGGTTTCCTTTTCTTTTTCCCCATCTCTTTTGTGCTTCTCTAGATCCCTGCCATAAAAAATATGATTGTAGAGCTTAATGGGGTCTTGGTTACTCATGCTCTAATAACCATACGTGAGCTGTTTATCAAATGTGCACAACATTATTCATGGTAAGCCTACTATACAACTCTTTTTGTGTTTATTCTTTATTTTGAAATTTGTTCATATCTAAAAATGATTTGGGTTTCTAGGTATGCCATGAGGGCCATTTATATTGCAAAAGGAAGTCCATTGCTTCCACCAGCTTTTGCTTCTATTTTTGATGACTCGGCTTCATCCTCTCTCGATGTCTTTTTTGATCCTTCCAGTGGCCTGATCAATCTTCCAGGTCTCACCATAGGTCTCTCTCTCTCTCTCTCTCTCTCTCTCTCTCACACACACACACACACACACACACACACACACACAGACAGATACACAAGCATATAAAGTTCTTTGTTATGTTATTTGGATGTAGCACAAAAGAAATTATATGAGCTCTTTGAGACTATTTTCCGTGGTGACATTGATTCTATTATTGTTGTCATTAATGGTCCATAGGAAAACTAAGCATACATGAAATATCAAATAAAATGGTTGTGAAATGGACTTAATTTTCTTGGGGAAATACGAGCTTATTAGATTCTGTTTGCTAAACTGAAATTAAAAGCTAATCATTCTGCAAACAATAATGATGAGACAGCTCTTCTTCTTCTTAACAAATATTAGCATGGGGATATTGCTATCTAGCATTTTAGGGATTCATGTCAAATACCAAAACTCCCTTGATGTCCCTCTCTCTTTTGATGCTTTAATTGCAAACTCTGATGTGTTAACATTACAATCCTTCGTTGATGCTTTACTGTCAAGGATAGGTACATTCAAACTCATCAGAAAATGCATTGATGATAAGGGATTCTCAGGGACAAAACGCTATTTTGGTGATCTGGGAAAAACTGTAAGTTTTATATTCCTTCAATATTAGGATTGTTACTGCAGTTGCCTATAATATCATAGCATGTTGGTTCTGCAGGTGAAAACAGCAGGGTCAAATATAATCTTTGCTGCAGTCACTGAAATATCAGACTCAGTTCTGAAGTGTGCAGAAACAAGTGGTTTTAATGGAATGGTAACACTCATCTTCCTGTGAACAAACATTTTGTAGTGTACTACTTCAGTCTGCTACTTTTCCTGTTAATAAATGTAGGTGAACTTAAAAATTAACGACTTACATTTTGAAACTTGGTGTGTCCATGTTTTTCTTCAGGTGAATGGTTTTCACCAAGGAATATTGAAATTGGCTATGGAACCTTCAGTGTTGGGTACTGTTTTTATGGAAGGCGGCCCAGATCGAAAAATTAAGCTTGACCGGAGTCCTGGGGTTGATGAGGTATTTTTTTCTCTCAATGTAATCCCAATAATGGTCTCACATCAATCTATTCAAATATTTTTCATATTTGAGCTTCTCAGAAAGGTAAATCCAGCAATGATTTTGGGTGGATCATGGCCTTCCTCCTTTGCTGAATTTGCAGAAAATAAATTTTTGGAAGGCTGTAATTATACAATGTAGTGCACTGATTTGTTCATGGAGTTAATAGGAATAAATTTTGGTTGACTGACACTGAAATACCGTAAGCAGAAGGTGCAGGTCAATCAACACAAAATTTTGAATAGTAGTCGTTTAAATGTGCAGTGCAGTGGCACTCATAATTTTATTTATTTGTATATGTATTATTTATCTTTCACTTCTGCAACTTGTAGTGTCACCATGATATTTTTCTATACAAAACAGGTGTTGAGTCTAAAATAAGTTAGTAATATGCATTTGAAATAATGCAGTTATATATTGAAGGGTACCTGCAAGCCATGTTGGATACAATATATAAACAAGAATATCTCAGAGTGAGAGTCATTGACAACCAGGTGACTTCTTTTATTTCTTATGTATTATATTATCTTAGCATTTTAATTATGAAAAGGCAAGGTAATAATAAAAGGACTGGATCTATACATTACAGAAAAATTGAAAATATTTTCCTACCAAAAAAATTAAATATTTTTTTCAATTTTGTAAGCGAAACTTGTTTCTTGTCTGATGTCTGGGTAGTTGCCAATTAATTAACACATTGATTGTCATGGTCCCATAAGAACTTAAATATGCAATATGGTCCAGCCATGCTTCTATGTAGGTAGCACAGACACTCCTAAAGAGGAGTTGTGTCTAGCATCAAACACTGACACTTCTTGGCCACTTCTGGAAACATATTCGACACTTCATGGAAAATAAGTTTCATAATTTCGGGCACATAATTAACTTTCTATAGACACTCCCTAAAAAATGGCCAAGGTCAATGTAGCACAAACACTTCTTAACAAGAGACTAATGCACTCAAGACATAAAATGAACACCCTGAATTGTCCACACTTATTTCTTTAGGAAAATATAAATAAAATGAAAATTTGACATTATACACATGGCTGCCACAGGTCAATAATGCAATCGACATTTTTTTATATGAAAAAGAATACAATCGCAAATTAACAATTAGTAAGGGAGTAGTTTTATGTGTAATTATATTATTTATATGATATATGTCAAGTTTCATCTTTCCACAAGCAATTGTTACTAATATAATATTGTCAAATTAACCAAAATTATGTGTTTTTCCTATTTGATGGAAGTATATGAATCAAAATGCATATTTATGGTCCTGTTAACCCACCTACATAGTTCTGCAAAAGTTTTATGGACACAAAATGCCCTTGCCTTTATTGCATGGGTTTTGAATTTAGGATAATTTTTTCATTTCATTATTTTCCTTCTTGTAAGTGCAGGGCTTTGGCAAAACGGTAAGGCATTATGACTTAGAGATCCCAGGTTCGAGTTGCGAAAATAGCTTCTCCTTTTGTAGAGATAAGATTGCACACACTAATCCTCTCCAAACCCTACAATGGCGGGAGTCTCGTGCACGAGGATTGCCCTTTTATTCTTTCCCTTCTTCCCTCACCATCCGTACCCCTTTCTCTCTCTAACAAAATTGGTGCCACTTTTTTCTCCCTAACAAAGCTAGGCCACCCCGATCTTACCCCAAGCCCCACTAAGCCTCTCCAAACCCTACAATGGCGGGAGTCTCGTGCACAAGGACTGCCCTTTTATTCTTTCCCTTCTTCCTTCACCGTCCGTACCCTTTTCTCTCTCTATCATAACTAGTGCCATTTTTTCTGCCTAACAAAGTTAGGCCACCCCGATCTTGACCCAAGCCCAAGCCCAAGCCCTCTAGGGCCACTACTCTCTCTTTCTACATTCACATATGCCCCTCTCTCACTCTCTCTCTCTCTCTCTCTCTCTCTCTCTCTCTCTCTCTCGTTTGTGTTGAAAAGTTTAGAAATCTAGGATTAGATACACAAACTCTCTTTCTCCATTCATTTATGCCCCGGTCTCTCTCTCTCTCTGGTTTTTTGTTGAGAAGTTTAGAAATCTAGGATTAGATATGCAACCAAAACTCTTCATCCACATTCTTCGCAACAAATTGTTACATGATTGGTTGCCAGATGTTGAGTTAATGGCATTGGGACGGACAGCTGATTGTTGCTGATGGTTCTGGCAGATGGGCCTCTGGAAAGCATCCTTTTTTGCTTGGGAAGAATGGGGGCCATCTTAATGGCAGAGAATCTCAAGAGAAGAAGCTACCATCTTCCTAGTTGATGCCCTTTTTACAAAGAGGAGGAGACAGTAGACCGTCTTCTTTTTTTATTATATGTTTGCTATGAATATGTGGAGCCTTCTCGTCTCCATCTTTGGGTGTTACAGGGTTATGCCGGCTAAGGCGAAACATCTTTTTTAGGGGTGGCAATGCAAAAGAATGAGGAAGGAGTTGAGGGTTGCTTGGAGAATGGCTTCTGTTCGTCTTGTTTGGTGCCTATGGAGGGAGAGAAACAAGAGAGTCTTTAATGGGGTGGAAACTCCCCCTTGGGGTTAAAGGATGTGTTTTTGAAAACCTTTTTCTTTTGGCTTAATGAGGAATATCCTATGAATCTAGAAAAGTTTATAGATTTTTTGAGGGACTTGTGGCTTTAGTTTTTGTGCAGATCCCTTGCTTTTGTTTATCAGGCTGCCCTTCTCGGGCCCCTTTTATTAATACAATTTACATTTACCGATCGAAAAAAAAAAAAATATGGGTGAGTCTTTAATGGGGTGGAAACTCCCCCTTGGGGTTAAAGGATGTGTTTTTGAAAACCTTTTTCTTTTGGCTTAATGAGGAATATCCTATGAATCTAGAAAATTTTATAGATTTTTTGAGGGGCTTGTGGCTTTAATTTTTGTGACGATCCCTTGCTTTTGTATATTAGGTTGCCCTTCTTGGGCCCCTTTTGTTAATACAATTTACATTTACCGATCGAAAAAAAAAAAATATGGGTGACATAGAGGTGGTGATGGGTTTCCCCGGATAGTGGTGGTGCTGCCTTCACCACTTTATGGCATTATGTTCGCCATGGTCTTAATCAGTCCAGCCATGGCTGTCTTCATTATTGCTGATGACAGCAACCATTGTCAAATGCAATCATATGAATGGTAGCAGAAAGGTGGTCTAAGTGAATTGGGTTACTGGAAATCGAAAAACGCAAAACTCCAGTAATGAGTTTTTTTCAGGAAATATGGCGGGAAAGAGAAAAATGACAGATGGAGGAAAAAAGAAAAAGGAAGGAGGTAGAAATTGAGAAGAAAATGGGGGAGAAAACTTGAAGTAGGTGGGAGGGGTGGATAATGAATTATCATTTTGGCTGTAATTTTTTGACCCAAAAGTGTAAAATTACAAGAAATTTATGTTTTTTGTTTTTATGTGCTGGTACCTTGTTAACTTACCTGCATTATAAGTAAGTTAATAGGACCCCATATTTGTTTATTGTCTGGCCTTGTATTTGTCGTGCTTATGTGCTATTTTTTCAGAATGCGGTGTCTCAACATATCTGTACGTGTCATGTCCGTGTTTATGCTTCTTAGGTTTAGGTTTATTTCATTGCAGTCAGTGTATCAAGTAATTGTTAACTATCCAACTTACCCAGAAAAAAAAAAAAAAAAAAAATTCATACCCGGTGTCAACATTACATCAATTCTAGAAAGTTTTTAAAATGGGCAATCATCACCTTGATGATATTCTTCAGACTATATGCTCATCACTAGACCCATGCAAGTAAGCATTGTTCATGCATTATCAATGTCAACAGGTGTTCCTCAAAAACCTGCCCCCAAACAGTTCCCTTATAGATGAGATTGTGGACCGAGTGAAGGGCTTTCTTGTAAGCAAGGCATTGTTGAAAGGTGATTCATTGACAACTTCTAGTCCTTTGCGCCATCTTCGTGGAGAAAGCGTAAGTGTATTCATTTGATGTGCAACTTTTTCTTTGAAAAAAATATTGCTTTGACAGTTTCTAAATTTAGGTTTGGTCAGTGTCATTGGTGGTTTCCAAGAGTTGCTAAATTTTAAAGTCCGGAAATATAAGAGATGACATGTAGGATCCATTGCAGTAGTTGAATTTTTCACTTTTGTTTTTATGCACTTAAATTTGGTGCAAGCTTGCTTAGGTGGTAAATGGTAACGCCATTGGGTATCATATATCAGTATCCCAACATGGATTTGACCTACCTTAACATTTCTCCTCAGTTGACGAAAAATGTTGAAAAGAAAATTGCATATTATGCCCAAAATCAGGAGTTCATTCAATCTATTATCTCATTTCAGTTATAGGCAGTATTTGGCCTCATAACCAGAACCTATTAGAATTAATATATAGCATTTTACAAACAGGAATGGAAAATCGGACCAACTGTGCTGACTTTGTGTGAACACCTGTTTGTGAGTTTTGCTATCCGTATGCTGAGAAAGCAAGCTGGTAAGGTTATGGCCAGAGTCAAGTGGAGCAAAAAATTAGAGGGTGAAGATCAGAAAGCTATCATTGCTGCATCCACCACTCAAGAACAGAAAGGGAAACTTGTTTGGAAGTGGGGAATTGGCAAGTTTATGTTGTCAGGTATAATTGCATATATGGATGGACGGTTATGTCGTCGTATTCCTAATCCTGTAGCAAGACGGATTGTGAGTGGATTTTTGTTAAGTTTCATTGACAAAAATGACGATGAATGAATTTCTGTTGTATGCCTTTGGTCTTTGCTGGTAGTGTAACATGGCTATAATGTGCAACCAATAGCCAAAGAAAGAAAAAAAGATGAAGTGGTGCCTTTCGAGTTCCACTTTCTGGTGGATGAATCCCAGTCCCATTGTCTTAATAATATTTCATAATTTTCCCTCCAAAATTTTGATATATATATATAGTGAAGTGCAATGATAGGAGTTTTGCACTATAGCCTTTGGTGGGTACTCTTGTTTTTCACTTATATAACTACTTTAATTTGATAATGAGGCACATTCTATGTATTTATTTAATTTATTCAAGAAGTTTATGAATTTGTAATGTTATAATAATTTATTTTTTTATGAATACAAACAAGGATTTTGACATGGTGAACGCTTACCCAACATAATACCACTCCTCGCGGAGAATCACTGCAAAAAGTTACTGTACAAACGATTAAAACTGATGACAGGATATAGAATTCATCAATGATAAAAGTAAGGTTAATGTTACGAGGTTTATGTAATTTTTCTTTAAAAAATAAAGTATTCGAATAATGCGGCTGATGTAAAAATTGTTTATTAATGAGATGATTTTTAAAAAGTAGTAATTAATAATTATTTTTTATTCAGGTAAAAATGTGAATAAACGTGCATGAGATTATAAAACACTCTAAAAGTAACAGAAGAATCAAATATGAAAAGGGCAACGACTTTTAAGGGTTAATTATGATAGGTTTCTTGGAATATTGCTTTCAAGTCAAAGTTTAACTCCAGACAATTGAACATCTTTTAAGTCTAAATATTTATAATTTTTTTTTTTTTTTAGATTTAAGGACATCTTTGATGAATTGTCATAAATTTCCATTTCTTTATGATATTTTGTTCCCTAAAGCATAAAAATATGTTGTAGCTCTTTGATGTGTGCACATGTTTTTTTATAATTTTTTTCAAAATTAAAAATTTTAATAACTTACAATATATAAATTTATTTTGTTCAAAATTTATACATTTGAACTCTAAAAATTAAGAATTATCAAATAATATTATGTTTTATAAGAAATTTTGTAAAAAAAAAAAAAAAAATGTAATTTAGACACTGAAATTTCAATATTTTTGAAATTATGATGCTTAAGGACATCACTCGAGTCATGTTATACTTGGAAGAATGAACATATTGATATAAAAGTACAACAATCAATTAATCTTTAAACAAAATACATAGCTAGTAGCAATTACATGATTAATTGCAATCTACGCAATTATAGAAGCATAGACTCGAGAAAAATTTTAGTAAATAGTTGAGATTGTCAACCCACATATAGGTAAATTCTCTTAGACTTACTCAATTTTTGTAACTTTGATCTTGTAGTGCATTTTAACTATGGCGCTAGCCAACTTATGCATGTTTTTTATGGGTCCTTTGATCAAAGGTCTAAGAAAAGTAGTAATATTATGTCTAAACAAAATTATTCAAATGTTTTTTCATTTTTTGTGACTAAAACACTCTTTAATGTATAAAATTTTCATGTCTAATAACTAACACTCGTGAAATCCGGGAGTGAATTTTTCTTCAAATTTTAAAATTCAATAACTAACAAATTATAAATTCATTTTTATAGAGATCTATCAAATAAGATTTATATTACAAATGAAATTTTGAAGAAAAAATTCGTTACATAAAAGTTAAATTTTAATGTTGTGTAAAAAAAAAAGTATATAATTTTATTTGATTACCTAAAAAAAGGTAAAATTTTACCGCTTCATAAAACAAAAAAAAAAATTCTCAATTTGTTACAAGTTTTATTCAAGCCACCTTTTAGATGGACTTTCAAAGTAGTGAACAATTATCAAAAAAAAATTACTATTTTGGAGCACAATGATTAAAAATTTGCTAGTTGCAAAATGAGAGACAAAAGCCTTTTCTCTTTTGAAATGAGAGATTTTTCTAAGTCTGTAACAATCGGTTTCGAATGTTACTCCATGAATTAGGACTTCAATTCGTTATCCTTTCTTCTTATTGCTTTGAATTTTCTTTATTTGTATGGGATTAATTCGTTTTGTTGTATCATGGATGAAGTGGTGTAGGGGTTGTCAAGTTTTTCTCTTACTCAAGAAGAAGAAGCATTATTGGTTGTGGACAGCTGGGACGTTCCGCCAACTGTTGAGGCTTGTAAAAATATTCTAATAGGGAAATCACTTATAGAGAGATCTTTTAATTGTAAGGCCGCCAAAGAATCCTTTAAACAATCTTGGAATCTAGAAGGTCCAGTTGACATTGTTGAGGCTAGTGGTAATCTTTTTCAATTTCTTTTTTCAAATGAATTCATATTAAAGCGGATCCTCTTGAATGGCCCTTGGGAATTTTATACGTCCTATTTCCAAGCCACCACGATCCAATGATGCAAAAGGAATAGAATTATTAGTTTAGAGGACTACAATGGTAAGTGGAAAGATGAAGAGCAGGAGGTTGAGTAGGTGATTCTTAATTATTTTGAAAATATTTTTAAATCTTCTTAGCCTACGGATTTTGAGGCTGTCCTCCTTCATATAAATCCAAAAGTGTCCGAGCTAATGACTATAAATTTGTTAAGGGTTCTCTCGAATAATGAAATTAAGGTGGTTACGTTTCAAATCTATCCATCAAAAACCCTAGGGCCAAATGGTATGACAACGAATTTTTTCCATTATTATTGAAAATTTGTAAGTAATGATATTATGGGAGCTACTTGTAGTTTTTTCCTATTGAAGTGTCCTTCGAAGTATTAATTTTACTAATATTGCCCTTGTTCCAGAGGTTAAGTGTCCAATGCATATGGAACATCTGAGACCTATTAATTTATACAATTTTATTCACAAGATTATTGCGAAGACATTGGCAAATCGATTACGTGACATATTTCCAAATATTATAAGCCTTAATCAGAGGTGCTTTTGTTCCAAGATGATTGATTAAGAATAACATTATGGTTGCTCAAGAAATGTTTCATTGTCTAGAAAATAGGCGAACTAGTAATACTTATCATATGCCATTGAAACTGGATACGAGCAAGGCGCGTGTTAGGGTGGAATGGGAGTTTTTGAGAGCTGTGATGCTATGGATTGGGTTTCCTAAACAGTGGGTGAAATGGATTATGGCATGTGTATCTACTGCTTCATACTTAGTCTGGATTAATGGGGAGCGTCGAGGTTGTATCTCTCCTTAGAAGAGCTTGTGCTAAGGTGATTCATTGTCTTCATACTTTTTCCTACTTTGTGTTGAAGGTTTGTCTAACATGTCAAGAATAGCGTAGCTGGATAAATCTCTAGAGGGTTTTCGTATTAATTTGCAGAGGTGGTCCATCTATTAAACCATATTTTCTTTGTAGATCATTCTCTATTTTTTTGTAAACCTTCCCTTACTGAATGTAATCCATTCCTCCATATTTTTTTAGCAAAGATTTTCATCTTAGATTTAGAAGAATATTATCTCGACGATTGCCTATTCATCACATTACCACCCATGACGAATATTTAGAAGGTGGAGACTATTATTGGTTATGCCTAAATGAATTTTTTTGCAGCCATTTGGCAGTGAGTTGAAGCAGAAATTAGTGGATGGAATGAGTGATTTCTTTTATTTGTAGGGAATGAGGTAGTTATTAAAACAGTGGCTACAACTATTCCCTCATATGTAATGTAATGTTTTTAGCTACCTATGCAGTTTTGCAAGGTTATTACTGTTAGTATTGCAAATTTTTGGTGGGGGGCAAAAGACTACGGAGTCCAAGATTTATTGGAAGAGTTGGGCCTCATTATGCAAAAAAGGCTAGAGGAATGGGATTCAGGACCTTCATGGCTTTAACTTAGCTTCATTGGTGAAGCAGTGATGGTGCCACTACAGGAAACATGACTATTAGCGATGCACAAACGTTGCGTCGCTAAAGGTCGTGTCGCTAATAGTATTAGCGATGCACAAACCGCTACGCATTGCTAATGGTTACCTTTAGCAACGTATAATAATGGAGAATGGGCGTCGCTAATACTATGCGTGTGCAGTTTGTACATTGCTAAAAGTTACCATTAGTGACGCACAAGGGGCGTCGCTAATTGTGGCATTTAGCGACGCATAGCGTGCGTCGCAAATGGTATATTTATCCAACTTTCAGCGACGCTTGCTGTGCGTCGCTAAATGCCACAATTAGCGAAGAATTTGAAGCGTCGCTATAAATTGATTTCTTAGCTTTTAGCGACGCCTTTTGTGTATCACTAAAAATTTATTTATTTTTTCTATATATTATTTGTTTTATTTGTTGTTTTATTCCTGTTTAAACTTGTATCAACCATCCTGATATACAATAAAATCCAAACATTCTAAAATGAATATATATTGAAAAAAAAAATACATTCATATATATATATATATTATACTAATTAATTACTTACATTTGTAAAAGTACAATTTAACAATAAATACAAAAATAAAAAATTGTCTCAAAAAATGTAACTACAGAAGTCGATGAAAAGAAGAAAAAACAAATAAAAATAGGCAGTCCCGATGCAAGACCTAAAGACCTCGGCCCAATAATCCTGATCAATCTGAAATAAAGATCAAATGATATAAATTAGAACACTTATTAAATGTATATGAAAGTGAATATATTATTTTTTTTTTCATGCATAAATAGTAAGAACCGCATAAAATAGCATAAGTGCAAACCACTAATCCAAACTGATTGCCTTAAGTTTTTGGTAGTTTATTTTGTCATTTTTGAGGTGTGTGATGGGGTTTCGAGATAGTTAGGCGGATATCCGGTATTTTGGTCCGTCAAAACCCTAAAACCCGCCTTTTCGGAGCAAAAACTTGCATAAGTTTCAAACCGTTGATCCGAATCAAGTGTCGTAAGTTTGTCCAAGTCTATTTTATCATTTTTGAGGTGTGTGATGGGGTTTTGGGGTCGGTAGGCCGATATCCGGCATTTTGGTCTGTCAAAACTCAAAAATGGGCCTTTTTGGAGCAGAAACTTGCATAAGTTTCAAACCGGTAATCCGAACCAAGTGTCGTAAGTTTGTGCAAGTCTATTTTATTATTTGTGAGGTGCGTGATGGGGTTTCATGGTAGTTAGGCCGATATCCGATGTTTTGGTCCATCAAAACCCGAAAATGGGCCTTTTTGGAGCAAAAACTTGCATAAGTTTCAAATCAGTGATCCGAACTGAGTGCCGTAAGTTCGTGCAAGTCTATTTTATCATTTTTGAGATGTGTGATAGGGTTTTGGGATAGTTAGGCCGATATCCAGTGTTTTGGTCCGTCAAAACCTAAAAATGGGCCTTTTTGGAACAGAAACTTGTATAAGTTTCAAACTGGTGATCCGAACCGAGTGGCGTAAGTTCGTGCAAGTATATTTTATTATTTTAGAGGTGTGTGATGGGGTTTCGAGGTTGGTAGGCCGGTATCCGCTATTTTGGTCCGTCAAAATCCCAAAATGAGCCTTTTTGGAGCAGAAACTTGCAGAAGTTTTAGACCGGCCATCCGAACCGAGTGGCATAAGTTTGTGCAAGTATATGTTATTATTTGGGAGGTGTGTGATGGAGTTCCGGGGTCGGTAGGCCGGTATTCGGTGTTTTGGTCTATCAAAACCCCAAAATGGGCCTTTTTAGAGTAGAAACTTGCAAAAGTTTTAGACTGGGCAGTCGAACCGAGTGGCGTAACTTCGTGCAAGTCTATTTTATTATTTGGGAGGTGTGTGATGAGGTTTTGGGGTCGGTAGGCCGGTATTCGGTGTTTTGGTCCGTCAAAACCCCAAAATGGACCTTTTTGGAACAGAAACTTCCAAAAGTTTCAGACCGGGCATCCGAACCGAGTAGCGTAAGTTCGTGCAAGTCTATTTTATTATTTGGGAGGTGTGTGATGAGGTTTCGGGGTTTGTAGGCCGGTATCCGGTGTTTTGGTCCGTCAAAACCCCACAATGGGCCTTTTTGGAACAGAAACTTCCAAAAGTTTCAGACCGGGCATCCAAACCAAGTAGCGTAAGTTCGTGCAAGTATATTTTATTATTTGGGAGGTGTGTGATGGGGTTTCGGGGTCGGTAGGCCGGTTTTCGGTGTTTTGGTCCGTCAAAACCCCAAAATGGGCCTTTTTAGAGCAAAAACTTGTAAAAGTTTTAGACCGGGGATCCGAACCGAGTGGCGTAAGTTCGTGAAAGTATGTTTTATTATTTGGGAAGTGTGTGATGGGGTTTCAGGGTCGGTAGGCCAGTATCCGATGTTTTGGTCCGTCAAAATCCCAAAATATGCATTTTAGAGCAGAAACTTGCAAAAGTTTTAGACCGGGCATCTGAACCGAGTGGCGTAAGTTCGTGCAAGTCTATTTTATTATTTGGGAAGTGTGTGATGGGGTTTCAGGGTCGGTAGGCCGGTATCCTGTGTTTTGGTCCGTCGAAACCCCAAAATGGGCTTTTTTAAAGTAGAAACTTGCAAAAACTTTTAACATCATTCGAACCGATGAAATTAAATAAGTTCGTGCAACTATATTTTTTTATTTTTACATAAAATTTTCTATAAATAATAAATCCACCAAAGTATATAATTTTAAAAACTTACCAAGGCTGAATAGAGTCTCCTTGCTAGCTGAACATCGTCTGCGCAAGAGCCTCTAGCTAGGCCTGGCGCTTCTCGAGCGACATCATCTTCTGCTGCAGCTCTGCATTCTCTCGCTCAACTGCCTCAGCTCTCTGGGTGGCTACGTGAAACCTAGTATCGCTCTCAACGCTAGAGGACGATGCCGTCAGCTCCATCCCACTCCCTATGCCACGTACATATCCGCACCTCTTGGCCAGAACAGTCTCCCGTATCTGGTCATCGGTCGGCGGATGCTCACCCTCAGGAGTCGGCTGAGCATGCAACTGGACCATCTCCTCCTATAAAAGCACATAAATATATGTTACTACTTTTATAACTTTAGATTAATATTAAATTAGTAATACTGGTATATATACATAAATTAAAGCTGCTGAGCTTCAGGCCCAGTCCAACCCTTCTAGGGATTGTAGTGCGTCATGTGCCACAACTCAATAGGGCTAGGTGGTGCACCGGTCTCCTGGTCTCGCTACAGCAAATAAATAGTAGCTTGTGAAGTTAATTTCATGAAAAGATTATACAATAAGAACTTGATACGTGTATTAACTTACCATCTCATGCCTATACCTAACAAAAGATTGAAACCGTCGTACGTTACGCGCCTCATTTGCAAATCATTCGTGATTTGTATCAAACGCAGCCCAAGTTTGAGAATCTGCCGAATGCCTACATACATTGTCCTCAGCAACACGCTTCTCCTTATGCCACTGCATATCTTCTACCGTCTTTTGAGACATGTACAACCTTTGCAGTCTAGGTTTTAAGGGAAAATATCTCAGCACTTTGTGCAGAATTGTCTTGCTCTTTCCTTCATTCAACTTGTACCTGGGTTCGTGGCACACCGTATACTCCTTACATTGTTCAGTCTCATTCCAAAATAACATGCAATCGTTTTTGCAAGCATGTATGGGAATATACCCGATGCCCAAATCTCTTAATATTCTTTTCACCTCGTAATATGATTTCGAAAGGGTCTCTTCAGTTGGAAGCGCTGCTTTAATCAATTTAATGACCATATTAAATGATTTTTTACTCCATCGGTTGATGGTCTTAATATGAAGGAGTTTCATGAGAAAGTTCAGTTTCGAAAACTTATCACAACCCGGATATAATGGCTGCCTTGCTTCCCTCAACAAGGACTCAAACGCTTCAGATTGTCCTGTGTTACTCCTATGACCACTCGCCCCAATTGTAGCCCCCTACAAGTCTGCTAGCATTTGTGGCAAGCCTTCGTAACCAACCCCAACATTATCACCAAAGTCATCGTCGTCTTCTTCTTCTTCATCCTCAAATATCACTCGTACGTCACGGTGTTCCCCGTGAAATTCTCAACACGTATACCTCTTGTCCATCCCGTGTTGGAGTAGGTGCTCTTTGGCCTCATCTATGTGCATATAATCCCTATTATTGCACCTCCTACATGGACTTCTTATCCTATTTCTCCCATCTACAGATGCAGAAGCAAACTCAATAAAATCTTTGATCCCTTTCACATACCCTAGCAAATGTCTGCCCCTCAAGTCCATCAAACTCTTATCCATTTTCGTCTACCTAATACAAGTCAAAAATGATACTCATTATAAATATGAAACATGAATCCTATGAGCTGCAACTTCTTTCTAAAGGGTAAGGTGGTCCTATCCCATTCGTGAATGCACAATCTACATTACAATCAATAGCAAATCAAATGCTCGATTCCACTTGGGAAAAAATTTCGGCAACATCTCCCCACGATTCTCCAAGTATACGAGATAGACGTTAGCACGCCTAAATATATACCTAGAGAACAATAGGAGACCATGCTAAAATTTTGTCATAATGGAATATTCAAGCATGAGTAGCTATTGATTGCAATGCAAATTTATGCATTCCCGAACTGTCCTCTCTGGACAATTCAAGAATCGATTTTCATACACAAAAGCCCAATAGCGAATAAATTTCGTGACAAGATTCACATGTGATGAAAATGACTCCCGAACGGGGCTAGGCTTACATGAATGCAATTGCTAACTTACAAAACTAGTCCCAATTTCTTTTCACAAACTATTCCCTTAAAAAAAATTCAAATCAAACGGTAAGTTTTTTTACAGAGTCGCAACTACTTTGTGAAAGTTTTTATTTCTTTTCTTTAATAAAACGTGTAACTAGAATTGGTAATGAAACGGGATGTCTTTGCTGGCCCATCTCATTTCAAAATAACCACTTTGAGCTTCAAAGATAACTTTTTGGTGTTTATTTTTCTTTTGGGTTAAGGAGGCATTTCTATGAATTTAGATTATTACTCTTGTCCCACAAAATTTGACAATTCAACTGAGTTCGTAATCAAAGCTACTAATTCATTCATCCAATTTAAATTCAATCATTCTTGTTTCATGTCTCTCTAACCATCCAACAGACAGACACTAATCACCATGATTCACAAGATAAGCATAAAACAAACAAACAATAATCATCAAACTTGACTAGACAGACATAAAAGAAACATAACTCAGCTAATCAAACCATGAGACTGGAACAAAAAAGACAGATCTGGTAAAAACTAATATTTAAAAACAACAAGAGAGATAGAGAGAGAAAGAAAGGGGGAGAATGTAAATGTAATTATTACTAAAGATGCAATAATAATTTTATGTTTTTTATTACTGTTTATCTCTCAAAAAAATCAGTGGAATATCCACAAGCAGAAGAAGATACTTATAATTATCATTATCAGTCAATGTACCCAATTTTCTTTATTATTAGTGTTTTCCTAGAGCTTAAAAAAGCATGCATCGTCCCTCTCCCCCCCCCCCCCCAAAAAAAAAATGAGAGTAGGTGGATCTCACTATTTTGGTGAAGTGGTGTGTGTTCTTTACCCTTTTGTTTCCCTAGAAATTTGAAAAATATATGGGGAAGCGATGACATTTTACCGAGCTAAATCTTGAATTAGAGTTTAAAAAAAAAACTTAATTTACACTTCAAGATCATTTCAAACTTAATATTTACCAAATTAGAATCATTCTGAAAATATCATTTCAAAAAATGTTTTTAAAGGAAAAATTTTCTTTCTAAAATACAATTTGGATTTTTTTACAAAATCAAATTTTCTATTGAAAACGTCTACGTTTTTAAAATCGTCTTTTTGAAAAAAAATTTTAAAATAGTATCTTCAAAATATATATTTTTTAAAAAAAACCTGCTAACAATCCATCCAAAAGAACCTGCTTCCCTGCAGTCTGTAAAAATCGAAAAGAACTAACCAAACCTCCTGTAACCAATATGCACAACATACCCTAATAAAAAACATCATCCATCCACAATCATATCACAAAACCCAACCACCTAAGTAAACCAACAACATTCACAATAGACACATCTCCACAATCATATCACAAACCTAAACTTGTTCATCCACAATCCCATTTACCACAAAATGTCAAAAAAAAAAAAAACAGAACACAAACAACAAATATTTTTTTAACAATAAAAAGTGAAAGAGGAAGAATTGATACGTACCAGTAGAGAGGGCTAGAGATCAGCTCAGACCAGAGAAAGAAGAGGCTTTATTCATCCACAATCCCATTTACCACAAAATGTCAAAAAAAAAAAAAAACAGAACATAAACAACAAATATTTTTTAACAATAAAGAGTGAAGAGGAAGAATTGATACATACCATGCCAGCAGAGAGGTCGGAGATCGATCGATCGAGAGAAAGCGAGCAACTAAGAAACAACGAGAGATCGGAGATATTTTGCCGAGAGAAAGAGAGCGTTTGAGAGATGAGATATGGAGATCAGAGACCGAGTTGGAGATGAGATATGGAGATCGGAGATCGAGTTAGAGCGTCTGAGAGATGAGATAGAGATCGCAGATCAAATCGACAAATACAGCGACTAAGACAGAGAGAGAGAGAGAGAGAGATCGAATTGGGTATTGGATAAGGACTTATTAGCGGCGCATAGTGATAGCCCTTGCACGTCACTACCTATACATAAAACGACATCATTTTATTAACGCATGCTATTGGTGACGCACGGCCACGCGTCGCCAATAGCATTAAATATTAGCGACGCCCACATGCGTTGTAAATTGTCACCGGTGCGTCGCTAATAGATTCCCGCCTAATTTTTCACACCAGAATCTAATTTTTTAATTACTTTTTTTGCTACTATTAGCGACACACTATCGTGCGTCGCTAATAGTGACTTTTAGCGATGCATATCGTGCGTCGCTAATAATGTGCGTCACAAAAAGTATGTTTTTTTGTAGTGTGCTTAATTCATCATCTAAATTCCTTGGTGTCTCCATTGTTGAAAGCAAAGTATTTTCAATATTCTTCTTTTTTGGAGAGCTCCTTTAGGGCGTAATCCTTCTTGTTTATGAAGAAGTATTACCAAGGGATGGAAAGTTTTATTGGTAGGTCATCACTAGAGAATATGGGATGGTTCCTTGGTTAAAGTTTGGTAAGATCCATGGATTCCCAAGACACTTTCGTTCAAACCTCTAACGACTTAATACACATGGACCGTTAGAAGTCATGGCTGAGTATATTGATTAGATATCTCTATGAGGGAAAGAAGAGGAGATTCACTAGGTGTTTTTTGTGATTGAAGGAAATGCAATATGTGTTTTTTGTGATTCAAGGAAATGCAATATTAAAGATTCCTATTGGGATGATTTAGCACCCTAATTGTCTTATTTGGCATTTTTCTACTAATGGACATTACAGAGTTAAGTCTGGGTATAATGTTGCTAGGAAGCTAGTTGTATGAGGGAAAAGCAATATGGAGAAGGGTGCTAAAATTAGTGCACTACAATGTTGAACATTGGTCCTTTCTGTAGAAGTTGGACATTCCAAAAATTGTAAGTTAAAATTGTTCATATGAAAATGTTCTCATGATATATTATCGGTGGGTGTTTTACTAAATTCAAGTAATATCTCTATCGAGTTCTTTTGTGTATTTTGTGGTCAATTGTAGAGATTACTTTGCTTCTTTTTGGATAACATTTCTTTGCAAAACATGTATGGTATTGTTCAGTGTTGCAGGTTGATGTTGTGACAGTGAGAGGGGAATTCTTTTTTATCCTAGTGGCATAATCTCATTTCTAAATGGGGTTTAGAGGCCGTGTTTTCAACTCTCTACAGATTAGCAACATTTATTCTGTGGAGGATATGGAAGGGTCGTAATGGTCTCGTCTTTTCTTAGTAAATATTTTCTCCTTTTATTGTGCAATGGAATATGGGGTTGTATTAACTATTTTTCCTTTTATAAATGTTGTGGGAGGTATGGATAGTGTGGTATCCGGCTCTTAAAGCCATCGGGTTTATCCTCAATATCAGTTTCCTCCTACTAGTTTAATTTTGACAATCAATGTGGATCGGGCTTGGTGCTCTCATTTCATAAATGGAGGTGTGTGAGTGGTAATTCATGATTCTTACAATGAGTTCATCGTCAGTTGGGCCCAGTTCCATGGTAATAAAAGCTCGGTGATCTTGATGGAGCTACATGATATATTGAAGGTGTTGCAACTTTGCAAGGACACATGAATAAGGACTATGATTCCTATAATCAAATGCTCAACAACTAATTTGTATGTTGTCTCGCAATTCTAATTTCCCTTCTGATTAGGAAGTTGTTTTTCTTGATGTTTTGTATTTGAGTAGGGAGGTTGATGTTGATTTCTCGTAGGTTTTGCATTTGCGAGGTTGTAATAGGGTTGCTCATGACTAGCTCAAAGAGCTTCCTGGTTGGCTAGACTTTGTTCTGGCTCAAGATAAGGGAGCTCTTTGATGGTTTATTTCTCTTTTTTTTTTTTTTTTATTACTAATTTTTTATTTCGCTGGTAAAAAAGAAGAAGATAAAAGTGGAATTCAACCTCATATTAATAATAATACAATTATTTAAAACATTATCATCAAAGTAACTATTTTTTTATTAGTAGAACTAAGGATGTCAATTTTTGACACGACACAACAATACAACTCGAACACAACACGAAAGTTAATGGGTTTGGATCGAGCATAAATGAGTTTGGGTCATAAACGGGTTGATACATATAACACGATTAATAAATATGGCCATGTTTGGATTTTAGTAATGTCGACTTGTTTGACACGGCTTTAACACATTTAATTATTAAAAAAAATAGCAGTTAAGATAATTCGTCTCATATTGAAAGTTTATCAAAATTTGGAGATTTTTTATTTGTAAAAGAGGTTTCTACTTTATTTTGGCTCATGTCCAAAGTTTACGAAACTTGAAAATTATCTATATATACATATAAAAGATATGTAACTTTTGTTAGATATAAAGTATTAGAAAACAGTCTTTATTTCAGTAATACAGAAACTGTTTTGAAACTAGAAAACTGTTTTGAAAATGGAAAACGTGTTTGAAACCAAAAATCGTATAAATTTTTCCACAATAAAAATAGAACCAGAAAATGGAAAATAGAACAGAAACTGTAACACATACTTAATGACGAAGTTGCAGAAATATAATGAAAACAACGATCAAAGCTTGTGTTTCACACAATGTCCTTAAAGAAAAATTCATCCCTTGCAGTGGTGCTTACAAGCTTGTGGACATTACTTCCTAGGATACAATGATCAAACACGCACAGTAGAAGCACTGCAAACTTGTGCGTCAGGCAAACCAACAATATGTTTGAACTCACTCTCACTAAATATGCATAATATGAACTCTGAATTGATGTGCATGGTGTATTTATAGAATATTTTGTGACTATTCAATACAGTTACGAGGCTAAAGGTTACATTAGTTCAACCTAGGGGTTACCTCCTATTAATGGCGAAGAGTTGTTATTGTTTAGGTTTGAACGTACAGACGCAGCTGTTCAGTTTGAACAAACAAACGTAACTATTCAGTCAGTCACGTTCTAAAACATCCTCACTGAATATGCAAAATATGAGCTCTAAATTGATGTGACAAATTGATGATGTGCATGGTGTATTTATAGAAGATTTCATGAATTTTCAATATAGTCAAGAGACTAAAGGTTACATTAGTTCACCCTATGAGTCATCTCTGTTAATGGAGAAAAGTTGTTGTTCAGTTTGAATGAACAGACGCAATTGTTCTGTCAGTCACGTTCTAAAACGTTCTCACTAAATATGCAAAATATGAACTCTACATTGATGTGAAAAATTATTGATGATGTGCAGTGGTGTATTTTATAAAAGATTTTGTGACTTTTCAGTACACTCACGAGGCTAAAGGTTTCACCGGTTCATCTTAGGAATCACCTCTATTAATGGTGAAGAGATGGTGAAGAGTTGTTGTTGTTTAGTCTGAATGAACAGATGCAACTGTTCAGTCTGAACAAACTAGATGCAATTGTTCAGTCAGTCACGTTCTAAAATGACAGTGTTTTAGAGTTTCCTAAATGGTAATAAAACGATAGTGTTTAGTAAAATTTAAATAAATAAATATATATATATATATATATATCTAAAACGCTTTTACTGAATATGTAGAATATGAACTCTAAATTGATGTGAAAAATTGATGATATGCGTGGTGTATTTATAGAAGATTTCATGAATTTTCAATACAGTCACGAAACTAAAGGTTACGCTAGTTCATCTTGTGAGTCACATCTGTTAATGGCAAAGAGTTGTTATTCAATTTGAATGAAGAGACGCAATTGTTCATTCAGTCACATTCTAAAACATTCTCACTGAATATGCAGAATATGAACTCTAAAATTGATGTGAAAAATTAATGATGTGTGTGGAATATTTATAAAAGATTTCATGACTTTTCAGTATAGTCACGAGACTAAAGGTTACACTGGTTCATCTTAGGAGTCACCTCTGTTAATGGTAAAGAGATAGTGAAGAGTTGTTGTTTAGTTTGAATGAACAAATGCAGCTTTTCAATTTGAACAAAAAGATGCAGTTGTTCAGTCTGAACAACCAGTCACGTTCTAAAACGACAGTGTTTTAGAGTTTCCCAAATGATAATAAAATGATAATGTTTAGTAAATTTTAAATAAATAAATAAAATTTCACTAAAAATATATATATATACAACGGGCCAATCCTGAACCTTACCTAGGACCTTCCCTTTCATAAAACTTGAGTGCTCCTAAAGGCCCAAACTTTTATTCAAGATAAATACATATATATTATTTAAAAGTCTAGTACTTATCCTATGTGTGATACAAACTTTTCACACATTATTACTACTTTCAAGTAGTGATATTTAGAAGCAATTTCTCATTCATTCCTTAATGATTTTGAGCAACCCAATACATATATGATCTTAATCTCCTCATAGGAGAAGAACACATTTTCATGTGGATCTACTTAAAATAATGTATGGGACCCACTTTAATTTTGGTTCAAAGATGACAAAAATTTATGCTAAAAGAATTACTTTTTTCCAAAAACTTCTTTATTTTAAAAATTAAAAATTAAAATAAACAAATTAATTATGTCAACACATATATCCTATTTAATAAATGAGTTAAGTTTGAATTTTAAAATTTGATACGATTTGTTAATAGTATCGGATTACGATTGACAAGTAATTTTAAATATATATATCTTCCACGACTCAAACACAATATGATAATACAAAATAACATCATAAATAAAATTAACTGCACTTTCATTTTTTTACTCTTTAAATAAAATAACAATAAGTATAAGTGACGTGAGCGCTCATTCTCTTCTCACGTAACGTGAGTTGGATCCTTCACCAAAAGAAAAAAAACCACGAGTCCTCTTGCTTTGTAACCTAAAAGAAAAGCAGGGAAAAAATATGAGCACGCAAATGAGGGACAGCCGACAGTTTGAATTTCACTTTTTTCATATTTGTATGAAGTAAGAGTGGAAAATGGAAGAGGGTCCCCCCCAACCCTAAGGTGGAATGGAACGCACTCTGTTTAGACCGAAACAGGCGAAGGCTGCCCATTGTTTTTCACTTTTTGGGAAATTGACGTCTTCTGCCTTTCAATTACCAATACTGTCTCAATGCTCCCTTCTCCTCCACGCAGCCTCCAGATAAAACTACATATATACCTCCGAAGAAATAAAACTAATTTTTTTTTTTTTTTATGTTACACTGCTCTGGTCTTGAAGGTTTCTCCTTTCACCTATCAAGAGTTTGAAATCAGAGGATCACTGAAAAGGTTTCGATGATAACTGTTCTGATGATAAAGTTAGTAACAAGAAAGAAACTGTAATTTAAGAGAAGAATTAAACATAAATTGAAAATGTACCTTCAGGTTTTATTTGTAGGCTATAAATATCTTAAGTTGAGTAAGATTAAGAGCCATAAAATCAAGAATTTGAAGATATTCAAAAATAGTTGTTTTCATGTAAAACTTTGTTTTCTTATTATGAGATCGATACCCTGTGAAAAGCAGTGATAAGCTCTAAATCTCTCACTTTTGAAATGTCCATATTCGATTTAGCTAAGGAACTTATTATCCCAAGATCTGTACACCGAAGAACTCTTGACAGATTTGTGCCATGCCTCGGTATCTCTGAACTACCGTAATCAATTTGTGGTATATCACAACATATAGCTATCATTTGGTAGAAATCAAATCTTTTTTTAAAAAATAAGCGATGAAATATGACAATGTACTTTTTCAAATATGAATTTTGGTCAGACGTACTAATTTGTTTAGTCCATGACTGAACTCCTAATTCTTAAAAATTTTAAACAAAATATTAATGTAAAAAAAAATATAATTTTCAAATCTTGGAGAGGGATGGTCCCCTTTAGCCCCATGCAGATTCGTCACTGGGGTGTGAGGAATTATAAAGAGGAAGACGGTACTGCTAGGTGGCTCATCAGGGTATTTCAAGGGGGTGATGCATTAGTAGATTAGTCTTATAATATGTTCTGGTATTAGTCTTATAATCTATTTTTGGTATATTTCAACGGCTAATGTTTACTTAAAAATTCTTACAAAACAATAAATTTTATAGGTCACTGGAAAGGCCCAAAGATGGCCACTCCGACTATCAAGTCAGAGGGGATGAAAGGTTGATCAATTCTAATAATTGTAATAATGAATTTGACTTGGAGATAGGGCATACCTTTGTGCCACTTTTATATGCAGAACTTATGTCATTTTGATAAGATCTTTAAGAGGAAATTTTATGATCGTACTTATCTCAGTATGGCAGTTCTGTAGATCTAAACTTGATTCACACACGGAGTTTTGGTATCTGATACTGGCGTTATGAAAATAACTGAAGAAAAGATGCCCAAAGTGAAGTGAGATTTGTAGTTACTACTTCAGTGGAACTGGTCTATTGTGCTATCCAGGGAAGCCTATTTTTGACATATCATAATCTTATCCATGGTGAAAGTTTAATACCTTAAACAAAGCAACTAACTTTGCATCTTAATCTCAATTTTTGCTGCCCTTTTCCTCCGTTTGTCTTTTTGTTTTCTTTTTTGCTTATTTTTGTTTGGGTGAACAACAAATTATAAGCAAGAAAAAAAACAAGAACTCAATAACAATGTTATATCATTTTGAGTAATGATATCATAATTAAGCACATGGGACCAAGCCCACACTTTAGAAATACCATTGGTTTGAAATGCAAACCGAGGGAACTCAAAAAAGTACTACTAAAAATACAAAACAAAACCAGTCACCAACCAACCCACAGATACAGAAACCTCTCTCATATAATTATTTATATATATATATATATATATATAGGTCCCATATGGCATTAATTCCCATTATCCCATTTGCATATACTATTTGAGTATAGACATTCTCCCAAGAAATGGCTTTCGTGATATCCAAAAACCAACCATCTTTCTCAGAGAAAGAGGCCGAGAAGGTTAACCACTCGGAAGGTAGAGACGACGCAGGGACCATAAACTCGGTCACCAGCCACCTCTACTTGAAATCATCATCATCATCATCGGCTCACAGCTCTGAAACTCTAGACAAAGATGTCATCCTCCGGCGCATTCGCCATCACAAGTGTTTGAACAAGGTTCGAACTACTTTCCAAGCTCTGGTGAACAGCTCCTCGTCCTCAGCGCATGAACACAAGTGGTTGGAAGTAAATGATGCTTTCTCAGGCCCGTGACTGCTGCACTTAACGCCGGTGAAATGGTGTTTGTTACCAGCCAGTGGTTGGTCAGCTGAGTCTCCAATGATGATATAACGACCTCCTGGTCTAAATTCTAGCCAAGTTCTATTGTCAGTCAAGAAAATGTTGAAACCCACCATACGAGACCTTTTAATTTACCAGACCTAAGTCTACCAATAAAAATAGCATATTGATTAGATTTTTGGATGCTTATTGTACTGAGTTGAATCCTCTAATAGTCACTTTCAATCCTTCTAGCACAGAGATCCTCACTGGAGGCTGATCCTACCTTTTGTTTTGTAGCAAGTCTTGTGTATATATTTCATTCGTACAATTTCTGTATCCTTCATAAAAGCTTTGGTTGTGCACTTCTTTTCCTCAATCTTGAATCTCCATCATGTGTTTCCACTTTCTTCTTTCCTTTTTACGATCCAAAAGAATGCAGAATCCAAAAGGAGACCAAGTCATAAACTACACCAGTGTGATCTTTCTGTTCTAAATTCTTTGATTTAAGAAGAATAAATCACATACACCATGTAGCGGATGGTTATAATTACATATAGACAGTCACGAATTTATTATATTTTATTTTTTTGGATACCGTGTAATCATGACTCTGGTCTGCTCCTCCAAACCATAGTTCCCATACCCAATTGGATTAGCATCCTAGAATCTCTAAACCTATCTTTAATATTGGCTTTATCAGAAGTTGGATGCCCCTTCCATTAATGCAAAACAAAAGGGGATGCACTAACCAAATCAACACCACAGCTCTGAGAGATTTATCAATCCAACTCTCCCCAAATAATTTTAAATTGCTTGTTGAATATTTTAGAATTCATTTTATCTTAATATTTATTTAGGAGAAGGGGTAAATGAGTAAGGAAGGATTCATCTAAAAGTTAATAAATAAAGAAAGTGGAAGGAAACTCAATCTTCTTTCAACATAAGTAGTTGGAATTTTTTTCTAAAATACGGTTGATTTGGAACTTATTTACCAAAATAAGGCTACAGTAAACTTATTTACCAAAATAGAATAAATTGTGAAAACGTCTTTTGGAAAGACTATTTTGTATCCAAAAAACAAAATATATTTGAAAGCATCTTTTAAAAGCGTCTTAAAAACCGAGTTTAAAAGCGTCATGCGTCATATTTGACGAAGTGTTTTAAAACAACCCAAAAACCGAAAGCCCTCTCAAATGTTAAGCTCCGGCACGACACTCTGTCTCTCTCTCCCTCACTGCTCTCCCCTCACGTCCCATCAATGAACACCTTCCTAGTGTGAAGTGAGGCTCTGCCCTTCCCCTAGAATCCACTCCAGGGTCAGCAAAACAGGGTAGTCCAACTTCTTGAGCGACCGAGATATTGAACAATGAACATTTGTGAATATTGTCCCTCACGACTGTCGAAAAAAACTGAGAAGTTAGGACTCTCTCCCCCTCACGACTCTCTCCCTTGGTTTGTCTTGACTGTCGGAAAAGATTTATCCACTTAGGGCTTTCTCTCCCTCACGACTCGATCTCTCCCTTGGTTGTCTCGACTGTCGAAAAAAACTGAGAAGTTAGGGCTCAACACCTCTGCAACAGCTTCTTTATCCCAAGTAATCTCTTGATATGTGTAGTTAGGGCTTTTCTGCCCCCAAAAAAAATAGGACTAGTTTTATTTCAGTGTAATTGAAATATTTGAAAATTTGTTGGGTAAGTTTTGTATAGGTTCGTCAGATTTATTTGAAGGTTTATTTGAGCTAAAATTTGTTGGGTAACTGAAATGTTTGAAAATTTGTTGGGTAAGTTTTCTATAGGCAAGATTTTGGTGTTTACCAAAATAAATTTTGAGAATCTGTTATGATTAAATAAATTTGGTGTTCACTGAAATAAAATTGCAGATTTCTCATACTTTGAAATATTTTGTTTTACCAAAATAAATTTTGAGAATTTGTTATGATTAAATAAATTTGGTGTTTACTGAAATAAAATTGCAGATTTCTCATTTTAGAAAAACTTTGTTTTACCAAAAAAAAAAAAATTCAATCATGTCTGCTCTAATTTGGAGATCCAGATTGCAAGGCCTTTGGTAGATCTGAAGGTGCATAATTCATACAAGGGTTTTATTATTCAAAAGAGTATTTTCAAATTTTGATGGCTTGTATTTATTTTTTGAAGGTTAGAAATGGCTAGAACATCAATACCTGTATTATGTTATTGGGGAGGAAATATTTGCTACGGGGAAGAAGGTAGTATGTGGTATGATACTCGGCCTCGATGAAGCATTATGTTGAAGAAAGGAACAAGTTATAATGAACTTTTGGTGAAGATGTATGGTATAATGAAGTTGGATATCATACAAGTCCACCTCAAGATGACTTGTCGATTTCCATTCGAGCATAAAAAATACTCTCCATTAGAAGTCGTTGATGATGAAACAATGGATTCAATGATTGAAGTTATTCTAAGCAATCCCACGTTATATAGCACCGACTTGTATATGGAGACAAAAAATGTGCAGCATCCTTATGTTGTATCTCAATCAGTGGAGATTGAGCAGGGTTCTTTTACTCGACTGCTCACACAAGACAATGATTGCCAAATTGGTGAAGTTGTTCCCATGATACATCAAAGTTTCAGTCCTATGATGGTGGCTGAGACATGTCATACAGAACATGTGGAGTCTCACTTTCGTAATATTGCAACTATTGTGAACATTGTTCAGGGTGAGGACATTTACAACAATCCCCTGGATAGAAGTAATCTCCCCAATGCATCATCATCATCATCATCAGAAGAAGATGATAATATGTTACAATCGGGTGATGAGGATGGAATGGATGAAGCCAATGAGCATTGCATTCGTTTGCGTGAGGCTAATTCTCCATTTTTTTCAAATGTCAATTTTACTGATGATGTTAGTGGGAGCAGTTCATCCCATTTGCTCCATCTTTACATTTGGGATCCAACAACAAACGAGTTGGGCAAAGGTCTTGAATTTAATGACAAGAAAAAATTGCAGCAAGCTGTGAAAATTTTTCACTTAGATGTCATAATCAATATGACGTGATTGAAAGCAAAAAGGATTTTTGGGATGTGAGATGTAAACTTCATGAAATGTGTAAATGGAGACTGCATGCTATAAAAAATAAAAAGACTGGCCGATTTCAAATAAAAAAATATGAGGGGCCACACACTTGTTTAAATCGTGCTATGAACAGAGATCATGTGTAGTTAGATTCTAAGTTAATTGCAATTGAAATACAAGGTGCAGTGAGGGTTGATCCGGATTTAAAAATAGATCTAATTGTCGAGCAAATGAGAGAAAAGTACGGTTACACGATCTCCTACAAGAAATCTTAGGATTGCAAAGTAGAAAACAATTTCCATGATATTTGGGGATTGTGAGACATAATACAGATTATTACCAAAGTTTACTGGGAGCACTTGTAAAGTATAATCCAAGCACAATTGTTGAATGATTGCATCGTAATAGTAATAACTCAGACGTGGTGTTTTTCGGCAGATTGTTTTGGGCATTTAATGCATCAATTCAAGGATTTCTGCATTATCGGCCAGTTATCAGTATTGATGCCACACATTTGTATGGAAAATACAAAGGAAAGCTGTTAATTGCAACTGGAGACTGATGCTAACAATCAAATATTTCCTCTCGCATTTGCAATCGTTGAAGATGATAATTACAACAGTTAGCGATGATTCCTATATTTGTTAAGGTTGCATATTATAGGGAGGAGGGAAGAGATTTGTTTGATATCTGATCGGCATAAAGGTATAATTGTTGCGATGAAAGATACGAATTCTGGATGGCAACAGCCATTAGCATATCATAGATTTTGCTTGAGGCATGTTCGTAGCAATTTTAATAGCAAGTTCAAAAATGCCCTATCTAAAGACGCTTGTTTGAGCAGCTAGAAGTGCACATCAGATACGCAAATATAATTTCATCATGCAAGAAATTAAAAGCCTCAACCAAAAGGCATATGATTGGTTGAATGAAATACCTACAGAACAATGGACAGTTGTTACACATGATGGAGGTCGAAGATATGGACATTTGACCACTAACATCTCTGAGGTTTTTAATGGTGTGCTGAAAGGTGAAAGGAATTTGCCAATATCTGCATGTGTACAACTGATTTTTTATCGTCTGGTGAAGTATTTTTGTGGCAGGAGAGGTTTTGGGCAACAAGCTATATCCGAAGGTTACATATATATCCCTTTTGTCGTTATAAAGATTATGTGTTACCAATCCAAGATTGGTGGACACGTGATCACAGACTTCAACATATGCTCTGGCGAGGCATCAGTTATGATAAGGAAGGGTCACTCACATGCAGTATTGACACGTGATGCTGTATGTTCTTGTGAAAAATGGGTCATCTACAAAATACCATGTTCTCACGCCTTGGCTATATTTGCAAAGGCTTCTGTTGATGGATGGAATTATATTAATGAATGTTATAAGTTGACACAACACATGGCTATATATGCACCTGAATTTCATCCTCTTCACCATGAGGATTATTGGGACGAGCTCATTGGTCTAACTCTGTGCCCTGATTTTACTATGAAAAGATTTAAGGGTCATCCACAATCGACACAAATTCGAAATGAGATGGACACAGGGGAAAGTCGTACGCCAAAACAATGTGGGTATTGTAAGGTTAGGGGACGTGATAAAAGAACTTGTCCAGCAAGAAATCAGCAATCCACAGGGAACTAACTCAGCTACTCAAGTAGATGTTGAGCAAATTTTTTGTCTTTGTTATCTTTTTTTTTTTTTTTTGTTAATGATATGACAGAAATTGTGTATGTTTTTGTACTAGTTATGCGAATTTCTTATCATTTGAATTATGTCATTTCATCATCTCTTGTACTTGCTTTCTTTTTATATATTATGGACTTTGAAAGCTTTTAAAATGAGAAAGTTATATTGATTTTGCTTCAAGTGTGCAAAAATCTGACCTATAAGTAGTGTTTTTATCATAACTTGAGTTTTACATGGACTTTTTGAGTGATTCAAAATGGTATAGAAACTAGACTCAATAAGGAAGATTTTGGCACAGATTTCATTATATTTGAATCTGTAGATTGAGAGAAACATCAATTTGAATCAAAGGGATAGGCGCAGTATTTTTTCTGAAGTTAAATTTTGCTCCAGGTGAACAGTAACTTTCAATGTTATTGTTCACTTTTAGCTACTGGTTTCCAGATTACTGTTCATCTGATTTTTTTTTTTTGGTTATTTGTTAAAACTTTTCGATAAATAGTAAATGTATTATAAATAGCTATTGGTTATAACTTGATTTTATGGACGAGAGGACTTTAAAGAAATAACGAAGACTACTAAAAGCATGATAAATAGATGCGACATGATTAATATTAAAGGTTACTTATAATTGTGTTAGTTGCTAACTTTTTATCTCATTTGTCATTTATATATGGAATAATTGTGTTAGTTGCTAACTTTTTATCTCATTTTTCATTTATAATTTATTAATAACAGATAGGAGACCATTTATAGGGAGCTTGTAGATCCCGGGCCAATAGATGGATCTGTACTTTACATGCAATCTTCACATAGATCTAGTCGAATATGAGAGAGACGGGTTTGAATGTCTTATCTGATTACTTAAAATTATATAAAAATTGACTGAAATCCATGCTTTTTATCTCACTTATAGAACTTGTATTTATTTGTGCATTTTAATGGCAGGATCTTGGAGTGTTTCATTGTCATAGGAGCGACAACTTACTTCGACGACCTCCCTAACTATACGAGAGCATAAAAAGATACTTACTTCAGGCTAGATTTTATGGAGCCTATCAAGTTGGATTTATCCAACTTGACTGGGCTCTAATTACAACACTTATTGAGAGATGGCGTGTGGAAACCCACACATTCCATCTACTTGTGGGAGAGTGTACCATCATTGTAATACCCTGACCCATTGTAACCGAGCCAAGACGGCCTGATGCTACGATAATGCAATAAATGGGTTGAGTTTCAATGATTGGAATATGTAGATGAATGACAGGGCAATTGACTAACGATAATAAGAAAATAATAATAAGAATAATAATAAAAATAAACAAATAAATAAATAACTAGAGAAATAAAAAGAAAATAACACTACTAATAAAAATAAAATTTAAAAGGAAATGAAACAAAATTTAAAATAAATAAAGAAATAAATAAAACAAGGATTTGAAGGAAATAAAAATAAGAATTTGGACATATGGACAATATATATATATATATATGTCTATCTAGATATAAGTGTAAATATATATATATATAGAGATGTGTGTGTGTGTGATGTAACTGAAGAAAACAAGAAAAGAAGAAAAACGGATGGGGGAGTTGAAGAGCAGGAACTGGAAGGGCGCGGGAGAGAGAGAGAGAGAGAGAGAGAGAGAGAGAGAGAGAGAGAGAGAGATTAAGTGAGGGGCGGTTTTTATAAGCAGGCATTGCATTAGAATCAAAAGGAAACAAAAGACAAAAAAAACGGAAAGGAAGAGAGAAAGGAAGGAGGAAACGGGCAACAGAGACAAGGGTGCAAGGGGTAAGATATTCTCTCTGTAATTTGATTTCTGGATTGCTTTACAATTCTCAGTTGGTATATGAGTAATGAGTATAGAATATTAATCCAGAATAGAAGAGAAGGGGTTTTAGAACCAAACAGGAACGAAAACAACGAAGAAGAGTGGAACGGGCAGGGAGATCGGGACTGCGCACGTTGGAACGGTGAGATAAATCGATTCTGTGTTTTTATTTTAAGCATGAATATGAATTTAGAATCTCCTAAAGCATGAATATGAACGTAGAATCTCCCAAAGCATGTAAATTGGGTTGTATTGCAAATTGAATTAAGAAAACGCAACTGGAAACTAGCAGGAAAAACTGGAATTTACAGAGAAAGATTTCAAATCTGTTTTTGTAATTTTGATCCATGAAAATTAATTTGAATGTTTAGGATTTATGTGTATAAGTTGTAGGAACATTGTAGGGATTAATTGGTGTTGAAACAGTAGAGAAAATGTGAGGAAAATAAAGGAGAACAGGGCTGCCGGAAACCGCACAGCCCCTGTGCAGTTACGGTTTTCCCTATTTTGGGGGTGTTCCGGCACTCCGATTGGAAACCCGAGGATAGATTTGAGTTGCCCATGATCTGTAGGTGTGAACCCCACTGAAAAATGCAAGAAAATCCGTCGCCGGCAAGTCGCCGTTGACGGAGAAGATGACCAGCAGGCCGGAAATGGTGTAGTGCGGCTGGGGGTTTTGTGATTTTATTTTGGCCAAACCGGGTCGGGTCTGACCCGACCCACCC
The DNA here is from genome assembly GCA_008638375.1 of Nyssa sinensis. NCBI lineage: Eukaryota > Viridiplantae > Streptophyta > Magnoliopsida > Cornales > Nyssaceae > Nyssa > Nyssa sinensis. The sequence continues at coordinate 45,893,858 of CM018032.1, forward strand.
ATTCAGATGACTGCCCAACACTTGTACTTCATGTGTAAATTTTTAAATTTGAGTTTAGATAGTGTTTAGTTAGAAAGGAGAGCTATCCAATGGTTGGGTTAAACTTGAACAAAAAAAAAAAAAGAATTAAAAATGTAATAACAGGGAATGGAAAAATTGGTATGGGCAGGGAATTGAACCTGTGACCAAAGGGGAAAAGGTGAGAAGCTTAGCCACTGTGCCACCAAGGCACATGTGGTCTGTTTGGGCTCAAATACGATATGTATTATTCATATTAATTAATTTAAATAAATGATTTAAATTAATAAATTTTAATTTAATTTCGACGCGTAAATTTGTAGAATGAATAATGAAAACTTACTATTTTGGACCCACTGAATTTAATGGTGAGGTCCATTTTACGAGACGGAGTCCCGAAAAAAATAAAATAACCGTAGAATGCCAAAATGACCAAAATGCCCCTACATCCAAAGGTGACTCAAACGGACTCCGATTTAGTTAAGTAAATAGTGAATTTTTATTAATTCAAACCTACTGGACTCAACGGTGGAATCCAAATTATGAAAACAGAACCCAAAAAGTAGAGACACGTAAATGACCATGTTGCCCTTGGGTAAATTACGTTTAAAATGGAAATCGTAAAACATAAATTAGTAAGGGAGGTATTTAGAGTAACGAGGCATAAATTCGGTAAATGATATGAAAGCTGAAACGTGTTTATTGATTTATAGGCAAGTCAAAAGGAAAGGAGAAAGTCACGGGATATTAAGACGTTGATGAGGTAAGTGGATTCCTATCTTTGATACGTGGTTTCCAAGCCACGTTCTTTTCATTACTGCCAACCTTGTACTCATATATGTATTCACTATCATTGTTTCCCACCATGGATATTGTTCTACCTGGTGGATGCCTATTGGTTGATGTTGCATGACTGATTCATTTCATTGATATCCATTTACTGTATGTTATGTTATGATGTTCCATGTTTTGTACATTCATATGGAATACTATAGAATCTTAATTTATGTTAAGTGCCGGGTTTTGTGCTCAGTCACATTACCCATCTGATGCTATCTGATTGACTGGGACCTTCGGGTCAATTTATTGGACCTACGGGTCAAAAAGACTTATGGCAATTATGGTGTTTTTACGCAGTAAGGTTAATGGGCATTTTGTATGCATTTATGTTAATGGGGGTATGCCGGGTCCCAAATGACCGAGGGTCTGCCAAACCCTGAACAGAGTAAAGGCATCATCCATGTTAATTGATGTAATTCTATGTTGATTGGTTTTGTTTTATTGGACTTGATTGTGACCGTTTCATTGTGGCAGTATTTATATTGATTGTATTCATTGAGCCTATTCTATATTCATGCTACGTTGTTACTCTTGACCATTATTGTACCTTGTCATTTATTGGCCATTGAGGCATTTTACAGTTGACTGAAATCATTGTCATGACTGGCTATCATATTATCTTGACTTGTATTCATTTATGTCATCCCCACCCGTATTGGGGATAGGTTTCTACTTACTGAGTTTGTAGCTCACCCCTTACTAAATTTTTTTAGGTGAGCATGTTATGGAACCACAGTAGGAGATCCAGAGCGTAGGGAGACGGTTAAGGAGCACAGTAGATTACAGTAGTTCTCCCATGCACTCACCACCTAAAACAATGGTTTATGTTTAAGTTATGTTGGTTTACGTTTGGATTGTCAAACTTATTTAGTTTTGAAACAATGATGTATTAAGATTTCTGCACTTTAATGTTATGGTTATATTTCTTATTGTTATCATTGGTAAAAGAATGAAAAAAGTAGGGACGGCCATTGGGTCGGCCCCATGACACGAGATCCGCATAGGGTGGGTTTCGGGTCGTGACAGCTTGGTATCAGAGCACGATTTTAGGTGCTAGTGAGTCATGGGAGACAGGACTAGGACACTGCACTGTTACATCGAGACATAAAGCGATAATAATACCGATACCCTTATAGTAAACCTTACGTAACTACTGACCGTTATCTTATGTAAATGTACGGGATGTCTTTTTCAGCAATGGTTGACACAAGGACTACTGCAGCTGCAATGGAACGTATCGAACGTTTAGAACAGTTGATCGAGAGGGTTATCGAGGCCTTACCCCAGACTCAGGCAGGTACGAATCAAACGGGCACCAGCCAGCCAGGACAACAAGAGCCGCCTGTTAACGTGGCCGCTAATCAGTCAGTACAACAGGATACTAGCCAGCCAGCGCAACAGGGGCGGCCTGTCAACAGAGGTAACTTTCAGAGGGATGAGTATGATCCGGTGTTTCTCTATGAGCGATTCCAGAAAATGAAGCCGCCATCCTTTGACGGTACCCAAGGAGCCATAGCTGCAGAAGAGTGGCTCTTGGAGATGAACAGACTTTTTCGCATATTTCCATGCAGTGAGACGCAGAAGGTGGCCTATGCCACATATCGGTTCAAGGGAGCTGCCTACAAATGGTGGATGCTTGAGGAGACTAGGGAGCCGAACATGGATTGGCAGCGTTTTACGACAGTGTTCAATGAGAAGTACTTTCCTCGTGAAGTGAAGAATCGAAAAATTGCTGAGTTCATGGTACTTCAGCAGGGCAGTATGACAGTGGAACAGTACGAGGCCACATTCAATGAGTTGGCCAGATTTGCCCCAAATGTTATTAACAGTGAGGATCTTAAGGCCCGGAAGTTTGAGGAGGGGCTACGATGGGCGATTAAGGACAGAGTGAGGTCTCAACGGTTACCTACTTTCAATGATGTAGTGGCCACCGCCAAAATCGTTGAAATGAGTGGTGAAGAGTTTGCCAAGAGACGGGCCAAGCAGAGGCCAGGTGGAGGTCAGAATCAGAGGGCAGGGTCTTTTTCCTCTAGGCAAGGGCCCTCATTCACTAGACCCGGGACTGGATCCCGAACTACAGGGCCCAGTTTGAGGAGGCCAAGCAAACCAGAGGGGACCGCAGCTAAATGCCCCAACTGCCAGAAGGAACACAAGGGCCAGTGCTTGAAGGACAGTAATGTTTGTTATTATTGCGGCCAGGCAGGACATTTTGCTCGGGAGTGCCCTCAGAATAACAGAGCCACTACCAGTATTGCTTCGGTTAGGGCACCAGCACCAGCACCAGCACCGGCACCAGCACTCAGAGCACCGGCACCAGGATTTACAGCTACAACGAACAGGCCACCAAACCGCAGAAATGGACAGGGGAATGTTCCACAACAGGCTGGACGGGTTTTCGCCTTAATGCTAGGGGATATGCAGGCTTCGACTTCTGTGGTAGCAGGTACTCTTTTAGTTTGTGCACAGCCTGCCCATGTTTTATTTGATACTGGTTCTACACACTCTTTTATATCCCCTACATATGCTGCTAAGTTGAATAGATCGACAGAACCCCTAGGCTACTTACTTAATGTGACTGTACCATCGGGGCAATCATTAATGGGGGAGGCCATGTATAAGAATTGTGAGATACAGATTATGGGGGTGCCTTTATTTGCCGATCTGATACCATTAGAAATATGTGGGTTTGACGTTATTCTCGGAATGGATTGGTTAACTGCAAATCATGCCACGATAGATTGTGTGACCAAGAGGGTGTTTATCCAGAGCCCCGGAGTTCCGACTGTTGAGTTTAAGGGGACTGGAGTGGTTGCTCCACCTTATTTTATTTCTGCTATACAGGCTAGTCGTTTACTCCGCAAGGGGTGCCATGGGTTCTTGTGTAGCATCCAGGACACCGAGTCACAGCAGCCAGTGTTAGACCAGATTCGTATTGCTAGAGAATTTCCTGAGGTGTTTTTGGATGATCTCCCAGGGATGCCTGTTGATCGTGAGATTGAGTTTAGCATCGATGTATTGCTAGGCACTGCACCGATATCTAAGACACCCTACCGAATGTCCCCAGCTGAGCTCAAGGAGTTAAAGTTACAGTTACAGGAACTATTAGACAAGGGTTTCATACGACCCAGTTCATCACCATGGGGTGCACCTGTACTGTTTGTCAAGAAGAAAGATGGGACTATGAGATTATGTATCGACTACCGAGAATTGAATAAGGTCACCATCAAGAACAGGTATCCACTGCCAAGAGTAGATGATTTATTTGACCAGCTGAAGGGGGCCCAAGTGTTTTCAAAGATTGATCTAAGGTCCGGTTACCACCAATTGAAGGTTAGACCTACAGACATTCAAAAGACGGCATTCCGAACACGGTATGGGCATTATGAGTTTTTAGTCATGCCTTTTGGAGTGACTAATGCTCCAGCCGCATTCATGGACCTAATGAACAGAGTATTCAAGCCGTACTTGGACAATTTTGTGATTGTATTCATTGATGATATTTTGATCTATTCTAAAAACCAGGAGGAACACGAAGTGCATCCGAGAAAGGTCCAACAGACGCTAGGGGAGCAGAAGTTGTATGCTAAGTTAAAGAAGTGTGAGTTCTGGCTCCCAAGCATCTCCTTTTTAGGGCATGTAGTCAGTAAGGATGGGATCTCTGTGGACCCCCAGAAGATAGAAGCTATTACCAGTTGGCCTCAACCGACTACTGTCACGGAGGTTCGTAGTTTCATGGGTTTAGCTGGCTATTATCGGAGATTTGTCAAGGATTTTTCCAAGATAGCCAAGCCAATTACCCAACTGACTAAGAAGAATACTCCATTCATCTGGACAGAGGAGAGGGAGCAAAGTTTTCAAGAGCTAAAGAACCGATTGGTTACAGCTCCAATCCTGACAGTACCAGATGGGACGGAGGGCTTTGTGATCTACAGTGATGCCTCACACCAAGGCTTGGGGTGTGTGTTGATGCAACAAGGGAAGGTAGTAGCTTATGCTTCACGGCAATTGAGGACACATGAAAAGAACTACCCAACTCATGACCTTGAGCTTGCAGCTATTGTTTTTGCATTGAAAATATGGAGGCATTACCTGTATGGAGCTACCTGTGAGATTTTCACTGATCACAAGAGCCTCAAGTACTTGTTTACACAGAAAGAGCTTAATATGCGCCAACGACGTTGGTTGGAGTTAATCAAGGACTATGAGCTCAGTATTCAGTATCATCCAGGGAAAGCGAATGTAGTGGCTGATGCTCTAAGCAGGAAGTCGTCAGGGACTCTTGCTTACCTGTTGACTACACAGGAAGAGCTACTACAAGATTTAGATGCGATGGAGGTGGAGGTGATTTTGCCAGGTTCTAGGGCGATGTGTGCCAATGTCACAATCAGTCTTTCAATTGTTGACAAGATTAGGGAATTGCAGGCGCACGACAATAAGATTGTTAAGCTTCGTCAAGAGGTCGAGACTGAAGGGAATACAGAATTCTCTATACGAGATGGGGTGTTATACTATCATGACAGGATTTGTGTGCCAGACGTACCTGAGATTAAGAAGGAGATTCTTGATGAGGCACACAGTTCTAGATTTGCTATACATCCAGGAAACACAAAAATGTACCACAACATGAAGGGCACTTACTGGTGGTCAGGAATGAAGAAGGATATAGCTGAGCACATTGCACGATGTATGGAGTGCCAGCGAGTCAAGGTTGAGCACCAAAAGCCAGGAGGGCTTCTACAGTCACTGCCAATACCAGAATGGAAATGGGAGCATATCACGATGGATTTTGTATCAGGATTGCCGAAGACATCGCATGGGAATGATTCTATATGGGTGATCGTCGACAGATTGACCAAGACAGCCCATTTTCTTGCAACCAAGACGACTCAGACTTTGGAACGATTGGCTGCGCTTTATATCAGGGAGATCATTCGATTACATGGAGTCCCCGTATCCATTGTATCCGATCGAGATCCACGATTTGTATCTAAGTTCTGGAGGAGTCTACAGAAAGCTATGGGCACCGAGTTGAGTCTTAGCACTGCATACCATCCCGAGACAGACGGACAGTTTGAGAGGACGATACAAACATTGGAGGACCTACTGAGATTTTGTGTCATTGATTTTAAAGGAAGTTGGGAGGATCAGCTACCTTTAGTAGAGTTCACGTATAACAACATTTACCAATCCAGTATTGGTATGGCACCGTATGAGGCACTATATGGCAGGCAGTGTAGATCTCCACTATGCTGGACGGAAGTGGGTGATAGGAAGCTATTTGGGCCAGAGATAGTAGAGCAGACCACCGATAAGATTCATTTGATCAGGCAGCGTTTACTAGCAACTCAGAGTCGACAGAAGAGTTATGCTGACACGAGGAGACGAGAGTTGGAGTTCACGGCAGGCGACTATGTGTTCTTGAAGGTATCACCAATGAAAGGAGTGGTCAGATTTGGCAAGAGAGGGAAACTCGGACCACGATACATTGGACCGTTCAGGATTGTTGGACGAGTTGGACCGGTAGCATATCGTCTAGCATTGCCATCCGAGTTAGCTCACGTACATGATGTGTTCCATGTTTCGATGTTAAGAAAATGTGTGCACAACCCAGATCAGATAATCGAACACGAGCCGCTAGATGTTCAGGAGGATTTGAGTTATGTTGAGCAGCCGGTACAGATCTTAGACCGACGAGAGCAAGTTCTACGGAACAAGACCATTCCATTAGTGAAGGTATTATGGAGGAATTCTCGACTGGAGGAACCCACATGGGAACGAGAAGAGGAAATGCGTACTCAATATCCTCATTTATTTGCATCATGATTTAGTTAAGTTTGGGGACCAAACTTATTTAAGGGGAGAAGAATGTAATACCCTGACCCATTGTAACCGAGCCAAGACGGCCTGATGCTACGATAATGCAATAAATGGGTTGAGTTTCAATGATTGGAATATGTAGATGAATGACAGGGAAATTGACTAACGATAATAAGAAAATAATAATAAGAATAATAATAAAAATAAACAAATAAATAAATAACTAGAGAAATAAAAAGAAAATAATACTACTAATAAAAATAAAATTTAAAAGGAAATGAAACAAAATTTAAAATAAATAAAGAAATAAATAAAACAAGGATTTGAAGGAAATAAAAATAAGAATTTGGACATATGGACAATATATATATATATATGTCTATCTAGATATAAGTGTAAATATATATATATATATATAGAGATGTGTGTGTGTGTGATGTAACTGAAGAAAACAAGAAAAGAAGAAAAACGGATGGGGGAGTTGAAGAGCAGGAACTGGAAGGGCGCGGGAGAGAGAGAGAGAGAGAGAGAGAGAGAGAGAGAGAGAGAGAGAGAGAGAGAGATTAAGTGAGGGGCGGTTTTTATAAGCAGGCATTGCATTAGAATCAAAAGGAAACAAAAGAAAAAAAAAACGGAAAGGAAGAGAGAAAGGAAGGAGGAAACGGGCAACAGAGACAAGGGTGCAAGGGGTAAGATATTCTCTCTGTAATTTGATTTCTGGATTGCTTTACAATTCTCAGTTGGTATATGAGTAATGAGTATAGAATATTAATCCAGAATAGAAGAGAAGGGGTTTTAGAACCAAACAGGAACGAAAACAACGAAGAAGAGTGGAACGGGCAGGGAGATCGGGACTGCGCACGTTGGAACGGTGAGATAAATCGATTCTGTGTTTTTATTTTAAGCATGAATATGAATTTAGAATCTCCTAAAGCATGAATATGAACGTAGAATCTCCCAAAGCATGTAAATTGGGTTGTATTGCAAATTGAATTAAGAAAACGCAACTGGAAACTAGCAGGAAAAACTGGAATTTACAGAGAAAGATTTCAAATCTGTTTTTGTAATTTTGATCCATGAAAATTAATTTGAATGTTTAGGATTTATGTGTGTAAGTTGTAGGAACATTGTAGGGATTAATTGGTGTTGAAACAGTAGAGAAAATGTGAGGAAAATAAAGGAGAACAGGGCTGCCGGAAACCGCACAGCCCCTGTGCAGTTACGGTTTTCCCTATTTTGGGGGTGTTCCGGCACTCCGATTGGAAACCCGAGGATAGATTTGAGTTGCCCATGATCTGTAGGTGTGAACCCCACTGAAAAATGCAAGAAAATCCGTCGCCGGCAAGTCGCCGTTGACGGAGAAGATGACCAGCAGGCCGGAAATGGTGTAGTGCGGCTGGGGGTTTTGTGATTTTATTTTGGCCAAACCGAGTTGGGTCTGACCCGACCCACCCATTCAGATGACTGCCCAACACTTGTACTTCATGTGTAAATTTTTAAATTTGAGTTTAGATAGTGTTTAGTTAGAAAGGAGAGCTATCCAATGGTTGGGTTAAACTTGAACAAAAAAAAAAAAGAATTAAAAATATAATAACAGGGAATGGAAAAATTGGTATGGGCAGGGAATTGAACCTGTGACCAAAGGGGAAAAGGTGGGAAGCTTAGCCACTGTGCCACCAAGGCACATGTGGTCTGTTTGGGCTCAAATACGATATGTATTATTCATATTAATTAATTTAAATAAATGATTTAAATTAATAAATTTTAATTTAATTTCGACGCGTAAATTTGTAGAATGAATAATGAAAACTTACTATTTTGGACCCACTGAATTTAATGGTGAGGTCCATTTTACGAGACGGAGTCCCGAAAAAAATAAAATAACCGTAGAATGCCAAAATGACCAAAATGCCCTTACATCCAAAGGTGACTCAAACGGACTCCGATTTAGTTAAGTAAATAGTGAATTTTTATTAATTCAAACCTACTGGACTCAACGGTGGAATCCAAATTATGAAAACAGAACCCAAAAAGTAGAGACACGTAAATGACCATGTTGCCCTTGGGTAAATTACGTTTAAAATGGAAATCGTAAAACATAAATTAGTAAGGGAGGTATTTAGAGTAACGAGGCATAAATTCGGTAAATGATATGAAAGCTGAAACGTGTTTATTGATTTATAGGCAAGTCAAAAGGAAAGGAGAAAGTCACGGGATATTAAGACGTTGATGAGGTAAGTGGATTCCTATCTTTGATACGTGGTTTCCAAGCCACGTTCTTTTCATTACTGCCAACCTTGTACTCATATATGTATTCACTATCATTGTTTCCCACCATGGATATTGTTCTACCTGGTGGATGCCTATTGGTTGATGTTGCATGACTGATTCATTTCATTGATATCCATTTACTGTATGTTATGTTATGATGTTCCATGTTTTGTACATTCATATGGAATACTATAGAATCTTAATTTATGTTAAGTGCCGGGTTTTGTGCTCAGTCACATTACCCATCTGATGCTATCTGATTGACTGGGACCTTCGGGTCAATTTATTGGACCTACGGGTCAAAAAGACTTATGGCAATTATGGCGTTTTTACGCAGTAAGGTTAATGGGCATTTTGTATGCATTTATGTTAATGGGGGTATGCCGGGCCCCAAATGACCGAGGGTCTGCCAAACCCTGAACAGAGTAAAGGCATCATCCATGTTAATTGATGTAATTCTATGTTGATTGGTTTTGTTTTATTGGACTTGATTGTGACCGTTTCATTGTGGCAGTATTTATATTGATTGTATTCATTGAGCCTATTCTATATTCATGCTACGTTGTTACTCTTGACGGTTATTGTACGTTATCATTCATTGGTACTCTTGACCGTTATTGTACCTTGTCATTTATTGGCCATTAAGGCATTTTACAGTTGACTGAAATCATTGTCATGACTGGCTATCATATTATCTTGACTTGTATTCATTTATGTCATCCCCACCCGTATTGGGGATAGGCTTCTACTTACTGAGTTTGTAGCTCACCCCTTACTAAATTTTTTCAGGTGAGCATGTTATGGAACCACAGTAGGAGATCCAGAGCGTAGGGAGACGGTTAAGGAGCACAGTAGATTACAGTAGTTCTCCCATGCACTCACCACCTAAAACAATGGTTTATGTTTAAGTTATGTTGGTTTACGTTTGGATTGTCAAACTTATTTAGTTTTGAAACAATGATGTATTAAGATTTCCGCACTTTAATGTTATGGTTATATTTCTTATTGTTATCATTGGTAAAAGAATGAAAAAAGTAGGGACGGCCATTGGGTCGGCCCCACGACACGAGATCCGCATAGGGTGGGTTTCGGGTCGTGACAATCACGTTGCAAGATGTGGCAATATTGTTAGGTTTGCCAATAGATGGGGCACCTGTCACAGGATGTGATGTTGCCTCTGCAGTGCCCATGTGTCAGCAACTTTGCCTTGACTTTTTAGGGATTGCACCAGCTCATTCTGATCTTGGTGGATCACGATTGAAGCTTAGATGGCTTGTTAATAATTTTAGAGAGTTACCCGAGCCCACACACGAAGATATTATACATAAACATGCTAGGGCCTACATCTTGCTACTTATTGGAGGTTCTTTATTCTCAGATAAGTTAGGGAATAAAGTGAATTGATGTATCTTCATTTGCTTCGGGATTTAGAAGATGTAGGGAGGTTTAGTTGGGGGAGTGCCATCCTTGCATGTCTTTATCATGAGATGTGTCAAGCTAGCAGGCCTACTGCCTTTGAGATAGGTGGCCCACTTATTTTATTGCAGGTAGTAAATTACATTTTAAATCTATTATAGTTGTCTATTATATTAAATTGTTACAAACACATTTTAAATCTATTTTAACAATTATGGGCATTGGAGAGGCTGACACACATCAGACCTGATAGACAGCTCCCTCGGGAGAATGAGGAGGAGCCATTGCCTTTAGGGCATAAGTGGCGAGCAACATTATCTGTTAGGCAGACATCGACCCATGTACTTCGCCATTATAGGGACCAGCTGGACCAAATGCAAGACTATCAGGTTATTTTTTAAAATATAAATTATATAAATTAAGTTGATCTATTTTTATGTTTACTTATCCTTAATTTAGTTTCTTGGCATATAGATGGTGTGGCAGCCCGATACTGATGATGTCATTACATTTTTACCTGCATACTACCTTGTCGGTCATGATATATGACGAACGGTGTCACCACTAATTTGCTTTGAGGTGGTTGAGTGGCATTTTCCAGATTGGGTAATGCGCCAGTTTGGACTTTGCCAAGACATACCACTCTCTCAAGACACAGGTGCAGGCCTTTATGCCACTGATCGTCGAGGGCGAGCATTGTCTGATTGGGAGTCCGTGCATCGATCCTACATAGATATTTAGGAACAACGACGGGATCATATTGCATATGCTGACCCATTATATCACTCGCTTGAGTATATGGATCTATATATAGTATGGTATCGACGAATTACCCATCGCTTTATTGGCCCACCCAGTACTAAGCCATCGGTTGGATTTGAACCCGTAGCCGGCATATTTGAAATATTGGTATGAATTTAATTGATATGTTCATGTTTATTATATAATTTTTTATATTTTAATATTTTTACTTATAATTAATTGTTTATGTTACTTGCAGTCAAGCTCCCTCAGCCAAATACATCTAAGAGTTGGTGAGGGTTGTGCCAATTGGGTTGACTCACACCAGGCCTTTGCTGATATTCAGACACTAAGTTATTCTGCTCTTGAAGCAATTCATTCTCATCAGCGTATCATGGACGAACACATATCAGGCGACCCAATGCCATCACAATCAGTACCAGTGCCTCGAGAACGAGGTCATGGCATTATAACATATGAGAAACATCGTCGTCGTACCAGCACTTCAGTCTCGGATGCTGCCCCTCCATCATCAATTGCGTCTCCGTTCGCATACACTACACATGCATATAGATCCACGCCACCCGATATAGTTCCACAATGCATCTCTCCCATTAATTATCCTCTACAAAATGCCATACACACTAGAAGCAATTGAGATAGGTGGGATGGGTGATTACACGGGCATTGAGGGGTTGACAGTGGCTCACGACGATGGAGATAACGTAGGTGGTATGGGTGAAGATATAGAATTGGGATTTCATCTTGATGCCATACCACAAGGTACACATACTCATCGTACACATCGTCAATTTGAAGTTGGTGGTCCTTCTCAAGTCACACAAGTTGAGCAACAACTTGAACGCCCACGTAGAAGGCCAGTTCGTCAAAGCAGACAACTTGGATGTGGGACTTAAATTTATGAGATAGTTTATATTATTTCAAGTCAAATTTAATGGTATTACAACTTGGAATTGCCCTGACTAGTTTATTTTCATAACTTAATGCTTGTAGGTAGAGATTTGCTTGACATCTAACATCCGGACTGCATGAATTTATTTTATAGATGTTCATCATTTTCGTTGGGTTTTCTATTTCTATCTGAATTTTTTTCCCTTTCCTGTTGTGTTTAAGTCGATAGAAATGTTAAAATTCACTTGACTATCTGTCCTTAAGGCGAGAATGTGTCAATTTCTTCCATAGATCTCAGATGATTAGTGAGTGATGCACAAGTACTACAATGTAGAGCAGTTTGAGGGAGGTGCCAGATTGCTGCATAGTTCAAAGGTACCTCTGCTTAATCTTTCTTCATTTTAATATAATATACTTTCTTTTTCTCCCTTGCCCTTAGATTTGGAGGTTTTGGATTCTTTTTACATGAGCACCCTCTCTGAATCCACCTGTTTCAATTGAAACACCATCTATTGCAAACATAGGCATTTAATATATGCTTTCTGTGCTGCAATGCACTCTCTGAAGCATGTTCTCCAATCCTGAAGCTTGGCCTCAAAGCATTCTTCTTCCCATCTATTAACACTGGGGATGGTCCAGGACAGCATCCAACTCAGGTGTACACAAATTTTTGTTTAAATGCAATTCTTTGGGAAATAGTTGAAGTTGTTTGCTTTAGATTGTTACTAAAAATTCCTTTGGACAACCTAGATTCTTTTGCATATGCAGATGATTAAGTCAAAGTTTGATATAAACATAAGAATCTATAAGTAGTTGTATTTAGGAGTTGCCAGCTGAGTCTGTGATAGTGATGTTCAATTTTATATCTCATAAATTGTTGTTGAAATCCGAAAATATGGGACTGAAGTTGGAGAGCCTAATATTGAAAGGGACAGAATGCTTTTTGAACTTGAAAAAGAATGTCTTGAGGCATATATAAGAAAAGTGGATCAAGCAAGCCAGTTTAGAGCTCACCTGCGACAAGTCAGTATCTGACTCTGAAGCAGAAGTTGACAGAGCACGATAAATCAGAGGAGTATCCCATACCAAGAGAGGTTAGTTTCTGATTCTGTTATTCTCTCTGTATGACCAGTCAAGGTATCCTGTTTCAATGTTTCAATTTATTAGATTAGACTAACAGTTATGTTTACTAATTTATGATTTATCTAATGTTCAACAATGATACTAGTAACAAGAACAGTAAGAACCTCCTCTTTCTTTTTTTCCTGAGGATCAGGTAACAAGAGAAGTCACTTACAATGGGCATGGATATTACTTTTGTGGACATTATGATGTGCTTTTCCCCTGCGGACACTATCTTCCACAAGATAGGAGTAAAATTTTGTTGGACATAGCTGATGCCCTAGAAGCAAATGAAAAACTAATCAGAATTGAAAAATGGTGCCCAAGCGATGAGGTACAAAAAACCAAAGCCCACTTGGTTTTAGGAAAGAGGGATTCTAAAGAAAGCAAACTTGGAGAGAAAAATTCATCTTCTAGCTCCTTAGAAAGAAATTGCAATAGCTTCAAGGTTTCTTGGTGGAAACTCACAAAGAAGGCATGGAAATGATATCCAAGTGAGTATTTCCCTTTTTGGTAGTCCAAATTGAGAATGGAGTTACATGAATTAACATTAACTTATACATTGTGGCCAAACTAAGTTCTAATTGGATGGATGGAGACTTGCTTTTACTGGGAGCCTTATATACATATATATTTACTAAGAGCACCCATCAAAATTAAAATTTTTAATCTGTGTGTAGAGGGCTTTCAAATGCCTTTAGGCTAAGTATTTTGACATTTTTTCTGGGGTTGGAAAGACCCCGAGTAAAGCTTGTGACTCTTTAGGCTAAGGTTTGTGATGTTTTTATTTATTTTAAAAAACACCAGTAATTGAAATTTTTATTAGAGTTCATTTTTTCTTTCACATGTTGGGCTGAAGTACATGGTTTTGGTGAATAATTGAAAAACTAAATTCAAATTTCTAATACTTGAGCTTGCTTTATCATCAAGGTCTATCAGAACACTCCACGCATCTGTGATACAAACCACTTGTTTCTTGAGCTCCCTTTGCTGAAGGATAAATTAGAAGAGTATATCAACAGCATGTCGGTGGTTGGATCATGGAGTCAGAATGCTATTCAAGCAACACAGGCATGGCTTAAAAAAGGATTGATACAAGTACATGGCAAACTGATATTGTTTCTTCTTCCCATGCTATTTCAACTTTGTCTTCTTGTTCGAAAGGTTATGGTTGCTGAATAAGAAGTAATGGTGTATGGCTTGTAAGGCACAAAGGTGGGGGACAGGAAAAGTCAGATTGATGAATCAAGTATCACATCGATGATTAGGAGCATATTTGTATTTTTGTCCTTATAACTGCCAAACAAGCCTTTGTTTAAACTGCTGTAAATGTATAGATTAGCTTAATTTGGTTTTGTTTAGAATAGAGAACAACATTCAACCTATTACTTAAAAAACTTTTTTCCTGTGTAGTCATTGATGATCTATTGCTTTAATATAAAATATTGTGTTGTTGAGCTCAAATAATTTGACTTTTTGGGTCTGCTGTAGGACTTCAATTGCTTTTGATAATTTTTAAAATATATTGTCAGTTGGGTCATCAAAGCACTTAATGTTCTATGTACATTAATTTGTTAAATTATAGTTATTAGTTGAGATTCGTTGCTAGGCAAAGGCAAATATGATACGGATGCATGACTTTAGAAAGCAGCTGCTTCAGTCTTTCTTCTCTTTTTGTTTTTTTAATGGCCAAATGAGTCATTTTCTTTTGATTTAAGGAAATGGAAGGAAAGTAGTTGTACAGAATTTTATAAGGTGGGCAATTGTTAGTGTGGATAAATTGTAGCTCACTGAGGGGTTTCTATTACAACCCTTGCTAAAAAAACATTCCCACCATGTAGCAAATATTTATTTTCTTCTTAATTTATTAGCGAAGTCATCACAAAAGTTTATTTTTTTATATTTATTCTTGATTTTTATGTACAGATTAATTAGGGAATCAAGTGGAAACATGTACACCCAAAATCATCAAATTTTCTGAAAGATGAAAAAAAAAAAAAAATTGGTTTGAAAGCGTCTTTTGAAAAGATGCTTTTAAAAGCCTCTTTTGAAAAAAGAGGCTTTCATGTTAATATTTTGAAAAAAAATTTATCTTTAAAAAGCATATGTTGAAAAGACGCTTTTTTAAGTTTAAAAACGTCTTTCCAAAAGACGCTTTTAAAACAATCATATTTTGATAAATAAGTTCAAACTAACCCTTGTTTTGGAAATTAACCTTTTTTTTTTTACCTTATTTGCGAATTTAACTGTGTGTAGTTGGCTAAGTTCATAAAGAGACAGGATTCGAAAAAGTACAATAAATAAGGCATTGGATTATTATATATGTCCCTTGTTGGTTTGCCCACTATCTCCACCCGTGACCATTTAATTGTCAAAAACAGAGTGAAGCACAACCTATAAGCTGAGAAGAAGCTGGAAAATTGCCTCTTATTATTGTTGGAATGCAATTGGTCATCATTTAGTGAGTTTTTTTTATAAGAAAAAAACAAGTGACATTGAGGTGAGTGATATGTCATACAAACATAATATCATATTTAATGAGTGATTATATCATACAAGCATAATAACATATTTAATGTCCTCTTTGAGAGCATGCTAAATATATAAGTAGGTCCAGGTCTAGAAATATATTCCAATCCATAGATGGAGCATCCTACAAGAAGATATTGTCCCCAGTGATAGTAAAAATGCAATTAATTTCATTGTCTATCGTTTGTGAGAAGTAAACTGCAGATGAAGAAAACAAAAATTAAATTTATTCATAAAAAATGCAATCACTAAACCGAAGTAGTTAGTATATGATTCAACAGTTAAATTCATAACGGCCTTCTAAGTCTTTGATCATGCAGAACCATGTACTTGAAGGAGCTAAGGGTTGATCAACAAAAAGCTAACATAATTCATCCATCATTTCTTACTTAACACGCCAGATGTAGAAAGGAGGCGCAATGCTTGGTTGGGGTTGTTCAAAACTGCCGATGATCTTGAAACCTGCATTTTCCTTTTCTTCAAAAACTCCAAGGAGTTCTGTAAGCATTGAGCGGCCGGAATGTCCTCTAAAATAACAGGTTCTAGCCTGTGAAATCATTAAAAAAAAAAAGCAAAAATTTAGGTTTGTTGGAAAATTGTGCATTCAAAACAAATGATTCATCTATTATGGCAAAGGAAATGTCCCTCACCCAGAAGTATTTGGGCCTTTTCTTTTTTGTAGGTTTTTTAGCAGTCTTCTCTTCCTCAGAGTCTGATGAGAAAATATGTCTGCAGATGAAATGATTCCTCTTGGTTAGGACCTCAAATTAAGAGACTCCTTAACACAATTGTGTGTCTCTGTGTGTGTGTGTGTGTGTGAGAGAGAGAGAGAGAGAGAGAGAGAGAGGCATATCCTACTTCTCACGAGCTGCAAGCAGTTCAACAATGTCACTAGGAAGCATTCCGCTGCTCTCCTGAGACTCCTTGTGTGTTTCAGTTTCTATCACATTTTGGATGCTTTCATCCCCTCGTGAGGGTCTTGGTGTTTTCTTTTGTGCCCATTGTCTACGACGCTCTTTTCCCTCACGAACAACCCTACAAGGAGCAAGTTATTTCATGTCGTAGAATGTAGTTGCTTACCAGGAATCAAGTGTTGAGTAATGTTTAAGAGAAGGACAATAACCTTTAAACCTTTTTTATGAATCACATTTTTTATAGAGAACATATTTGCCAAAATAGGCAACACCAACACACTTCATTTGCGACCCCTCTTACATTTAACAGAAAAATGTATTATTAACCATTTCAATGTTTATCAGAAAAATATATTATTAACCATTTCAATGTATCACGAAAAGACCACCACAAGTACCTTTTTTTGTGTTTGTTGATGTGGGATAGGTGTATCAGTTTTCTTTCTTTTCTTTTCTTTTTTGGGTGGGTGGGTGGCAATTCCTTTTCGGGTGGCTTTGGTAGGGTTTGCTTGGGGAAGGCAATAAGTAATCAGTTTATTAGGAAGAAGAAAGAGGGGAATCCATGTAAAAGGGGATACAATTTTTTTTTTTGGATAGGTAAATCACACACACCCACTCTACCGCTTAAGGAGACTTGAATCCCCAATCTCCCATATGGGGAGGTGGATGAGGATACCGACCAAGCTAAAGCTTATTGGTTAAAAAGGGGGATACATATAATTACACATTGAAGGAGAAACACCCCTCTCAAGAAAGTGCAGTCAACATATGAAGAAGGTCAAGTTATGAAGAAAGTCAAGTCCTCTAAAATAATGTATGAAGTAGGGAAAAATGGTATGTGGAGGGAGGGAGAGTTGTTATCAATATAATAAAGAGTACCATTAATATGCCCAAACATCAATAAGGCATAACAATCACACATGCGGAATCTCCTCACTAACCCCATCTAGCCATAGGATACAATCCCCCTAATTGAGAACTCTTTCTCCATATAAATTTATCAATTAAAACCTTCTTTCTTGCACCCCAAAACATCTACAAATATGCCTAGTGAAGGCAACGAGCCCAAAAAGTAATTGCACTTCCTCTTACATGCTGAAAATGCAATTCACACCTAAAGGCCAAGAAAAAGGGCAAAGTAAACCACTAAGTCGTGTACACAAACTCACCAATCCCGACATCATTTTTAAGGGGAAAAAAAAAAAAAAAAGATCCCATTTTACCCACATAGCCTCACCACCATCTACACCATGCCCCCTTCCATCCCACAAAAATAAAATAAAGTAAATAAAAATGCTTTTGAAGTAATGAGATCGGACACATAAGGTGGGAGCAAACTGTAGGCAGTTTCAGATTAAAAGTGGAGAATTCCTTCTTGTTGGGCAGGATTGCCACTAAAAGATGCTTGATGGGGTTTGATAAGGACAATGAGGAAGGTCAGATCATACCATGAACGAAATAGGATAGAGTTGGGAAAAATAATTTCATCTAAAGCAATTTGGGGGTGCTTTCACAAAAGGAAGTTAAATCCATTGCATGTGAAATCCTAGGTCTGCATAGACAATGCACAGAACTTTCTTGAGTTAAAAGTGAAATGGGTTGCAAATAGAACCCTTGTCTGTAATATAAGTTTTTCCGTGCTTACATAAGGTACCATTTGGTGTCAGTATTGGGGTCAAAATGTTGCGCAATAGTTGCTGTAAGTTGGTGTTAGTTCCCATCCAATGCCTAGATGCAACAGCCACAACATCATTTAGCAATGAATTATTATCTAAAGTTGGCGCTTGCACTGTTTAAATTGTGGGCCATATGCCACCAAATTATTGCCTAAACCATTTCTGGAGGTGTTCGTTGCTCCAGCAATGAATTACTATCTAAAGTTGGTGCTTGCACGGTTTAAGTTGTGGGTATATGCCACCAAATTATTGTCTAAACAAGTGCTGGAGGTGTTCATTGCTCTCAATCCAGATCCCCCACCACCAATTCAATAACAATCATGATTCTTCCTTAGGTTGTGGTTCTGCCTTAATAAAGTGTTGAGCTCAATTCTCTGGAGCCCCCTGCCCATGGGCTTCCCACAACTGAAGCTCATGAGGTACCTCCCTAATATGATATATATATATATATATATATATAAAGAAGAAGAAGAAGAAGGAGAAAAAGAAGAAAACAGCCTATGATGCTTGCTAGGTCTACTATTGTTCTGCTAAGGGCTCTCACAACAAATTGGAAAAATTTCTATATGGACCCCAAGTCCCTAACACATGTAACCGAAATCAAGTAAATCCATGCCATTTGGAAAATTAGCATTTAGCAAACATCCTCCATCAGCCTTCTTGTGGTTCATCAAGTCATATGTCCACATAGTTTTGGCACACCAACGTATACACATTTATATAAGAGAGAGAACGAGAAAGAGTATTTTAGTTTGGCCCTTGCCAAGGCATGAGTTAATGTGAGTGTGTGTTGTAAGTACTTGAAACATTAGGTTATAATGGCATATCCACCAACTTATTATAACATTCCAAAAGAGAAACAGATAAACACACCCGTATCTATCCGCAATCAAGAGATTTATGATCCTACAGAGTTGAGGGCAAAAGGGAACTTCTGAAAACCCCATAAAATAGAATTGAGGGAACTAGGGAAAGCAAGCTGTTCATTTTGTCCTACATTTGCTTGTTATTTGACATCCTTCTACGCTCTACCATTCAGATAAAGAGTTTAAGAGTATTATACATTGTTCTTAGTTTGAAGGTCTTAGTTTATAGGTTACTATTAGAAACAATTTAAAAGACACTAAGAGAGAGAGAGAGAGAGAGAAAGGAGAGCTTGTACATTCTGACTTAAGGTCAAATGCAAGTCCATGGACTCCTGGAGTTATGCTTTCACAATGACTATAGAGGTTAAAGTTGTGATATTTTATTGGACAAATTCCAAAACTAAATCTTTCGAAAGATGATATGAAATCCACCTGACTCTCTTAGCCCAGTCCTAACATTGAAGTTAAATTTTGTTGTTTCATTTTCAACTCAAAAATTCGCACAAGTCTCATTATTTTAAAAATGCCATTCCACATCAGGCAATCTGACATCCAACTAGGAAAATTGGAAAAAGCATTGTTTGACTAATCCTTGTAACATTTTTTACAATGCAAAGGGACATAGAGTTTTGGTGTTTGATAATAGATTCCTTAAAAATGAAGCCTTTAAATAACATATGGTAAAAAATCAAGCTCTTTGGCTAGATGAATTGATATGAACTTGCATTTCCTTGTCAGTGAACGCCATCTTTTTGAAACCTTAACAGTTGCTAATGAACTCCTGCCAATTGGGGAAAAAATTACTAATGAACTTCGGATGCAAATTTGAATTTTTTTATACAACTCCCAATAAGAAGGATGGATACATATATAAAAAAAAGAAGGATGGATCCACATCCAAATCCTTTCGAATTCTTTTTTCCCCTTAACTAAGGCTCCATTTGGCTACCATGAAAAACAATAAAATGAAAAAAGGAAAGAAGTTCAAGGTTTTACTTTTTCTAAGCTTTGTCCCAAGGGAAATGAAAAACTCAGCTTAAGGCAAGCAATTAATGCACTACTAACTACGATAGTCTAGCTGATTTTTCCGAATCGCTTCTTTTCCTCTTTCTCAGCAAACAAACAGGTATAACTAAATGCAAAAGCTATTGAGATCCGTAACTATGAGAGAGGGAAGAGATCAGAGCATACCTAGCCTTATTCTCTCTCTGAACTTTTCTTATCTCCTCGTCTTGTTCGACTCCCTGCAATGAAAAAAAGAACGAAACTAAATTCATGAGATTTTGTTTTACATCTTTTTTTGGGGTGTTGTTTCGGCATATTGTAATCAATAGCAAAGAGAGAAGGAACCTGCTCCAATGTAAATTCCTCGGGAGCGTCGGAATCCTTATCTTCATCTCTTTCCGACATCTATTCACTGGCTTCAGCCTCTCAAGGATGATAATTTCTCAGGGTTTTAGGGCTAGGGTTTTGCTGTTTTCGCAGGTGGGGTAGCATTGATGCCAAATAGTCCGTTCAAAATAGAATACAGTGCCCGTGGAACCATGCCGAATCAACTTCGTAGCCACGTGGCACCTGATTTTATAATAGAATTAAGGTAAATTCCACTACCTCGTTTTGAGATTTTTTATTATTTTAAATATTTTTTTCAAAATTTCTAAAATTATCTAAAATTTTTTATTTTTACCAAAAAATTATCCATTTTTTTCAATTTAATTTTTTATAAAATGACAAAAGTTTCTTTTTTATTTTCTTTTTTTACATTTTTTAAATTTTTTATATAAAAATAAATTTAAAATAAGTAACTTATATTTTTTAGACAAATAATATTTTAATTAATATTTATTTAAGATTGAAGAAAAAATTAGTGAAAATTGAAAAATTCAAAAAATAAAATAAAATAAATGAGGCACTTCTGTCATTTTGAAGAAAAAAATTAAGATAAAAGAAATGTATGTGTAGTTTCTTAATTAAAATGTGGGATATTAATATAATTTCATAAATTTTGAGAGATCAATATAATTTATTCAAGAATTAATTATTGAAATAATCCTGAAAATAATTTTTTATAAGATTAGGTGTTCAGACTGAAATAATTTAGTGCCCTTTGGTGTAAGGGTTTAAAAAAATAGCAATATTATCCATAAGTTCAAGGTTCAACAAAATTATCCATACCCTCAATTTTTGTGATTAAAATACCATCAATGCATAAAATTTCTATATACTAACAGCTCGTGAAATAAAGTAGTGTTTGAAAAAAAATCAAATTTTAAAATCTAATAACTCACAAATTATAGATTTATTTTTAATAAAATTTATATATCTGAATTCTAAAAATCAAAATTTATCAAATAATATTCATATTGCATATAAATTTTAAAAATAAAAATTGCTACAAAACAGTAAAATTTCAGTTATATGCAAAAATAAAAAAAATAAATTACTATCTCATAAAACCAAAAGGAAAAAACTTGAATTATTATAAGTTTTATTTAACTTTTGAGTCACGTTTTTAATACTCAAAGAGGCTCTCAAAATAGTGAAAATTTGTCCAAAAAAACTTCATTTCGCTAACATTCATAAGGCAACTAGCTTTCAAAATTTACACATCTCTGACTTATCTTAAATTCACAAGGCAACTAGGCCTTCAAAATTTACACATCCAAAATATTACAAGGCAACTAAGCCTTCAAAATATGTCATCATTAATGATTCACTAATCACTTCATTAATAAGGCAACTAAGTTTACCAGTAATGCAAATTCAGCCATGGATAGGCTCACAATCACAAGGACTTTGGTTATTTCTTGACTTAATTCAATCATTTTTAGGCTTGAACCCATGGCCTTACCGTCATTTCTCAACTCATCAACATCATTTACCAGTAGGCTATTTCCATTTGCATTATTTCTAAATGCATGTTGACGGGTTATAGACATTGAGGCAACCATAGTGAATGGCAAAGGATGAGGATGCTGGGGGACAAGTGGGGTCATGCCTCCGACCTCCAGTCTCCGCCCCCCCAAAAAAATGGAATATTATACTTTTTATCTTTAATTTTGTTAGAATATTTTGACAAAATAGAACTTATCTTCTTCAAAAATTTTAATATTATATTTTTTTTACCCCTAATTTTGTTAGAACATTTTAACAAAATAGGCCCTCCCAAAATTTTTGATATATTCATATGAACTCTTCTAAATTTTAATATCTGCAATTTGGCCCCCCTTAACTAAAAATTATGAATCCATCACTACAAATGATCACACCATTCCCAAAGCAAGCATGTTTTACTTCCACACGTGTAATATAACTAATGTACCATAATTTGGTTGAAGCTATCAGAATGTGACACGTGTCTGCAAGGAGTTCTTCAGCATATAGATCATAAGGTCGTTTGTTCATTTGACCAACAAAGTATAGAGACTTTAGAGGTAACGGATTCCGAACTGGTCACCGTCTTACATAAACTACCGACCTTAGAATAAAGTAACAAAATTCAATATGGTAACTACTATTTACGGATATCTTCAAATCTTTACTTTCATGGCTTCTAATCCTACTCAACTTGGGAGATCTACACCTTATAAATAAGGCTATAAGGTATGCTTTCAATTTATATTCAATTATTCTCTTAAATTACTGTATTTATTTCTCTACTGACTTTATCATCGGAGCGCGGAGCGGCTTCTACCAAAACTTTTCCGGTGACCTTTTGATCTCAAGTTCTTGACAGGTAGTTCAAAGAGAAAAGCCTTCAGACCTGAAAAGTGTAACATCAGTTTGGCGCCATCTGTGGGAACGACGATCGTTCTCATTATCTTTTCATTAAAAATCTAGTTTCTTTTCTAAAAAGAACTAATGGCTCTAAACCTTCGTCCCATAAGGAATCCTCAAAATTCTCAAAATCCTCAAAATCAGCCTCTTATTGGAAGAATAATGGAGCAAACACTCGTTCGTCTACAACAGCAGCTTGATCGAATTCAATGATAGTCCGATCAGATGCAAGAACAACTCACAACCATGTCACAGGCTCTGGCTTCACTGATTTAGAACCAGGCAGAACAATCATTATCCTCCTACTAACATTGTTCATGGAGGACCTCAACCTCCCACAACCACCATAGGTGAAGGATTTCGTAATGAGGAGCTTGCCAAATGCGTAGTCGTTCACCCCTACGGTACTGTCCATATGGGGACCGATCCCCAATCATCGACAAGCTATTGGGAGAGGAATACCATCGTTCCGTTCTATAGTCCATTATCAGAGCAGGACAAGAATATCAATCCCAACAACTTTTTAGGCCAATTCAGCGCACCAAGGACTTCAGCCTTTCGAAGTGCCACACCCACCAATCTTAGGTAGAGCAGCGCCCTTCAGCTGCCGCTAGACAAAATCCCCCTATAAATCTAGGACTTGAAAGCATAGGGCAGGACCAACAATAGATACCAGCAGCATAACAAAACCTACCCAGAACCCCTTAGACGGGTAGAATGAGATAGCAAATTCTCAAGATCAGACAATCTCCACCAAGGGGTTCTGAGTCCCCCTAGAACAGGATAAGTTAAGCAAATTACTCGGTAGGTTCTCTACACCATTCACTCTTGTCATAATGATAGAGGAATGGCCCAAGAAGTTTATTGTCCAAAATTCACTCCTTATGACGGGTCTAAAGACCTTGGAGACCATCTATCTCATTATCAGTGCATAATAGCTCAGCACGGGGCCACCGATGCCTTTATGTGCCGAACCTTTGTGACCAGCCTGAAGGGTATTCCCCTTAAATAGTTTCACAAGCTCCCTCAAAAATCAGTTAGCAATTTCTATGAACTCAATAAGCTATTTCTTAACTGATTCTTAACAAGCAAGAAGTTGAGAAAAGGGTCAAAGTTCTTGCTAACTATTAAGAAAGTAAAGGGAAAGTCACTGCAGGAGAACATAGCTTGTTTCAATACCGAACTCACAGAGATGAATGACTGTAGTTCAAGTTTCTTAATGGCCGCTCTCACTTCAAGCCTTAGGCCTAGATGTTTTCAGGATTCTTTGACCAAGAATCCCCTTACCAATATGACAACTCTCATGGATAGAGCACAAAATATATTAATCTTGAAGATACAAAAGCCTCATTTTGAAAATCTAAAAAGCAAGCTCAGAAAGATGAGCAAGTTCAGAAAAGGGATAACAAGGACAATTAAAAGAGGACCAAGAGTCTCGACAAAAGAACAATATCAAGAGCCCAGAATAACTCTGGCTCTAGAAAGTATGGAACTTATACCCCATTAAATACATCTCTTTCCTATATACTCCAACAGGTCTAAACTCATGAAAACTTGAAGTGGCCAAAACTACTAAAAAGCAATCCCGACTCAACAAATAGAAACAAGTACTGTGATTTTCACAAAGATCAGGGTCATACCATTGAGGAATGTAGAGCTCTGAAGTAAGAGATAGAGCATCTCATCAAAAGGGAGCAACAAAGAAAGTTCGTCTGCCAGGACGGTAAATAGAAACCTAGAGATGAGAGGCCCTCTCAAAGGAGGCCAAGGTAGAGGCCCAGGACAAGTCATTTTTGTACTCCATGTTGACAATATGGTCGAGAAGCAAAGGCAGAACCCTACGTGATCTAGATCTCAATAATTAAGAAGAATATGAAATCATAGCCCGAAATACAGTTCTCTAAACTAGACCTTACTAGGATACACTGTCCCTACAGCGATGCCCTTGCTATCTCTCTCAAAATTATTAATTTTGAGATTAGAAGGGTTCTCATAGACACTAGAAGCTCTACCAATGTATTATTATACTAACCCTTCAAACACATGAATCTCAACTCTAAGGACATCAGAGCTATTATTTCAATAATGGCAGGATTCAATGGGAACCTCATCTTCCAAATGGGTAGAATTGATCTACCTACCACGATAGAAGAAGGATATGACCAAAAGATCCTGATATCTGAATTCAAGGTCTTAGATGTCAAATCTCCTTATAATGTTATTATTGGGAGGTCATGGATCCACCAGATAGGAGCAGTTACCTTATCCCTTCATCAATACCTTAAATATGTCCACGAAGACGAAGCGCTCACCATTAAGGGATGTCAGCCCACTACACGGGAATTTCATCCCCTCACACTCAAAGAAAGACCTTCCAAATAGCAATTACAGTACCCTCATAAGGAGGAAGACTCTCCCTCTCCAAAACTTCACGAGGCCGATGATTGTCTTTCCGAGATAGATGAACCACTAAATCCAAGATGAAGGGATAACATCGTAAAAAAATTGGAGGAGCCCATCCAAGTACTCATCAACATTGAAGAAAAGGGAAAGTACTTACAAATTAACTCAGCTTTGTCTCTTTCCGAGCAAGAGGAGATTGTTAATTTCTTAAAAGCCAACCTTTTGGTATTTGCTTAAAGACTAGAGATATAGAGGAATAGATCCTAACTTCGTTTCTCACAAGCTAATGACAGATCCAGACCACCCTCTTGTGAGACAAAAGAGAATGATGTTTTCCCCGAAACGTCATAAGATCATCAACGAAAAAGTCCAAATGTTACTTGATGTTGAGATGATAAAAGAGGTATTCTACCCCGAATGGTTTGCTAATACAGTTCTTGTAAAGAAGAAGAATGACAAATTAAGTCTGTGTTGACTATACCGACCTCAATAAGGTTTGTCCTAAGGATAGCTTTCCTCTTCCCAGAATTAATCAACTCGTTGTTACTACGGCAAGTCACGAACTCATGACCTTCATAGACGCTTACTCTAGCTACAATCAAATCCAAATGTATCCTCCAAACCACGAGAAAACAACCTTTCATTTCAGATCGAGGTCTCTATTGTTATAGATTGATGTCGTTCGGTCTAAAGAATGTTGGAGCCATATATCAAAGGCTTATGACAAAATGTTTGGCTTTTAGATCAGAGATACAATGAAAGTTTACATCGATGATATGCTCGTCAAAAATGTTCAAAAGGCTAACCACATCCAGCACTTATCCCAAACATTCAATATCCTGAAGGAACATAGAATGAAACTTACCTATTAAAGTGTACCTCCGGGATTATGGAAGGAAGTTTCTTAGGTTTTTTGGTTTCCCAAAGAGGAATTGAAGCAGATCCTATGTCACAACCCGAAACCCACCCTACGCAGATCCCGAGGGTGTGATGCTAGTTGGCCACCTTGTCAGTTTTCTCCACCGATAATGCGACCAACCAAAGGCAACTTCTGAACTTTACAATGAATTGCATTCTAAATGTAGGGTCAAAGTAGCGGAAATTAAAAACCTTTTTAAATTGAAAAATGCAACTCATCCAAACACATCAGAGCACGTCTAGAATCAGTCACCAAATATCTCTAGAGTATCAATATACATGCCCCAATGCGTCCATTTTATATCAATGAACTACTTAAAGCGGAAGTTACACCAATACAATTTGGCTGATCAAAACTCATCTCCAATGATCAACAATCAAAATGTCTCAAAGTACAATTTAATCATAGTGATCCAACATACTAGGCTACCCTTATCACTAATGATGTAATATTATAATACAAATTGTGAACTTAACCTTACAAAGTACGTAGTTAACTTGACTTGGAGTTCATATCATCAGTGTAAATCGTTTGTGCTTCACTAGTTCCACTAGTTATTTCACTGCATATCACCCGTCATAAGCTACCTGAAAAATGGTTATAAATAAGGGGTGAGCTAACAAAGCTCAGTAAGTAAATTCCTAACTTTGCCATGGGTCAGGGTTAGTTCACAAGAATAATAGAAGAAAGGGATCACAGATAGATACATTGCCAGTCACTAAGATATAACAACAATGACCCGAAGGTCCAGAAAGGCTAATTCCCACAAGGAATAATACAAGAGAAAATCAGTCAAAGAGATCCAGCTCAACACAATAAACTGCTGCCACCAATAATACATCAGCCAATCAAAAGTATTCCATGCTTGCAAATAATATGATTATTTACAGGGTATAAAATATGATCATCCAACAATGCAAAAAAGTCATTATCGAATTCTAACAGAACATATGCGTAAACAGAACGGGGCCCGGCATACCCCTAAAACACGTATATTCAACTCCGCCTTAGCTCCTCGAGCTTGCTGAAAAGCGCCAGAGCTCTTTTACTACAGGTCCCGAAGGACACAACAGACCCCAAAGGGTCTTTCACGCATCTGGGAACGGATGGGCCACTGTGACTAAGCACAACCCCGGGCACAAATTGAATATCATGATCAACAAAATCCCCCTAGGTCCCTGTGAAGATCTAAAATTTTGGAATAAAATTTTTATTTTATTATTTCTAATTTTATTTATCTATTAATTTATTTATTTGATTATTTATTTATTTGGTGTGTTATGTGTGTATATATGCGTACGTATATAGTATTATACACTATGAGTATACAAGTATTTAAATATGTGTATATATATATAGGTGAATGCACCAAAAAAGTAGGGGACAGGCTGTGTGTGCAAGTGACTAGAAGTGTGGGTTCGGCTGAGTGTGTATGTGTGTGTGTGTATGTGTGTGTATGTAATATAATATATGTAAATATACATGAAACCCAAAGCTACAAGAAATGCATTTAATGCATTCTGAAAAGAAAGAAGAAATGGAAGAAAGAAAATAGTAGAGAGGGTCAGAAAGTGGGGCTGGTTGTAGGAAGGTTGCGTGAGGTTATGTATGAGGTGTGTATATGTGTATGCATTCATTAGATTAGAAAGAGAGAGAGTGAGAGAGAGAGAGAGAGAGAGAGTTCTGAGAAGAAGGAGGAAGGAAATCGGAACAGAAGAGAGGGAGAAGAAGCTGAATAGAGAAAGCCAGAAAACTTGGTGAGTGGCTTGACTTCTATTTTTAATTTTAAAAGCATATTAGTTGTTTGGAATTGTAGGTCATATAGCTGAGTTCAAGAGAAGAATAATGCAAAACAAATCATTAAAAATAATGAAGAAATCAGTCTAAAAATCATAGTTGCAGGTTAGAGAGAGGTGATCGGACTTCCATAATTTCATGTATAAAACTTGTTTAAAATGATGAGAAAGTCATGGCATGAGATGCAGGAACATGTTGGGTTTCAAATGGGGTCAGAACAGTAGAGGGAACGGTCGAAAAAAGTGAAGAAATGAAGTCGCCGGAATCTAGGTTGATGACCGGAGATGGAAACTGGGTGTCGGGAAAACTGGGCTACTTGGGGTTCAAACCTGTCCTAGGTTATTCATTTGGGTTTCAGGGTTTAATTGGTGTAAAACTCATGAAGAACTGACGTGGAAAGTGTGAGAAAAATGAGGGGAGGAGCCTGCGGTCTCCGGCAACTCAGCCGGAGAAGACAACCGGCGAGTTGGCCGAGAAATCGGGTGAAGGCGCCGAGGCTTGGGCCTCTTTTCCTTTTAACCATTGGGCCATTTGGTTTTAAAAATGTTGGGCACTTAAGGATGGGTTCGTCAGGGGCGAATTGGGCCACAATAGTTGGGCCCAATAGTTCAAAAAAAAAAAGAGAAAAGGGGTAGGGTAAGTATAGGCCATGGGATTCGAACTCAGGAGGTTGCGGTTGGGGAGGTGGCACGCTGCCAACGTGCCACCCATTTCTCACCCGCTACATTATGCAACTAATGTGTGTGTGTGTATATATATATATATATATTACATTTTATTCTATTTAATTAATTAAATTAAATACTCCTAAATGGCCCGGAACCCAAATTATACAAGTCTTATATGTATTCTAACTATCTTGGACCTCCTGAGACCAATGGTGAGGTCCATGATGCGAAACGAGGTTCCGAAAATTAAAAGACCCACAGTAACATTAAAAATTATCAAAATGCCCCTGAGCTAAAAAGTCGTTAAATGAATTCTGATTTAAATAAAAGAATAGTGAAACTTTATTATTTCGAGCATTCTGGACTCAACCGTGGAATCTGATTTACTAAAGGAGATATCGAGAAGTAGGGAACTGTGAAGTGCAAAATGACCATTTTGCCCTTTTCATACAAAAGTCCAAATTGAGTTCCGCGAAAGCCTAAACTAACTTTCTTCGACATTCCGGACTCAACAGTAGAATTTATTTTGGACAAAATAGAAACTCATAAAATAAAGACATAAAATTTGATGAATAGCATAATTCAAGTAGCAATTGAACTGAATTATATTTAATGAATTTTAGGGACACTGACAGGCAAGGAGAAGACGGTCTGACCTTCTACATCTTTACTGTTAGCTCCACTACACTGCAGCGTACGACTTCTTAGG
The DNA here is from genome assembly GCA_008638375.1 of Nyssa sinensis. Taxonomy (NCBI): domain Eukaryota; kingdom Viridiplantae; phylum Streptophyta; class Magnoliopsida; order Cornales; family Nyssaceae; genus Nyssa; species Nyssa sinensis. Next base: position 45,923,253 of record CM018032.1, read on the forward strand.
GTTGAGACCAATCCATCAAGTACAATATATTGTGCTAAGTAAGAAATAGAATTAAGCTTAAGAGTAACTGCCTATGTTGACTTGATGATTCACATAATTGTTTGCTTGCTTATATGCTTATGTGTTTCTTGTTATCTTTTTGAATGTTTGGTTAAGTGATGGATATGGATCATGACTATACGTACATTCCATGTGTTAGCATAATGTGTGAATTATATTTACGAGAATTGTTGAGATTATGAACTGTGAACTTAATGCATGTGTTTAAGTGAACTATATACGGCATGTACCCTTGATGAAGGGTTCTATGATTGGAATGCTATGGTGTAATGCATTATCTAAAGCATGCTTTAAGTATGGATGAAAGACTTCGATGAGATTGCATTATTGGCATAGTGGAATCAAAGCATATTGGCATAGTGTGATTCCTTGGACATGGTGTGAGTTGATCACGTGGTGCTGTGCATTATGAGGGTGTAGATTCTGTGGTGAAAAACCCAGAATTGGACATTGCATTTGGTGCCCAAACCAACGGGAGCTGATCCGTGAAGGGACAAGACATTACATTTAGTACCCGAACCAACGGGAGCGATCCGTGAAGGGACATGACATTGCAGTTGGTACCCGAACCAACGAGAGCAATCCGTGAAGGGACACTGACATTGCATTTGGTACCCGAACCAACGGGAGCGATCCGTGAAGGGACATTACATTACATTACATGAGTTGACATGGGTGTGGCATAGAATTGACATGGGTGTGACTATAGAGTTGACATGGTATAGAGTTGACATGGATGTGGCATAGAGTTACATGGGTGTGTCACGCATATTTTCATTGCATTGTATTAATGAATTCATGAATGTGTGATGAATCGTGTTAATGCATTGTATAGATGAATTGGATGGCATGTAGGTTATAATTGACATGTAGATATAACTGTACACTTGCACATGCAATGCCGTAGATCATGTTAATGAGTTGAATGGCATGTAGATTATTGCTAGAACATTGTATGGATGACATTGAATGACATGTAGATATAACTGTACACTTGCACATTGCCACGCCCTTAATTTTGTTTCTTGCATTAGCATTATATTGTACCAGCAGTTGAGCTGACCCATTAGTGGGATAACCATTTCAGATGACACTCCAGCTACGCGAGACTTAGAGATGCTTTAGTGAATGAGAGAATTGAGAATTATATTTGGCCGTAGGGCGTATTTTGTGATGTACGGGCTTAAGCCCAAGATGACATGTTGTATGTATGTTGACGAAAATGAATGTAAGCTAAGTTGGACCCGTTAGATTGTCCTTTACCTTTATTTTATTTTCTTTTAGTTTCGTTACTTGTGCCTCGGGTTCGCGGGAATTCGGGGCGTGACAGTCCCTGGGAGCCCGAGCGCATAGCCCCAACGACTCTGTCCAAGCGACCTCAAGGTTTTATTCTGGGTTGCGCCCAAATGCGTCATAAAGTGTGTAAAATAATAAGATCTCCAACGATAAGATATATTACAAGATCATGACATGGTATACATGATGGTACAAATATGCTCAAGCATCAACGAGTCAAGATCACAAAATGATATAGGCAAGCAAGTCAAATCCGGAGTATAAGCATGAACAAATCATCACAAGTTGATTGGCCTCAAATAAGATAAATCAAGTTCATCAGGTAAAATATAGAGTACAAATTTGGCAGCATATGAAAATAAATATGACTGGCTGGGAAGGACCACATAACAAAGTTCGGGTTTACTTACCTCAGTTTCTTAGTATTGCATTCTCCATTTACAAATACTCTGATAATCTCCAAATACTTCAGGCATATCCTTGCATGGCCTGAATAATCATCATTAATCACAGATAGATTAGAATTCATCCATTCATGACTTATTCATCATTCTTAGGAGTCTATCAGATGGCCCAATTAAGCTTATTGGCCTATTGCCCACCCATTGGGTTTCAACTTATGTTATGAAATTCCTTAAATAGGTTTAGTAGCTTGTCAGAATAATATTTTAAGTCATTTTGACTCCAGTGGTTATCAAGTACGCACTTATTTGACCTTAGGGCAAAATAATAATTTTGTCATTCTTGCCCCGAACTCTATCGTGGTCCTCAAAATATTCGTCATGACTTGTACATAAATTTTTTAAGTCTTTTGGACTTCATTTGGTATCTGCTTTTGATCATCGAGACACATCAGTCATTTCTCATTTTATACGTTAATTGTTTTGGAGTCTTGTTTAGTCCTATAATTATGCTTTATATCAGACTGGCCTTCTTTTCTAATTTATTCAGCCTTTACTTTGTATTTTCTATTTCATATTTTATGATATTCTGACCCCGAATCATTATTTAGTCACATTTGTGAGTGCATAATTATTTGGGCTTCCATCGGTATCAATTTCGTCCAATTTGGACTTTATTTTGGCTTCGTACTGTATTAGGGGCATTTTGGTAATTTTACATTTTCATGCGTTATGTTTTTCAGTACTTCGTTTGCTAGTACAGGACTCCTACCGTTGAGTCTAGAGTGTCCGACTATAATTAAAATGGACTATCTTTTATTATTTTATTATTTTATTATTTTCAAGGGTGTATTTGCATTTAAATCCCAAGGATTGGGCCAGAATAGGATTTCCAGAACTTGTTGGGGGTCGAAATGGAATTTTAGAATTTTTTGGGGATCTAAACGTAATTTTATAAAACATTTAAAATAAATCAGGAGGGTTCACTTCATTTTTTAAGTGAACCGATCTTAGTTGTGCTGAGCCAACCGGTTCAATCAGTCTACTACATCATGATGATGTCATGCTGACATCAACCCCATCAATAATTTATTTTTTATTCTCTTAAACAGAACGACGTAGCTTCATTAAAGGTTTAAACCATTTTGTGGTTGGGTCAGGGCCCGACCCTAGAACCTGGTCCATGGCTCGACCCTTCACTGTTCATCTTCCCCAACGCTAGGGTCACTGTAGCCCTACTTGCAGAGAATTTTGTTTTTTTAATTTCGTGACTTTCTGGGGTGTTTCTTCTTTCTGTTTTGATTCCATCGTGTCACTAGGGCCTAAGGTAAGTTTCCCTACATTGTTTTCTTGGATCGAATTGGACCAAAACACAGGATTTCTACACTATCATCATGGTTGGGAACAGGCTCGGTTTGAGCTTGTTTCTCTATCATTTTTTATGGTTCTTAGTTCGGTTGTGATCCTCAACCTAGTGTCTTCAAAGCCACATTCCAAGAATCAAGTTTGGAACTTGATTTCAAGAGACCCGATTCTTGGACCAGCGACTGCAAATGGGATTTTCTTCCCTATTTCTCATCCATTTGAGATGATTCCAACGGATTTGGAATCCTTAAGGGGTCTCATTTCAGTCTTAAAGGAGAGAATGGAGTTTTATTTTGGTCGGTTCAGACCTGCAATGTTGGAGGTCCATTAATGGCACATGTGTACGGAATTCAGGGTTTTTCAAGCCTACCTGACCCTCCCAGTTCACTCATAACAATAATAAACATCTCAGTGTTTCATGCATGTAGTTATAAAGCTCAAATAACACTAACCAGTACTGAGAATTCTGAGAAAATAAAAAAAATGTTAATGCCTTATACCTTCTGGACTGGGTTTTCCTTCTCTATTCGTGGCTCTGCTTGGTCCCTTCACACCCCTTCAAGGTTGCTCAATCCCTTCCTCTTGTGCACTTAAGTGAGACACACTCACATACATGTACACACACTAGCTTGTATAATCTTCCACAAAGTCTCTCACTCACACACACACACACACACACACTCTCTCTCACACACACACACACAATCACTCACACCTACACGTCTGAACTGAGGGTGATGTGTGGATAAGGCTAAGATTATAGGGTGATGTGTGGATGAGGTGTTGCATGGATGGCAATTGGCCAATTTGGGAGGTGGGCTTGGCTAAATGGAGGTTATATACATTTCTGTTGCATAACTAAGCATAAAAGTGCTGGCAGCCAACTTGATAAAATTTTTGGATGCTATAAGTTTCCCTTACTTGGTCAAAGGTTCAAATCCCCTTGGCCTCACCTTTGGCATTTTTCCTCATTTTGGGCTTATGCCTCGTTTGGCTGGCGCAAATTTTTATTTTGGTTATTTCCTTAATAACTTCTTTTCTATTACTTATTTTACAAAGCGGTTTCTTCTGGTCAATCCCCATTTAGGTTAGCTTCGATATCCCAAGCTTTGCGTCAGTCATCATTTCTCGGTGTTTTCCGCATATTAGCTAATTCGAGTTCTAATAATGTTAAAACGGGGCTTAAACAACTATTAATGCAATTATGTTCCAAGATAACTTCATTCCATAAATTAATCGGTAATTAGGTTCAGGTATTGCATCCCTCCCCTTTTGACGTGCTTAGTTATTTTATTGGTCTATTAGTGACTTATCAAGAAATTTCCAATTAGTTTTCTCAATTATTCTTTATGTTATGTCTAATTAATAATTATCGGACTAATTATTAATTAATTAGGTCGGGGTGTTACATCCTACCCAGATTGAAGCTCTGATCGATCTAAAATTCCCTAGAACTAAGAAAGATATTTAGGGGCTAAATGGTAGGATAGCAACACTAAATAGGTTTATCTCTAAATTCACAGATCGGTGTCCTTCCGTTCTTTAAATCTTTAAGGATGAGTAAGGCCCTAGAATAGACCTCTAAATGTGAAGAAGCCTTCCAACAACTCAATGAAGTACTTAGCCTCCCCTGACCTTCTTTCAAAACTAATGCCTAAGAGAAAAATTACTCTTATATTTAGCCGTATCAGAAAGTGCAGGTCAGCTTTACATTAATAAGGAAAGACAAAGGTGTTCAGAGGCATGTCTTCTATGTCAGTAAAGCACTTCTAGATACTGAGACAATGTATTCCGAGATTGAAAAATTGGTTTTAAGCCTTGGTAATATCCACTCGGAAGCTTAGGCCATACTTTCAAGCTTATCCCATCATAATCTCCACATCCTATCCGCTGAAATCGATCATTCACAAACCTGAAGTTTCTAGGCGATTAGTTAAGTGGTTAGTGGAGTTAGGAGAGTTTGACATATCTTACAGTTCCACGAACTAGCTATCATAGCTCAAACATTAGCAAATTTCATAACTGAATTCACTGGAACACAAGCACTCAAAAGCTCAAACCACTACAAACACTTCAGTATGGCTACTTTACACTGATGATTCTTCTACGGATAAGGGTTCTGGGGAAGGTATAATACTTCAGTCCCCTGATGGGATTATAATTGAAAAGACCAGTTAGTTTGGGATTCAAAGCCTTTAACAATGAAGCTAAGTATGAAGCACTAATCCTTAGGTTAAAGCTAGCTCTAGAATGTGAAGCTTTAGACCTTAACGCAATTTCAGACTCTCAGCTTGTAGTTAGTCAAATCTTGGGAGAATATTCTACCAAAGATAAAAAAATATAAAAAAAATGATCAAATATTCAAAACTAGTGGAATAACTAAAGAAATATTTCGTAGATTCATTATTCAGAAGATTGAAAGAAATCAAAATTCCAAGGCAGATGCACCAGCGAATACGGCTTCCTATCTCAGGCCAGAAAGAGATTCTATGGTAAAAATCTCATACCAGTCAAAACCTAGCATTGAAGCATCGTAAGCTCTCTAGATTTCAAAACAATCTCTGAACCTGGATGACTCCCATTATCAAATTCCTAATGGAAGGATCCCTTCCAGAGGACAAAATCTAGGCCAAAAAGTTTTGAATCAGGCAGCTCAGTATTTAATCCTTAAAGAAAAACTTTACCGAATGTCTTACACACAACCCCTCCTACTATGCTTAGCTCTGGAAGAGGCCCCTATAGTTCTAGTTGAAATACAAGAGAGAATATGTGACTAATCGTAATGACGAAAGAACCATAACCCACCGAGCACTGACTCGAGGCTACTACTAGCCCAGTATGCTAAAACAAGCTAAAGAATATGTTTGAAAGTGTGACAAATGTTAGCTTTTTGCTTCTTACCAACATCAACCTCCGCATGAGCTCATCCCCATCTCCAATCCATGGCCCTTTACCGGACATTGTGAGGCAATTTCCAAAAGCCCCTTAGAACAAAAGATTCCTACTAGTCGCCATTAACTACTTCTCAAAATAGGCAGAATGAGAACCTTTAACTAACATCATAGAGGTGGAGGTAAAGAACTTCACTTGGAAGAACGTTGTATGTAGGTTTAACATACCCAAAGTTATTATTTCAAACAATGGAACACAGTTCACAAGAAAAATGTTTGAGAAAAATAAAAATACATAGGAAGGTGGGCTCACCCTTAACACCAATTCTTCTTGGAAAAATAGTGGCCCATTTCTCGAAGTTCTCATACTCCTATCCTCTTTTTACAAAGAAGAACCATTTCTTCCAAGTCTTATTAGAAGAGGGTATACAGAGGAAAAAAGTTTGAACCCATTATCGAAAGACATGTCTTCCGACCTCAAGTACTTCATATCCATATGACTTCTAATTAGAGGGAGGTCAACTTTAACTGTGTTCAGGTGGCCTAAAACTATGAAGGCAAGCAATTTCCTTTAACTATTGATGTTCAGGTCGGCAAGACAAATGTTGAACCAACGGAAAAACTCCCTTATGATTTTATGGAAGAGAAATTCCACCTGACTTCAAACTATTTAACATAAGCACATATTTCCCCCATCTGAACGCTAGAGGGACGATCGATCATCCCCAAAACTCTACTAGGTCACATTCGAGAGGAAATCAAAATTAACCCTCGGAACATCTATCATACTCTGAGTTATGGCATACTCTCACTCATTTCTCTTACAGGCTCTATCACGACTCGAAGCCTACCCTGTGGGATCAAGGGCTGCAACCGGGGGCACGGTCCCGCGAGCCGTCCCCAGCTTAAGGATCATACCAATTAATTATCATTAATACATGCCATCATATTAAATTAATTAAGTATCATCATCATAATATGGTTATACATGCCATGATAAAAGTAAGTGTTTAGTTACAAATCCTTAATGCAAAAGCCATAGACAGGACGTGGACTCATGCGAGAAATAAGACTTCATCACACTTAGTCTATTTACAAATACATCAAAGTGTCCACCATTACTTGCAAAGGGCAGGTTTGGGAGCAAAAGGTGATGCCTACTTACAATGAACACTCTACAATCCTTCTATGGCGTCCTTTCTTGAAAAAAAAAATGATATATATATATAGAGTGAGTTAACTTAGCTCAGTAAGTAAATTCTCTTACTCTGCCATGGGTCAGGGTTAGTTTAAATAGAAGAATATAAACAACTGGCAAGTAAAGGATACAATATCACAATAGCCAGTCACCAAGTGAATCACTAGAAATGACCCATGGGTCCAAAGGCACATCCCAAGATAGTTTGATACAAGTGATGTAAGAAATTTAAAAAAGCACTCATTCAAGTTCACCCCTCAATCGGGTTCTTGAATAGCACTAGAGCTCTTATCATATATCATGTCCTCATGGACTAAGTAGTTGGAGATCATTCCCAATCACCGACCATTAGGTCCACATTAGCATGTATAGAATCAGGATAGACGTTGTGACAGCCATAACTCCCGGCACTTATAATAATATCATGATCAACAGAATTCCACAAGAAATGTACATATACTTAGAATATCAAATTCTCAACAATAAGAAACATAGCAGTTTTTTAATATCCAAATCAACGGTATAGAAATGTGCAAGCAATCACATCAAAATATTGACAATTGAATTCTCAACATATCCACTAAGGTAGAACAAGCATCAAATTGTGGAATCAATAAATATCAAGTATGTATAAGAGTAGAAATTGGCAGCATCGAGGAAATATAATTATGACATGGATAAGGAAATACAACATAGATTAGAGTTCAGGTTTACTTACCTCAAAAATGGTTCATCCTTCCTTTAAGAGAAATCAGGCCTCCTTCTCATTTCCTTTTGATGATCCTATAAATCAGGAAAAATTATTTAATTCAATATTGTTTATAGACTTAATCTGATTTTATTAATGGATTTATGGTCTTTTAGTCTTATGGGTCATATTTTAAGTCTATGGACTTATACGATTTAGGTTGTAACCTAATTGACTTCTTTACCCTTCCTTAATAGCATCATTGTACCTTTAAAGTGACCTAAAAATAGCCAATTTCACATATCACTGTTTTAAATATCTTATTTGACAAAATGGACTCCACCATTGAGTATGAAATGTCGAAAAACCTTAAAGTAGTACCCTCATAATTTTTAGAGGTCATTTGGTAGCTTCATTTAGCTTTTAGGACATTTTTTATATTAGTCCAATTTGTCCTTTCATATATTCAGATAATTAATTTGCTTGAGTGGGGCCCACCATTGGGTTCAGAGTGTCAAAAAAATATACGTTTGTTTTTTATGGATCTTGATTTAGCTTCGTCTAGCTCATTTTATGCTACCCTGAAGTGTTACCCACTTTTTAAGGACATTTTGGTCATTTTACATATGTTCAGGGGTGCTTTCGTAATTTTCCTTAAATCCAAGGGAACTAGGGTAACTTCTAGAATTCCAGAATTAAAAATATAATATTTTATATTTTTTCAAGGGCCTATTTGAATAAATTCTTAAAAGATTGTGCCATAGTGTAATAAATGACAGTTCAAGAGTCAAAGTATAATTTTTGAAACACTAAAACCCTAAACTTGTCCGGTCTGGTCCTTATTTAAGTGAACTAGTCCTATATAGAGATGAACCAACCGGTCCACTCGGTTTTTTGCATCACCAATATGTCATCACGACATCATCAGTACAATGACGTTTCACTTAATATTTTATTTAAACACTTGCATCAAAACGACGCCATTCTACTTAAAGTCCAGACTCGTTCAAGTGCGAGCCAAAACCGACCCGTGTCCGACCCGACCCTAGGGTTCTGAATTATTTATCGTCTTCCTCCTTTACGAGGCTACTGTAGCCCTAATTGCAAAAGTCTAAATTTCCTATTTCATGGATTTTCAAGCTTTTTTTTCTCCTTGCTTTCAACTCAATTGTTTTTCTGGGACATCAAGGGACATTTTGGCATTTATTTCATGGGTTGTTTCAATCCCAAAAGCTTTGTCGAGCTTAAATGGCCATGTATTTTCAGAGCTCCATTAGAGCTTGTTTCTTGATCGTTTTAACTTCTGTTTCCTCCATGATGATCGTCACATCATGGACGTTTATTCCTCATTCTAAAAATAGAGGTTAGGGGCTGTTTTGTGGCATTCATCTTTAGGGCCGAAACTTGCAACTCAGGTTTTAGGGGTTCTTTTTTGGGCTTTTAGGTAACGGCACAAGGGTTTTATAATCCTCATGAAGTCTAGTTTCAATCTTGAGTAAAAAAAATGCATTTAACACAAGTTGGTTTAGACCTGCTTTTTTGGAGGTCCAACAATGACAGTCACAAAATTCCTAGCTTAAACTATCCCAATTTACTCCTATCTTTTAGTATCACACATCATGATCACATGCATGCATTTTAGAGTCATCAAACCATATAAAATAGTGTTATACTCTTCTTCTTTTTCTTTGAGAGAAAAGCTATGTTTGAGGGTTTCACCTTCAAAATGGGTGATCTCCTTTTCTTGGGCTTGAGCTACTAAATTCCCTAAATTAGCTCCCAAAATTGCATGCATGCACAACTTCTTCTTCCTTCTTCTTCACAAAAGTGCTTATAGCCCAGCTGGTAATCTTTTTGGGCATGGAATCCTTCCCCTTTTTGGTCTAAGGTTCAAACCTTTTGGCCAACATTTTGGCCTTATTTTCTCCATTTTTCTTTTATTATGCCTTGTTTGGCATTTTGGGTGTGTTTGTTAAATTTTTGAAGTTGTATTTTAATTTTCCTAAAAACCTCTTGGTATTCTCGCTGTGTTTTTTATTTTTGTGTGCTTCTTTTTCATGTCATTAATTTTTATTTTTGACACTTTACATCGTGTTTTACTTATACCAAAAATATATTGTATTTATCGAAAAATTCTTGATTAAATTTGTTTTACTCGCGTATCGCGCTAGTTTGCCCAATTGCACTTCATGCACTAATTTTAATATTCACGGGTTACCAATTTTAATTTAAGATGTCTAATTAATTTCATAAAAATGGGCATTAACATAAATTACTTTGCCTAATTGGGTCAAGATATTATAGGCTCTGCCTGAGGTTCCAGCCTCTCTATTCCTAGGTTCAATAAAAGCCTCAACTATCTTAACCTCTGAATTAGAAGTTAGAACGACCACAGGTCTCGACCTCTGGGTTTTTTGACGAACTACCAATCTTAAGGTCTGGTTCTATCCGGTCCACAAAATCTAAAGGTAATATCAATTCCTGGCCAGCGCTCGACTCAGAATCAAAATTAGACATTTCTAAAAAGAAGAGGAAAAATAGGAGGGCAAAAAAAGAATAAAGCAAAAAGTAATTAAAAAAAGAAGAGACACGCTAGAAAGAAGGAACAAAGCAAATCAAACCTAACTGCAATGTTGTCGCCAAAGATCTGATACAGAAGGAATTAACATTGTACCAACGAGGGATCTCGAAAACCTTCGATCGCTTAAGAGAAAATAACTGAGAGAGTTTTTTCTAAAAACACTAAAAGGGTTTGAAGGGATGAGTTTTCTTCCTTTAATACACGAAGGACAATCATAACCGTCATCACCAAGTTAATCTTCAACTGTTGGATGTGATCTCGTCATCAGAATTCAGAACGGGGGCATGCATAATGATATGGCATTAATTGTCCTGTAAATAGTTGCCCTTTTGGGATGAGGAGCGGCGCATTTATGGAAAGATACTCATAGTACTTCCCTAGCCTCATTTATGGATAGTCCATACAAAACCAATACTCAATAGGGGGAGAGGGGAGTAGCTGATGTACCATAATTTGGTTGAAGCTATCAGAGCGCGACACATGTTTGCGAGGAGTTCTTCAAGTATACAGATCATAAGGTGGTTAGTTCATTTGACCGACCAAGTACAGAGACTTTAAAGGTAAGGGGTTTTGAACTGGTCACCGCCTTCCATAAACTACCAACCTCATAATAAAGTAACATAATTCAATATAGTAACTACTATCTACGGTTATCTTTAAATCCATACTTTCATGGCTCCTAATCTTACTCAACTTAAGATATCTACACCTTATAAACATGGTTATAAGGTACGCTTTCAATTCATGTTCAATTCTTCTCTTGAATTACTGTCTTTATTTCTCTACTGACTTTATCATTGGAGCGGCTACCACCGGAGCCTTTCTGGTGACCTTCTAATCTCAAATTTTTGACAAGTAATTCAGGGGAGAAGCCTTCATATCAAAAAGTGCAACATCAATAACCGTCCTTAATTTGTTTATCTTCCTGTCAAACTTTGTTATTTTCACAACTGCTCTTTTCCTTACAGTCGCATGACTTGTTCATGTATTTGTACCCCGTGAAATTACTCTATTTAGGCATAGCTTTCATGCAAATAAGGTCATTTATTATTATGATATTTGTTAATCATATATCTGTGACTTAACTAAATTTTTTATATTTAGTGCTGATTTTTTTTTTTTTGAGACAATGGTTGTTACTTTAAAAAAAACTGAAGTATTGTCTTATATAATTTAACTAACTCAGTTTTTTTAACTAGATACATACTCTATAATTTTCAAAATCATGTTGATACAGAAGATATACTTTTTAAAGCATTTGGCTTATTTCTAACTGAAAGAACCTTGTCAATCTACTACAGAAGGTGCATAATATACCAAAATGAAGACCGATATGAATATTAGAGAGTGTGTGTATGTAAATTGAGAGATTTAGAGAAAATCCACACTTAGCGACTATAAATGAGGGGGGGCCTTTGAGAGGAGCTTGTCTTGTGAGAATTAAATGGGGGAATGGTTTTTGGACTTGATGTTCACTATTATTCAGTACACCAAATTGAAGGTGGTCCAGTCATTTTTCAATTCCCTAATTATACCTTTTTTTTTCATTTTAAAGTGTCTTTTTAAAGACAATATACTCTTTTCATTAGTTATATGAGTATATCAGAAATTTACAAAACTAACGGCTCTAGACAACAATGGAGTTGTAACAAACACTAAAAATATAAGGGATACGGTTAATTTTAAAAAGTAGAAGGTGATATCTGTAATTGTTAGAAATCTCATGAAAGGTCAATATAACTTTTTTTTTTCGTCAAACAAAATCCACTACACAACTCAGTGTACAAGGGTGTGCCAAGAAAAAAATTATTGGGTGGAGGCAGAAATTTTTTGAGAAAATTTTAGGGGATTTTTTTTTTAATTAGGGTGGGAGATCTCAAGGGAAAAAAAAAATTTCTCAAAATTGGAAGGGGGGAGAAAATTATGAGGACTTTTAAGAGATTATGGTTGGGTTGAGTTAAAATAAATTTATGCTAAAAATTTGGGGTGGGCTAAGTTCAAATGGACTAGATATTTTACAGATAATCTTTTTTATTGCAAAACTTGAGCCAAGTATTTACATATAATTTTTTTTCAAACCCTTTTTTTTCGGGTACCCACCCCAATCTAAGCATGCATGTATCCACTTATGTGGGAGTAACCTTCCTCCCACACATAAACTGTTCCAATAATGGGAAATGATTCATTGTTTCTGAATCAATGCACCTAAATCAATGATGAATGTCACGTGAGTAAAAAAATATAATGTGGCTAACATGTTTTTCTCATGGACATTGACCTGTCCATTACATCGGGATTAATGAATAATTTGTTAGTAAAATTTATAAATCAGTTTTGCTAAAATCAGTTTTAATCAAAACAAAACTATTTTAACAAACCAAAATATGTTCTTTGAAAATAGAAAACTATTTTGATAACATAATTTGTTTTTTAGAACCAAAATTAGTATAAGATTTTCAAAACAGAAACAGATACTGGAAAACAGAAAATAGTAGTGCTACAGAACAAAATACAAAAACCAGAACAAAAACTTAAACAACAATACAGACTTACAGATGTAGAAATAGAATACAAATATTGATCAATGCTTATGTTTTACATAATATCCTTAAGACAAATTACGCCCCTCGCATTGGTGCTTATGAGCTCTTAGGCGTACGTCTCCTAGGATACAAAGATCGAATACATACAGATGTAAAGCACTGCAACTGCGTGCCTGCTGAACCAATCTTGTGACTTGAACTCTCACAAACTCTATGAAAACTAATGCACAGAATGTATGAAAATTGAATGAATCAATGAAGGTGTGTGCGGTGGTGTTTATATAGACTCATTTGTGCCTGTTTCGTACAGGCATGAAGCTTGGGTCGCGTCTATTCATGGTAAACAGATACAGTCACTCTCAATGAAGAAGACACTCATTTAGTCAAAATTCAAACCCAGTATACAAAACCTTTTTGGATTGTTCAAACAACAATTACATTTGTTCAAATGACAGTGTTTTTGCTTAGGAAAAGAAATTTAATTAAAAATGTTTAAATAATTTTTTCCCAATATATATATATATATATATATAGTGGGCCAAGGCCCAATCCCAATCCCGAATTGGGTCCTTACGGGGTGGCAGCGCGCACGTATGTAATGAACCAAGCATGTGCTAGATCCTCACCCTTTCACAGAACCATGTGCTAGGTCTTCGCCCTTCACAAAACTTGGATGCCCGAAAGGGCCCTAAAACTCTCATTCAAGGTAATTGTATAAATACTCATTAAAAGTTTTGTGCCCATCTTATGTGGAACACAAGTTTTATAGTAACTTTTTACAAGTTTCTCACTTTGTTACCATTTCTAATTAGTGATGTTTAGAAATAATTTCTCATTCACTTTTTAATAGTTTTGAAGCAACTCAATACGTGATCTTAATTTCCTTCATAAAGGAGAACACATTTCCATGTGGATCCACCACAATTAATGTGTGAGACCCACTTTAATTTTAATTCAAAAATAATAAAAAATTATGCTCAAAACCCACTTTTTCCTACATAATTTTCCTATTTGTCCATTGATGGAACAAGAAATACCACCTGAATAAACGATTAGTGGCAACTTTGGTTCTCTCACTTGGACGCAATGGGGTCCAAGGGGGTGCTAAAGGGGCAATAGCTCCTCCAAATTTTTGATATTTTAGCTTTTTATCCCTCTTTTATTTATAAGTTTTAAAAAATTTTGGATTTGTCTACAATTTTTTTTTATATTTTTACTTAAATATCTCCTTAAATTTTATTCTTTTGTATTCTTACTCTCAATGTTCAAGATCTAGATCCGCTGACGGTTAGTTGTCTTCGTGTGGACATGGACAATACAAATTTGAAACGGGCCAACAGAACTAGTTGGAAATAATCATTTTTTTTTCATTTTCAACATCATGATATAAAAATTATAACTAACGTCGAATGCTTTTAACTGCAAAAATATTGTATGCTCTCCATCCATAAACTATTCCATTATTCTTTATTTAACTTGTCGTCAGTTATAAAAGTGATGTCATCAATTTTCGTCAGTCATTAACAACTTTTGATAACATGGAGGAAATTGTTACCAACAATAAAAGTATACTGAGTGCAGTATAATTTCATAAACATGAAAGTTGCTATCTGTAATTGTTAGAAATCTCAGAAAAGGTCAGTATAATTTATCCAATGTTAAAATACAGTTCTTAGGTTGGCTTGGAATCGGACCCAAGTTTTAACCTGGACCAACCCAAAATATCCACTTATATAAATTATTTAACTTGAACTAATTTAATTATTACTTTAAACCCGACCCAACCTGACCTATTTGAGTTTGGATTGGATCAAGTCGTTTCAATTCTCCCTTTCTCCATTTTTGTGAATCCCTAGTTTGGAACACAGAGAGATTCTTTCACTCTCTCTTTTTTCTTTTTTGTACAACGGAATCCATTGCATGACTCTGTGTAGTCACTCCTTCACATGAACCCTTTCAACAACGAGAAGGGATTCATTGTTCCTAGTGCAACGCACCGAATCAAATTGAATGTCAAATGTGCCCAAAAAAAAAAGAGTGTGACCCATGTTTTGCTCATGTAACAATATTCAGTCATTAGCGGAACAAAAGATACCACCTGAGTTGATACTCAAGTACTTCTCTTCATGGGACAGTGTATACTTCGAGCAAGATGGAAATAGTACATGATGGATGTGGAAAATGTAAGCAATGTCAAATTCTGTTAACTGCAAAAAGCATTATATATTATTGATGCTTGATATAAATTCAAGGTGCATATAAATGCTTCCACACATACACTTATTGTACCCACAATAGAAAGCAAGGAAACAAAGAAGGGTAATTCATGGGGTTTTAAGCAGAGCAGATGGTGGGGGTTTAGGAAAAGGAGGACAGGTGTTAAGACAAGATGTTAAGTCTGGAAAGCATCCGATCCCGGCTACGGAATAGCAACACCAGCATGTCCCATACTTGCATACTCCTTTTATGCATGTTTTTACGCGGAATTTGGGATTCCTTCAAGCCTCCTGCTCACATGACCCACTTCACTTTCACTTCCTCCTTGGCTGCCTATTCATATATGTCAAATATTTAAAAACAAAAAGAAATAAGCTTTAGTGAATTAGAAGCCAAATTGCCAGTATAGTGAGAAAATAGAGGAAGCATTGGGAGAGTTGCTTACATTCATGAAGAGGCAGGAGGGATGAGAAATACAACTGCAAATGAGAACCAAATGAGGTGTGATTGATTTGGGAGTAGCCATGCATGTACAAGGGAGGCAGAAGTGGGGTGGCATAGCAGCAAGGATTACAAGCTCTTTTTATAAGGATTTTAACCTTCCAAATATGGCAAAACTTTACATCCTAATTAATGAATTATCAGAAGAAATCAAGTGCTTCGGATTTTCACAAATCTGGCATTAATGAAAATAAGCTGATGAATATATTAATCAATCTTTACCCCCCACCCAAAAAAAATAAAGAAAATAAAAGAAAATGTCCAACTTAGGAAGATTTGACCTTCATTTATGATAATATATGCTTTGGGACTCACCAGTAGAGTCCACCGCTAATTAGGTCTATCATGGGATCCCACCAATAAACTTTATATTTGTGTCAGAATTGGGACAAAGTCATAAGACCCACCAGTAAAACCCATCTTTGAGAAAAGGTAGGACAAAGATAAGTTACAACAGTTAGAATGACTCCATACTTGTAAAAAATGTAAGAGAAAAGTGAGTTAAGAGATGTCAAACATCTATCATTACTCTAAAGGAAAACTATTAGAAAACAAGAATATCAGGGATAGTGAGAAGATGGCATAGGTGGAAATTTCAATTGAATGTTCAAATTCTTCTTCTTTTTGGTGAATTTGAGCCACATTAATAAAAATAAATGAAATTTGTATACAAATCTAAAATGTTCATTTGCGTGAATTGAAGGATGAATTTGTTTAAGGATGATGATCATATCATGGTAGATTTGGTGATGTTCTTGTACCAAAAATGGATGTATGATGTTTGTTTGGTTTTTAACGTGGCTTGGATGCATTAATGGATTTGAAATGTGAGACGAGGAGCGGAAGACAAAAGTTTTGATCTTTCCCATATTCATAAAAGCTGTTTACGACAGAAACGTTCCCACCATACTTCTTCAATTAGTATCACAGATGAAGGGATATGAATACCTAATTTAATTAAGGTCCCTGTGCATTATCAAATTACTTGTGTTCAATGAACACATTCAGTGATTGAATGGCACAAAAAGGCTGATACCACTCATTGTCCTATGTTTATGTTCACATTCCTAAGTATAGCTAAACATGCTCTGTGCAAGCTAATCTTTCTGAGTTCAACCATGCTTCCGGGACTGGAGTGCTATGACCTGGTTGAACATCCTGGAGATATGTTCAATGTTAGCTTCAACCACTGGAAGTCAATGGGGTTTGCAAATTGGGATGAGTTGGTCCTATTAGGGTTAGCTCAATGCACAAGACTCGCTACTACTATGGGGTCTGGAGAGGATTAGATGTACTACAAGCCTTACCTCCACAAGCTGAGAAACTGTTTCCGCAACTCAAACCCATGACCTCACATAATAAAATTAAAATGTAGAGAGATGGACTAAAGACTTCAGTATGCTGGAGCTCAATCTCAAGCTGAGACTGGACTAGGGTGCTGAAAAATTCAAGCTCAGCTTCAACTTCCATTCAAAATAAAGAACAATAGCATTCCAATACAAGCAAATATTCAAGAATTGTTTCCAAAATTTTAATTTACAAGAAGCTAATGAATCTCAACTTGACCAAGCCTGCCAAATCATAACAGTTAAAATCAGATTCTTCTGTTATAGGGTCAGTATAAGTACAATTTTTTTCAAAGAAAAGAGTGTTTCCAGCTTAGTTATGAGACCTAGAACAAGGCATAAACTCTGAAATGATAAATTAAAATTTTGCAGGGAGTGTCCAAAAATGTAACCAATTAGCTCCAGTGACAGCAAAACTAGAAAGCCAGTCGGCACAAAAGTTGCATTCCCTTAAAGTATGAGTCAGCTCAGAAAATGCTATATAAAATAAAATAAAAAGTCTAAAAACTTCTTTTTTTAAAGCTTTTATAATAATGAGTGATTCGACTTTGGGACCCCTTTCCTCTCTTTAAATTACAAATTAATGATAGAGTTATAATTCAAGTCATTCATATAATCTCAGTAGACTATGTGCTCCTATTTTAAGACAGTAGGCATTCATATGGAATGATAAACGTCCTCAATCAAACTTTGGAAACCCATCTCGGGGGACACATGTAACGTTTGGTTTATGCTTTTTCTAAGCCTAAAAAAGAAACATTTTACTTAACCCAGGAGGGGAGAGAGAGAGAATAGAGAGAACTGGTTTTTAACAACAGCAGCATCATTTTTACTTTTCTTGCAAAAAGAACACCGTTGGCCAAGAAATCAACAGGCCTCTTCTGTCAGGAGGCAAGAAAGCTGAGAAAACAGTGTTCTTAACTATTCTGACAGGTAAAGGATGTCCTGAAGTTTTTTAACTATCAATAAAAAAGGATGCCTTGAAGTTTTTTATTGTCAAATTACATGGTATGTTTTGGGGACAGAATATTACAATTGAGGAACAAATCTAACCTCTTGGGGAGCTGCCATACAGTCATTTGTGGGGCTGAGTTCTATTCAATAAATTTCTCTTCTAAATTATACAGAGCACGAAATGAATGCCCATATTACATTTTCATAATTCCGTAAACTCTTTTGTGGCTGCATATGCTAGGAGTATAAACCATAAGATGGTTAATAAAGTACCTTGCATATGTGTTTCTGCTATATCTTGATGTCTAACCATGACTTCTTGGATCCACAACTTGGTGCACCTTCCTGGCTTCAGCACTTGAATATTGTCCCACAACACGGGCATGAGGTATGGATGCTTCTCCACGGGCAAGGGCATCCACATTCTCAAGCAGGTACTGTCTCGGAAGCCTCCCTACTACATTACCCTCCTCATTCCCATTTTTGTCCAAGAACGCAAAATGTGGGATACCCTCAACACCAAACTCATCAAGCTCTTGTTCCCATCTTGTATTGTCAACGTTCAGCATAACGAAATTCACGCGGTCCCTGAATTAAAGGTAGTGTTATCATTATTAAGGTAAAAGGTGATATATATAAAAGAAGGAGAAACCAAGTCTAAGGTCAAGTTTAAGGAACAACGCAAACTTTGCCAACCTATAGCTGGAAAATGCTAATATCCTAAGATCTTTTAAAAAATGGGTAAATTACATGGACACCCCCTGTGATTTGACCCGTGTTCACTTAATACCTAGGGTATTAAACTCGACAGGTAGACCCCTTCGAATATGATGGTATGCCGCCAAATAATTGGATGGAAAAAGGTCACGTGTAACCACTTGACCTATGTTACATAACTTCCAAGTGATAGTTAAAATATGAAGACCAACATAGCCTTATCTCATATGCAGACATATATATATATATATATACACACACATATATTTGCCTATATACACATGAAAGCACTCTCGATTCTCTGCATATGTCACTCATTTAGTCTCGATTGTTTCTCCATCTCACTATCGCTCTCACGATTCCCTCTATGTCCGACTGACTGTAATTTCTCTCATTCTCTCTATCCAATTTGACAACTACCCAATCTTACTCATCTCAATCTTGCTGACAATGTATTCAAGTAAGCTATTCCTCTTCATCTCTCAGTGTAGTTCACCGGAGACTCTGAATCTCAGCAACAATCTCATTTGAGGTACAATCCCAAATCAGATTTCTCAGTTTGGGTCATTGAGAGTGGTTGATTTCAACAAGAACCATATCAAAGGAAATATCCCAAAAAGTGCTTTCCCAAAAAGCATAGGCTCACTAAAAACCTTCAAGTTCTCAAGTTGGGAAGAAACTTTCTTTCATGTAATTGTAGGGTTGCTTTGGTTTTTGGCCATTTCATTGAGCTTATGGTGTTTGATTTGTCTCAATATGCATTCTTAGTAAGTGAGATTCCTTCTGATATTGGGATTCAAGCAACTTATGTTACAAAGTCTGGCTTTTATGGTTCAATTCCTAAATTCTTTGTGGGTTTGGTTGATTTGTAAATTGTAGACCTCTCTCAGAGCAATCTAACCAGTGGGGTAACACAGAAACTTGGGTTGTCTCACACATACTTGGTGTCTTTTGATGTTTCACAGAACAAGCTTTTTTGGCCATTCCCAAGTGGTATTTGTAATGCTAAAGGCCTTATAAACCTTAGTCTACGTACACATTTCTTCAATGGTTCAATCCCCAACCATCCAGTTAATGAATGCTTAAATCTGGAGAGGGTTCTACGAGGAAAATTTGTATTTGCCCAATTGTAAAATTTCCCTCTAAGTTTATGTGTTTGTAATTCATTCCAAAAGTCTAGTTATTGAGTATGCAATTATTAGGTTTACTCAGTCTCAATACCGTTAAACTGTTAGTCAATCCATTCCATGAAAACTTGGTCGGAATCAAATCTGCTATATGAAGGTATAAATTGTTAGCCCTAAAGGTTTACAACCAAAAGTATCTCAGTAATTTTGATGATCACAAAACATTATCTAATGGACTAATGTTTTATCTAAGTGACAATGCAAATAGGTCATCTAGGTCAAAGAAGATTATTGACCAAGAAATGACTAAATCCATCAAGCTAAAGGATTCCACTCAAGAATAAATTCCAAAGCAAAGATCAAATCTAGTGGAATGCTCTCATGATGATTCATGCAAATGGACACACTCAAGCCCAAGGATTCATGACAAGTGAAGTGAAGACTTTCATTTTCCTTATTTTGGGTTTTGAGTGACTATAAAATTAGATTGATCATTAGTCGTAAGCTCTTACTATTTAAAATAATCATCTAAGAACTAACCTTAAATGATTTTTCAAAACAAACTACTGCTATACCTTAAGTTTTGAAAGATCAAAAAGTTTTGATAAAAGTATACTGAGAAAAATAAGATAAGAAGACACTCACTGTCCAAACTAGTCGACCAATTCATGGAACCAATCGACTGATTCTTAAAGTCTTATTTTCACACTGATCAAACCAGTCAATTGGGTGATATTCAAAATAGACTAAAGACTCACTGCTCAATTTAGTCGACCTCTAAGGAGAATCAGTCGACCATTTCTTAAAGGCAAAAATAGTGTACAAACAGAATCAGTCGACTAATCCAAAGAACCAGATCAGTCAACTGATTGTTCCTAACCAAATGGACCTCAAGCCCTCTGGACATATCAGTCAACTAGTCCTCATTGTAGTCGACTGGTTGATGATTCAGTCGACTGATTCTGTTGTTCTGGCACTTCGAAATTCAAATTTTGAACAGACAAAAAAGGGGGGGAAACGACTCTTTTTGAAAAGTAACGAACATATTCTTTAAAGGGCTATAAATAGAGGTTCTCTAAGGCATTCTATGACATCTCTTACATGCTTACACTTCTGCATCTTTGTTATTGACTTTAGATCTAACCATTGCATACCTAGATCTGAAAGTTCTACTCATTTTAAATACTCAAAGCTTACACCTGATCTATCTATAGAGACTAAGCATCTTATTGCACCAAAACTACTCTAGAAAGAGTGTTATTTAGTAAACATCTTTGTATCATCTCACTGTGGTGAAACTTGTAAGTAGATGCTATCCGGTGAGACGAAAGGGAATATTCTGCTGGGATAAGAGGATTGGGGTCTTCGCATTATAAAAGTTTGGTCTCCACCTGTAAGGAGGTCACAATAGTGGAAAAACTCAAGTGGAGATGCTTAAGTCGACAATGTAAGAAGTTTTCCGAACCTCATAAAACTATTGTGTTTGCTCTCTCTCTCTCTATTGTTTATTTATTTGTGCATGTACAACTTTCATTTTTAAAGTTTCTAAAAGAAACCAATATTTGCAATATACCCTATTCACACCCCCTCTAGGGTAAATATCTGGACAACATAAACACACATACACGTCATGCATTCATATTAGGCACATTTGTTAGATGTGTGTGCATTTAGCCTTTTACTTACAATTCTCCATGGAACTTATGTTTGATGACACATTGGTTAGGCACTTTTTAGTTTTGACTACAGGTTTAAATGCTTAAAATATGTTATTTTATGTCCCTTAAGTACTAAGTAGCTTTTAAACTCAAATTGAATCAAGTTCTGAAAAACAGTACCTTGTTTGTCTAAGTGCATCCAAAGACCATCCGAATGGAGCTATCGTCCGAACCTACGTAACGATTCGGAGAATTTGATTGTTTGTAAATCCAAATTCAATTAGGGTATGGTTTAAACCTATATATTATTGTGATGAAATCCTATATGTAGTTTTGCGAGTTGTGCATTCTAGAATGCATAATTTGCATCCATATAAAGAACTTTCAGCACTATTCAAATCCTTAAGACTTAAATATCAAATTTATAGTTTGGATTCAATATAGTCCCTTATCAAAAAGGTAATTATGAGGGTTTTGATAAGAGAGATCTTAAGACACACTTCTAAACCACTGCTCAAGGAGTTGTACACCCTGTTAACATAGATCTACAGGCAATCATATTACGGTTGGAACAAAATGTTACTGTGTAAAGGAACGACTAATTGGCACAATCGACTAAAAAGAGAAGCGATAAGGATTACGAGAAAAATTGACTAAAGAATAAAGTCTACCAGACAACGTAACAAATTAGTGATCTGTAGTCTGTTGTTGTGTGTTGTACGAATTGGTTTATTAGTGGATACATTCTTAGCAGTGGTGGGTTTTTTTTCCCATAAGGGTTTCCCATGTAAATATTATATCTCTCTTACTTGAGTTGTGCTCTTATTTATTGCGTTTTATACTTTGTTTTATTTAAGCATCTGCCAGATAAATAATACAAGTCTAATTTAAATTTTATTTGAACACTTGGCTTACCATTTAAGTTCACGATTCCTGTCTAATTAATTTAGGTTGATTAATTAGAGAATTTATTTGGGGACTATATGCATAACTCTTTGGAGTATTTAGTTAATTAAATTAACTTTGTAGTTAATTAATTATAATCCTAAATCACCTCAATTTCAAATTCATAACAATGTGTTATGGGGATTTCCCAAATGGGTATGGTCATTGCCAAAAATTAAGCTCATTGGAGCTGAAAACAATACAATAGGTTTTTTTAGGAAAAATACCCGATCCGGTATCAATGGCTGCTCAACTGGAGCAAGTTCAGATAGATAACAATAGTTTTCTGGCAAAATTCCTCAGAGATTTGATATGGTTAGGAGCTTGTATATATTCTCTACATCTCTTAATGGTTTCTAATGTGAACTTGCTCCAAATTTTTGCAATTTGCCACTTATGAGCATCATTAATCTGTCCCACAATTCACTCTAATCAAGTTCCAGAGCTGAAAAAATGCAAGAAATTAGTCTCCTTGTCTTTAGTAGACAAGTCCTGTTGGTGAAATACCACCATCACTTGCTGGCAATACTAACTTCACCATTGTTCGCAATGGAGCCTTACCATACACAAGATCTTGCTCTCTCTCTCTCTCTCTCTCTCTCTCTCTCTTCTCTCTCTCTCTCTCCAAATATTTGAGGTTCACGAGACAATCGAAATAGAACAAATATATGAAGGGTAATTACAGTATTACAAAATGTTTCTGTCTAACCCTCATGTAATATGGTCATTTCACAATTTCCGTTAATGGCCATGAGTATAATTTGAATTCTTAAACCACAGGAGAGGTTTATGTTCGCTTTTAAAGTATAAAGGGGTTAAAACAAAATAGGTCAAACAATAGGAGGTGCCTGTGTAATTTGCCCCCAAAAAAAAATTACCTAATCAACAACATTTTAGCCTTTGAACCTTCCAAAATACTAAGCTAGTAACAAAAATGTAATTAATATTATGCAACACGTAAGAAATATTACTTGTACTGCTGCTCAACTTTGTATACTTCTGGAGCTAATTCTCGGCATACTTCACACCAATCTGCATAGAACTCCACAATGGTGGGCTTCCCGTTTGAGAGAGCCTGAATAAGCAGACCAAAAAATGATAATGAGAAAATAATAACATAGATATGATTCAATACTAAGGCAATGTAAAATATTTCTCCACCTTCCAAAAGAGGAGGTTGAATGTTTGAGTCTTGATGGGGACAAAGTGGGTGTGTGTATGTCTATATATATATATATATATATATCACTCATTGTGCCTTAATATGACAGAAATCGAGTGTGATTGACAAATGGAAATGAATAAAATAAGAAGGCTATTTTTTATGCTCAATGGGTAACTTATGGAAATGAAATAACAAAGGATTCTGCAATCTAATTATGTCGTGCCTGCAAAGCACACAGAGGGGTTGCTATTAATTTTTGTCACCATTTAAATAAGAATTCACAATCCATTCTAGAACTGAGAAGAAGTCATGAACCCTTATTGCCACCATGAGTAAAAAGAACACCACTTAAATCCTTTACTTCTCAAAACTACTTCCTTTTTATTATGGCGATGGCTGGGGAGGTCTGTAAAGACTGCCCATACTTGAAACCTTGACCCTATGGTCAACTCAATTCAAATGATGAACCACCCAGCTACCATAGAACAGGTAAAACCACTGCCTCTGTATTATAAAGTATACGGTATACGAGTTAAGAATAGTTAAAATATCATCCAGCTCCCAGCACAGCTCATCCCAAGCTCACACCATTCTTACAAGTAGAATATACCAATAACCAAGAGAAACGTAATATCAAACTATCGAGCGCACATCAAACTAACCTCTTCATATGGTAATGCAGCAGCAGACAGATCCTTCAAAGAAACACCTAAATCTAGTCGTGTTGAAAAGAAAAGTCCAACTGCTGCAAGAGTAGAAACCACAGCAATCCGCTTACTGACATCTTTGTTTGGAAATTCTGGAAATCCATTATCAGTGGAGGAACCTGTCGTTTGGGTGGTGTCATCATTGCCTAAACCAGGCTCTACAACCAGCTTTTCCTGCACTAAGATTCAGATTATTAGGCATATATAAAAAATTTGAACAAGCCTGCAAAAATTTAAAAATACAACAATAACAAAATTTGAAAAAAGATAATGGACCACATTAAATCAAGAGAACAAGCTACTCTAATCTGTTGTTAATTAACAGGACATCTTCATAATCTATAAATTTATGAGATAAACCGATATTGTTTCAAATTTTAATCATTGGGGGGCTCTTTATTTTATCTTCATTTCAGACTTCAAAACAATCTTGTTTAGGCTCTCTACAGTTTTTATGCATTTATACTACTTTTTTAACATTGTAGAGTGTACCTATGGGCCTATGGCTTATGCTTATCAGACACATCCTTGGTGCTTGAAGGAGAATGACCAACAATTCAATTGAATAGCATTAATAATAGGTAAGAACATCCCACCTTGGAGGTTTGATTGACACGATTAACGAAGAAAAGAGAGATTTGTGAAACAAGAACATACCATTAGTAAGAAGAATCATGGAGTGGATCATGGAGTGGGTCAGGGAACTTAGGTTAGAGGCTAAAGCTCAGCCCTGCAGTTGTGGCCCATTTTCAATGAGGGGTTTACTGGATCATGATTAGGAGGGCAACAAAAAGAATAATGGATCAACATGGTGCTTTGGCATTCAGTGATTTTTAGTTTTTATTTTTTGATAGGTAAATCATGCGCGTGCACTTTGCTCTCAACGCGACTTTAAACCTCAATCTCCCATATAGAAAATTGGAGGAGATATCAACCAAGCTAGAGCTTGTTGGTGACAAACAGCGATGTCACCAACAATAAACCCCAAGAAGCAAAAAACTAATCCACTAATTTCTTGTAAATTTCTAACATGGTTATGATAGTTATGATAGTTTTGTATTGTAGATCAAGTCATTTGAGATTCATAGTTTGTACAAAAGTGGATGTTACACATAGGATAGCTCCATGGATTCTCGAGGTGATGTGGCTATGCAGAAGGTGAAAACACTCTAGAACAGAAAAAAAAAATATATATATATATATATATGCAGAAGGTGAAAACACTCAAACGGAAAAAAAAAAAAAAAAAAAAAAGTAGGAGAAGTTATGCCAGAGTACTTGAAAAATACAAAGAAGCTTTACAGTGATAGCATCATCTCCTCTCTTCTTTCTCTTCCTAAGTACTCATCTCCGTGGAAAGCACTATTTATAGTAGTCCAGACATGTGCCTAACCTTAGAGTTTTGCAATACTCACACTTGGGGCTCCACGTGTACTGCAAGAAGATAGTAGAAGGTAGTGAAAGATGATAGAAGATTCCCTCATGTACTAGAAGACCAGATTATGTGGATTTCAAGGATGTCAAGATACTCTTTGGTGAACCTAACCCCTTAGCCTCCAATCCACCTAGAGACTAGAGTATCCCTTAGTTTCAGATTCAAGGTTGCCCCCTCAATCTTTGAGTTTATATCCTCAGGAATAAGTTCGGGCTGGTTGAATAAGGAGTCCTCATTGGCTTGATACATCCCACTTGGGCTTGAACTAATTTGGGCCGAGATGCATTTGCTCGCCATAGTTTGGCCAAAATGCTCTTTTGGGCAATTATTGTGCTCATCTATTCTCCGTATTGGGCTCAACCAGATCTAACATTACTCTTGTCAAGATAAGAAGTGTTTCAAGTCTGACATTCCTTGTACTTCTCATTAAGGAGTTCGAAACAATAGTTTCTCATTCCATCAAAGCACACCTCTTGAGTGAGATTGGACTAAGTAGAGAACCCAAGTTCATGAGGTCATCTTGGCCGAACTCTTGAGGCAATGGTTTCATATGCCTCCTTTTGTCTAGGTCTATGAACAATGTAGGGCGTAGAGTATTCCTTTACTCTGGACCGACATGACTACCTTGTGTTGCGGAACACTTATTACCTCCATATGGGTGGGCATATACGAGATGATCCCAAACCGATTTCATAACCACCATCCATCACCAA
Source organism: Nyssa sinensis (assembly GCA_008638375.1). Classification (NCBI taxonomy): domain Eukaryota; kingdom Viridiplantae; phylum Streptophyta; class Magnoliopsida; order Cornales; family Nyssaceae; genus Nyssa; species Nyssa sinensis. The sequence goes on from CM018032.1 coordinate 45,949,761, forward strand.
TCACATTTCATATCTCACTTCAAACTTTTCGATTCCTTGGGTAGCCTTCTCTATAAAGGCATGCGAATCTTGTCCATCCAACCAAGCTAACTCAAGCATTTTAGTCCAATAGGTATAGACTGCTTGGCCTTTGAGTTTTGAGGAAAACTCAATACCCACACGTACTGGCAAAAAAAATTGTTTTTTTCATTTTTTGACTCTCTCCAATTATTTTGAACTCCTTCACCTGCTAGTGATATCCACACTGAGTATACCAGCACATGCCTCCATTGACATCCCATGATATTTCATATCACTTTCCACAAATTACTTGTTTGACAACATTTATCTAATCCCAAACTACTCATGATGAAAATCTCTATCCAAACATGGACGCCCTTACGAACAGAAATTAAGGTGTGAAAGTGTTGGCAATTAAACCAAACCCGTATATTTTAGGAAGTTTCCAACATTGGTTTATTGAATCCTATTAATATTTGGAGTGTTTTTGAGTAATCCTAATTGTAGTTAGAATAATATTCTAGTAAGGGTTAATTTCCTAACTATAGTTGAACAAAGTATGTTAGTTTCCCTATGGGATTAGATGTCCTTATCAATATAGAACTTAGAAATAGTATTACATATATGTGGGTCTCTGACACGAGAGAATTAGAAGCCACAAAAATTAATAGAGTGATGGAAAATTTGTGTGGCCATTAATGTGAGAGAGGGCTGTGAGACGTGAGTGTGGCCATAAAATAAGGCTGCCATGAGGCCTCCTTATTTGGTTTTGTTTTTATGTTAATAAAAATATGATATGATGCAATTCTTGAAGCTTGAATCTTCTCACATTGGTTTTTGATTGATTGTTAAATACAAAATTCAATTTGTAATTTTCATATTTTATTTGTTCTTTGCTTCTTCTTGATTCAACAATTGGTATCAAAGCAATTTTGGATCTTACAGTTGGTATCAGAGTAATATTGGGTCCTACAATTGGTATCAGAGCTAGTTACAACCTTGGGATAATTTATCAGAGCCAAGTTCAATCTTGGGAGAGCCTGGTTACGACCTTGGGGCAATTTATTAGAGCTGCGAAAAAATCAAAGTTTGGTTTCGTTCCTGGATTATTGCAGAGAACTGTGGTTCTCGTGTAGTTTAAGATTGTGGTCTTGAGTGGCTTGTTGAAGAGCTATTCGATTGAGATTCGACGGCTATTTGGATCAGAAAAAAGATCCTGCTATGGCACAAATAGTTGTGAAGCAAAAAAAAAATATTCTGGTTAAATCGGCAGGAAGGCCAGCTTTATCAGATTGAACAAGAAAAAAATGAGAGATCAGATTTTGGGTAAACCCAGGTACGTGATTTCATAAATTGTTGATTTGAAATTATGAAGAAAGTTTTGGTTAATGGAAAAAAAGTTTGAGATTTTGAGGGTTTGTGGTCAAAATATTGATGAGTGGTCACGTCGTGTTACACTATCTTAAAGTTTGTGATGTTTATGATGTTGTATCTTATCTCGCATTGGAGCGTTTGCCAAAAAAGGTATATGAGAAAAAATTTAAATGGTTTTATCGAATAATAAGGAAAACAATACATTGGGCGCATTGTACTAGTTGGATTTGCATATTAAATTATCCACCACCATGTGAGTTTTGGTATGATCTTATTTCGGCATATAACAAACTGCGAAACGGTTATGAACCTCTAATAGATAGATATTGGGTGGATGATTTTGAAAGAGATAAGTTTGACAAAAATAAAGAGATTGATGGTTCAAAATTGTTTTCATAATTCATTCTAATTTGGGATGATTCATATGATGTGTTGAATTTAGATTCATATGATATTGACTGCTTCGTCAACAATTATGAGGAAAAAAATATTTTAAAGGTTGAAGTTGAAGAAACTAATTGTGAGGTTGAAAGTTTAATTTTGATTTAATGATGAAAATTTGAATTTGTTAGAGATTGCTTTTGGTGAGTTAGGAAATATTGAAAAGTGTTTCAACCTACTCAATTTGAGAACTTAATAGTTGAGAAAGAAGAAAATTTTACAGGTTAAGGAATTGATGCAATTGAAATTGAAGACTTTAACCTTACTACTTTGTTTGATTTGGACACTTTGGAATCAAACCATAATAAGACTGAAGAATTTTTCAATTTAGAGTTTGTCAATTTTATTGGTATTGAGAATTTTATCACTAAAGGGTTTGTAGATTTTGTGGGTATTGAGAATTTTATTACTCGAGGCCATGTTAATTTTGTAAATATTGGCTATTCAGAGTTTCAAGAATTTTTGGGAATTGAAAAGCCCGAGTTGTCTAAGGTTTGTGACTTCATCAGATAAATTCCTCATGTCTGGTAACAACAATAAATTGGATTTTAATAATTTCATTGCTACTAATTTTATTCAAGAGGAAGATTTGAATGTTCTGAAATGTTGGTGGGCTTTGCAATATTTTGATAGTGGGATTATTCGCATGGATGATTGTTTTGCTAATTCCGATTCTGAATCGCTGAGCATGAATTTATTCTTTGATCGTGTTGAACAAGAAGAAAAGTTGTATGCCAAGTACAAGGTTCGACTGCATTCTCGTGTGAAGATGAAGATTGATGAGTGCTCCAGATTGTTGTCACATAAGCTTCTTACAGCAGCAGAAATAACTTGAAGATTCTTACTCATGAAGGTGTTAGAAGCTACTTGAAGAGCTTGGTTTAAGGGAAACATTGTTGGCAATTAAACCAAGCTCATATATTTTAGTTAGTTTCCTAATTTGGTTTATTAAGTCCTATTAATATTTGGAGTGTTTTTGAGTAGTCCTAATTGTAGTTGGAATAATATTCTAGTAAGGATTGGTTTCCTAATTATAGTTGAACAAGGTATGTTAGTTTCCTTGTGGGATTAGATATAGGACTTAGAGTTAGTATTATATGTATGTGGGTCTCTGAGTCTCTGACACAAGAGAATTAGAAGCCACAAAAATTAATAGAGTGGTGGAAAAATTATGTGGCCGTTAATGTGAGAGAGGGCCATGAGACGTGTGAGTGTGGCCATAAAATATTGCCCCGTGAGGCCTCTTTATTTGGTTTTGTTTTGAAGTTAATAAAAATATGATATGATGCAATTCTTGAAGCTTGCTTAGATTCAAGCTTTCTCACGTTGGTTTTTGATTGATAGTTAAATACAAAATTCAGTTTGTAATTTTCAAATTTTATTTGTTCTTTGCTTCTTCTTGATTCAACAATTGGTATCAGAGCAATTTTGGATCTTACAGTACAGAAAGCAATGAACTTGAACCTTTTCCTACATACATACATATATGTGTCTGCATTTCCTGTGACCTTCAAATATAAGGCAATATCAAGTTCTCTATCGATTAAAAATGTTGCATCCCTAAGTTGCATAGTCCAGAACAGAATCAAACTCATGCACTTATTCTAAATCGAAGCAATAAAAGAGGTGCAAGTAAAACATTAGGGGTTATATATATATATATATATATATATAGAAAAGAAAGACCAAACCGTTGTGGAGGACTCGGTTGGATTATTGTTTGGTTGGCAGCACGTTCTTTGATATCTGCGACTTCTATTTGGTGACTGTACTGAGAGTTTAATAAAGTGCGGAGGTTCATATGCTTGAAAACAGTATGGCCGGAATTTATGGAGTCCGATGGGGTTTGAAGCCATCCGAGCCATTGACATTTGATTGTCTGCGTCTGCGTTTACTACTGAGAAGTAGCCTCGGCCGTTCCACTACGATTCTTCCTTCCGTGCACGCGTTGCAGATAAGATACGTGCGACGGCTCCGTGCCTTAGCTCTAATTCTAACCTTTATTTTATTTTATTTTATTTTTCTGAAGCGGTAATTGATGAATACCAAATTTCAAACCCATCCTGACTTTTAACCCCAGTTTTAATTCTAAAGAATTATTTATTGGACAATGGGTTCTCAAAAATATAATTGATTTGTTATTTAGAGAATTTGGTAAAAGATATGTAAAAATAATTTTAATTAGAGTTAATTAGTATAAATTTTTTTAGTATATACTAATAATTATTCGTAAATACATGATAATTGATATGTCATAAAGTGACAGACTAATCTCCACATGACACGTGTGCCTACAGAACAGTCATGACACGTGTGTCTATAGAACAACCAAAGTGCATCCATTCAGAGTAGGTTTAAACATACGGCCTTCAAAGCTTAATAGTTCAGAAGCCCGTGCAACCCTTAGACTCACCTCAAGCTCAGAAGGCACTATGAACACTCACAAGAAAGTTCTGAACTTATTGCCGCCTTAAACACCCTACCGAGTTAAGGATAAGGAAACAGTATTCAATAAGAAAACTGTTGTTCAAACGCAGTATTCAACATGGTAACTGCCACTCTCTGATGATCAAATTCTTACTTTCACGACTTCAAATCCTAATCAACTTAAGAGATCCGCAGCCTATAAATAAAGCTCTAAGGTGCGCTTTTATTTTGATGCTCATTCAATTACTATTACTTTCAATCTTTCAATTCAATTTTATTGACTTTGTCATCAGAGCGATTACCACCGGAGCCAACCCGGTGGCCTTCTGATCTTTTTCTTTGAGTGTTCAACAGGCGATAAAGATCGGAGCCCCTACCGACCAAAAAGTGCAGCATCAATTTGGCGTCGTTTGTGGGAAACGAAGATCATTTCTTACTAAAAGTTCTTTTCTTTTCAAACAAGCTCGTTGTCCTTCTCACCGAAAGATCATGGCTCCCAATCTCCGTCCAAAATAGAATGCTCAAAACCCTTCAAACCGACCGTCTGCCGGAAAAGGAAAGGGACAAGCATCTAATCTCATGCAGCAGCAACTCGATTGAGTTCAACGACAGAATGACTTAATGCAAGAACAGCTTCTTGACATCTCTAAAACTCTGGCACTGCTTACCCAGAGCCACGGAAGCAACCCCCTACATCCTCCCATCAGTGCAGTTGATGCAAGGACACAACCTCCTACCACCACCATGGGTGGAGGGTCCCATGAAGAGACTCTCAGTGAACAACCGATGTACCCCCAAGGCACCACCCATGTGGGAGGAGACCCCCAATCGTCGGCTGCCGCAAACAGGGGGATACCGACCTTTAACTCGGCAATCCATTACCGGAGTACGACAAGGGTTCCAACTCCAGTGACTTCAGGGGCAAATCCAACGTTGCAAGAGTTTTAACCTCGACCGATACCAGTTCCCCCAGCTCAGGAAGATCTAAATCCTCTTCCTACCATGATTCATGGTCGTCCCATCTATATGGGCACTGAAACTGTAAGGAAAGACCCGCAACAACCAACATCGCCTAGGGACTCACGGAGGGCCGAAGAAGTCGCGGACTTATGGACCACACTGTTGTTGCGAGAAGCGCTTACATCCCTCTAGAACAGGATGAGCTAGCCAAGCTGTTTAGAAGGTTCGCCATACCATTCACTCTCACCATAATGGCCGAGGAGCGGCCAAAGAAATTTATTGTCCCAAAGTTCACTCTTTACGATGGGACTGGGGACCTAGAGGACCATCTTTCTCATTATCAGCACACCATAGCACTACATGGGCCCACTAACGCTTTCATGTGTCGTACATTCGTGACCAGCCTCAAAGACACTGCTCTAAAGTGGTTCTACCACCTCCCTCAGAACTCGGTCATCAACTTCTACGAGCTCAGCAAGCATTTCCTCGACCGGTTCATGACCAGCAAAAGGTTGAGGAAAGGCTTAAAGTTCTTGCTAAACATTAAGCAATCTAAAGGAGAGTCACTCCGAGAATACATCGCGCGCTTCAATGCTGAACTTACAGATATCACAAATTGTAGTCCGAGCTTTTTGGTAGCCGCTCTAACCTCTGGTCATGCTTAAGGGAGCTTCCAGGATTCTTTAACAAAAAGCCCTCCCGCTAACATGGCAGCACTCATAGAGTGAGCTAGGAAGTATATAAATTTGGAAGAAGCAAAGAATACCCCCCCAAAAGATTAAGGAACAAGCCCAGAAAGATGATCAGAAGAAAGACTCCAGTGCCTCCAATAAGAGGGTCAGGAGCCCAGACAAAAGAGCGGCGTCCAGAACTCCGAGCAACACTGGTCTAGGGGGGTTCGCCACCTACACTCCTCTGAACGCCTCTCTAGCTCACATACTTTGGCAGGTCCAAGCACATAAAAACCTAAAGTGGCCAGAGCCACTAAAGGGCAACCCTAACAATAGGGACCAGAATAAGTATTGCGATTTCCACAAGGACCATGGGCATACGACTGACGAATGCAGGACCCTTAAACAGGAGATCGAGCAGCTCATTAGGAGAGGGCGGTTGGGGGAGTTCGTCAAGCAAGATGGGAGGCAGAAACCCTAAAATGACTAGCCGCCGCAGAAGAGGCAGGAGCAGAGGCCAGAACAGAGGGATGGACGGAATGAGCCCCAGTAGCAGAACAATCAGGTTATTTTCATCCTCCATGCGGACACCCTAACCACAAGTGCGTCCAACCGAGCAAGAAAGCGATATGCTCAAGAGGCCAAAAGTCCTCCTAGCATTCTCTAAATTTTCGCTATCAAGAAAAGATTGAAGCCAGTACCTGAAATCCAGTTCACAGATCAAGATCTTGTAGGGGTACACTGCCCTCATAGTGACGCCCTAGTTATTTTTCTCAAAATTGCTAATTTTGAGATCCGAAGAGTCTTGGTGGACATAAGAAGCTCTGCCAATGTGTTATTCTACGAGCCCCTCAAATAGATGAGGCTCAACTCCAACGACGTCAAGCCTATTGCCGCAATAATGGTAGGATTTGACGGGAACCTTAGTACCCCATTGGGGAGGATTGACCTTCCCACCACAACAGGAGAGGAAGATGAACAAAAGACCACAATCTTAGAGTATATGGTCCTGAATTCCAAGTCTCCCTATAATGATATAATCGGAAGACTTTGGCTCTACCAGATGGGTGCAGTCACTTCAACCCTCCACTAATGCCTGAAATATGTGCACAACAATGCCGTCCATTCTATTAGAGGGTACCATCCAACCACCCGAGAATGTCAGGCTCTCGAGCTCAAAGAGAGGGCCCCCAAATAGCAATTACTGCACTCTCATGAAGGTAGGGGCCTAGACCTTTCCCACCATCATGAGACAGAAGACTGTCCATCCAGAATTGATGAACCTTTAAGCCCTAGAGGAAGGGACAGTAGGGCCAAACCCATGAGGGACCCTATCAAGGTGCTAGTTAGCTTTGAAGAACAAGGGCGGTACTTGCAAATCGGTCCAGACCTGACACCATCCGAGCAAGAAGAGATGGTAGAATTCCTAAAGAACAACCTCTCAATGTTTGCCTAGAAAACTAAAAATATGGAGGGGATAAATCCAAACCTCATCACCCACAAGTTGATGACAGATCTTGACCACCCTCCGGTAAGACAAAAGAGGAGGACGCTCGCTCTAGAGCGGTACCAGATCATTAGTGAAAAAGTACGGAGGTTGCTGGATGCTAAGATGATAAGAGAGGTATTTTATCTAGAATGGCTTGCCAATACTATTCTAGTCAAGAAGAAAAATGGCAAGTGGAGACTCTGTGTCGATTACACGAACCTCAACAAAGCCAACCCCAAAGACAGCTTTCCTCTCCCAAGGATTGACTAACTAGTCGATGCAACGGTAGGACACGAACTCATGAGCTTCATAGACGCCTACTCTGGATACAACCAAATCCAGATGTACCCTCTAGACTAGGGAAAAATAGCTTTCATAACCGAACAAGGTCTCTATTGCTGTAGAGTGATGTCGTTTAGTCTGAAAAATACTGGGGCAACATATCAATGTTTGGTCAATAAGATGTTTAGTCCTCTGATCGGCAGTACAATAGAAGTTTACATAGATGACATGCTGGTCAGAGCCTACGGAAGAGCAGCCACCTCTAGCACTTAAGTCAGACATTTGACATCCTGAAGCAACACAAGATGAAACTGAATCCCTTGAAGTGCACCTTTGGTGTAACCAAGGGAAAGTTCTTGGGTTACCTTATTTCCTAGAGGGGTATTAAAGCAGACCCTACTTAGATTAAAGCCTTTATTGAGCTAGGATTACCGAAGACTAAAAAAGACATTCAGGCCCTGAATGGGAAAGTTGCAGTTCTGAATCGATTTATCTCCAAATCTACCGATCGCTACCTACCGTTCTTCAAAGATTTAAAGGGAAACAAAGCATTGCAATGGTCCGAAGAACGTGAAAAGGCCTTTCAAGAACTAAAGAAGTACCTGGCCTCCCCTAAACTCTTATCAAAGCCAATCCTAGGGGAGAAACTGCTCCTCTATCTTGCAGTCTCTGAAAACGCCATTAGTTCTGTACTGGTCAAGCAGGATAAGGGAGTCCAGAAGCCCATATTTTATGTAAGCAGGGCACTGCTGGACATAGAGAAAAGGTATCCCGAGATTGATCAGTTGGCATTTACTCTAATAGTCTCTACACGGAAGCTTTGACCTTACTTCCAAGTGCATCCCATTGAGATCCCAACCACCTATCCAATAAAGTCAGTGCTACGAAAGCCTAAAGTCTTAGGGCGATTGGTCAAATGGTTTATGGAATTAGGGAAATTTGATATATCTTACATTCCACGGACATCCATTAAAGGGCAAGCATTAACAGATTTTGTTGCCAAGTTCACCCCAACACTACACAATAAGGCACAACTTAGTAAGAGTTCAGCTACATGGTAGCTCTACACTGATAGATCATCCACAGACCGAGGTTCTGGCGTCGGCTTGGTATTATGATCACCTGAGGGGCTTGTAGCTGAAAAGACAGTAAGCTTGGGATTCAGAGCTTCCAACAATGAAGCCGAATATGAAGCCATCATCCTTGGGATGAAGCTAGCTATGGAATGCGAAACCCAAAATCTCAAAGTTTTATTTGACTCCCAACTAGTGGTAAGCCAAGTTTTGGGGAGAATTTTTCATCAAAGATGACAGAATGTTCCGGTATTCAGATCTGGTGAATCTATTGAAGCTCTCCTTCCATGAATTCACTATCCAAAAAATCGAAAGAGGTCAGAACTCCAGGGTCGACGCCTTGGCAAACATGGCCTCTCATCTCAAGCCATAACAAGATTCCACTCTAAAGATCTCTCACCAGCCAAGGCCAAGCATAGAAGAGGTTCAGACCTCCTAGGTTTCCGAACAAATCCAAAATTAGATGACTCCCATCCTTCAATACATAGAAGGAGGATTGCTCCCAGAAGACAAAAGCATGGCCCGAAGAATTCGAATCAGGGTAACTCGGTACCTGGTCTTAAATGGGAAGCTCTATCGAAGATTCTACTCTCAACCCTTGTTGTGGTGCCTAACCCCAGAAGAATCTCAATATGTTCTGGCCGAAATACACGAGGGAATCTGTGGCAACCATAATAGGGGCAGAACCATAACCCACCGAGCTTTAACACAGGGCTACTATTAGCCCAGCATGTTGAAGCAGGCCAAGGAGTACGTCCAAAAATGTGACAAATGCCAACGATTTGCTCTATACCAGCACCAGCCCCACCATGAGTTCATTCCTATCGCCATCCCATAGCCCTTCACTCAGTGGGGGATGGACATCGTAGGGCCACTGCTGAAGACCACTCCGAACAGAAGATACCTCTTGGTTGCCATTGATTATTTCTCCAAATGGGCAGATAAGGAGCCCCTAACTCACATCACAAAAGTAGAAGTAAAGAGCTTTACCTGGAGAAATATAGTTTGTAGGTTCGGCATACCTCGCGTCATCATTTCAGATAATGATACGCAGTTTGCTAGAAAAATTTTTAAAAAATTTTGCGAAGACTTGTACATCAGTCACCATTTCGCCTCACTAGGGCACCCCCAAGCCAACGGACAAGCAGAAGTCACCAACCGAACAATTCTTGATGCTCTCAAGAAAAGATTAGAAGAAGCCAAAGGAAGATGGGTTGAAGAGCTTCCTAGTGTGTTATGGGCTTACAGAACCACAAGGAGAATACCAAACTCTGAGACTCCATTCTCACTTGCCTATGGCTCGAAAGTAGTAATTCCTATTGAAATTGGTATGCCTACCTTGAGGACGGAAGCTTTCGACCAGGGGGCCAATGATCAGCAGCTCGCAAAGAACTTGGACCTACTAGAAGAAAAGCATGATCAAGCTAGAATCAGGATGGAGGCATATCAACACAGGATGACCAATAGTTCCAAACAAGGAATAAAGCCCTTCAATTTCCAAGTCGAAGATTTGGTCCTAAGAAGAGTGTTCCCAAACACAAAAGATCCCACCATGGGGAAGCTATCGCCCAACTGGGAAGGCCCATACAAAGTGACAAAAGTTGTCAAACCTACCACATACTAGTTAGAAGACACAACTGGGAAACCTATACCCAGGCTATGAAATGTGGAACACTTACGAAAATATTATCAATAAATATTTATTTCTTAAACACCTCCAGAAAGTACTCTCATTTCAATATACAGACCCCTAAAAACCTTGCAGCCTATACAAGAGTTATAGGTCTGGTCCATCTCAATGTACAAACCCCTAAAAACCTTGCAGCCTATGCAAGAGTTATAGGTCTGGTCCATCTCAATGTAAAGACCCCTAAAAACCTTGTAGCCTGTGCAAGAGTTATAGGTCTGGTCCATCTCAATGTACAGACCCCTAAAAACCTTGCATTTGTGTAAGAGTTCTAGGTTTGATCCATCTCCATGCACGAATGTCTACAACTCTTCAACCTGCTCGATTATTACCAGTGTTGAGGATAGAAGACTTTTTCAATTACTCTACTACACAATTACAAGTGTTTTTGTTCAATGATTACCAGTTCTGGTTCAATTATTATTACAAGTCTTCCTGTTCAGTTATTATCAGTCCTGGTGATAGAAGTTCTAATTATGAGAGATTTGTTCAATTACCGTGATTAATTAATTATAAGTTTCTTTGCTCGGAAGGCATCATTCAGCTCATGCTCATTTGAAAGATTGAAAGGGAGATCTAAAGTATATTCAATTCCTAAACGTTCTTGCTTAATGAAATTAAAGTTTGAAGGGATGGAGTCCAAGCTTATACTACAGAATGGTGATGGGTTAGAACAGTACTAAAGTCTACATTGGCATATTATTAACATCCACAAAAGTTTACAAAATCTACAAATATAGCTACTCTAAAGAGACAATTCACAAAAATGCTCTGAAGCATAAAAAAACACACGAGTTCAGAAAAAGTCAACTTTCATTGATATATAACAGAAGAGTACATCAGCTCAAAAAAAAGTGGTACAAACAAAAATCCTAAACTACTGCTTCAGGGTCAGCTGGGGCAGGCACTTCTATTTGGGGAAGCTCGGAAGGGGCTCCTTCATCACCCTCGTTCTGAGCCCCAACCGCAACTGGAAAGATCTCAACATCATTGATCCGAGTCAGATTGAGGTCAGGGTACTTCCAAGGAGCTTGGCTCTGAAGGTGTTATAGCCATGCTCCATAAGTTCCTCGCCCATCTCCTCAACCTCAGCCTTCATCTCTGCTTCGGTCTGAGCCTTGGCAGATTCGACTGCGTCCTTAATCTTCTGGGTAGAGGGAGCTTGGAATTCATCAAACGTCTTCTGAAGCTCCTCCAACTTCTAAGCGAGGGAATCCCTCTCAGACTCCATAATAGAAAGGGAGTTCACCGCCTCCTTCAGCTTCCCTCTGCAGTAGAAGCATTGGACTAGGCCGTCCCCAGTCGAAGCCTGGCCTCATTCAGCTCGTCCTAAAGGTGGTCGATCACCTCCGGGCCCACTGCCGAATCCATGAGGGCAGCAAGGCCGTGCATGGTCTGCGAAACACAAAACAAGCAAGTCAAAACAGTTAAGGTAACAAAACGCAAAAAGAAGAGAAGAAAGAAAGTGCGGGAGTTACCTTCAGTTGGAGAGCCATCAGCTCTGTGATGGTTCTCTCTACATTCTGTCCCTTGTATCTTTGGGGACCGGCAGCCCAGAACTCGTCAAAGGCTTACTTCGCGGCTTGGTAGCCATCATGTGCTGCAGCATCAACAACCACTTTCCCCTTCCCTTTTCACTTGCTCGGGACTTTAAGGGCCGCTCGGAGGGGTAGGCTCAGCAATGACAACCCCTTTTTAGCCGGAGCCTGGACAGGGGAGTTGGAGAGAAGGCTCATCCTCTTCACTTGAGGAGGAGGTTCAACAGGGGATGAAGGTTTCCCCCTCATTCTTCTTCCCCGGAACCCACTTGGTCAACAAGGTCTTCTTTAGGTTTCCTGCTCGGCTTTTTTTGATGGCCATCAGATTTTCAGGCGTAAGGATGGTGGTGTGTGCTCTGTTACTGGTCTGAAGGAGCCAGCGGTACTTATCTTAAAGATCAACCGTGAAAATTGACATCTTCCAAGCACTTTTATCTGCACAGAGGTCATAAACACAAGGATTAATCAAGAAATAAAATAAAGATATGAAACAAAATAGGCATATGTTCAAGAGGGGGGTCTCACCCTTAATTCCGATACTCCAGGGAAATGTCAAGATCTGATCTTGGAAGTCCTCCATCTCTCATCCTCCTCCTATGATGAAGTACCACTTCTTCCAAGTTTTGTTAGAAGTTGGCACTGAGGAGAGGGGTCTGAACCCCTTATCGAAAGACATATAAAAGAGGCCTTCCGACCTCATGTATTTCAAATCCATATTACTACGGATCAATTCAAGATCCACCTTGACACCGTTCTGATGTCCTAACACTATAAACCCTAACAAGTGCCTCCAACTATTGAGGTTGAGGTCGGCAGGGTAGATGTTGAACCAAGTAAAGAACTATCTAACTAGAAGTGGAAAAGGGAGTCTCAACCCTATCTTGAACCATGCGAGATAGACACAAATCTCACCCGCACGGACATCGGAGGGGCAATCTATGGTACTAGGGGCCCTATAGGTGACATTTTTTGGGAAATTGAAGGGCGCCCTCAGACCATGTAACATGGTTAGAGTAACGGCGCTCTGTTCTTCCTCTCTTTGGGAAGGCCTGCCCGAGGCCTCCCTCACTCTATTCCTAGGTTCAATAAAGGCATCAACAATCCTAACCTCCGAACTGGAGGAAGACTCAATTGTAGGGGATTCAGCTAGCCTATGCCCAGAAGGGTTACTACCTATTATATGAAGTTGGGATGGCACAGTTGTCTTCGAAGATCTTCCTGTGTCACCACCAATGCCCGACATTGCGTCTGTGGCCGACATGGTAAATGAGGGAAAAGAAGAGGAAAAGAAAGAAAACAGAGAAGAAGAATGAGAAGTTGGCAAGAAGAAAACAAACTAAAAAGAAAAACTAAACTGAACCTGTGGGACGACCGGAGAATGAGGCTTGGGTGGCGGTGACTGGTCTCTTCAAGCTCTTTGGTCACTTTCGACGACGGGATGTCTTTCTCAAAGAAGCAATAGAAATGATATGGGGAAAAGGTGTACGCAAGCCTCTCCCGCTCTTTATATAGGTTTTTAGAGTTAAAATCCTATCAAGCCAAACCGTCGTGGCGATTGAGGACAATGATGGCCTCGAAAAGCCTAAACGACAGCCTGCACAATAATTGACACATCAACAGTCATCTGGGGAAGCGAAAAGACAAGACGCGTGACATTACAGAAGCCCTTAGCCCCAGTTACGCGTATTACTAAACTAAGGCTCAAGGGGGAGTAGCTGATATGCCATAAAGTGACAGACCAATCTCCACATGACATGTGTGCCTACAGAACAGCCAAAGCTCTTCCATCCAGAGCAGGTTTAAACATATGGCCTTCAGAGCTTATAGTTCAGAAGCCCATGCAACCTTCAAACTCACCTCAAGCTCGGAAGGTACTATGAACACTCACAATAAAGTTTCGAACTTATTGCCGCCTTAAGCACCCTACTAAGCTAAGGATAAGGAAACAGTATTCAACAAGAAAACTGTCGTTCAAGTGCAGTATTCAACATGGTAATTGCCACTCTCTGATGATCAAATCCCTACTTTCACGACTCAAAATTTTAATCAACTTAAGAGATCCGTAGCCTATAAATAAAGTCCTACGGTGCACTTTTATTTTGATGCTCATTCAATTACTATTACTTTCAGTCTTTCAATTCAGTTTTATTAACTTTATCATCAGAGCGGCTACCACCGGAGCCAACTCGGTGGCCTTCTGATCTCTTTCTTTGAGCCTTTAAGAAACGACAGAAATCGGAGCCCCTACTGACCAGAAAGTGCAGCAGTCAATAATTTACAATTTACTGTGAAGGACTTGTAGTGTTTACGAATTTAAGCAGAGGTCCACCAATCTTACATGACATTTAAATTTGTAATTTTTCTTTGACTAATATACCATTTTACTTACTGCTTACGTTTTTTTGGTTATGTATTACTTTATTTTTGGAAGTCTTTATTGTAGCATTTTTTTTTTATAAGATTATTCATTTTTATCCGATATGGTATGATTTTTTTGTTTTGAATTTTGTTTTACTGGATATAAAATACCTTTCATTCTCCATTCGAAAATTACTATCATTCAAACGGGATTAGTTTCATTATCATTTTCATACTTGTCAATTAATCCGTTTGTTGACCTGAATTTTTGTCTACCTTGTCTCCAATCGTCATCTACAATATTCATCATATTAGGAGTCGATACTCCATTGTTCTTCATAGCAAGTTTTTTTTTTTTTTAAAATTCGTTGATTTCGTTGTATTTCTTTTTTTGATGCTCTAATTTAGATGTCTTCTGCCAATGTTATTAATTTAGATTCCTTGTTCTTTTAACGTGTTATGTTTTAATTTTAGATATTTGTCAGATTTGTTTTGGAGCATAATTTTTGCATTTCCATAACGCTATATTAAAACATTAGTGCTTTGTAGCATTCTCTCTAAAGTAAATGTTTACCTTAACTACAAAACATTCATTTTGAAGAATGAATCAAAATAATTCACTATAATAAAACATTATTATCAAGAATTTTTATGTATTAGACCATAAATGGTTTTTTAAATTGAATATGTAGCATTGTTTTAGAAATTGATAATAAATAATTACCCAAAACATATAGATTTGTTTTGTAAAACATTTATACTTCTTAAAAGTAAATTTTTACTTTCAATTAAAACTTTCATATTGATGAAGGAATCATAAGAATATCATTGTAAATTTTTACCTCATCTATATTTACCTTACATTTATTTATCTTCATGTAAATCTTTACCTTACCTTACCATTATTCTGATATGTAAATTATTTACCTTACCATTATTCAGATATATAAAGTTTTACCTTACCTTTTAATTTTATTTTTATGTTTTTACCTTACCTTTTAATTTTATTTTTATGTTCAATTGTTGTAGTAATTAGCCTGTATTATATTAGAGTTACTATTTTTTTAATGTTGTTAGTAATTTTGTACAATTGACAAACTTAAGTTTTTTTTTTTTTTGGGCAGATTTCAAATGGAGAAATTTTTTATTTTTCTGTCTTAGTTTGGAAAATTTTTTGGAGTTTTTACTTTTTACGCAATATTTTGGAAACCAAACGCTAGAATCTTGGGCTGTTTTTTTTTTTTTGGAAAGACGCTAAAATCTTGGGCAAGTTTTTTCTGGGAAAGATTACAAGTTATTTTTGACCTAAAAGTAAAGATTTCAAGGTCTTTTTGGTCTTAAAAAACAAGGTGGACTTCACTGTATAACAGATATATCCTTGGACTAGAAAACAATTTTCACTTGTAATTGTCCTGTCGACCAAATGACTCTTTTAATTGTAAGTTTTTTTAAGTAAATTTACACCGACTTCTCCTAAAATTACACACGAATTTTTGAACTTATAGAAATTATATTGACATCCCTTCTATTTTGTTGGAAAAGACCCCTCTTGTTAGGCAAAGTTAGGCATTTTAATTTTTAACAAAAAATTATTAAATTTATTTTCAACTATCGAAGTGCCCCATGATACTAAGAAAGTATGAAATGTCATTATAATCTTTCAAAAAATTACAAATTTGCCCAAAATCAAATTATGGAAGTGGACAATCATACCCTTACCCATAACACATTATACGGGAAGCTCTCTCTACACTGAAGCTCTCTCTACCATTTTTTCATTCAACTAGCAAGCTACCAAGCTCTCTCCATTAAGAGAACTTCATTGGTCCAAGTATGCATGTGGACTGAGATTTCAAAAAAAAAAAAAAAATTGAGTTTAAAAAATAGGATTTGATTTATTTTCTACAATTGGGCCTCTCACCACTTACTATATGGGTGATCAGTAATCTTAATTCTAAAGCAATTGTTCTTCCTAAATATTGATCATAGAAGTAGCGAAATACTACAATGATTCCAATTTGATATAAATTATGAGGAATGTTGATTTTAAGATTCTTATTAAGATCAAGATAGATTGCTATTGAATATATTTGTTTGTTAAATATTTAGGATCTTAAGTTTATGCCAATATCAAGATAATAGCAATAAAACATGCATCCATAAAAGATAGAGACATAAAAAATTTTACGTTTGAAACCCTCATGAGGAATAAAACCCACTACCAGCTGCAAAAGTTATGCTAATCAATATAAACACAATAAAAGTCCACAAAGATACCTCAAACAGCTAACCTACCACCTCTAGTTTGTTTGAATCTTCTCGTTGTTTGCTTCAAACTTGATTAGTTTTCAGCAACTTCAGCACCATCCACGACATGCAGATCCACCACCTCAAGTAATGTGCCTAACTTTTGAAAAATTACATACTCTATTTGATGTAACTGTTCAAGGTAAGTTGATCAAACCCACTATTAAGCTAAGGTTACTCTTCATCGTTGTCTTCTTTGTTGGCCTTAGATTCTAATGCAACAAACACCTTGATTAAAGTGAAATTTCTTTCCTTGTTCCCTATGATAGAGCATTTCATGAACTAGGATGTAAGTCGCTCCAAGTTGAGTGCTTTTGCACTATGTTCTATCTCTCACTTTCTGATTTTGTAGGAACCTCGATAAAGTTGATGTGTGCCTGATTGATCTAGTTTGTGAACTAAGCAAAAAGTGGTAATATTACGGTGATCATTTTGTTATAGATCTTGAATGGCTTAGACAAGGTTCATGTTGGTCAGTCTAAGTGTTTCAGTGGTAGCCCTTTATTATTGACAATGTGGCTTCGTGACAAACTATTATTGTTGGAAATCCTCGGTGTAACCCTTTATCTTCCAAAGCATTACTCCTCGAGAAAACCACAGGTGATGAAAGATATTAAACAAGAATGGTGTGAGTCTTTTGTCGCATTTGGCCCTTACGATTTTGACTAGACTACTTTCCTTTGGTGAAGTAAAGCCCCTCGTTTGAGTTCTCCTGGTCATTCATGTATAGTGCTTGGCTAGTCTTAGAGAAACCTCTTTTTACTATCCCATTCGAGTACTTCACCAATTTGGCTTTAATCAGATTTCCCTAATGACCTAAGGGCTTCATTACCTATTGCAATAATTGACCCATTTGGTGGCAATCAGAGTGTCCAACTTTTAGAAAAGCATTCATGTTCCCAATTTGAAAGATACAAACTACATGGATGAATGCTTATGACTGAAGAACACCTAATGTGGCTTTAGAAAGAGGTGGGAGAAAGAGAAGGGCTTCGAGCTTAGGTCTTTTGTTTGTGAAACTGAGATTGATAACATTGTGGATCTGGGTTCCAAGTTATAGGAAATTGTAGAGCTTAATGAGGACCTTACCTTGTTGGAGGAAGAAGTGAGACAGGATTTGGAAGAGGAATAAAGGATGGAGCAGTCCAAGGAAAAGGTTTTAAATGAAGTTCCTCCTTCTACTGCTCACAGGTTGAAAAGAAAAAGGGGAAGGCCCAAAAAACAATAAGGATTCGATTGTGTTGGCAGTGAATTTGACTTTCGTCACTTTAACATACACATAGATCCCAAAAATAATTACTTTTGTGCTTTAATGAGAAAGGAACAAGGTGATGATTTGAATTTGTAGGCAAATTGGTAAAGAAGAAGGAATAAGTGTCCCTTAATGATAATGATTTTTTTTTAGAGGTAGTTATTTCTATTTCAATTTTAGCCAAGTCAAATTTGGGTTTCAACTAGTTATAAATAACATGCTAAACATTTACTTTTGTTAAAAGCATGAAACTTTTATTACAATTTTTGAGACCACACTCACGGTGACTTCTTAAGTTACCTACATACCTCTGTGGTGTTTGTAACAGTGAATAATAGAGGGTCGGGTCTCCATAGTTCTATTATAAATGTTTAACCCCTAGACATAATATTTTTTCAACCGATCCATATTGGTTGGAGATGAGAACTCGAATTCGTCCATGTTCGCAAGCCAAACTGCTTCTCGATTGGCTATAAACTTAATGATGAATGGACCACTCCAGTTAGGTCTAAAATTTCCTCATGAGTCGAGTACTAGGGCTTGATTTTCCTTAAAAACTAGGTCAGCAACTCTCAAGCCTCTTTTCTTTACTCTTTTGTCGAAAGCTCTTGCGATTCTACCTTTGAGATATTTCCTTAGGATCGAAGTGTCTAGATCTAATAAAGGAATCTTCCTCTATCAAAGAAAGTATGCCTTAGATTTATTGCAGGAAGACTGGTACGACGGCATGCCAACCAGCTTATACACCAGTAGAAGAAGGTTTGAATGTTATGTATTGAGTCTGATCAGGCACTAGTTGACAAAGGGAGATACCAGAGACTTATTGGGAGATTGATGTACTTAGCACATACAAGACCGAATCTTGCTTATGGCATTGAGTATTGTCAGCCAGTTTATGCATTATCCCTGGAGAGCAACATATGAATGCAGTCATGCGCATTTTGAGGTATCTGAAGTATGCTCCTAGCAAAGGGAAATTTTATTCACTAAAAACACAAACTATCAAAATATAAATGTATATACTGATGTTGATTGGGCTGGATCAGTAGATGACAAAGCGATCTACTTCTAGTTACTTTACCTTTGTGGGTGGTAATCTCATTACCTGGAGGAGCAAGAAGCAAAATGTTATTGCACGATCAAGTGTAAAAGCTGAATATAGAGGGATGACACTTGGAATTTGTGAGGCGTTCTGGCTAAGGCTCCTCTTGCAAGGACTGGGCTACTTATCTGGGCTACCGATTCGACTATATTGTGACAACAAAGCAACATGTGACATAGCTCATAATTCGAGTCAACATGATCGTACAAAGCATGTCGAGGTAGACAAATTCTTCATCAAGGAGAAGTTGGATGAAAGAAGCGTGGAGTTGCCAAAGATTCAATCAGAAGATTAGTTGGCCGACATCCTCACCAAACCAATCTCAAGCCAAATGTTCTCAAAGTTTTTAGGCAAGTTAGGCATGTATGACATCTATGCACCAACTTGACGGGGGGGTGTTGAGATTTTTATTGTAATTGATTCCTTGTAGGATTCTCTTTCTAGTTTTAGATTGAGTGTGGGAATCAAATCCCAATTTTTGTAGGAGTCAATCTGCATGACAACCCCGTGGTTTGTGGGGATCCCTACTTATATAATCGTATGCATACTTTGTATAATATATGAATGAAAAGATTTCTGAAAATCGCTTCCATATTTTGAGTGAAACTACACAGTGGCAAGTTCCTTATTTTGGAAAAAATGGCCCGTGATGTTTTAGCCATTCCTGATAACTACCATTGCGTCGGAGGCTGCATATAATAGTGGGAGATAGGGTAGTTAATGAGTCACGTGCCTCTCTACTACCCTGAAGTTGTAGAGGATTTGGTGACCACTAATGATTGGATTGATTCACAAAAGAAAAGTAAGTAAATTTACAAATTTATATAAATGCTTTTCATTTTTAGTTTTGTATTTTTTCTATGACTAACTTTTTGCTATTTTATTCATTTAGAAGTTAGAGATTCTATCGGCGAGTCTTCAAGCTGACTAATAATGACATTATTTAAATTAAAAATTTGAATATATTATGTCTTTATACTTCCAAGTTCAATTCTTTTAGTGATAATGAAACCCCTCACATTCTTATTCTTTTTTAGTGTGCCTTGTATTCTTACTTTGAGGCTTTATTGATGTTGGGACCCAACAGTTGGGTATTCTTGAAGGGGTTTTATATAAAAAAATATGGATTTTGGTGTCTTATAGGTTTTTATATATTGATGAAAGAGTAATGTTATATATCATTGAATTTTTTTACAATTGACACTTGATAGGGAACTATGAAAGTGATGATACAAAAATGATGACAAAAAAAGTGAGTGATACATGGCATTTTTCTTGATGTTTGTAATCTCATACTACTACTAACTTGGAACATTTTCATTGTGTATGAAAAATACAACCAGGGTATTGTATGTTGCAAGTTGGGCTGAGTTGGGTTTGTTGAAGCCCAACCCAAGTTCAAACCTAAGAGTTGAATCTAGTATTTCAGTTGATAATATTTCATTTGTATGTCTTGATACAACTTTCTAGATCAGAGAGAAGAGTAAAGATTCTTATAGAGCTACTGTTGAAATAAATCAATATTTGCTTTTCATTTTGGATAACTGATGATCTCAGAATCTATTACTAGAATTTAATCTTGCTAAACATAGCTAAGACTACTTTAATTTAAAACATGTGGGCCTTTCGATGGCTAATGATAGATGATGGAATGGGGCCATGCCTAATTGTTCTCTATTAATTGTTCCATGTTAATTGTCTTGCTGATACTTGTTTACAATCATTTCGGGAATAATTGATAAGTTTTCACTATTACCACACCCTGTATGTACTATTTGATATGGTTTAAAAGCAGGTTTCTAAACTGATTGAAAAATATGTTTGTGGTTGCAAATAAAATGCAGAAAGTTCCATTATATTTGTGATTTTGTAGGCCGTCAATCTTGTAGGCAGAAATTAAATAGATGAAAGCTCATTGTAGGTTAGAAACCACATTCTTGACCCTCTAAAATTCTAGTTTCCTTTATGTGAATACAATCATAAAATAAACTGCATTCTTGGTCCTCAGTCTTTTTTTTTTTTGGTAAGTTTGAATTTCATAAACAAATAATCCTCACACACATAGGACATTAATTTTTTTTACTTACCTATATTATTTTCCTTAGCTTTGTGTATCTGAAGGTATGCCTAAATAAATATTGCATTTTCCTTTTCAGGTAAACATTAAAAAGATGCCAATGTTTGGACGAAGGAAGTCGTATTGGAAGTGAATGAATAGAATCATAATTTTTATATGAGAAAATTATTTATGGTGATTATTATAACTCAACATCAGTGATGTATTAAAATTTTAAGGCAATATAGCCCAGGTTGTAATTCATTACTAAAGGCAGTAGTTATGTTTGTGGATTTCTGTTGTTTAATTAATGATCTATGCAAAAAGAGTCATAGAAGAAGAAAGAAATCGACGTAGAGAATTTACGTGGTTTAATAATGTGTTTACGTCCACGGGTGTGGTTATCTTTTTCACTATGTAGAAAATAATGTTAAAACGTATTTATATTGCAACATAGTTAAATCCTAACCTAATCGGATACATTACAATTCTCCAATATATTCTTACTGTACTGCAAGAGGGCAAGCCCTTCATACTCCTCAACCTATCATTCATTCCTAACAACACAACTAGGGTTAAGTCACGTGAATATTAT
Organism: Nyssa sinensis; assembly: GCA_008638375.1. NCBI lineage: Eukaryota > Viridiplantae > Streptophyta > Magnoliopsida > Cornales > Nyssaceae > Nyssa > Nyssa sinensis. The sequence continues at coordinate 45,971,373 of CM018032.1, forward strand.
GTGATTCGTTACGCTTCGTAAATAATACCTATATATATCTCGTTATCTAGTTTTACCTATATATCTATACTAACAATTTGTTAGTTGTTTTAATCAAGTCTGTAGAATTACAAAAATAACAAGATTTAAAATCCAGACTTGATTCTTGAGATTCTGAAGTCTTAATAATCTTAGTTGTTTTAATCTTAGTTAGCTTGTGAATTTTGTTTAATTAGCTTTTAGTGAATGTGAATGTGAATGATGATTGATGCTGCACTTTTTGGCTGATGTAGATCTCGAGTTCAGCTCCCTGAAGAACACTCAAAGAAGAAGATCAGAGGACCACCGGATTGGCTCCGGCGGTAGCCGCTCCGATGCTTAAGTTAATAAACTGAATTGGAAAGACTATAATGTAAGCCAAATAATGAGCATGAAAAATAAAGTGTACCTTTAGGGTTTAATTTATAGGTAGTGGTTTTCCTAAGTTGATTAGGATTTGGTGCCATGGAAGTAGGGATTTGATCTTTGATGATAGCAGTTTCCATGTTGAATACTACGATTGAAAGATATCTGTGAGTGATAGTTTCCTTGTTGAAGAATGTTTCCTTATCCTCTGCCCGGTAAGATGTTGGAGGCAGGTGACGAGCTCTGAATCCTGAACGCAGTGAAGGGCTATGACTACTGAAGGGAGCTCTGAACTGCTGAAAGAAGCTCTGAAGGCTTGCGCTCGGATCAATAAGCTCTAGAGGATAATTACTCAAGCCTGCTCTGAATGGACGAGTCTGTTCTGTAGGTTCTAGACGGCCAAGCTTTGTAATCACACGTATCACATGGGGACTGGTTCTATCGGTTTATGGTATATTAGTTAGCCCCCCAAAGTCCTAGTTCGAATTCAATGCGTAACTAGGGCTATTTTCTTTTGAAAAGCCATGCGTCCTGTCTATTCGTTTTCCAAGGCGACTGTTGGTGCGTCATTTATTGCGCAGCCGATGTTTAAGCTATTGAGGCCATCATTACCTTTAACCGTCATGACAATTTGCCTCAATTGGGCCTATATTTTGAAATTATATATAAAAGAGGCAAAGGCCTTACATGCTTTCTTTCTTTACTTGTTTTTACTGTATCAAAGGAATTTCTACCATTGTTGGATTTGCGCGACCTTGAAGCTTGAAGAGTGCCTATTGTCTGAGGCTTTGGTCTAGAACAACTTCGACTAGTCTTCCCTCTTCATTTTTTAATTAAGAATTCTATCTTCCCCGTTTTCTGTTTAAGCAATAGTCTACTTCCTCTTCGTCTTCTGGTACCAACGATGGCACAAGGAGGCCCTTTGGAGACAACTGTGTCATCTCATGTAAAAAATATAGGTAGTTTTCCCGCCGGAGGCACCAGAGATAGGTCTGTAGAGTCCCCTTATAGTTATGAGGTTAGGATAATTGATGCCTTTTTAGAACCCAGAATAGGGTTGGGGAAGCTTCTGGTAGGCCGTCCCAAAGAGAAGAGGGTGAGAGTGTTGTTACCCAAAACCTTTTAGATGAATGGAGGGTGAAGTATAACTTCCCTTCAAATGTTACATATAGGGTACCGAGCCCCCTAGACCGCCCTTGATGATATTGAAGAGTGTGAGATCTAGTGTTTATCTTGCTTGGTTCGAGATGGGGTTGAGGCTCCCTCTCCCTGATTTAGTTAGGCAATTATTTTATTGGTTCGATCTTTGCCCTGCCGACCTTAATCTTAATAGCTTGGCGGCATTTTTTAGGATTCATAGTGTTAGGGTATTTGAACGATGTAGACATGTCAGTCGATCTGATCCGTAGCAACATAGATATGAAATATATGAGGTCGGAAGGCCTCTTCTACATGTCTTTCGATAGAGGGTTCAGACCTTTGTCCTCTGTACCTACTTCCAACAAAACTTGAAAGATATGGTACTTTTTTGTTGGAGGAGGATAGGGAACATACAGACTTCCAGAGTCATATTTTGACATTTCCTTGAAGTACGGGGTTCAAGGGTGAGACCCCATTTTCTAGTAATTATTACTGCTCTGTTTCATACTTTCTTTTCTAAACTGCTCTACTAACATGCTTGTCTTTCTTGTGCAGATAAGAGTGCTTGGAGGAGGTCCACTTTTACTACCGAACTCCAAAAGTAGTATCGGCAGCTCCTTCAGACCTCGAACTAAGCCCATACCGTTATTATTACCCCAGAAAGTCTGATGGCGGCCAATAAACGTACGGAGGTGATCAGGCAGTCCATTTTGGGCTCGTGGGCTCCTGAGCCTACCTAAAAGAAGGTGGGAAAGGCTCCCCCTCCTACTGAACAGCCCTCCCAAGGTAAGAAGAGGGGGAGACCCAGCTTCCTCGAAAGGGTGCTCCTCCTAAGGAAGAGAGGGACGGCCCCTACCCCTATATCAATGGTCCCTCATGCCCTTACTGTCCCCGAGCAAGCAGTCCGGGAAGGGGAAGAAAGCTGCCCCTAACCCTCCAACCATTTGATGACTCGGACTACCAGATTGCCAAGAAGGCCTTTGACAATATTTGGTCTAAGGGCCCTCATTGGTATAGGGGGCAAAATCTGGAGAAGCTGATGAATGAGATGATGAGTCTCCATATGAAGGTAACTTCTGAAGTCTTCCTTTGCTCTTCTTTTGTTTGTCTGTTTGTGTACTTGACATATTCTGACCTGTTTGTTTTGTACCTTGCAAAGTATGCGTAGTCTGGCTGCGTTGATGGTGACTCATCTGAATTCGGATGAAGTTGAAAAACTTTAAACTGAGCTGGAAGAAGCCAGATTGTAGCTCGGAACTGCTCAATCAGCTGCTCATGCTGCTGAGGAAAAGATGAAGGAGGCTTCTAACTCTTTGGCCGTACTAGAGTCTGAGAGGGATCTGTATGCTCGGAAGGCAGCAGATCTTGAAAAGAAGCTTTACAACGTTCAATACCTTTATGACCAAAAGCTCCGAGATTTAATTGCATCTACAGTCAAAGCTGCTAAAGTAGAAACTGAAGAGGAAATGAAGGCTGAAGTCCGGGTAATGGGTCGAGAGCTGGTTCAGTATGGTTACGATGACTTCAAGAACAAGCTCCTTGCAAAATTGCCAGACTTCGATCTGTCGTTGATTGAGGGTACTGAAGCTCCTCCCTCCAATGCTGAGGTCCCGAGCGAAGCGGCTCCTTCTGATCTCCCTTCAGCAAAATAGGATTTTTGTTCTTTTTTTTTTTTGTAACCGAACACACTTATTAATAATAATACCTTTTCTTCAGATCTTCTTGCCTTCTTTCTCTCCTTAATGATAATATTTGTAAATTTTGAGGTTGTTCAAGCATTGTCCCAAGTACCACTGTTTTGTAGTGTATACATGGGCTTCAGCACTACAAATTTTGTAATTGACATAAGTAAAATTGTTCAAGAACTCACTGTAACTCCTTGATTGGTGGGTTGTCTTTCGAGCTTCGTAACTTGCAATAATTTGAACCAAATTGTAATAACTGTGTAAGTTTCCTTTATTCCCTCCAGAACTCATTGGCAATAATTTAAGCAGCCAGAATCAAAACAGTTGGTTAGAGAGGGCATTTGATTGAAAGAATGTTTGCAGCCATGTAATTGAGTTTAAGCATTTTCCCTTTAGCTTGGGAAATAAACAAGTAGTTTTAGTGAGACAGACTAGATTTGAAGTCTGTACATTGAGATGAACCAGAAATGAAGTCTGTACATTCAGACGAACCAGACATAAGGTCTGTTCATTTAGACGAACTAGACATAAGGTCTGTTCATTCAGATGGACCAAACTTGAAGTCTGTACATTGATATGGACCAAACATAAAGTCTATACAGTAAGATGAACCGGACACGAGGTCTGTACATTAAGATGGACCAGACACGAGGTCTCTACATTAAGATGGACCAGACACGAGGTCTGTACATTAAGATGGACCAGACATAAAGTCTGTACATTAAGATGGACCAGACATAAGGTTTGTACATTAAGATGGACCAGACATAAAGTTTGTACCTTAAGATGGACCAGACATAAGGTATGTACATTAAAATGGACCAGACACGAGGTCTGTACATTAAAATGGACCAGACGTAAAGTGTCACGACCCAAGACCCACCCTATGCGGATCTCGCATCGCGAATGCCCCGGCCCGACTCTAGGTGCCGAACCGGGACTGTCTCAACTTGTTACACAATCAGTGCTACTAACATGTAACTATTAAAATGCGGAATAAATAATTAAAAGTTGCATGTGATACATGAAATGTTTACAAAATGCAGAATACAAATTTCTTAATACAACTGTTTATCCCCAAGACGTGGATAACATGGGAGAGCTATAAGACTGTTCGTACTAAGTATTATACTGCAACTTCAAAAGTAAATGTCCACCTCCTAGCTATCAGGCTCTAGGGTCTGTTCTTGAAATCTGTGCCTGCAAAAGTTGTGTAGTATCTGATTAGCTATGAAAACTTAGTAAGTAGTCCTTTACTCTGCCATCTGTACAAAGGTATAAAAGAATACTAGCCAGTCAGTGAATATATAACTCAATACTAAATGATGGAAATCAAATGATAAGGAAATGGAACTATTATGCCAACAATGTCATACTGCTACAGTCATGAGCTATATCAAGTATGAAATGTAAGCATTGTACTAGAAGCTGTAAAATCTCATGATCATTCAATAACAATATAACATGATCAAGCTATGAAAGTCAACAATAAAGGATAATGATATCAAGTAAGACTGAGAATGTACTGGTGGAGTCCAGGATATCCCCCTAAGCTAGTATTCAGATCGACTCGGGCTGTATGAATACTGCTCTGTGTACACTGTAATTCTACGTTCTACGTCTCACATAGCAACATAGTAGATGTTCCACTCGGAACCTGGACCCGAAGGTCATAAATAGCATCAGAACGGAAATGTGACTGAGCACAAATTTGGCATTAATAATATATCGGGATCATGCTATCTTCCACGAAGGGTATAATGGAATCATAACTGATTTTAGGCAATCTGACGTAACAATAGTTTTCGAGGCTATGGTTACTAGACCACTTAGAATAAATCTGTCTGGCCTTTACGGCCCTAGGTACAAGTGTACAAAAAAGAATCTGTGCACAAGTGTACAATCATGATCAAGATATATATAGAAATCAATAACTGGTTCCCACATGATAGGGCAATATCGGTGTGGCCAAATAAACACTTGTATGTATAGAATACAGATAGCAATATGTATAAGGGACTAATGACATGGCTGGAAATGTAACACATGCAGAGATCAGATTTTACTTACCTCTTATTGTCTATGAAATAGAAGGATTTAGGCTGTCTGTTCTTTACCCTTCCGTGTTCCTAAAATTCATGAAACACGTCTCAGTCTATTGTTACTTGGATTATGCTATTCATCAATTTCATGCCTTTGTGTCTTAAGTTCCTTTTTTATGAAAATAAACTCTACTATTGAGTTCGAAATATCAAAGAAAGTCGGTTTAGGCTTTCACGAAATTCAATTTGGATATTTGTGCTAACAAGGGCAAAATGGTCATTTTACACTTTTATGAGCCTTTTATTTTTTGGGACCTCGTCTCGCGACATGGACCTCACCATTGGTCTCACAAGGTCCAAGATAGTCAAAATATACTCATAACTTGTCTAATTTGGACTTCGGGCTATTTTGCTATTTTTAAATTAATTTAATTAATTAAATATTATAATTATATAATATATATATATATATATATATATAATTTGGTGGAACAGGTAACACGGGTGATACCCGTCCAACTGGTTCGGTCTTAAGGCTTCTTCAATCCGGTCTTGTGTTCGAACCTTAGGGGCTACGCCCCTTTTTCCTTTTTCCTATTTCTCATTTCTAATACATATATATATATATATATATATATTGGGCCGAATATGAGCACAGGCTTTGCCTGTCTCAGTGGTCTGGGCTTGGGCCTATGTTCGATCGGTCTTGAGTTCGATCCGCAGGGGCTATGCCCCTGCGTATTTTTTTCTAATTGTTTTAAAACCAAACACTGGACAAGGGCCCAAAATCGGAACAGTGTATCCCCATTCCGATTTAATCCCTGTTTTAAATTTCGAAACCCGTAGCCAAACGGTCCGATTTTAACTTAAACTTAAAACGGTTTAAACTCAAAACGATGTAGCTTTGGCCCATTCAGCACCCAAATGACGTCGTAGCTTCTATACTGTTCACTGTCTTCCCCGATTTTCAGGCAAAGCTCCGGTAGGTTTCCGTCGCCATCTCCGGCGACGGCGACCTAAATCCGGTCGGATTTTAACAGTTTTAAAATGCCATTTTCTCCAGATTTTCATGTAGATCTCATATTTAACATTTGTTTTGAGTTTCATGTGCTAAATCCTCACGAAACAGCCATGAACCGTAACTCCGGCTGATTGAGGATTTCCATTTTTATGCCAATTTCTCCACTGTTTTTACTCGCATATTTTTCTATTTGTTTCCTGTATATTATAAGGTTTTTTCTAGGCCATTTAAACAAAGCTTCATACATCAAATATTGAGAAACCCGAAACCACGTTAACACCTGCAACTACCTTATTCTCCTTCGTTTCTAACTCATTTTAGTTGATTCTTTTTGCTACTTGATCTATATTTCATGCTTATCAAAGCCCAAAAGTCCAAACCAAACATCATGCTGTTTATAAATTTAAAACAGAAGGTAAGCATAGTTCACCTATTTGCGATTTCTTGGTGCAGCTCCTCTCTATTCCTTTTGTTCCGACTTCTGGTTTCCTTCTGTATCTCTCACTGTTTTTCTACTTCTAGCTCAGCCTCTCAAATCAGTCTACTCTCTCTATTTCCTTCTCTTACGCAATACCCATATATATATATATATATTTTTTACCCATAAACACACTCCACTGCCTAGTCACTTTTCTTTTTTCTCTCTCTTGGTTCTCCCCCATTTCCTGACTTTTCTTCTGATTTCTTTCTTTTCTTTCTGCTTCCATTTATTTGTTGCTTGTAATTTATGTCATATGTATGTCATACTTTACACACAAATGAACCCACAAAATGCCAGTCGAATCTACACACAATCTGTCCAACCTCCCATTACTCCATCCATCTTTCAATCAGCCACGTGTTGCTCCTTTTATGTGTATATTCATACATACATATATACATATATATACACCTTCCTATATACATGCATAATACATATAATTATACACACACTTATACATTGTACCCCATGCGCATACACTAATTTATGAGTGAGTATACATATGTATGCATGGGAATGCGTACATGCACGTATTTCGAGGCATAGTTCTGACTGCTCGGACATTGCCTGTCACTAGCTGTAAAACCGATATCGTTTATATTCTAAAATCATACTGTACATGTGATATCAAAATATAGAGCTTAAACAGCTCGGTTTATAACTAATAGTACACTCCTCGACCCGATCTAACTCGGTATACGTGCTAACCCGGGTCGGGGTATTATATAAAGTCTGTACATTAAGACGGACCCGACATAAGGTCTGTACATTAAGATGGACCAAACACGAGGTCTGTACATTAAGATGGACCAGACGCGAGGTTTGTACATTATGATGGAAACACTTCATGGAATATTAAAAAAAAATCTTTATTGATAATATTTCCGCAAGTGCTCTATATTCCAAGGCCTGAGAAAAGGTTTCCCAGCCATGTTCTTTAACTAATAGGTTGTAGGCCTAACAGTCTTTGTTACTCTATAAGGGCCTTCCCAGTTAGGTGATAACTTTCTCATAGTGGGATCGTTGGTGTTCTGAAATATTCTTCTTAGGACGAGATCTCCCACTTGAAAGCTGACAGGTTTCAGCCCTAGTTTAGAGTTGCTGGCCATCTAGGCGTTGGTACGACTCCATCCTGGCCTTGGCTTGTTCCCTCCTTTCTTCAAGTAAGTCTAAGTTTTCTACAAGCTGTTGATCATTGGCTTCTTGGTTGAAAGTTTTAGTCCTCAGGGTGGGCATACTGATCTCTACAGGAATTACTGCTTCTGTGCCGTAGGCAAGCGAAAAGGGAGTTTTAGAGGTTGGCATTCTTCTAGTTGTTCTATAGGCCCAGAGTACTCCAGGGAGTTCTTTAACCCATCTTCCCTTGGCTCCTTCCAACCTCTTCTTAAGAGCATCAATGATTGTTCGGTTAGTGACCTCTGCTTGCCCATTGGCTTGGGGATGACCAGGGGAGGAGAAGTGTTGATTGATATGCAAGTCTTGGCAGAATTTTTTGAAAATTTTACCAGCAAATTGCATACTGTTGTCTGAGACGATCACGTGAGGTATGGCCGAATCTGCAGACTATATTCTTCCTAAGTGAAATTCTTGACTTCCTTTTCAGTAATGTGTGTTAGAGTCTCCGCTTCCGCCCATTTGGAGAAAATAGTCAATAGCTACTAGTAAATACTTCTTGTTCGGCATGGCTTTAGGCAATGGGCCTATGATGTCTATCCCCCATTGAGCAAAAGGCCATGGGCTTGTGATAGGGATGCGCTCATGACGGGGCTGGTGTTGGTAGGGAGCGAACCTTTGGCACTTGTCACACTTCCGGATTTATTCTTTAGCTTGCCTCAGCATTCCAGGCCAATAATAGCCTTGTGTTAGAGCTCGGTGCGCTATGGTTCTGCCTCCATTATGGTTTCCACATATTCCTTCATGAATTTTTGCCAGGACATACTGAGACTCTTCTGGAGATAGGCATCTCAACAAGGGTTGAGAATAAGACCTTTGGTAAAGCCTTTCATTTATAACGAGATACCGAGCTGCTCTGATTCGGATCCTTCTTGCCCTATTTTATCCTCTGGGAGGAGCCCTTCCTCTTGGTATTGGAGGATGGGAGTCATCCAGTTCTGAGGTTGTTCTATGATTTGGGCGACTTGGATCTCTTCGATGCTCGGTCTTGGCTGGTGGGAAATTCTTAGCGTAGTATCTCCTTCTAATTTCAGGTGAGATGCTATATTTGCCAAAGCATCGACTCTACAGTTCTTGCCTCTTTTATTTTTTGGATTGAGAATGCTTGGAATGAGTGTTTCAATGTGTTGACTAGTTCTGAATACCGAAGCATCCTGTCATTCTTGATAGCAAATTCTCCCTGAACTTGGCTAACCACCAATTAGAAATCAGAAAAGACTTCAAGGTTTTGAGCCTCACATTCTTGTGCTAACTTCATCCCTAAGACAAGGGCTTCGTATTCTGCTTCATTGTTGGAGGCTCTGAAACCTAGGCTAATGGCCTTTTCTGTCATGAGCCTATCGGGGGATTGTAATACTAAACCAACTCCAGAATCACGGTCGATGGATGATCCGTCAGTGTAAAGCTGCCATGTACCCAAACTTTCGTAAAGTTGTGCTCTATCCTGCAGTGCTGGGGTAAACTCAACAACAAAATCGGCCAAGGCTTGCCCTTTAATTGAGATCCGTGGAACATAGGATATATTGAACTCTCCTAGTTCCATTGACCATTTAACTAACCTCCCTGAAACCTCAGGTTTCCTCAGAACTGACTTCAGGGGGTAAACAGTTGGAATTTCAATGGGATGTGCTTGAAAATAAGGCCGGAGCTTCCGAGCAGCTACTACAAGAACAAGGGCCAGCTTTTCAATCTCAGGGTACATTTTTCCGTGTCTAACAGTGCCTTGCTAACATAAAATATGGGCTTCTGGACGCCCCTGTCCTGCCTGACCAGTACGGAACTGATGGCGTTCTCGGAGACAGCAAGGTAGAGAAGTAGCTTTTCCCTCTGGACTGGCTTTGATAAGAGCTCAGGTGAAGTTAGGTACTCCTTTAGTTCTTGAAAGGTTTTTTCACACTCTTTCGTCCACTGTAGAGCTTTGTTACCCTTTAAAGCTTTGAAGATCGGTAAGCAGCGATCGGTGGATTTGGAGATAAATCTGCTTAGAGCCGCAATTCTGACATTCAGATCCTGAATGTCTTTCTTGGTCTTTGGTGACTCCAGTCCAACTAGAGCCCTAATCTGAGTAGGGTCTGCTTCTATACCTCTTTGAGAGACAATGTATCCCAAGAACTTTCCCTTCGTTACACCAAAGGTGCACTTCGAGGGATTGAGCTTCATCTTGTATTGCCTCAGGATATCAAATGTTTGAGCCAGGTGCTAAAGGTGGCTATCCTTTCGTAGGCTTTTGACCAGCATAACATCAATATAAACTTTCATGGTACTGCTAATCAAAGGGCTAAACATCTTATTAACCAGATGCTAGTATGTTGCCCCAACATTTTTTTAGTCCGAACGGCATCACTTTATAGCAATAGAGACCTCATTCGGTTATGAATGCGATTTTTTCTTGGTCTAGAGGGTGCATCTGTATCTGATTATATCCTGAATAAGCGTCCATAAAGCTCATGAGTTCGTGCCCCGTAGTAGCATCAACTAGCTGATCTATCCTCGGCAAAGGAAAAGCTATCTTTGGGACAAGCTTTGTTGAGGTTCCGTATAGTCAACACAGACTCTCCACTTGTCATTCTTCTTTTTAACCAGAACGGTGTTGGCTAGCCAATCAGGGTAAAATACCTCTCGTATCATTTTGGACTCAAGTAGCCTTTGGACCTCCTCGTTAATGACCTGATGCCACTCTAGAGCGAGTCGGCCTTCTTTTCTGTCTCACTGGTAGGTGGTCTGGATCTACCATCAGTTTGTGAGTGATGAAGGTCTCGGGTCTATACCCTCCATATCCTTTGTCTCCCAAGTGAACACCGAGAGGTTTTTCTTCAGAAATTCCACCATCCCATCCTGCTTGGCAAGTGTTAGGTCTGGACCTATCTGCAGGTAGCGCCCTTGGGCTTCCGAGCTGACCAGTACTCTGATAGGTTCCCCTATGGGCTTGGCTCTACTGTCCCTTCCTCTAGGGCTTAGTGGCTCATCAATTCTAGAAGGGCAGTCTTCTGCCTCGTGATAGTGGGAGAGGACTGGATCCCCACATTCACGGGCGTGCAGTAATTGTTATTTGGGGGCTTTTACCTTAAGTGCGAGAGCATGACATTCTCTAGAAGTTAGTTGACATCCTCTGATGGAATAGACAGCCTGATTGTGGACAGTATTTTAAGCATTGGTGAAGAGTAGAGGTGATTGCTCCCATCTGGTGTAGCCACGGTCTCCCAATTATGACATTGTAAGGAGATTTGGCATTCAGAACCATGTACTCAGTTACTGTGGTTTTTTGTCCGTCTCCCTCTCCTACCATAGTGGCAAGGTCAATCCTTCCTAATGAAGTATTGAGATTCCCATCAAATCCTGCCATGATTATGCCAGTGGGCTTGATGTCACTGAGGTTGAGCTTCATTTGTTTGAAAGGTTTCGAAAAACAGTACATTCATCAAACTCCCAGTGTCCACGAGGACTCTTCGGATCTCAAAGTTGGCAATTTTGAGGGAGATAACGAGGGCATCATTGTGAGGACAATGTACACCTTTGAGATCTTGATCCGAGAACTGGATTTCAGGCACTGGCCTCCCGAGCATACCGTTTTCTTGATCTATTGGACGTTCCAGTTGTCGGGGAATCTGCATGAAGAACAAAGATTACTTGGTTGTTCTGCCGTTGAGCCTCGTTCCGACCTTCCTTTTACTCATGTCTCTGGTCAGGCCTCTGATCCGGCCTTCCTCTACTGAGGCCTATCGTTTCGAGGGTTCTGCCCCCCGTCCTGCCTGACGAATTCCTGCAATCGTCCTGTTCTTATAAGCTGCTCAATTTCATGTTTGAGGGCCTTACATGTGTTAGTTGTGTGCCCACGGTCTTTGTGGAAAATCACAATACTTGCTCTGGTCCCTGTAGCTGGAGTCACCTTTTAAGGGCTCTGGCCATCTTAAATTTTCTTGAGATCTGACTTGCCGAAGTATGTTATTTGGAGAGGTGTTCAGAGGGGTAAAATTGGTGAACTTTGTTAGTCCTGAATTATATGAAGTTCTGGGCACCATTATTTTTTTCTGGGCTTCTGTCACTGACCCGAGACCCCACCCTATGCAGGATCTCATGTCGCGCACCCGATCTGACGCTACTTGTCGAACCAAGGGTCTCAACTTGCAACACATCAGTGCTACTAACATGCAACAACTAAATGCGGAAGAAAATAAATAAAAGCTGCATGTGATATATATGTATATGTTTACAAAATATGGAATACAAAATTTCTTAATACAACTATTCATCCCCAAGACGTGGATAACATGGGAGAGCTATAAGACTGTCTGTACTAAGTATTACACTGCAACTTCAAAAGTAATGTCCATTGCTATCTAGCTGATTGCTACTACTCTTCTACATCTTCATTTCCTGAAAGGGGTGGTAAGTTTGGGGTGAGCTAACTAAAGCTCAATAAGTAATTCTCCTTTACTCTACCATGTGTACATGAATATAGAAAGCATTATCCATAAAAGAACTAGGATAAATGCAGATGTTCTACCCAATCAATGAATATAGAACTCAATATCAAATGATAGAAACTCAAATGATAAAGTAATGAAATCTGTCTGATAATATAATCATACAAGCTACAGTCATGAGCTATCTCAAGTATAATCATATGCACTCAAATAAAAGCTGTGAAATCTCATGATCATTCATAATGGTATAACATGATCAAGCTATCATAATCAATAAGAGATACTAATAACAACAATGTGGATGCACTTTAACTTGGGGCCTGACATACCCCTTAATTCATTTTATTCCATTTTTCCTCGATCTCTCAGCCAAGCACTAACCCGTGGGTTCAGTACTCGCCTCGCAGATCCCACTTTAGCTGCCATTTTAAATACCACTTTTTATTCTGTTTTCTCGACCCGTAGGTCTAGTAAGCATCAGATGGAGTTTGTGACTGAGCACAAATCCGGCTACAATATAATATATCGAGATCATGCTAAATCCAATCAACTAGTAAATGCAATAACACTATCTCAGCAGTAAAAAGAAACTGTTGCCTTAGCAGGCCAATGTAAACTGGGCTGCTGAGATCTTGCCCCTTGAGGTCTATGTACAGAGCGTACAGAAATCATGATCAAGATATACAACAGTTAATAAATACTTTCCACAAGATAAAGCAATATCAATGTGACTCGATAAACGTTATGCTATATATGGAGTACAATTGATAATATAAGAAAGACTATTGACATGGCTGGGAATGTAACATGTACAGAGATCAGAGATTACTTACTTCTTAAATCGTTTCCATTCTTTCACAATAAACTCAAGTCACTGTTCCTTCCTTTTTGAAATCCCTATTCATCAATAGATAATATATTTCAGTTTACCTTTTCATAAGTTATGCTATTCATCAAATTTTTTGCCTTTTTACTATTAGTTTCTCTTTTACTTAATTAGACTCTACTATTGAATCCGGAACGTCGAACAAAGTCGATTTAGGCTTTCGTAGAGTTTAATTCGGACTTCTGTACTAAAAAGGGCAAAATGGTCATTTTGCACTTTTAAGGGTATTTTATCCTTTGGGACCTTGTCTTGCTAAACGGACCTCACCATGGGTCTTAGAATGTCCGAGATAGTTAAAATACACTATTCATATGTTTAATTTGGACATCATTACTAAAAGGGTAAAATGGTCATTTTATACTTTTACGGGTTCTCACTTTTTGATACCTCTTTTCACAAATTGGACTCCACGGTCGAGTCTATAATGCTCGAAATAATAAAAATTTACTATTCTTTTATTTTAATCGGAGTCCTGATGAGTGCGCAAAAGTGCACTCTAAATACCCAATTATTGGATTAAAATACTAGAATGTGACCCTATTATGAGAGTATAATGTTTAATATTTTTAGTTCATTTATATTTAATTTTATGATATATATTCTCTGTTTAAGTGAGCTAATTAATATATTTATTGAATTAGGGAAGCATTGAAGGTCAAAGAAGAGCTATGGAGTATATTGTGCAATTCTTGGCTTTTTGGTAGATTCGACCATTGAGTTTCAATTGAGATTTGGATGACGTTAGAATTTCAAAATGAGAAAGCGGTCTTCATGAAATATTTAGAGGATATCTTGGGCTTTTCAGAAAGGTTTGGTTTGCAAAAATCAGAGTTCGTTTGAGCCTCCAAACATTGTTTCGAAATCAGGTCTGGAAAGCTGTCCCAAATTCTGTCCGTCTAGCCAACTTGAAGGGGCCGTAACTTGAGCTTCCAAAGTCCAAATCAGGTGGTTTTTAAGCCTAAAATTATCTACTCATCCAGGGCTACAACTTTTGTGAAGGGCCCGAGTTGAGATTCAATTGTTATCTGATAGAAAACGGGGTGTAAAGTCTGTGGCAACTGACTGTGCGCGGGAATAAGAAAAGCAAAATAAAGAAAAAGAAAAGAAAAAAATAATGGGCACATGAAGCTGGAAAGGTGCAGAAACGGCTAATGAGGGAAGACTAAGAAAAGTCAAAGAAGCAATAAGAAAAATCAAAGGAAAGAAAAGAAAAAAAAAAAACCAAAGAAAGTAAAGGAAAAGTTGTGGCTATGGGACCTGGCTATGCAGAACAGGAACAAAGGGGAATTAAAAGTTACTGGCGTGGGCCCAAGCGGCTGTCCGCTGCGTTGGGGGCTTGGTGTGCGCTGGTTTCACGGGCTGCTTTGAAGAAAAATGGAGATTTATTAGTGTGGGGCCCGACTAAAATAAAGAAACCAAGCGCTGATTGAAGCCAAGAAACGGGCCTGGGCGTGAGGTGCATTGGGTCAAAGCTGCGTGCAGTTGTGAGGCTTGGGCATGGGGCTTTAGGGCGCGGCGGTGGAGTATTTAAAAGAGAGAAAAAAAATAATACAAGAAGAAGGGAGGACGGCTGTTGACAGAGCTGCGGCGCAAAGGAGAAGAACACAGGAAAAATTACAGAGACACTGAACAGTGTGGAAAAAGACAGCGCAGTGACGTCATGTCAGATTATTTCTCTGTGAGATTTATGTTATTCATCCTGAACATGGGTAACTAAATTTCTAAGTGGGGTTAGGGATGAACTTACACTGTGGATGGCTATTTTAATTTATTTTGATTCCTGCACATGGTTTTAATTTGTTAAATTCTTCGTTGATCATTCTAAATTTATTGTTGGATTTTATTGTCCGAATAATTAAAGGTTTTAGTCCGTTTATAGATTCAGTCATGCTTTTTCTATTGAGTGGATTAATGTTTTATTTTTGGAACAATTAAATATTTATATTGATTCAATTCTCTGCTGCAATATTGCTCGTTGGGTATATTGTCGTCGTTGGATTTTCTCAATGTGAATATTAATTTGAGAGATTTAAAAGTGTTGAATGATTTTTCAAAGGGTTATTTTCAGTCTAATTTTGATGCATAATTTTAAATCTTCCGATTGAGATTTTTACAATTTAATTTCTCAATTGAGTTATCTGTGAATTAAAAATAATTGAAATACCACATATGTGCAAGGGATTCCCGACACTCCACTGTTCGTTAAATTTGAATATTTTTTTCCATTAATCAATTTGTTTAATTTTTAATTTGCATTCAAAAATCATTTTTTTTATTTTCTTTTCTCGTTAACCGGCTAATACTTCTGTAGTTTCAGAAATTCTGTTTATTATTCTTTTAATTTAGTCTCCTTGTGAAATCGACACCCCAAAGCTACACTACAACTACCGCGTTATTCTTTGGGCGTAATCAAGTCCATTTGACTACTTTTTGACTCAATGGCATTTTCGTAATTTTCTATTATTTTTAATTAATTAATTAAATTAATATTTTATTCTGGGGGGTCAAATCATAATAATTAACAGTTGAGGGGTCAATTTGTAAATTCTGTAACTTTTGGGTTCAATTGCAATTTCAGAAAATCCTATTCTAATTAAGGATAGCCAAATAGTGAATAGTGATAGAACAGGGATAGGATATCCCTATTCTCATTTCAATTCCAATTTTAATTTCTTATTCGTGTTACCAAACACTCCAAATTTGATTTAAAAATCTTTTAAACTTAATCAATACTGTGTCGTTTCAAACTACCTGTTTCTATTTCGGTCGGGTCTCAACCCGGATCCGAACCCGAACCCTAAACTAAACAGTCTTTTTCCCCGTTTTTCTGGTGGAACTTCGGTAGGGTTCCGGTGTGAACAGTTATCTTCTCCGGCGACGGCGACTGAATTTTTAGTCGTTTTTCAATCTTTTTCAATTGCCTTCTTCTACAGTTTTTCATGGGGATCTCATATCTAGCCTTTATTTTAAGTTTCATTCATTAAATCTTCACGAAATAGCCATGAACCGTAGCTTCCGCCGACTGTAAAATTCTGATTTCATGCCCATTTCTCTACTGCTTTCATTTCTTTCTTTTTCATTTCATTTTCTGCATTTCATAGGAAAATTTCTAGACTATTTAAACCATGTTTCATGCATAAATTATAAACGGGACTGAATTATTTCACAAACCTGCAACCTAGGGTTTCTCACTGATTTCTGAATCATTTTAGATGATTCTTCTTGCTATTGAATCTATTTTTCATGCTCATTAAAACCCTACAATTAAAATCAAATGAAAATTCTTAAATCTTAAAAACAGAATAAACTCACTTACTTATTTTTTTTTTCTTGTTGTAGTGTATTGTGTCTACCCCTGTGTTCCTCTTGGTTCACCTCTGCTTCTTCTCTATTAAGTTTCCCAACTTTTGAGACACTCACAGCCTCTGAATCTTTCTGTTTTCTATCTTCCTACGCAACATGTATATATATATATATATATATATACATATATCTTATACACACGCACACCCCACCGCCCCTTGTCACTTCTCCTTTTTTCTCTCTTGGTTCCTCCCCTCCTAAAGCCCCTTTCTTTGACCTAACTTTCTGATTTTATTTTTCAAAAGCAGCTTGCATTTATGACTTGCATGCCACTTGTGTGTGTGTGTGTGTATATATATATATATATATATTATATTACATACTAGCACCCACACACATTGCCCAATCATCACACACACAGTGAGACACTGTCACCTTCCTCTCCCTTTCCTTTTCCTTTTTTCTTTTTAATACACATACATATACCATATTTTATACATTATATATATACATATATATACACACACACAATTATACCTTATTTATACGCCAATATATATCCATATATATACATATATATCCATATACATATATATCCATTTCCAATAGTATATACATACACTTATTTTTTATGAACTATGCATGTGTCTATACGTAAGCATGTATGGAAATGAGTGTATGCATGCATTACGAGGCATAATTCTGGGTTGCTCGGGAATGGCCTGATACTATTTATTTCCTAAAATCGTACAGCACATTTGATATAGTGATATAGAGTTTAAACAGTTTGGGTTACAACTAATAGTACTCTACCCGACTCGGTCTATCTCGGTATACGTGCTAACCCGGGTCAAGGTATTATAGCTTCAGACTCTCTTCCTAGCCATGCTAGGGTCCCTCTTCTGGTCATCATTCTTTCGGTTGTCTTTCTTCTGGTCATCTTTCTAGGCTTGCTCTTTAACCTTTCGGGTGGTGTCTTTTGCTTCTTTTAGGTTAATGTATTTCCTTACTCGATCCATGAGGGCTGCCATGTCGGTAGGGGGATTTTTTGTCAATGAATCCCTGAAGCCTCCTTGTGCAAGACCAGAGGCCTAGACCAGCTACCAGGAAACTAGGGCTGCAATCTGTAACCTCGGTGAGTTCGGCATTGAAGCGGGCGATGTACTCTTTGAGGGACTTCTCCTTAGTCTGTTTCACATTTAACAAGAATTTGGGACCCTTCCTTAGCCTCCTGTTTGTCATGAATCTGTCTAGGAATCGCCTACTGAGCTCATAGAAACTAGGTGACTGAGTTCGATGGGAGGTGATGAAACTACTTCAGAGCAGTACCCTTGAGGCTGGTCACGAATGTTTAGCACATAAAAGGCGTCAGAAGTGCCATGAAGGGCCATGGTGTGCTGGTAATAGGGAAATGTGGTCCCCTGGATCCCCTGTCCCATTATAAGGAGTGAACTTTGGGACAACAAATTTCTTTGGTCTTTTCCTCGGCCATGATAGCAGGGGTGAACGGTGTGGCAAACCTTCCGAGCAGCCTGGCTAACTCGTTTTGTTCTGGAGGGATCTTAGCACCCCTCATAACAATAGTTCGGTCCATAGACTCTGCAACTTCCTCAGCTCTTTGTGGGCTTTTAGGCAAGATTGGTTGCTGTGAGTCAAGCCTTGCGGCTTCAGGGCCTATATGAATAGGATGATCCTGTTCCATGACTGGGAGGTTATTTTGGTCCTCTTAGATTGGAGGTGCAGGAGCTGCTTGAGGTTGGGACTCTTGTGGTGCTAGGCTTACTCCCGAAGCCCTAGGGGCTGGAGCCCTAGTGGTGCTTCGATAATGGACTTCTGGGATAAAAGTTGGTATCCCTCTGCTTGCGGTTGTCGACGGCTGGGGATCTCTATGAGTGTGAGCAGTAGTAGGAGGTTGTTGATCGGTCGTGTTGGCGGGTGGATTCGAAGGATTAGCTTCACGATTCTGAGTGAGCATTGCTAGAGTTCTAGACATGGCTAGGAGTTGTTCTTGCATCAACTGGTTTTGCCGTTTGACTTGGTCGAGCTCTTGTCGCACGGGATCACTTGTTCGTCATTCTTCCTCGACCGGCAGGCGGTCGGGGTTGAGGGTTTTGAGGATCTTGAGTATTCTTCCTTGGTCAGAGATTGGGAGCCATAATTCTTTAGTGAAAAGGAGAATAGGTTTTGTGTTAGTAGAGCACTTGGTGATTGTCGTTTTTCACAGACGGCACCAAACTGATGCTGCACTTTTTAGCCGATGCAGATTCCGAGCTCAACTCCCTGAAGAATACTCAAAGAAGAAGATCAGAGGACCACCGGATTGGCTCCAGCGGTAGCCGCTCCAATGCTTAAGTTAATAAACTGAATTAGAAAGACTATAATGTAAGCCAAATAATGAGCATGAAAAATAAAGTGTTCCTTTATGGTTTAATTTATAGGTGGTGGTTTTCCTAAGTTAATTAGGATTTGGTGCCATGGAAGTAGGAATTTGATTTTTGATGATAGCAGTTTCTATGTTGAATACTACGATTAAAAGATATCCGTGAGTGATAGTTTATTTGTTGAAGACTATTTCCTTATCCTCTACCCGGTAGGATGTTGGAGGTGGTGATGAGCTCTGAACCTTGAACGTAGTGAAAGGGCTCTGACTACTGAAAGGAGCTTTGAACGTTGAAGGAAGCTCTGAATGCTGAAGGAAGCTCTGAAGGCCTGCGCTCGGATCAATGAGCTCTGGAGGATAATTACTCGAGCCTTGCTCTGAATGGACGAGTCTGTTCTGTAGGTTCTAGATGGCCGAACTTTGTAATCACATGTGTCACATGGGGACTAGGTTCTGTCGGTTTATGGTATATCAATGGTGTTGTTAAGTGTTTATCTTTAGTTTTTTTTGAATGTGAAAATAAATTGACTAGTTGGTAAATGAAGTTATGTTTTTTTTTTACTGAAATACATATATATTTTTTTTCAATAGCTTCTTGGGTGCAAATTCAAAACAAAGTCAGAATGAAAAAAAATAAAAAAAAAAGGAGGTCAAGGTATTCGGGTTTGTACTTGGGTTCGGGTTGGATTTTGTGGAGCTGAGTATTTTAGTGGGTTCGGGTCTGAATCTCAATTCATTAATTTTAGTACAATCTGAATTCAAATTTTAACGAATCTCTCAGACCCGTCCATTCACATGCCTAATTTGAGGATTAGGATTAATTTTTATAGCTCGAGCTCGAGCTTTAAAATGAATCATTATTTAACAGAATGGCGTGCCACCATATGAGAATAACCGTGTTCCGGCATCAGACCAGGACACGTTGCACAGCGATTTACTGGATTCCTAGGTCAACGAACCAAGCAGGACATCAATTGTGATGAACTTAGTGTGGAGGAGGTACGCCTTAGCAGGACACAAATAATATTGGCACTCCGAATTTTCTTTATAAAACTAATCGTTCCATTTTTCCGCCATGAATTTTTGAAGTAGAGAGAACAGAAGCTATTTTGAGAGGTTACTGTTTCCATCTCCAATCTAAAAAATCATCCATGGCCGACGAAGCTCCGACTTCAGAAAGCGTAGCGCCAAATGTCGAATTATTGCAAACTTCAATTGAAGCAACCATTGAATCGAATGCTCAAGGAGGCACGGAGTCTTCTTGCAACAACAACAATAATGTCGTTGAGACCTCTGCTCTTACGTCTGAGGCTGACCGTGAAAAGTCCTTGGAGTACGCGGACGAGTTGATGGAAAGAGGATCGAAGGCCGTGAAAGAACACGATTATGCTGAAGCAACCGAGTGCTTCAGCCGTGCCCTAGAAATCAGGTCAGGGTTTTTAAATTTCCCATTTCTTGCCTAATTTCCTTTCATTTGTTTTTGGACGTAAATAAAATGAGGGGAAGTTAGGAATACTTGGAATCGTACGCCAGTTATTAGGCAATTTCACATTCTTGAAGTTAAAACCCTAACCTCAGATAAGTGCTGATATGTATTTATTCTCATTAAATTGTGTTAAAGTTCTAATAAAGTTGGGGGTTTAGAGTCAACAAACAAGATAGAAGTATACTAGGGAATAATGTGTATGGTAAATGTTAATCTTGGTTATAGATTCCAGAACCAGAAGAAGGCTAACATACATACATTTATTTGTTCTCTTTCCCCCACCTCTTATGGCTGTCTGGAAGAACCTATAACTTTTAATTGTAGTGGTGGCGAATGCATTTTCTCGGTGCACAGATATCTTATTATATTATTGGATGTGTTTAACCCATGCAGTCTAGTTTTAAATTGACAAAACAGACCAGGACATCCCCTTTTATGTGTTTGATAGTGTAATTTTCTGAGGAAAGTCTGTATAGTTGACGCAGATATCCTATTCTATTACTGGATGTGTTTAATCCATGCAGTCTAGTTTTAAATTCACAAAACAGACACCCGGATATCCCCCTTTTATGTGTCTGATAGTTTAATTCTCTGAGCAAAGTATGTATAGTCGACTCATTTTTATGTTTTAGTATGCAGTGGTGTGTACTTCAAGGAATTGCGAACATTTACTTTAGTGGTGTAATAACTTATCAAAAATAAAAATAAAAATAGTGTTGCAACAATGCTTCAATTACAAATTACAAAATTACAGTTTGTGTGAAGAAAATGTGATCCGATATTTCTTGCATGCAGCTATCTTACTGTACATGCTTAGTATGCCCTATTCCACTTTTTTGTTTGTTTGTTTGTGCATGCATAAAAGATGAAAACAATTATAGTCTAATGTCTGTGTCTTTTTGGTATTACTAGTTTTCGGATCCATTTGTTAGAATTATAGGCTGCTTTTGCTTTTCTTTGTGTTCCTCCCAGAGTAAAAATGGTTGACAGATGGTAATTATTCTCATCATTTTTTAAATCTGATCAGGGTGTCACATTATGGAGAACTTGCTCTTGAATGTGTCAATGCATATTACAAATATGGATGTGCATTGCTGTACAAAGCTCAAGAAGAGGCTGATCCGTTGGCTGCTGTGCCAAAGAAAGAGGGTGAATCTCGACAAGATTCTGATAGAGATGGATCTGTTAAGAATGCCTTAAATTGTGAATCTTCTGCAGCTTCTGTTTGTAGTAATGCTGAACAAAATGGGAGTTCAATAAATCAGGAAGGAGCACCTGACGATGGTTAGTATCTGTGCTTATGATATTTGATGATAAATTAGGTTTTTGATGAGAATTACATATGAGCAATGTAATTCTTCATTGCTAATTGCTGAATGTTTTGAAATAATGCATTAATATATATATATATATATATTAGGTTAATAGTATTTAACTTAATGACGTAACGAAGCTTGATGAAGAAGTAGGGCACCGCCTGCTTCTTGAAGAATCGCTCGAATCCACGAATAAAAGTAACACACTCGAATCCTACGAGTATAGAGAATAAGATCTCAGAAAGAAAATTCTTTATTGAATGAAAGTTAACCTTACAATGAAAAAGAAATAGCCTTTTTATAGGCTGCAAAACCTAATTTGTCTAGGATTACAACTCCTAATTCGACTAGAACTATAATTTTAGGAAATAAATAATTAAAATAAGGAAAAATACTAAAAATTTCAAAAATAGAAATATTCTAATTAAAAGCATAAATTCAAAAACCCTAAACTAAAGTAGCAATATGGTAAAAGGACAACTCCAAACGGCAACTGCAGCTCTAGGAAATTAAGCAACACATTATTTACCAAAAATAGCAAAAACGCGCTTTTGAATGCTAAAACGAAGGAATTTGCCAGAAAAAGGGCATATGTCTTGGCGAAGCGAGGAGTATTGATCAACACATCGATTCCAAGTCACCCACCGAATTTCACGCAATTCTGACAATTCTGGAGTTGCACGTAATTCCGTGTTAGGAATTGAATTATTCTACAATCTGTTCTACATCAGTCTCCCCTTCTTAAAAAGAACTCGAGCCTCGAGTTAGTTAAATGAGAAGACGACACATTAGGAGGATGATATTCAAACAAATCAGCAACATTTAAAGTAGGAGAAATGGCCATATCTGCAGGAAGGTCCACGACATAGGTATTATCATTAATTTTTCGTAGAATCTGGAAAGGACCATATTTCTTATCTTTCAGCTTGTTGTACGTGCCCTACTGTCAGCCGCTCTTTGCGCAAATAAACCATCACTAGATCCCCCTCTTGAAATACTTGAGACTTTCGCTTTTTATCAGCAGCTGCCTTGTATTTGGCATTAGAGTGCTCCAAATTTTTTCGCACCTCTTCTTGAATAGCCTTTATACGATTCGCCATATTTTCTGTGGAAATACTCAAACCAGGAAGCTTTGGCAGAGGAACTAAGTCTAAAGCATGGCGTGGAGGGCAGCAATAAACAATTTGGAATGTGGTCTTCCCAGTAGAACGATTTATCATACTGTTATAAGCAAACTCAGCCTGTGCAAGAGCAAGATCCCACTGTTTCGGTTTCTCTCCAGAAATGCAGCGAATTAAATTTCCAAGAGTGCGGTTCACCACTTCTGTTTGACCATCGGACTGAGGATGACTCGTGCTACTGAAATTCAGGGATGTGTCAAACCGCCTCCATAAAGTCCGCCAAAAATGACTCAAGAATTTGGTGTCCCTATTTGAAGTGATGAATTTGAGGACCCCATGCAAACGAACAACCTCTTTGAAAAACAAGTTTGCCACGTGCACTGCATCTGATGTCTTTTTGCAAGCAATAAAGTGAGCTATTTTAGAAAACTTATCCACCACCACAAATACAGAATCAAATCTGCGTTGGGTTTGCTGAAGGCCCTAAGACGAAGTCCATGGAAAGGTCTTTCCTAAGGTGCTACTGGAATGGGCAAAGGCATGTATAGACCCGTATTTTCAGATTGGCCTTTGGCAGCCTAACAAATGGGGCATTTTTTAACATGACTGCCGACGTCTCGTTTCAGTTGGGGCCAATAATACCACTCCTTCAGCAAGAGCTACTGTTTTGTCACGACCCAAGTGTCCGCTCAAGCCTCTGCCATATAATTCCTGAATTATTTGATCTCGTAGTGAACTCCTCGAGATGCACAATTGGTTGTCTCGAAACAGATAACCCTCTTGAATATGCATGTCGTCAATGGAAGATCCCGACTGACATTTTGCCCAAATCTCCTGAAAATTTTCATCGTTTGCATACAGTTCTTTGAGACAGTCAAACCCAACCACCTTAGTCCATAATATGACAAGCAACAACGCCCTCCTGCTTAGAACATTAGCTACCCAGTTTAATTGACTTGCTTTATGCTTCAAAGTGAAATGAAGCGTTGTATACAAGAAATCCAGCGGGCATGCATCCGGTTGACACTATTCTGGCTATTGATAAATTTTAGCGCTTGGTGGTTGCTGAATAAGACAAACTCTCTCTGCACCAGATAGTGTTCCCAAATCTTCAAGGCGCGAAAAACAACATACAATTCTAGCTCATAAGTAGACCACTTCTGGCGAGCTTCACTGAGCTTCTTGAGAAATTATAGCACCAATGCCAACAATAGAGGCATTGCACTTTACTTGAAACAACTTGTCAAAATCTGGCAGTGCTAAAACTAGGGCAGATGATAATTTTTCCTTGATCAGTGCGAAACTCCGTTCTGCTTTCTCTCCCCAATGAAATTTCCCATTCTTCATGCATTTAGTAATTGGTGCCACTATCTGACTAAAATCTCTGACAAATCGCTTGTAAAATGTTGCCAGACAATGAAAACTATGAACCTCGTCCACTGTTTGTGGAGTTGGCCACTCCCGAATGGCAAGAATCTTTTCTTCATCAATTTTAATCCCATCAGCACTTACCACAAATCCCAAAAATAGCAAACTGCTGGTCATAAAGTTGCACTTCTTTAAGTTAACATACAACTTATTTTGCTGCAAAACTGTAAGTACTTCCCTCAAGTGCACAAAATGGTTAGATTCGTTCTAACTATATATCAATATATCATCAAAGTACACCACAACAAATTTTTCAGTGAATGGTTTTAATACCTGGTTCATGAGCTGCATGAAAGTACTGGGCGCATTGGTGAGTCCAAACGGCATCACTAACCATTCGTACAACCTCTCCTTGTTCTTAAAAGCAGTCTTCCATTCATCTCCAGGCCTGATCCGAATCTGATGGTACTCGCTCCGCAAGTCAATTTTCGAAAAGACTTTGGACCCGGCCAGCATGTCTAGCATATCTTCCAATCGAGGAATAGGGAACCTATATTTAATGGTGATCTTGTTGATTGCTCGGCTGTCGATGCACATGCGCCAACTGCCATCCTTCTTTGGAACTAACAAGGCTAGTACCGCACAAGGACTCATGCTCTCCTGCACCAATCCCTTCTTAATCAGCTCTTCTACCTGTTCTTGTAGAATCTGACTTTCCCTGGGACTCATCCGGTAATGTGGACGATTAGGCAAATTGGCTGCTGGTGTGAGATCAATCTGATGCTGTATGTCTCCCATAGGAGGCAACCTATTTGGTAGCTCTGACGGTGTAATTTCCTGAAATTCCTCCAACAAAGGTTCAAGTGCTGGTGGAATTTTCATAGACTCCTTACCAATTTCTCCCCCAACTACCACAGCAAAAATCGCTCTAGATTCCTTAGTTTCCTCTATGAATTCACCCCATCCACCAGAAATACTGACTTGCCCTTTGACTTCGGTTCAACAATTGAAAATTCCTCTTTTATGGGTCCCACAACGATCTTTAGGCCCCCCTGCATGAAAACATATACATTATCACGGCCCCTGTATGTAGCATCCACATCGAACTGCCATGGTCGTCCCAAAATCATATGACAAGCATCCATCTCCACCACGTCACAGACAACCTCATCTGCATAATTCTTCCCAATAGAAAATTTAATGCGGCAGATGTCAGTTACCTTCACTTCAGCATTCCGTTTAATCCAGCCAATCTTATACGGTGAAGGGTGTTTCTCAGTCTGCAAGCCCAACTTGGTAACCATTGCTTTCGATACTATATTTTCACTACTGCCACTATCAATAATGACATCACAAACCCTTTTGTTCACAGTACATTTGGTTCGGAATATATTATGTCGCTGATATGGTTCTTCCCGCTTTGGTGCTAACAGAAGTCGCTGAACCACCAGAGAGCGTGACAGTAGCTCCCTTTCATCGCCACTTGTTACCTCTTCCTCTTCATAAGTATAGGGCGCTTCATTCTCGTCCTCCTTTGTCTCGAATTTACCATGTTCTTCTGGCTCCACTAAGTTAACAGTATCTCTTTTAGGACATTGGTTGGAACGGTGCCCTGGTTGTCCGCATCTATGACACTTATTAGACCTTGAACCGAGCATAAGGGTTACGAGGTGCCACTTCTTGTGGAACAGTGTTGGTTGGCTTTGATGGATCTCCACTGCTACCTGTTCCGCTAGTGGTGTTAGACAAAGGTGGCCGAGTCATTGTAGATTTTCCTTTATTTACTGTAGCACGATTGGGATCAAAGGAATTTCTTGCTACGACTGCCGCCTTCGATCTGTCCAATTGAGTTTCTGCCTTAATAGCCAACGCAACGACTTCGGTTAAGGTGTAGACTATTTGCATCGCAACTCGATCCTGTATAGCCCAACGCAGGCCCCCAACAAACCTAGCAACTTGTTGCGCATCTGTTTCCTGTAGGTTATTACGCGACGACAGCCTATGGAATTCCTCTAGGTAAGCCTCGACTGTTCTACTCCCCTGCCTACAATCCTAATATTGTTGAAACAGAATCTGCTTATAATCTGGAGGCAAATACCTGGATCGTAATAGTCGCCTCATCTTAGCCCATATCCGAACCATCTCTTTTCCTTGTCGCATCTGTGTAATTTGCAACTGTTCCCACCAAGGAGAAGCTCCTCCCAATAGTCTGTACGCGACTAATTTCACATTTTTATCTTCAGGAATATCCATATAATCGAAAAACTTTTCGATTAATACCAACCAATCAAGAAACCTCTCGATCTGAAGTTGACCATTAAAACTGGGCAGATCCATCTTCATATGAAAGGGTCTGTCGATCCTTGCTCCCCTCGGTAATTCCTCTGATTATCCCTAGAGTTTGGCTTCAGCATCTTCCTCATCCTCACTCAAGTTATCCTCATAGTTTAGTTGCCTATGTGGAATCTCTGGATGGCGTTCATGAACAATTTCAGCCCTCTCTCGAAAAGGTTGACGATCCGCAGGATCGTCGCCCTGTTGATTATTCCTTGCCTTCAGCCTAGCAAGAGTCGCATGGATCTCCCGCAATGCTTGCTGGGTCTCACGTTGAGCCTGTTGGGTCTTACGCTGGAAAATTCTAAATTCAGCCCTTGTAACAATATTTTTCTCACGGTCACCGCCTGTCAACAATTTCGCCCTCGTTCCGTGTGTTCGCCATCTGAACAGGATTAAGCCTGCTCTGATACCAATTGACGTAGCGGAAGCTTATGAAGAAGTGGGGTACCGCCTGCTTTTTGAAGAATTACTCGAATCTACGAACAAAAGTAACACACTCGAATCCACGAGCACAGAGAATAAGATCTCAAAAAAAAAATTCTTTATTGAATGAAAGTTAACCTTACAATGAAAAGAAATAGCCTTTATATAGGCTGCAAAACCTAAGTCGTCTAGGACTACAACTCCTAATTCGACTAGAACTATAACTTTAGGAAAGGAATAATTAAAGTAAGGAAAAATACTAAAAATTTCAAAAATAGAAATATTCTAATTAAAAGCATAAATCAAAAACCTTAAACTAAAGCAGCAATCAGGTAAAAGGACAACTCCAAACAACAACTGCAGTTCTAGGAAATTAAGCAGCACATTATTTACCAAAAATAGCAAAAACGCGCTTTTGAAGGCCAAAACGAAGTAATTTGCCCAAAAAACGGATTATGTCCTAGCGAAGCGAGGAGTATTGATCAACACATCGATTCCAAGTCACCCACTGAATTTCACGCAATTCTGACAATTCTAGAATTGCGGCGTTACACGCAATTCCGTGCTAAGAATTGAATTATTCTGCAATCTGTTCTGCATCACTTAAGATATGTAGGGCACATCTTCCAACTGATGATGGACACATTGGACACTCATTAACACGACAGCTATATTGACCTTGTCAAACACTTGTAGGACCCCTTGGGCGGAGTCCACTTTTGTTAACATAAAAAATTTGTAAGAGAATTTGTGATTGGTTCATTTTGTTTTAAACCCATAATGAAGTTACTTCTTTTTCATTAAATCTATTTGGTTTTTCTGCATACTGTCACAGAATGAAACAATGCTGCAGCATGAACTAGTCTAAATGGCATCCAGCATGTTTAAGTGAATCTTCTGGATAAAGAAAGAAACTGATCTGTTTGAGGTTTTGTCCTGATTTTTTTTATCAGATGCAACAAAGGTTACAAAGTGCAGGTCTGGTTGCAATGAATATACTGTGGAATAGAACTATCCTATCTCTTAATTTGGGAGGCCATTGTCCATACTTTATTGCCTTCATTCAACATGAAGGCATTCATGCTTATAATAAATCTGCATCAGCAACAATTCCATATGTTTTGATATTTGAGAATGCTAATGTATGCAAGAACACATATTTAATTATGTATTTGTGTACATGTTCAAGCATTTGTATATTATGTACATGAAGAGTATTTGTTTATGTACGCATGAATGGTTGTATGCATGAATGCTTGTGATTACTTCTCTCTACACCTGTGCTAATGGGCCATCCATTATCAGCATAATGAAAATCTCTTCCAATACAATGAGAATGTGGTTCTCTGATCTGTGAGTCCTCTCCTGTAATGGTAAGACATTTTTTGGCTTATCCTAGACACATCTTCATAAATTGTTCCAAATGGAGTCTACTATGAAGCTCTGTTGATTCATATAGCATGCTGTGCTCGACCTATTCTCTCCCCCTGCAGTCACTTATCTTGAGAACTGTGGTGAAATCTTTGTTGAAAGAATGGAAAGCAGATTTAGTTTGCATTGAGGAGAATAAAATGGAGGAAATTACAATGGATACAATCAGGAGCTTGTGGGGAGGTAGGTTTGTCGATTGGGATGTATTGGGGGCCATGGGGTCTTCGGGGGACTATTTTGGTGATGTGGAATAAGAGGGTGTTGAGCCATATTGAGAGGGATAGGTGGGTATTTTCTGTATCCTGTTTGTTCCAGTGTGAGTCTGTGAGAAGGATGACTTCTGCTGTGTGTGTATGGGTCCGTGGAGGAAGTGGACAAAGAGCTTTTAAGGGACAATTTGGCAACAATTAGGGTAGCTAGGGCCTGGCATGTTGCTTGGGGGGTGCCTTTAATGTTGTTAATTACTTAGGGGTTGAAGGCAATGCACCAAATTGTTAGGTTTATGAAGGACTTCTCGGAGTTTATGGACAGCTTTGGTCTGGTGGATTTGCAGTTGAAAGAGGGACCCTTTCACTACTTGTAATTCTCAAGATTCTCATTCGATGTCGAGAATTGATCCTTTTTTTTTTATTTCCAAATATTGGTTGGAACATTTCCCAGATGATGTCGAGAGATCTCTTTTGAGACCAGTGTTGGATCACACTCCCGTCTTGTTAGATTGCATGAGTATGCGAAGGGGCAGAATTCCTTTTAGCTCTGAGAAAATGTGGCTTCAGGAGGAAGGTTTTCAGGAGAGGGTTAGAGTTTAGTGGGACAACTATAGGGCCCCCCGGGGGGGGGGGGGGGGTGTCCTTGGTTTTTATTATGGCAAGGAAACTAAAATTATTGAAGGAGGATTTGAATAGTGGAATTTAGACGATTTTGGTAAAGTGAAAATTAGAAAACCAGAATTCTAGACAACACAAGGCACTTGGACAACAAGGAGTGAATCAATGGCTTTGAAGAGGAAAGGCAGTCAAGGAAAGCAAAAAGGAGGAATTTGATAGTATTGCTAAGATGGAGGAAATTGGGACCTGATACTAAATTTGGTGCAACACGGGAGAGAAAGAACAGAGAAGAGAAGAAGATTGAAAATGGAGAAAATCCAAGAGAAAAGGGAGGGAAATTGAAACAGAAACTTGAGAGAGAAGAAGAAACAACGAGAAAATTTTGATTAATCAATATCAATATGCCAAAAGCCTACTACTCCAATACATTAAGCCTATATTTGTAGGCAAACCCTAAGATATCAAAATAGCAACAATTTTAAAAAAATTCTAAAAATTAGAAAAATTTAAAATAACCAAAAACAAATCATAAACCCTAATTTACAATCTAAAAAATCGTCTAATGCCTTCGCATTCCAATTAATAGGATTACAAGCCTATTAATTTGGTAGGAGCAACCCGTAAGATTTTGGCTTAAGTTTTGGCTTTGTGGTTGAGAGGAGTGGTCGATAAAGTGGTTTGGGATTTACAAATTGCTTTGTGTGTGGGTGGGGGTAGAAATTTTAAATGTGGAGTTATTTTAAATGTAAACTCGACATCTAGAATGCTTATAATCTTGTCAATTGAGATTTCGTTATTCACATTTTGGCTCAAATGGGTTTCAGGGAGAGATGGTGGAAGTGAATCAATCCTTGCATTTTGACTGTTAGGTTCTTAGTTTTGGCTAATGGCTCTTCAATTGGTTTCTTCAACTCTTACTAGTGGTTTGAGATAAGGCAATCATTTTTCCACCCTTTTTGTGTATTTTGGTTACAAAGGTTTCCAGTAGGACGTTGGTTAGAAAGTTTAGGCTGGGCTGATGAAGGGTTTTACTGGTTTTCTTCTTTTTTTGGGTGGAGGGGTTGGGGGTGTCAAGGAGACATCTTGTTGTGGTGTCTCATCTTTTGTACGAGGATGATACTATGGTCTTTTTTGGGATAAATCAAGCAGATTAGTTATTTGGGATGAGTTCTGATTTGTTTTGAGGTAGTGTCTGGTTGAAGGTGAACGTGGCAAATTATGAAATTATTTTGGTTGACCATGTTGATAACATTGAGTCTTTCCATTGTTTTAATTGTATTATTCCACCTTATTTTAGCAGGTTGTTTTTTTGTATTTGTAACACATTGTATTGATTGTTGTTGTGTTGAAGATTGACTATATCAATCGAGAAGTGTAGAAGTTTGTATTGAAAACGTAAAGTTTGCAAAATGTGAAGCTAGTACTGTATCAATAGCAATAGTGGAAATTTGGTCAAGGAATCATCATTCAAGAGTGGACATAGGCAAGGGTTTTAGCTGAACCAATATAAATCACTTGTCTCTTTGACTTATCTTTCTACTTCTCTTTTTGGTGTGTGGTGCATATTCAAAAAGGGGAAAAAGATTCAAAAAGATATCAAAACCCCAAGCACCCCTCCCTTTTAGGTTGCCTCTTCAGTGATATGCGGTGTTGGCGATGACAATCGATCTGGTGGTGGGTTGTGATGAATGATTAAGTTAATCAATGGGGTTGTTGGGTTGGAATGATAGTGTGGGGCTCGGTTGGATTTGAAGTTAAGTTAATCCGGGAAGTAGGGGCTAGCGTTCAGTACTTATCAAGATCCATACTACCCAACATGGATGGGGATGTGGAAAAGCATAAGGAGAGGGTAGGGGGGATTCTCTAAACACATCCATTCTTTGTTGGGGATGTGGAGTGATGGTGTGGTGAGAGATTGTTTAGGTTGGTCGAGGATAGAGATTGCACCGTTGCACCGTTGCTAATTAATGTAGATTTGAAGGAGATATGGTGGTTTGGGACATGTGGTTTTGGAAAGATATTAACGATTGGAAGGTAGAGCCTGTATTAGAGCTCTTGGAGAGATTGTGCACCTTGGAGATGGGACCGCCCACCCTATGCTCTGATTTTTATTTATTTTTTGGGATAAGGATGTGATTTGGTGGAAGGCTTCATAATCTAGCATTTTCCAAGTGAAATATTTCTAGACTTAGGTGGTAGTTTTTTGTGGAACAATATTTTGAAGGTGAAAGCTTTTTCAAAAGTGGCCTTTTTTTTTTTTGGACCACTTCTCTTTGGAAGACGACTAAAAGTGCTCAATAGAAGGTAATCTTGGACAATCGTCTCAAATATACAAAATTTGACATCGACCAGTATAACACACCATTAATGTTTAAAATTATGCGACACCCTTGTTGCAGTCGGACCACCCTACCTACTCACATTTATGACACCCCAAATCTGTTGATCCAATAATTTGAAGAAAGAGGCAAACCACATGGTCCAAAATGCTTAAACCAAACTTATTAGTTCCAAGGCTTGTGGTGTCTTATATGTCAACCAAAATCGTTTTCACCCCATTGATGTGGGATACCACATTCGCTCCCCACAAGACCACACATTCTCATGGGGTCAAGCCAAATTACTCAGTTGCCCATTAGGTCTGCCTCTAGTGGCTTTTACCCTCTGAGAGTCGGCTCTGATACTATTTGTAACACCCCAATCCTGTTAACCTAATAAACTAAAAGAACAAGTCTAACCACAAGGCATAAAATTCTTAAACCCAAGTTATTAGTAGTAAAGCTTGTGGTGTCTAATATACCAACCAATCTCTTCTCATCGGGTCTCCAACCCAGAAGACTAGTTTGTTAGGTGAAGTTACTATACTTTATAAGCCCAGGACACCCCAGTGCTTACCTGGTCAGTGACAATAGCCTCCTAAAGGGTCTAGGCATTAGAGTTGTCTGCAGTCAACATTTCTCTAACCTGTTCCAGGAACACGTGTCCTAAAAACAACAAACCATGTCAATCCTCACGCAGCGAGGTAGTCTACGTCGTTGGGGGCAAGATGACCTTGCCATCATATGCTGTGCTAAGAGAAAGATGGCCTTGCCATCATAAGACTCTAAAGGAAAATTAAGCATTGGTCCTATTCAAATTGGCCCGCAGGTCCAGTTATGGTTCAACCAGCTCCTTGAGCCATAGTTCTTTGGGATTCTTTGGAATGTGTGGCTTGGAGGCTAGAACCGTCGGGTCATCAGAGGTATGCCTCGGGGTGATCACATGTGGCACTCTCTGATCCTTCAAAGAAAGAGAGACTTGGACACGCAATTGGACAGCCTGGCACTAGCGTAGTAGGTTAGCATTAAATGCAATATTAAATGCTTGCTGACCAAACTAGATAGTCTCAATTGATCTGCAGCATGAACAGGCCATCCTTGTATACACACGAATCCTGTTCATGTCTGGTTTGAGCCATGCCCATAAGCTCCATCTCTCTAATGGAACTAGGCCACACTCCTCACCCTAACTGTATTTTATTTGATTAAACAATGGAGGTTTAATGATTAATCCACTATAGTTATTGTCAGAATCTCAATGTTAAACTAGGACTAAGATCAGGAATTGGAATCACGATCTTAGACTTGTCACTGAACACCTAGCATTGATTGCCGAGTGCCTACTCTCTCTCCCTCTCTCCCTTCCTCTCCCTTTTGGATTGCTGCAGTTCTGTCCCTTCTCCATATCCTTTTGGGATCCTTTCTCTCCATATACCATTATAATTAATAGTTAGGTCTGCTACATGTAATTCTTGCTACAGTACGAATACACCACCCTCATCACCTTCCATCAGTAAACACCAATGCAGTTTGAAACTTATTGAAAAACAGGCATTATCAACTTTCTCACTCCCTGTGCCAAAGACACGAGCACATACCTACAACTATTACGTCACTAAGAGAAAGCAATTACAAGCAAAGGAGTGCAATTAATGGGATTTGATTGCCCAAAAGGGGGTCATAATTCAATAACTGGAACAAGACTTAACCTTGGCGACTCTTAAAGTCTTGGAATTACTGGATGGGAACCCTGAAGTAATGTGCTATCCTATATACCTATTGAAAACTTAATCCATGATATGCATGTGTACATGTGTTTGCAGTGTGTACAGGTTAGAAATTCTCATGTTCTCTTGTGCTTTTGATTTATTTGGGAGATAGTTTCCTGTGGGAATAAGCCAGAAGAAGATGAAGAGGAAAGTGATGTTGAGGACCTGGCTGAAGCAGATGAGGATGAAACTGACCTGGATTTGGCATGGAAAATGCTAGATGTTGCAAGGGCAATTGTTGAAAAACACTCGGGCGACACAATGGAGAAAGTGGACATATTGTCAGCCTTGGCGGAGGTAGCTTTGGAAAGAGGTATATATATAATGGAACTCAGATTTTTTAACTACTTTTGTTGGATAAGAGACTCTCTGGGACTTCTCTGCATATGTTTTCAAGTGTCTTATCAGGCTAAAGCATCCTGTCCTTGTTTTCCTCTATGCAGAGGATGTTGAAACTTCCCTCAGTGATTACCTGAAAGCGCTATCCATTTTGGAACGCCTGGTCGAGCCAGATAGTCGACATATAGCTAATCTGTATCCTTTTTAGGGTTGAAAGCCTTCTATATTTTGGGTTATAACTATCAGTGGTTACTTAGGAGTGTGTTTATTTGGGTTCTTTAATTATTATAGTTTGTATTTCACCTTTTCTCTGCTTTATCTTTCTGCCAAATTACTAACTTAACAGGAGAATTCAGAAATTTTAGGATATGCTTGTGTTTGGAGATTGGTTCGAAGGCTCTGGAAGCTATTCCATATTGCCAAAAGGCCATATCAGTTTGCCATTCTCGGGTGCACCGGCTCATAAACGAAGCGAAGCGTTCATCAGGATCAATAGGATCGTCAGCTGCTCCTGAATGTGACCAAACTGTCCAGTACGCTTCCAGTGGATCCCAGACTGATGATTCAGTTGCAGATAAAGAAGCAGAGATTGCAACACTCACTGACCTCACTGGTGAGCTGGAAAAGAAAGTAAGTGTGGCTCAACTTCTAATGGGATATTTCACATTAATATTTTTATTTGACCGTTTGCAATTTTGCTTTCGATTTTCAGCTGGAAGACCTGAAACAGCTTGTTTCAAACCCAACATCAATCCTCTCAGAGATCCTGGGGCTGGTGTCTGTCAAAGTAAGAACTGAGAATGGTTCTTCAGCATTAATGAGCTCTTCACAGATGGGTGCTGCTAAAAGCGGAGGTGGTTTTGACTCAACTACTTTTTCCACTGCTCACACGAATTGGGCTGCTGGAGTAACAGATCTTGGCGTGGTGGGAAGAGGAGTCAAGCGAGTGTTGATGAACTCAGGCACAACAGAATCTGGCTCAATAAAAAAACCTGCATTGGATCCATCACTAGCTAAAGGCAATGGCAATGCCTCCTGAAGGTTTTGCACATGACTATCTGTTCTTGGATGCTTTGGTGTGAACTGACACCAGAATTGTGGGTGAAAAATCTAGCCATTAAAGATAAGTTTAGGGTCTGAATTACTAATGGATCATTGCTTGAGCCTCATTGTCATAGCTGACTATTTTGTAGATTAGCATGCCGTGCTTCTTGTGCCAGGTAGGATTCTCATACCTGCTTCCTGTCATCATCTGTGTATATAAACATAATGAGCAATACTTGTATTCCAACTTCCCACTGTATGTTTTCTGCATAGAAGTTTGTTCTTTGGATATTTTTGTTACCGACGCTAATTTGAATTTAAAGGGATATCCTCTGCAAATCCATGACTTGATATTATGATGCTGACTCCGGAATGTGTTTATAGTTTTCATTCATTTTCTTTTTGAGTGTATCATGTTTCCACTTCTCTTTTACTCGGTCCTTCTCTGTTATTTAATGAGCAGCTAATTGGAAAAGCTTGAAACCCAGACTGTTCCACGCTCTAGAAATGTTCTCAGCTCTATATGACAGATGGATAAGTACAGGCATATTTTCTTTGATCATCTCTTTCAAATCAAGTTTGAACTTGGGAGGACTCGAAAGAGATAAACTAGCGTATACTGATCTGAATCTTGAACCTGGCCCAAGCTATAGGAACGATGATTGATTCACTTTCCATAATTTTCTTTTGATCTTTTCATACTTGATATTTTATCTTTGTGTGTTTATATATATATATATATATATATATAAATTTTTAAAAATCATTTGACATATAGCTTTTGAAAGATACAGTATATCTTGATTTTAGTTCTTTTCTATTTATGTATATATATATATTTATTTCAATTTTAATGTAACTTTTTTTTTTTTTTTTATAAAAAAAATCTGGGCTGTTTGTTTTGGTGTTTATTATTATTGTTATTATTATTATGGTGGTGGTGGTTGTGGTGATGAGCAATGGCATGAAACTGTAGCAGTAGCAAGGGATCAAAGAAGATAAGACAATCTTATTGGTGTATCCAGTGACGTGGAAACATTTATATCAATATTAGTGAAAAACCGGGTGGGTGGGGGTGAGCGATATTAGAGCGACCAAACCTAACTGCTTTTGTTTAGTTTTGTCTTGTCTTGTCTGGACATATGTTTCCAAAGGTGTTCACCAGCATCATTCCTAACATAATGGAATAGATACATGTGATAGATGGAGAAAGAACCAAAAACTAAAACCAAAAACAGAACCAAAAAGCGTCTTTTCTGCGTTGTCTGGTTTTTGTAATCATTTGATTTTTCCCCCCACTTTGCTTTTGGTCCAAGAATCATTTGGGTTGAGTTGGAGTTGTAGGCTGATAATAGATGCCTTATCACGTAGGATCCAAAGCCTCTGACATGGTTACCCAAATCAGTTGGATGGATTTTCCAATGATGCCTACTGTGTTGTGTTTAGTGTCTGTGTCTTTATACAATCGATTCTAATTCTTAAAAATCTTAATTTGGAATAAAAGAAAGGAGTTGTATTAATTAATCAACAGGTTGTTTAAATTTTTGTTAGAATTCTTATAAATATGAATCTCAATTAGATAAGATTTTATGTAATTAAGATAATATTTTATTGAGTTAAAACATCTAAGGGTTCCAATCCTTTTAAGTTAAGAAATGATCTCGTCAACAAAATTTATTAGTGCATGTATATTATTGTGAAAAAAATAAAAGAGGATAAAAATAGAAATTATATAGAAAAGAGAGTTAGTAAAATGAACACGTAAGATTGCTTATAAAAAAATTAATTAATTATAAACATATATTTATTAATAAAATTATGTAAAGCGACAGTTTCAACGCTAAGTCCTTTTGAATAATGGTCGCAAACACATGGGAGACAAGATTGGATCGATTATCGATAGCATCAAAGCGATTGGCGAGCTATAAAACTGATCTTGGAAAGGAGAAATGAGGGCAGCAATCCAATTTGATCATCCAAACAAAGAGTTTGGTCTGAAAAAGAATGTGTTTTAGGGTGGATTCGCACTTGGCCACCCTCTATGCCAGCACCAATAAGGGAAAGCACTGCATGTGCCGCTCTCGCTGATTTACAATAAATGTTCTTTAATTTTATAAGTTAATTGGAGCAACATGTCTAAAGGAAAATCATGTGTGGATTGTGAATACAATTGGACACAGCTGTCAATTTTGATTAATTTTCTTTGTATTTTTCAGTTTCTTAATGAATATTAGTAATTTCTTATTCCACAAGTAAAATGAATTGGTAGTGATGCTGCACCTTTTGGTCGGTAGGGGCTCTGACCTCCGTCTCCTGTGGAACACTCAAAGAAAAGGATCAGAGAGTTACCGGGTTAGCTCCGGTGGTAGCTGCTCCGATGATGAAATCAATAAAACTGAATTGAAAAGACTGAAAGTAATTGTAATTGAATAAGCATAATCATAAAAAGCGTACCTTAGGACTTTATTTATAAGCTGTGGATTTCCTAAGTTGATTAGGATTTAGAGTTGTGAAAGTAGGGATTTAATTGCCAGAGAATGGCAGTTACCAAGTTGGACACTACGTTTGAACGATATCTGATAGTGGTAGTTTCCTTGTTGGATACTGTTTCCTTATCTTTAGCTCGATTGGATGCTTAAGGTGGTGAGGAGCTCTGAACTCTCTTCTGAAAGGGTTCGGTGCCTTTCGAACTGGGAATGGGTCTGAAGGCTGCACGGTCTTCTGATCCATAAGCTCTGAAGGCCTTATGCTTAGACCTGTTCTGAATGGATGACCTTCGGCTGTTCTGTAGGTACACGTGTCATGTAGAGGTTGGTCTGTCACTTTATGGCATATCAGCTACTCCTTCCCGAGCCTTAGTTTAGCAATACGTGTAACTAGGGCTTAGGGTTTCCATAATTCCACGCGTCTTGTCTTTTCATTTCCCTAGATGACCGTTGATGTGGTATTCGCTGTGTAGCCCGTCATTTGGGCTTTTGAGGCCATCATTGCCTTTAACCGCCATGACGGTTTGGCTAACTGGGCCCCCTCTCTTGCAAAACTATATAAAAGAGGGAAGGGGTACTCGTGCGCCCTTCCCTTCACCACTTTCGCATCAAAAGGATTCCGGGTGTCAAATCAAAAAGACCAGAGAACTTAAGGAGATCAATGTCGTTCGAAGTTCTCTCATCGGTTCATGTTTTAGGTTCGATTCATTTCCTTCCCCTCTTGTTTCCCTTTCCATTTACTTCTTACTCTATTTCTTTTATTCCTTATCCTCCTCCTAGTCATTTTCGTAATGTCAGTTTCTACTACGCTGGTGTTGGGGATGGTACATGGAGCTCTTCGGAGACAATCGTGCAGTCTCAAACTCATACCGTAAGAAGTAGCTCCTCCCGGAGTGAGTCAATAGGATCCCCTTCTAGTTCTAGGGGTTAAAATTGTAGAGGCATTCATAGAACCTAGGGATAGAATGGGGGAGGCCTCTGGCAGGCCTTCCTATAGGGAGGAAGGGTAAAGCGCCATAACCCTGGCCATGTTAGAAGATCTGAAGACTTCTTTAAACTTCCCCAAAAATGTCACATGTAGGGCTCCTAGTTCCCTAGATCGCCCTTCTGATGTCCGGGAGGGGGAGGTTTGTGTTTATCTTGCTTGGTTTGAAATAGGGGTTGAGGCTCCCTCTTCCAAATCTAGTTAGGCAGTTCTTCACTTGGTTCAACCTCTGCCCTGCTGGCCTCAACCTCAATAGTTGGAGGCATTTGTTAGGGTTTATAGTACTAGGTCATCTGAACGAGGTTGAGGTAACCCTAGAACTGATCTGTAGCAATATGGATTTTAAATATATAAGGTCGGAAGACCTTCTTTTACATGTCTTTTGATAAGGGGATTCAGACTTCTTACCTTTGTACCGACCTCCAATAAGACTTGGAAGAAATGGAACTTCTTCGTAGGAGGAGGATGGGAGATGGAGGACTTCCAGGACCTAGATTTTTACATTTCCTCGGAGTACCGGGTTTAAGGGTGAGACCTCTTTCTGTTTATCATAATTCTATTTTTCTTGTTCTTTCACTTCTGAATGGTTCGTCTAACCACTGTGTTTATGTTTTCTGTGCAGATAAAAGTGCTTGGAAGAGGTCGGTCTTTATGGTTGACCTTCAGGATAAATACCGCAGGCTCCTCCAGCCCAGCAATAGAGACTTTAGAGCCATTCTCACGCTAAAGAATCTAATGGCAGTCGACTAGGGCAAGGGTCGAGCAGAGAACTTGAAGAAGTCTCTACTAACAAAGTGGGCCCCGAAGAAGAAGGCTGTAGAGGCCCCCATTACTGTTGCTCATTCTCTAAGCAAAGAAGAGGAAGGTCCGCTCTGACACTCCCGCCCCAACTCCGACCAAGAAGGGCATTGTTATAGCCAAACCTACCCCTGCACCTACTCCTACTCCTGCCCCCGAACTCACAAAGAAGGGGAAGGGGAGGGACGGCTATTGACACTACTTAGCTGTCTGACGGCTACAAGGCCGTGAAATAGGCTTTTGATAAGTTTTGGATGGAGGGCCACCAAAAGTACAAAGGGCAGAGAGTTGAGAAAACCATCACAGAGCTGATGGGCGTCCAGTTGAAGGTGACTACCCTATTGTCTCCTTTTTCTTTGTGCGTCTTGTTGCTTAATCTGTACTGACCTGTTTGTTTGTTGTTTTGCAGACCATGCATGCCTTGCCACCCTTATGGACTCTACAATGGATCCAGAAGTGGTGGAAAAACTCTAGGATAAGCTGGACGAGGCTAGGCTTCAACTCGGTACAGCCCAATCAAAAGCTTCTACTGTAGAGGAGGGGCTGAAGGAGGCAAACAACTCCCTCTCCATTATGGAATCTGAGAGGGATTCCCTTGTTCGGGAATTGGAAGAGCTGCGGACGAAGAATGATGATCTCCAAGCCTCCATTGCCCAAAAGATCAAGGAAGTCGTCGAATCTACCAAGGCTGAGACCTGAAGCAGAGATGAAGGCTGAGGTCGAAGGGATGTGTGAGGAGCTTATCCAACATAGGTATGATTCCTTCAAGTCCAAGCTTCTTTTGAAGTATCCCGACTTTGATCTGTCAGGGATTGAAGACGATGATGCCCCAGCCAGCTCTGCAGTTTAGGAGTTGCATCTTTTGTACCTTCTTTTTTTTTTTTTTTTTAAAAAACTGATGTACTCTTCCTTTGCATTAATGGAAATTGACTTCTTCAGAACTCGTGCATCTTTCATTCTTCTGATCAACAGTACTTTGATGCCAAATAGACTTTGATGCTGTTATAACGTATCACAGCTCTGAAGTGTAAGTTCGGGCTCCAGCCTTTGAACTTTAGTTTGGGAGTTGAATTTGCTTCAGACCTTCCCTTCAATTTGCCAAATAAGCATGCGCTGAATGATGTCTTCCAAGCATTGAAACTTGAATCAATTAGGGCACTTGAACAAATCCCTTATAATCAGAACTTCTGTCTCCTGGACTAATAATAATTTGAATAGGAAGAATTATAATGGTAATTGAACCAATTCCACCATAATCAGAGATTTTGTCCACCAGGACTAACAATAACTGGATATAGCAAATCTTTCAAAATTAGTGCTTCTATCACCAGGACTGATAACCATTTAAATATGAGAACTTGCAATGGTAATTGAACTAGAACTAGGTAAAGATGCTTGTAACTGTGTAGCAGAGTGTTTGAACGAACATTCTGTTCTTAGTACTGGAGATAACCAAGAAAGTTAAAGAGTTGTAGGCACTTGAATATTAAAATGGATCAGTCCCGAAACACTTGTATGGGCTGCAAGGTTTTTTAGGGGTTTGTATATTGAAGTGACCTAGACCTGTAATACTTGTATGGGCTTGCAAGGTTTTTATGGGATCTGTTCATTGAGATGGACTAGACCTGTAACACTTGCATGGGCTGCAAGGTTTTAGGGGTTTGTACATTGAGATGGGCCAGACCTATAACACTTGCATGAGCTGTAAGGTTTTTAGGCGTCTGTACATTGAGATGGGCCAGACCTATAACACTTACACGGGCTGCAAGGTTTTTAGGGGTTTGTATATCGAGATGGGCTAGACCTGTAACACTTGCATAGGCTGCAAGGTTTTTAGGGGTCTGTACATTGGGATGGACCAGACCTCTAACACTTGCATGGGCTGCAAGGTTTTTTAGGGGTCTGTATATTGAGATGGGCCTAGACCTTGTAACACTTGCATGGGGCTGCAAGGATTTTAGGGGTCTGTACATTAAGATGTACCAGACCTATAACACTTGCATGGGCTGCAAGGTTTTTAGGGGTTTGTTCATTGACATGGACCAGACCTGTAACACTTGCATGGGCTATAATGTTTTTAGGGTTCTGTTCATTGAGATGAGAATGCTTGGTGGAGATGAAGAAAGGAAAATCTTTATTGGTAATATTTTCAGTAAATGTTCTACATTCCACGGCTTAGGTACAGGTTTCCCTAGATATGTCTTCCAACCAGTATGTGGTAGGTCTGATAATTTTTGTCACTTTGTATGGGCCTTCCCAATCGGGCGATAGCTTCCCCATGGTAGGATCCTTGGTGTTTGGGAACACTCTTCTTAAGACGAAGTCTCCCACCTTAGAAGCTGAGGGGCTTTAACCCTTGATTGGAATGGTTGGCTATTCTGTGCTGATATGCCTCAATTTTGATTCTGGCCTAGTCTCGCTTTTCTTCAAGAAGGTCTAAGTTTTTTGCAAGTTGTTGATCATTGGTTTCTGGGTTGAAAGCTTCCATCCTCAAGGTAGGCCTATCGATCTCAACATGAATTATTGCTTCTGAGCCATAGGTAAGTGAGAATGGAGTTTTAGAAGTCTGTGTTCTTCTTGTGGTCTTGTAGGCCTAGAGCACACCAGGGAGTTCTTCAACCCATCTTCCCTTGGCTTCCTCAAACCTTTTCTTAAGAACATCAATGATTGTTCGGTTGGTGACTTCTTCTTGCCCGTTGGCTCGAGGGTGCCCAGGTGAGGCAAAATGATGACTTATGTGCAGGTCTTGACATAATTTCTTGAACACTTTTCCAGCAAACTGCATACCATTATTTGTAACGACTGACACGTGGTATGCCGAACTTACAGACAATGTTCTTCCAGGTGAAGGTTTTTGACTTCTGCCTCTATGATATGTGTTAGGGGCTTAGTCCTCTGCCCACTTAGAGAAATAGTCAATGGCGACCAAAAGATATCTCCTGTTCGGGGTGGCCTTTGGCAGCTGGCCCTACAATGTCTATTCCCCACTGAGCAAAGGGCCATGGGTTGGCTATGAGGATGAGCTCATGGTGGGGCTGGTGCTGATATGGAGCAAATCGTTGACACTTGTCACACTTCCGAACATACTCCTTGGCTTGCTTCAGCATGCTAGGCCATTAGTAGCCTTGTGTCAGAGCTCGATGGGTTATAGTTCTACCACCATTGTGGTTACCACAGATTCCTTCGTGTATTTCGGCCAGAACATATTGAGACTCTTTTAGGGGCCAAGCACCGCAACAACGGTTGAGAGTAGGATCTGCGATAGAGATTTCCATTTAAAACTAAGTACCGAACTGCCCTGATTCAGATTCTTCTGGCCTTGTTCCTGTCCTTTGGGAGGAGCCCTTCTTCAATGTACTTGAGGATATGAGTCATCAAATGTTGGGTCTGTTCGGTAACCTGGGCAACTTAAACCTCTTTCTACTGCTTGGCCTTGGCTGGTGAGAGATCTTCAAAGTGGAATCTCTTTCTACCTTGAGGTGAGAGGCCATGTTTGCCAAGGCGTCGGCCCTAGGAGTTCTGACCCCTTTTGATTTTTGGATAGTGAATTCATTGAAGGAGCGCTTTAGTAATCCTACCATTTCTGAATATGCATTCTGTCATCTTTGATGAAAAATTCTCCTAGAACCTGGCTTACTACCTAATTGGGAGTCAGAGAATACTTCGAGGTTCTGGGCTTCGTATTTCATAGCTAGCTTCATCCCAAGGATGAGGGCTTCATACTTCGGCTTCATTGTTGGAAGCTCTGAACCCCAAGCTAACTGCCTTTTCAACTATAAGTCCCTCTGGGGATCGTAATACTAATCCGACTGCTAGAGCCTTGGTCTGTGGATGATCCATCAGTGTAAAGCTACCACGTAGCAAAATTTTTACTAAGTTGTGCCTTATCGTACAGTGCTGGGGTGAACTCA
Organism: Nyssa sinensis; assembly: GCA_008638375.1. Classification (NCBI taxonomy): domain Eukaryota; kingdom Viridiplantae; phylum Streptophyta; class Magnoliopsida; order Cornales; family Nyssaceae; genus Nyssa; species Nyssa sinensis. The sequence continues at coordinate 46,014,251 of CM018032.1, forward strand.
ACAACAAAATCTGCCTAACGCTTGGTCCTTTAATGGAGGTCCGTGGAACGTAGGATATGTCAAATTCCCCTAACTCTACAGACCATTTGACCAATCGTCCTAAGACTTCAGGCTTGCGTAGTACTGATTTTAGCGGATAGACAGTTGGGATTTCAATGGGATGAGCCTGGAAATAAGGTCGAAGCTTTCGTGCAAAGATTATTAGGGCAAATGCTAGCTTTTCAATCTCTGGATACCTTTTCTCTACGTCCAGCAATGCTTTGCTTGCATAAAATATGGGCTTCTGAACTCCTCTGTCCTGCCTGACCAGTACAGAATTGACGGTATTTTCAAAAGACCGCAAGATAGAGAAGCAAGCTTCTCCCCTGGGATTCGCTTTGACAAAAGTTCAGGGGAAGCCATATACTTCTTTAGTTCTTGAAAGGCTTTTTCACATTCTTCGGAACCATTGTAATGCTCCGTTTCCCTTTAAGGCTTTGAAAAACAGCATGCAACGGTCAATAGATTTGGAGATGAATCTATTCAGAGCTGCAATTCTCTCGTTCAAATCCTGAATGTCTTTCTTTGTCCTCGGTGATTCCAGCTCAATCAAAGCTTTGATCTGAGTAGGGTCCACTTCGATACCCCTCTAGGAAATAAGGTAACCCAAGAAATTTCCCTTGGTTACACCGAAGGTGCATTTTAAGGGGTTTAATTTCATCTTGTGCTGCTTTAGGATATCGAACGTCTGGCTTAAGTGATGGATGTGGCTACTCTTCTGTTGGCTTTTGACCAGCATGTCATCTATGAAAACTTTCATTGTACTGCTAATTAGAGGACTGAACATCTTGTTAAACAGATGTTGATATGTTGGCCTAACATTTTTCAGATCGAACGACATTACTCTATAACAATAAAGACCTCGCTCGGTTATGAATGCTATTTTTTCTTAGGTCTGGAGGATACATCTAGATCTAGTTGTATCCAGAGTAGGCGTCCATGAAGCTCATAAGCTAGTGTCCTGCAGTTGCATCCACCAGCTGGTCAATCCTTGGAAGAAGAAAGCTGTCTTTGGGGCAAGGCTTTGTTGAGGTCTGTATAATCGACACAGACCTTTCACTTGCCATTTTTCTTCTTGACCAGAACAATATTGGCAAGCCATTCTGGATAGAATACTTCTCTTATCGTCTTGGCTTCCAGCAATCTCTGTACTTCTTCATTAATGATCTGGTGCAGCTCTAGGAGCGAGTGTCCTCATTTTCTGTCTTACTAGAGGGTGGTCAGGATCTGTCATCGACTTGTGGGTGATGAGGTCTGGATCTACCCCCTTCATATCTTTAGTTTCCCAAGTGAATACTGAAAGGTTATTCTTTAAGAATTTCACCATCTCTTTTTGCTTGGATGGTGTCAGGTCTGGACCTATTTGTAGGTACCGCCCTTGGTCTTTAGAGCTGACTAGCACCTTGATGGGATCCCCTACGGGCTTGGCCCTACTGTCCATTTCTCTAAGATTTAGAGGTTCATCAATTCTGGATAGGACAGTCTTCTCATTACGGGGGGAAAGGTCTGGCCCCCCAACTTTATGAAAGTGTAGTAATTGCTATTTAGGGGCCTTTTCCTTGAGTGCAAGAGCGTGACATTCTCGGGCGGTTGGCTGACACCCTTTGATAGAGTGGACCGCATTGTTGTGCACATACTTCAGATATTGGTGGAGGGTTGAGGTGACTGCACCCATTTGATAGAGCCAAGGCCTTTCGATTATAACATTGTAGAGGGATTTGGAATTCAGCACCATATATTATGTGATTGTGGTCTTCTGTCCATCTTCCTATCCTGCTATGGTGGGAAGGTCAATCCTTCCCAATGGGGTATTGAGGTTCCAGTCAAACCTTGCCATTATTGCTGGCAGTGGGCTTGATGTCATTAGAGTTGAGCTTCATTTGTTTGAGGAGCTCATAGAATAGTACGTTAAAGGAGCTTTCTATGTCCTACCAAGACTCTTCGAATTTCAAAATTTACAATTTTGATAGAAATAACTATGGCATCACTGTGAGGGTAGTGTACCCCTGCTAGATCTTGATCTGTGAACTAGATCTCAGGCACTGGTTTTAGCCTTTTCTCAACAGCCGAGATCTAGAGGATACTAGGAGTAGTTCTGGCCTCCCGAGCATAACGCTTTCTTGCTCGGTGGGATGTCCCTATGGCCTGGGGTGTCTGCATGGAGGGCGAAGATGACCAGATTATTTTGTTGTTGGGGCTCATTCCTGTCCATCCCTTTGCTATGGCCTTAGTTTTTGCCTCCTCTCTTGAGGCCTGTCATTACGGAGGTTCTGCCTCTCGTCCTGCTAGACAAACTCTCGTAGTCGTCCCCTCCTAAGAGCTGCTCAATTTCCTATTTAAGGGCCCTACACTTCGTCAGTCGTATGCCCGTGGTCTTTATGGAAATCACAGTACTTGTTTTAGGTCCCTGTTGCTGGGATTGCCCTTTAGCGGCTCTGGCCACTTTAGGTTTTCACGTGCTTTAGACATGTCAAAGTATGTGAGCTAGAGAGGCGTTCAGAGGAGTGTAGGTAGTGAATCCCCCTGGGCCAGTGTTGTTTGGAGTTCGGGACGCTGTTCTTTTGTCTGGGCTTTTGACCATTTTCTTGGTGGCACTGGAGTCCTTCTTCTGATTATTCTTCTAGGATTATTCTTTAATCTTTTGGGAGGTACTCTTTGCTTCCTCCAAGTTTATATATTTCTTGGCTCGCTCCATGAGTGCTGTCATGTCCTGCGGGATGGCTTTTTGTTAAAGAATCTCGAAAGCCTCCTTGAGCAAGACCAAGAGGTCAGAGCGGCTACAAGAAAGCTCGGACTACAATCTGTAATCTCTATAAGTTCGGCGTTGAAGCGTGCAATATACTCTCGGAGGGGTTTCTCCTCTAGACTACTTTATATTCAGTAAGAACTCTGGCCCTTTCCTTAGCCTCCTACTAGGTCATGAACCTATTAAGGAAACACCTGCTGAGTTCGTAAAAATTGATGATTGAGTTCTGAGGGAGGTGGTGGAACCATTTCAGATCAGTGCCTTTAAGACTGGTCACGAATGTACGGCACATAAAAGGGTCAGTGGCCCCTATGTAGCGCTATAGTGTGCTGATAATGAGAAAGATGGTCCCCTGGGTCCCTAGTTCCATCGTAAAGAGTGAACTTTGGGACAACAAATTTTTTTGGTTGCTCTTTGGCCATTATAGCGGGGGTGAATGGTGTGGCGAACCTTCCGAGCAGCCTGGCAAGTTCATCCTGCTCTGGAGGGATGTGAATGCCTCTTGCAACAGTAGTGTGGTCTATAAAGTCTACAATTTCTTCGGCCCTCCGTGGGTCCCTAGGTGGGATTGGTTGTTGTGAGTCTTGCCTTGCGATTTTAGTGCCCATATAGATAGGGACGGCCATGGCGCATAGTTGGAAGAGGATTTCTATCTTCCCGAACTGGGGGAGTTGGTACTGCCTAAGGCTAGGACTTCGTGGGGTGATGTGTCTGCCCCCGAAGCCACTAGTGGAGTTGGGACCCTTGTTGTACTCTAGTAATGGACAGCTAAGTTGAAGGTCAGGTATCCCTTTGTCGGCTGTGGTTGACGGCTGGGGGTCTTGTCCCACATGAGTGGTGTCTTGGGGATGCACTGGTTGCTCAACGGGGACCCCCTCGTTGGGTAATCCACTCATAGTGGTGGCAGAAGGTTGTGCTCCTATATTAGCCATGCCGTCGAGAGGATGAAGGGAATTAGCCCCTAGGACTCTGGGTAAGCTGTGCCAGAGTTCTAGAGATGGCAAGGAGATGTTTCAGCATCATGTTAATCTGCCGCTGAACTCGATCAAGTTGTTGCTACATGGGATCCGATGTTTAGTCCCCTTCCTCTCCCGGATAGGTTTCCGGTGTGGAGGGTTTTGAGGATTTTGAGCATTCTTTCTTGGACAGAGATTGGCAGTCATGATCCTCCAGGTGAGAAGGACAACTGAGTTCGCTTGTAAAAGAGCTTTTAGTAAGAAACGATTGTCGTTTCCCACAAACGACGTCGAACTGATGCTGCACTTTTTGGTCGGTAGGGGCTCTGAACCTCTGTCACCTGTGGAACACTCAAAGAAAAAGATAAGAGGGCCACCAAGTTGGCTCTTGTGTTAGCCGCTCCGATGATGAAGTCAATAAAACTGAATTGAAAAGACTTGAAAGTAATTGTAATTGAATAAGCATAATCATAAAAGGCGTACCTTAGGACTTTATTTATAGGCTGTGGATTTCCTAAGTTAATTAGGATTTGGAGTTGTGAAAGTAGGGATTTGATCGCCAGAGAATGACAGTTATCAAGTTGGACACTGCGTTTGAACGATATTTGTTAGTGGCAGTTTCCTTGTTGGATACTGTTTCCTTATCTTTAGCTCGGTAGGATGCTTAAGGCGGTGAGGAGCTCTGAACCCTCTTCTGAATGGGTTTGGTGCCTTCCGAACTGGGAATGGGTCTAAAGGCTGCACAATTTTCTGATCCATAAGCTCTAAAGGCCTTGTGCTTAGACCTGTTCTGAATGGATGACCTTCGACTGTTCTGTAGGTACACGTGTCATGTGGAGGCTTGGTCTGTCACTTTATGACATATCAAGTGGTTTTCAAATTACACTAGTAGAATGAGTTAGTAATCTATTAGGATGAATAGTTTTAGCTCCATAAATATAATATATTAGAACTCTTATTATTCAGTTTATTAATAATATTTTAATTTCAAAATTAAAGAGTTTTTATGTTGTTGGGTGAAGAGTCCCCTTTATTCTTAGTTTTTAATTTTCAAAGAATCTGACATGTTCAATTCTCCTTCACGTTTTCGTATTGTCCAGAGTTGTTATTTCATCCCAGGCTCAGATGTTCACTACCATTAATTCTTAGGGTGCATCAGGTATATATGTTAAGTCTGTAAATCAAATGAATTACATTTTCTCAATTACACAAAAAAAAGGAAGAAAAGAAAAGAAAGGAAAGAATTTCTCTGCCCGACATATATTACTTCTACTCATATCATTTATTTCATCACACACCAATGCTTGCTGTTATTCTATAATAATTATGTTTTAAAAAATAAATTATTCCATGTAATCATGTTTCATTGGTGTACCAAATATTCTAGCCTCTTCACATAATTTAAGAGTCAATTATTGTACTAATGTGCCTTTTAAATTTTTTTTTTTTTTACTACTATATAATGCAACAGAGATTCGCGTCCAATTCATATTCACCAATTATATATATTTTTATATAATGCATGACTTATTTTAGGTATAACATAGCATGGCATTTATATGCCATATATCATCCAGTTCTAAAAATTGTACCTTTTTTTTTCTTCTCTTTTATCATTTGTGTGTATTTAATACGCCCGCCTGTTCTTATTATTCATTTAGTTCCCCAACTAATATCTATATATATATATATATATATATATATATATATATATATATAAAGAAGCTATCCAGCATTAAGCTTAAGCTAATAGGGCAAAAGAAGCTCCTCACGGTGTGGATGGGCTGAAATTTTAAATGCTTTTTATAGGAAACGGTCTGCATATTTAATTGGGGTTGGTGATGTTCTTTTCAGCCGATAAGATGAAGTCCTGAAGATGCCTTGGATGCCGGTCAATGGGAGCTATGGTACACTCATGGTGGGGGCTATGAGTAAATAACGTAGAGAGAGAGAGAGAGAGAGAGAGAGGTGTTGGATACCGTGATGGTGATTAGTTTCTTAAAACAAGGTTTGAAGAGTGATTATTAGAAATAATGTAGTGATTTTGGATAATCAAGGCGAGGTCAATGTGCATTGACCAACCCAACCTAGCTTTTGAAGAGAAGGGAATAATTAGTTGAAAATATCGACTCCTTTTTCTTTCTCCTTGTGCAGGGTGCCTCCTTTCTTTTACTTTCTCACTCAGTCATGGGTTTTGTGCTCTTTTATCATGTTTTTTGTGCTCTCCCTTTTCCATTTCACTGTTATTTTGTTATAATTAATTACCCCCTTTACAAAATCCTTCACACACACATTTAATTCCAAGCTCATTCATGCATTCACTCAAATTAAGTTGGAGGGAGCACAAATAGCACTCTTATACACAAGGGCCAAGTTCAATGCTTGACAATCTCGTCAATTTAGAATTTAGAAATGATCAAATGTAAGCAACTTTGCTTATTTCAGATAGTCTTTACAATTTTAACTTTATAATTTTCAGGCATTATTAAGTGACATTTACTATTGTTCTAGATTGTCTTCAAATAACCTATACACAAAGAAAAAGAGACTACTATACAAAAAAATTATTTATTATTTTTAGTACATTATATTTAAATTAATAAATACTTAACACTTTAACTGAGTCACATGTTAATTTGTAAAACATCCATTTACACGGGTGCACAACACCCGGAATCAATGAACATAAGTTCTTGGGATGCACCTTGATTTTTACTGGTGGGAAGCAATTGTCCATCCTAAAAGATAATGCTTTAGGCACCCTATAAAATCTGGAAACCGAAACCTTGTTCAGGCCTTGACAATACATCTCCCTTCCCTTGTGCACTATGTTCAATGATTAGTCACTAAATCAGATGAATGCAGCGGTAAAGGGGGTGTTTATTAGTCCACTTTGAATGATTTCTCTCCTTTTCCATTCATTCAAGTGCACTTAATAGAGCAGAAGATTCAGTTTGCAGCAGAGTGGGGTTTGTTTGTCTGCCATTGCCACTACCACTGACATTCCATTTTTATAAATTATATTGTTACCACTATTTTGAATCACCCTCAATGCAAGTGGGTTATTAACACAGACTTACCTCATTCAGATGACATTAAATTAATTGCAAGAATGGTACAATGGGTGTTACTTAAAGGACTAATTCTCTACTTAATGATGCTAATTGACTGTCAAAACTCAATGGCAGAGTGGAGGAATGAGAATGACATCTTAATGGCAATTTTCAGATAAAAGAATGCTATGCACCTTCGCGACCATCAGAATTTTTTGCATATTGATTGTCTATGTATTCCACACTCTCGTTTCATATATTTGCATAAAATACACAAACAATTGAATAGACGAAGTTTTGATACTCATTGAAATTAAGAGTTTCATATATTTGCATAAAATACACAAACAATTGAATAGACGAAGTTTCGGTACTCAAATTGAAATTAAGAGTTTAAAAGAACAATATACTTTTTTTCATCTCATGTAAAATGACACACCAATCTTCATTCTACTTATCATTTATGTGTTACACACACATTTGGAGAGAGAGAGAGACTATTCTTACTGTTTGACAATGTTGAAAGCTATTCCCACTGTTTGACAATGTTTTTTGAACATCTGTAGTGTGGGTCATCCATTCATGTTGTCCATGTGAACATTCAAATAGAGCCTTTAGAATGAGGCTAGTGAGATTGATCTAGCAGGATTTGTGGGCCTAATTCTGAAAGGGGTTACAATTGAATTGACTGCTGGGCACAGCTTAACCATATGGATGTCATCATGATCTTATAATCATAAATCATTTGTTCCATTAACCTTCTTTAATTAAGTCACTTTGTTCTTAAAATGAGAACAAAATACATCAACCCCAACTGTGTCAGCCATTTCAAAGCTATACAATGTATTAAAAAAATGGCCACCAAAATTGTTTAAATTTTGTAATACATTCAATTTTCAGCCATTGTTATTGTTCTGCTAGCTGCTTCATTCCAACTATTAAATTATATTAAAAAAATCTCATTAATTTGTAATTTAAAGTTAGAATTTTCAAAAATTAACCTATATTTATCATGATTAGATAACAAATGAAAAAAAGAGAACGTAATCCTCTTATCTTACTTGAAAACAAGAGAAGAAAGACATGAAGTGAAAGAATTATATATTTTTTTAGTATTATATCTTGGGAGAAGATGTTTTTTTTTTTTTTAATATTTTTTTTATAATTTTAAAATTAAAATTGATATTTATAAAAAAATTATTAAAGACTTTTTCATTTCCAAATCCATCAAGGCAGTGTTAAAACAGAGACACCAAAAATCCAATAAAAATGGAGGCACCAAACCCTCGTTCAGGGTTAATTAGGGTGAGGCATCAGCAGTGACGATGGAGTTTGAATTTAGTGGAGCCCCATATGTACATCAATCATGCTACCCGAGATGGAATATTAAATACTAAATCATTTATGCATAAAGCAATAAAACCAGTTGGCAAGCATTGCCTGTTTTTTTTTTCTGGTTCTTGCAGTCGCTCATCATTTTAAAGGAATTTCAAAGTCATCCTCTTTCTCAAGCCCCCCTTTTGTTTTGTTTGCCCTTCTCCTTGACGATCTAGAGTCGAAAAGGGTGAAGATTCTGATGTGGTTCACTTCAAAAGAAAGAAATAAATTCCGGAAAAGAAATGATCTCCTTTTTCGATATTTGTTCAACCAATTTGTCCGTTCTGATGTTTCTGGATTCCTATTTCTTCCCAACCGCCCTCCCTTTTCTTCTCTTCTCATTTTCCCTTTTTTTTTGTAGCTTTGTGTTTCTAAGAATACAATCATTTGATAAACATTTAGTCTCAAAATTGGTTTCACTTTCAGCGACTAAACTAGAGCGACTTCTTTTGATTGGGTTTGGCGACATCTTGGGTTCTACATTTGCTCTTCTACATATCTTCTGAACATACATTCACTGGATAGTGGATCCCCCTTGTTATTCGCTGCGTGGATGGATCTGGTGTAGCTCTTTCTACTTTTCTATTGGAGTTTTCGAATAGTTTTCTTCTGAAAAATAATGGCAGCTGAGAAGCCAAGTTCAAAGGGGCAAGCATGGTGAGTTTCTGCAACTTTTCCTTCAGACCCCTTTCTGTTGTACTTCTCCCTCACTACAGGACTGGCTTGGTTTGTTTCAGGTTTTGCACCACAGGTTTACCGAGCGATGTTGTAATCGAAGTGGACGATATGACCTTCCATCTCCATAAGGTCAGCTTAGCATTAGAATTCCGTAGATGCTACTCATGGTAACTTCTCCTCTTTCTAGCGCTAACAGTGTTTGTTGTTGTCTGGTGAATTGTTCAGTTTCCTCTGATGTCGAAAAGTAGAAAACTTAACGAGCTCATTATAGAGCAAGAGACAAACCCTACTAGAGTCCAAACAACATCTGCTACTACGGAAGGAGAGGACAATGGCGAGGAAGAGATCGAAGAGGAGGAGGAACACTACTGCCACATCACTCTTCCGGAGTTCCCGGGTGGTTCTGAGACTTTCGAGACCGCTGCCAAGTTCTGTTACGGAGTCAAGATGGAGCTCTCCTCGTCAAACGTTGCTCCACTTCGCTGCGCCGGAGAGGTTTTAGAAATGACAGAAGAGTACTCTGAAGACAACCTAATCTCCAGAACTGAAAGGTTTCTGTCCCAGTCTGTCCTCAAAAGCATAAATGATTCAATCAAAACCCTAAAGTCATGCGAGCGATTGATGCCTCTGGCAGAGACCCTTGGCATTGTTCAGAGATGCATTGACTCGATCGCTGCGAGAGCTTCTTCCGTCGATCCCTCTTTGTTCGGATGGCCAGTGAATGAAAGAGCTGGGAATGGGCGAACTTCCAACCAGGCCTTATGGATCGAAACTGGTGGTCGCCGAAAAGCCAGTGCCAGAGGCACCGGTGCGGACTCTTGGTTCGAAGAACTTGGCCATTTGAGTCTATCACTATTCAAGCGTTTGATTTTTGCAATGAAAGCTCGAGATCTGAGTTCGGAAATCATCGAGAACTGTCTCATTTACTATGCCAAGAGATACATTCCAGGCATCTCTCGTTCTAGTCGGAAACCATCGTCATCGTCAATTCCTTCGGAGAGTGAACAGAAGGAAGTGTTGGAGACTATAATTGCTAATCTACCCTTAGAGAAGAACTCTGGTTCTTCAACAGCAACAAGATTTCTATTCGGATTGTTAAGAACAGCGAGCATATTGAACGCTTCGGCAGGCTTGTCGAGCTGCTCTGGAGAGGAAGATTGGATCGCAACTCGAACAAGCAACATTGGACGATCTACTAATACCAAGCTATTCGTATCTGAATGAAACACTATACGATGTGGACTGTGTCGAGAGGATCTTAGGCTACTTTCTCGATGGTTTGGAAGAGAGATCGGCAACAAGAACTGAAGTGGAAGATGAGAACAGTAGTATCAGATCAGCAGCGTTGATGCTAGTCGGGAAATTGATAGACGGTTACTTATCAGAAATCGCTTCAGATGCTAATTTGAAGCCAGGAGAAGTTCTATGAGCTTGCCGTTGCTCTGCCGGAGCATGCCAGGCTGTTCGACGACGGCCTGTACAGAGCAGTTGATGTGTATTTCAAGGTACAAGTGGCTAACGTCAACGTTTGTGCGAATTGCGTTCCTTTTAGATGTTATATCTCATTCGATATATATGCAGGCGCATCCATGGATATCTGAAGCGGAACGCGAGAAGATATGCGGGGTGATAGACTGCCAGAAGCTCACGTTAGAGGCGTGCACTCACGCAGCTCAAAACGAGCGGCTTCCATTGAGAGCAGTGGTACAAGTGCTCTTCTTCGAGCAGCTTCAGCTCCGCCACGCAATCGCCGGAACACTCCTCGCCAGCGAGGTGGCTCCGGCAGATGACGGAAGGCCGTCGAATCCACGGCGAGAAGAACAGGAAGGAGATGACACGTACGCGAGGGCGGTGGTTGTGGCAACGCATGCGCAAGATGGTAGCAGCACGTGGAGGGCTGCCGTGAGGGAGAATCAGGTGCTGCGGCTAGACATGGATAGCATGAGGTCGCGGGTGCACGAGCTGGAGCGTGAGTGTTCGACGATGAAGAAGGCGATTGAGAAGATTGATAAGTTGGGTCCACGTGGAGAAGGGGGTTGGAGGAGCTCGCTCACGAAGAGGTTTGGGTGCAAGTTTCGGACTCAAGTGTGTGATTCGCATGAACCCACGGTTGTTGAGGCCAGGAGAGGACGAAATCACCATCATCAAGAATAAATTATACCTATCTATATATATATATATATTGCTTTAATTAACCCTCAAATTTATTTTTAATGCACCTCCTTTTTTTTAAAAATTATTTTGCTGTTGTGAATTTGGAATGAATACACTGTGAAGCTCTCCATGAATTATAGTTTTGTTCTATCTTTCTTCTCCGTAAAAAAAAAAAAAAAATTGTTGGAGTTGTTGCATGATTTTAGGAGTTACATTTTATTATTTGTAGTTTCAATCAATTGGTCACAACTTTTGAGGTAATTGGTACAAGACAACAAATGTGCTGGAGTGGAGAAGACAAAGCAAAAGTGTGAGTGGAACTTGTTTAGAGTTGCAGCTCTCTCTTTTGCTTTGAAGTTTGTACAAATTGCTGGATTGTATAGAGAATAGGTAAGTGGTCACTTGAAGCAGGCACAGGCACATGCACATGCACACGGAGTTGGAACCAATTATCAAGTGGTCCTTTCTTTTTATCTTTGATTAAAGCGGCGGAGGCAAATATGATTTCAGGTTTTACAAGTAGGAGTCCTTGTTATTACCTACCTTTTGCTCTTTGTCTCTTGTTTTGTTTGATGTATGATGAATCACACAAAGAAAAGTGGTCACTGCTTTTCAGTCTCATGATTACTACGTTTCGGATGCTTTACCCTCAAATCAGTTCAGACAATCAATGTTTTTTTTTTTTTTTTTTCTTTGTTAAAATTATTTGACCATCAGAATACTCCTTAGAAAGTAGAGTGTCCGTTTGGCGCCAAATTTATACCCAAAGTGAGATCTTTTTTCAACTCTAAGATGCATTAAAAATGGATAAGTGTAAAGAGTATTATTGCCGATCAGTCCCATCCCAACCATATATGACACCAAAAAGTCGACAGAAAAGGAAACAAGAAAGGGATGGATTGGTAACAAAGAAGCTATTCATACAACCTGAGCGTTACCCAGATATAGAAGTACTCCACCCAAAAGCCATTCTGTAACACTAAACTTGACATAACTACTTCATTTGATGACCCAAAACAACGCTAAATACCATTGGAAATCCAATTATCAGCGTGAAGCAAGGCAAAGCATTCCGCAACAAAAGACCGCGTGTACACTGTTATGGGCCTAAAATAATTTTGGGATGAATTTTCTATCTAAGATTTGTAGGATCAGACCCGTGATATTCATAATAAATAGAAGGCTTTCAGAGATCTGTATACTGATTGAATGGATTGGGCCTTCAGTGCTCGTAATACCTTTACTGAACTATTTATTGAGCAAAATGGATCCAGACCTGTAACACTTGTAGTGAGTATAAGGCTTTTAGGGGTCTGTAAATTGAGCGAAATGGACCAGACCTGCAACACTTGTAGTAAATACAAGGCTTTTAGGGGTCTGTACATTGAATGAAAATAGACCAGACTTGTAGCACTTGTAGTGAATATAAGGCTTTTAGGGGTCTGTACATTGAATGAAATAGACCAAACTTGTAACACTTGCAGTGAATATAAGGCTTTAGGAGTCTGTACATTGAATGAAATGGACTAGATCTGCAGCACTTGTAGTGAATACAAGGCTTTTAGGGGTCTGTACATTGAATGAAAATGGACTAGATCTGTAGCACTTGTAGTCACTTCAACCCTCCATCAATGCTTGAAGTATGTTTAGAATGAAAAAGTCTTATCCATCAAGGGATTCAATGAGAACCTTAGTACCCCATTGGGCAAATAGGCCTCCCAACCACAACGGGCGAAGGGAACGGACAGAAGACACTGATCTCTGAGTACATGGTCCTGGACTCTAAATCCCCCTATAACGTCATCATTGGGAGGCCCTGGCTCCATCAGATGGGAGTAGTCACTTCAACCTTCCATCAATGCTTGAAGTATGTTAAGGATGACAAGGTCTTCTTCATTAAGGGTTATCAGCCAACCGCTCGGGAATGATATGCTTTCGCATTGAAGGAAAAAAGACACCAAATAGCAATCACAGTACCCTCGTGAAGGGAGGAGTTCTCCATCTTCTGACCTTCATGAGGCAAAGGAGTGCCCCTCTAAAATCGATGAGCTATTAAGCTCTAGAGGAAGGGACAACATAGTCAAACCAATGCATAAGCCCATCAAAGTACTCGTCAGCACTGAAGGGGAGGAAAGGTATCTACAGATTAGCTCAGCACTGTCTCCCTTCGAGCAAGAGAAAATTATGGAATTCCTAAAAAGCAACCTATAGGTATTTTCTTGGGAGACAAAAGATATGGAGGGAATAGATCTAAACTTCCTCTCTCATAAGCTAATGACTAACCCAGACCATCTTCCGGTGAGACAAAAAAAGAGAACGTTCGCCCCTGAACGCTACAAGATCATCAATGAAGAGGTCCAGAGGTTGTTAAATGCTAGAATGATAAGAGAAGTGTTCTATCCCGAGTGGCTTGCCAACACAGTTCTCGCTAGAAAGAAGAATGGCATTTGGAGGGTCTGCGTTGACTACACTGACCTAAACAAAGATTGTCCCAATGACAGCTTTCTTCTTCCTAAGATTGATAAACTTGTTGATGCCACCGCTAGACACGAACTCATGAGTTTCATGGATGCCTAATCTAGATACAATTAGATTCAAATGCATTATTTAGACCAAGAGAAGACTATCTTCATATCTGAACGAGGTCTCTATTTTTATAGAATGATGCCGTTCGGTCTGAAGAATGTTGGAGCCACATACCAACGTCTGGTAAACAAGATGTTTGGCTCCCAAATTGGAGAAAAGGTTTACATCGACGACATGATAGTCAAAAGTGTTCAAAATAGTGACCACATCCAGCATTTGAGCCAAACATTTAGCATCCTGAGGTAACACAGGATGAAGTTGAACCCTTTAAAGTGTACCTTTGGGATCACCAAAGGGAGATTCTTGGGTTTTTTGGTCTCTCAAAGGGGAATTGAGATAGACCCCTCGTAAATCAAAGCTTTGATAGAACTAGAGTCACCTAAAATTAAGAAGGATATCTAAGGCCTGAACGAAAGGATAACAACTCTAAACAGATTCATCTCTAAGTCTACGAACTGGTGCCTCCCGTTATTTAGAGCCTTGAGGGGGAGTAAGGCCTTAGAGTGGACCCCTGAATGAGAAAAAAGCTTTATAGGAACTTAAACAATATCTAGCTTCCCCCGAACTCCTTTCAAAACTAGTATAGAGAGAAAAACTACTCCTGTACTTAGCCGTATCAGAAAATTCCATCAGCTCGACATTAGTTAGGGAAGACAAGGGGATTTAGAGGCTTGTCTTTTACGTTAGCAATGCGTTTCTAGACACCGAGATAAGATATTCTAAGATTGAAAAACTAGCCTTAAACTTGGTAATATCCGCTTGGAAGCTCAGACCTTATTTTCAGGCGCATCCCATCGTAATCCCTACGTCCTATCCTTTGAAATCAGTCTTACACAGGTCCTGAAGTTTCAGGGCGACTGATCAAGTGGTTAGTAGAGTTAGGAGAATTTGACATATCTTATGTACCTCAGACCTCTATCAAAGGGCAGGCATTGACAGATTTTATAGCAGAGTTCACCCCAACACTACATGCTAAAGCTTAAGCCACTACGGACACCACAATATGGAAACTTTACATTGACAGTTTATCCACCGATAAAGGTTCAGGAGTAGGGATAGTACTTCAGTCCCCTAATGGAATCGTAATTGAAAAAGCAGTTAGCCTAGGGTTCAAAGCCTCCAATAACAAAGTTGAATATGAAGCGCTTATCCTTGGGATGAAGTTGGCCTTAGAATGCGAAGCTCTGAGTCTTGAAGCATTGTCTAACTCTCAACTTGTGGTGAGCCAAGTCTTGGGAGAATTTTCCACCAAGATAACAGGATGATCAGATATTCAGAGTTAGTGGAATCTCTAAAGCTGTCTTTCCACAAATTTACCATTCAGAAGATCAAAAGAAGCCAAAACTCTAGGGCTGATGCTTTAGCAAATATGGCCTCCCACCTCAAGCCAGAAAGGGATTCAACGGTGAAGATCTCTTACCAATTAAAGCCGAGCATTGAGGAAATACAGTCCTTTCAAATTTCAGAACAAACTCAAGACTAGATGACTCCCATTATCCAGTATCTAAGGGAAGGAATGCTTTTAGAGGACAAAAATCAGGCCAGAAGGATTCGGATCAAGGCAGCTCGGTATCTAATCCTAAAAGGAAAGCTTTACTGAAGTTTCTATACGCAACCCCTCTTGCGATGCTTATCTCCGAAAGAGTCTCGCTACGTCCTAATTGAGATATATGAAGAAATCTGTGGCAAGCACAATGGCGGCAGGCCCATAGCCTACCGAGCACTAACGCAAGGCTACTACTGGCTTGGCATGTTAAGACAAACTAAAGAATATGTCCAGAGGTGTGACAAATGCCAACGATTTGCTTTATACTAGCACCAACCTCATCATGAGCTCATCCCTATCGCAAGTCCTTAGTCATTCGATCAATGGGAGATGGACATTGTAGGGCCACTGTCAAAGGCCCCTCAGAACAAGAGATTTTTGCTAGTCGTCATCGACTACTTTTTTAAATGGGTAGAGGCTAAACCACTAACTCACATCACAGAGGTGGAAGTAAAGAACTTCACGTGAAAAAATATAGTTTGCAGGTTCGGTATACCCCGCGTCATCATTTCAGACAATGGTACGCAGTTTGCTGGAAAGGTATTCGAAAAATTCTGTAAAGACTTGCACATCAAACATCACTTCTCCTCATCAAGACATCCCCAAGCTAATGGGCAAGCCGAGGTCACCAACCGTACTATTCTTGACAATATTAAGAAAACGTTAGAGGAGGCCAAAGGAAGATGGGTCGAAGAACTCCTCAGAGTACTCTAGGCCTACCGAACTACTAGAAGAACCCCAACTGCAGAGACGCCGTTCTTACTTGCCTACGGTACCGAGGCAGTCATTCTTGTAGAAATTGGCATGTCGACCCTTAGGATGGACTACTTTGACCAGGAGACCAACAATCACCAGCTTGTGGAGAATCTGGATCTACTTGAAGAGAGACATAAGCAAGCTCAGATCAAGACTGAAGCATACTATTAGAGAATAGCTAAGTGCTTCAACCAGGGATTAAGACTTGTCGATTTCTAAATTGGGGACCTCGTCTTAAGAAGGGTGTTCCCGAACACCAAAGATCCTAATATGAGAAAACTCTCCCCTAATTGAGAAGAGCCCTACAAAATAACTAAGATCATCAGATCCACGACTTATTGGTTGGAGGATGTAATTGGAAAACCTGTGCCCAAGCCCTGGAACATTGAACATTTATGCAGATATTATCTAAAGAGTTATTTTTTGATTCACCTATAAGTGCCTTCATTCAATGTACAGACCTCTAAAAGCCTTGTATTCACTACAAGTGCTACAGGTATGGTCCATTTCATTCAATATATAGACCCCTAAAAGCCTTTTGTTCACTACAAGTGCTACAGGTCTGGTCTATTTTACAGACCCCTAAAAGCTTTGTATTCACTAAAAGTACTACAGGTTTGGTCCATTTCATTCAATGTATAGACCCCTAAAAGCCTTGTATTTACTATAAGTGCTACAGGTCTAGTTTATTTCATTCAATGTACAGACACCTAAAAGCATTGTATTCACTACAAGTGCTACAGGTCTGGTCCATTTTACAGACTTCTAAAAGCCTTGTATTCACTACAAGTGCTACAGGTTTGGTCCATTTCATTCAATGTATAAACCCCTAAAAGCCTTGTATTTACTACAAGTGCTACAGGTCTAGTCCATTTCATTCCATGTATAGACCCCTAAAAGCCTTGTATTTACTACAAGTGCTACAGGTTTGGTTCATTTTACAGACTTCTAAAAGACTTGTATTCACTACAAGTGCAACAGGTCTGGTCCATTTCATTCATTGTACAGACTCCTAAAAGCCTTGTAATCACTATAAGTGCTATAGGTCTGGTCTGTTTCACTCAATGAACAAACCCCTAAAAGCTTTATACTCACTATAAGTGCTACAGGTCTGATCCATTTCACTTAAACGAACAGTTCAATAAAGGTTTGTGTTTGGAGCTTGACTTAATTACAAGTGTTGCAGGTCTGTGGTTGGAGCTTGATTTAATTACAAGTGTTGTAGGTCAGTCTTCGGAGCCTGATTTAACTACAAATGTTGAATAAAACTTGTTTTAGTTACAAGTATGGAGGGTCGGTATAATATGGCCTATTTTTAACCTCAGGAGGTTATCTCATAAGTGCTTTGGAGATTGCAAAGGGTTTGTGTTTGCTAGTGGTCTAGATGTTAACAGAGATTACTTTTTCAAACATAAGTAGCAAGAAGAATATAAGGACATGAGATAAATGAGAACTTTTTATAAATAAACCTAAAAGGGTGGGAGAAATACAAGTCTAGAACAAAAAAAATATATAAATGTATACAAGAGCCTAATTAAAGGTCTTCCGTAGGAGGGGCTTCTCTCTCAGCTTCGGTAGGCTCTGCTGGGATGGCTTCAGAGGGACTCGGCGCAAGATCATCCAGTGAAACCTCGTTTACTCTAGAGATGTCGAGATCAGGATAGAGCTTCTAGATCTTCTTTCGAAACATCTCGTATCCGTGATTCGCAAACTCACCGCCCAGCCTCTGCACTTTTTCTTTGAGCTTTCTCTCACCGCTTGAATGTTGGAGGCCAGGTTCAGAGCAGTAGCAGCCTCGACTTATTCCTTATCTTTTTTCAAGCTCTCTAGCTCGAAAGCTAGGGCATTTTTCTGTGACTCCAAGATAGCCATGTTGGTGAGAGATTCTTTATACTTCTCTTTGAAAAAAAGAGATGTAGAGCGGGTCGTTTCGAGTTAGAGACTCGCTTCGTTCGGTTTAGCCTAGAGCTTGTCCTCCCACTCTGATTCCTCAAGGCAATCCATGATTGCAGCCATGGCATGAACCGCTTGTAAAAGATAAAAATTAAGTCAGTCAGAAGATCTCTGGCTATCTTTCGGGGCTTCAAACCCTTGAAGCGACCTGCTGCTGAAATCCAGGCCTTCTCGTAGGCCCTTTTGATAGCCACCTCCCTGGTCTCAGGCGAGGCAACACCGGGAGGTACCGTGCTCAATTTTCCCTTACCACGGGTTGCCGAACGCGCGGAGGGGGCTGGGGGTAGCGGCAGCTCTCGACGAGCAACTAGTAGAGCTAGCTCTTCCGAAATTATGTGCTCCAAAGAGCTGGGGACTCCTACTTCGGTCCTCCTCTTCTTTTGAGGAGGAGCTGGAACTGAAGGGCTAGATACCCCCTCGGTCTTCTTGGCTCCGAGTGTCCAGCTCGTCAAGACAGTCTTTTTCAGCACCGCCGACTTGTCTTTAGCTAGTCTGGCGTCCATGAAGTTTTGAAGGGTGAGGACGCGGTCGTGAGGACGGTCTTGTGGATGCAAACGTATCCTGTGCCGCTCTTGAAGCTTGGGAGTGAAGGTCGACCTTCTCCAAGCCTTCTTATTTGCAACAGTAAAAATAAAAAAAAGTTAGTCGAAATCAGAGTAAGGTTATAGTACTTATGTTGAAATCCAAAGATTTGTAGGCTTACCATTGAAGTCAATGTGCCGAGGGAATAAGTTGGTCCGGTTCTCAAATCTTTGTGTTCCCAGCCTCCATTGACGAAGAAGTACCACTTCTTCCATGTCTTGTTGGAAGTGGGTACCAAGGTCAATGACTTGAACCTCTTGTTAAAGGACATGTAATACATCCCCTATGAATTCAAGCATTTCATGTCCATATTACTTCGGATGAGGTCCATATCTACCTCAACATTGTTCTGATGACCTAAAATTAAGAAGGTCATTAACTGCCTTCAGCTGTTAATGTTTAGCTCGGCAGGGCAGATCTTGAACCAACTGAAAAATTCATTTACAAGGGGGTGAAGAGGGAAACGTATGCCAACCTCAAAACCATTCGAGGTAATCACAGATCTCCCCTCTCTCGATGTTCGATGGGCAGTCTATTGCCCTTGGGCTCCTGCAGATCACGTTCCGAGGGAAGTCAAAATTTACTCTAAGGGCATCTAGCATGCCCTCGGTCACAACACTCTCACTCTCTTCTCTTCTATGAGGTTGGCCTGATGAGTCGACCTCTCTATCCGTAGATTCGAGGTGTGCCTCAAGAAGGAGCACTCCCGAACTATTACCACAGGCCCTGCCCATTTTCTTAATAGGAAGTGCCTCTTGACTACCTACTTCTACGATTTGCCTATCTCCCTCCCCATTACTAGAATAAGTATCGGAGGACGAAATTTTTGTGAAAAGAACAGGATAGAAGAAGAATGACAATGAAAAATAATAAGCAAAGAATGACGAGGGTTATCACTAACTAACCAGAAATCGGAGGTTGGGTGCCGGGAAAGTCTTCTGGTACACCAAAAATCGCCTATGGGATCTTCATTTTCTTCAAATCCAGTTTAGAGCAATAGAAAATTCTTGTTGAGGGATTTCATATATTTATAAGACCACCCAAGATCAACATTTATGGCCCCAAAATCCCAACCTATGGTTAGCTAATAATGGCCTCGATTATTCAATCGACGGCTAATGCAATGATGAGGTTGTAACTATCCTATCAACGACCGTTTTCTCAAAAAATGAAACGACGCATTAAATTGCGCCTGACCTTTTAGAAACCCTAACCTCAGCTCTGCACGGGTCCCACAAAACTGAGGCTCGGGGGGGGGGGAGGGAGTAGTTGATATACCGTAAAGTGATAAATCTAACCAAAATGTGATACGTGTATGTGCAGAGCTCTACCCTGTGCAGGTCAAAGAAAGATTCTGTTGTCCAGGTCAGATAGACACATAAGGTTCAGACATGCTTTGTTCAGAATGATGTAGGCCTTGCTTCTAGAGCTAGAGCTGAAGAGTATCTATATGAAGGGGTCCCGAACTGGTCACTCCCTTTAATGCCCTACTGACCTCAGAATAAGGAAACATAGATCAATACGACAACTACCATCTTCGAATATCTTTAAATACCTATTTTTATGGCTCCGAATCCTACTTAACTTAGGAGATTTTCAGGTTATAAATAAAGCCCTAAGGTATGATGTCAATTTACATTTAATTTTTTCTTTTAATTAGAGTCTTTTTAATTTACTGACTTTATCATTGGAGCGGCTACAACTGGAGCCTACCCGGTGACCCTATGACTTTGAATTTTTTATAGGTAACGAAGGACGGAAGTCCCCTTTGATAAGAAAGTACAACATCAGAAGATATAGATCCTTAGCGGAGAACATATTAGAGGAACAACCCACCCATCTCAATGAATTATTTCTTGATGTGTTTAGAACTTGATATACTATAATGTGATTACAACAATTCAGAGTTACCTGGGCATGACACATGGATCCCAAGAATTTTTTGACATACAGATCTTAGTGCGAGTGGTTCGTTCGACCAAACAGATATCGACATTTCAGAGGTGAGGGTTCCGAACTGGTCATTGCCTTTCATAGGGTACCGACCTCAATATAAGGAAACAAAGTTCAATATGACAATTACTATCTTCAAGATATCTCCAAATCACTATTTTTACTATTCCTAATCCTACTCAACTTAGGAGATTTACCTGTAAATAAGGCCATAAGGTAAGCTTTCAAGTTACGTTCAATTATTCTTTTGAATTACAATCACTTTTTTGTTACTAACTTTATCATTGGAGCGACTACCACCGGAGCCTTCCTGATGACCCTATGACTTCAAGTTCTTGACAGATTGCGAAGGACGTGAGACCCTTCTGATCAAAAAAGAGCAACATCAGTTTGGCGCCGTTTGTGGGAACGACAATCAATTTTACTATTTTTTTTTTCAAACAACAAATCTATTGTATTTTTTTTTCCAAAAGTCAATGGCTCCCAACTATAATTTGATTACAACAATTCAGAGTTACCAGGGCATGACACATGGATCCCAAGAATTTTTTGACATATAGATCTTAGTGCGAGTGGTTCGTTCGACCAAACTGATATCGACATTTTAGAGGTGAGGGTTCCGAACTGGTCACCGCCTTCCATAGGGTACTGACCTCAATATAAGGAAACAAAGTTCAATATGACAATTACTATCTTCAGGATATTTCCACATCACTATTTTTACTATTCTTAATCCGACTCAACTTAGGAGATCTACAACCTATAAATAAGGCCATAAGGTATGCTTTCAAGTTATGTTCAATTATTCTTTTGAATTACAATCAATTTTTCGTTACTAACTTTATCATCGGAGCGACTACCACCAGAGCCTTCCTGATGACCCTATGACTTCAAGTTCTTGATAGATTGCGAAGGACGCGAGACCCTGCTGATCAGAAAAGAGCAACATCAGTTTGGCATCGTTTGTGGGAACGACAATCATTTTTACTATTTTTTTTGTCAAACAACAAATCTATTGTATTTTCTTTTCCAAAAGTCAGTGGCTCCCAACCTTCGTCCTAGAAAGAACTCCCAGAACCCTTAGAATCAGCCTCTTACTGGAAGAGGAAGAGGACAAACATCTATTCGTTCACAATAGCAACTTGATCGGATTCAACGACAGTCCGATCAGATGTAGGAACAACTCACTGCCATGTCACAAGCTCTGACTTCACTGGCTCAAAACCAATGGAGTAATCCTTCTCCTCCTCCGACTAACGTTGTTCACCGAGGATCTCGGCCTCCTGCCAACCCCACTACAGGCAGAGAATCCCACAATGAGGAGTTGCATAACATGAAACTGGCACACCCCCATGGTACCGTTCATATGGGGGGTTGATCCCAAGTCGTCAACAGCTATGGGGAGAGCAATGCCCACGTTTCATCCTATTGTCCATTACCAGAGCAGAACGAGGATACCAATTCCAATAGCCTCCGGAGCCAATCCAATACTGCAAGAGTCTCAACCTTCTGAGACACCAGTCCTCCTAGTCTTGGGAGAGTAACATCTTCCTGCTAACACCAGATAAATTCCTCTTGTAAATCCAGGACCTAGAGGCACGAGACAAGACCAACAACGGGTACTAATCGCACAATAAGTCCTACCCAAAGCACCTTAGAAGGTAGAGGAGATAGCAGACTCTTAGGATCAAATGATCACAACCAAGGGGTTCTATGCCCCTCTAGAGCAAGACGAGTTAAGTAAATTTCTCGGTAGGTTTTCCACGCCATTCACTTTTTTCATAATGACAGAGGAGCAACCCAAGAAGTTTTGTTGTCCCAAAATCCATCCTTTATGATGGGTTTGAGGACCCCGAGGACCATGTATCTCACTATCAACACATAATGGCTCTACATGGAGCCACCGACGCCTTCATGTGTCGAAATTTTGTGATGAGCCTCAAGGGTACCGCCCTTAAATGGTTCTACAACCTCTCCCAAAAATTGATCAACAATTTTTTAAGCTCAGTAGCTTATTTCTTGACCGATTCTTAACAAGTAAGAAGTTAAGAAAAATGACCAAAATTTTTGCTAACTATGAAACAAGCAAAGGGAGAATCATTTCGGGAGTACATAGCTCGTTTCAATACTGAGCTCACAGAGATAACTGATTGCACTCTAAGTTTCTTAGTGGCCGCCCTCACTTCAGGCCTTTGGCCTAGACGCTTCCAAGATTCCTTGACCAAGAATCCTTCTATCGATATGACAACATTCATGGATAGAGCACGAAAGTATATTAATCTCGAAGATACAAAAATCTTCTTCTGAAAAGCTAAATAACAAGCTCAAAAGAGGGATAACAACGCTAACAAGAAGATGATCAAGATTCTTGACAAGAGAACAACACCTAGAGCCCAAAACAACTCTAACTCTGGGAGGTATGGGACTTACACCCCTCTGAATGCTTTTCTTACCCACATACTCCAACAGATCTAGACTCGTGAAAACCTGAGGTGGCTAGAGCCACTAAAATGACACCCCGACTCAAGAAATCAGAACAAGTGTTGTGATTTCCATAAAGAGTAGGGGCACATGACTGAGGAGTGCAGGGCCCTAAAGCAAGAAATAGAGCATCTCATCAGGAGAGGATGACTAAGAAAGTTTGTTCGCCAGGACAGGAGACAGAACCCCCGTGACAAAAAACCACCTCAAAGAAGGCAAGAGCAAAGGCCTGAATAGAGGGAAGTTTGGAATGATTAGCAACGATAAAATAATCAATTCGTCTTCGTGATTCATGCTGACAATACAATGACAGGAGTGTCTAATTGAGCCAAGAAAAGATATGCTCGGGAGGTAAGGACAGAGCCCGATAGCATCCAGATTTTGACCATTGAGAAAAATGTGAAGTGAGAACCTCAAATCTAGTTATCTTAATTGGACCTCATTAGGATACATTGTCTCTATAGCAATGCTCTTTTCATCTCACTCAAAATTGCTAATTTTGATATCATAAGGGTTCTCGTAGATATTGGAAGTTCTACCAACGTATTATTCAACGAACCCTTTAAACACATGAAACTCAACTCTAATGACATCAGAGTTATCATCATGGTAGGATTCGACAGGTATCTTAGCATCCCAATGAGCAGAATTGATCTACTGACCACGATAGGAGAGGGGGACGGTCAGAAGACACTGATATCTGAATACATGGTCCTAAACACTAAATCTCTTTATAATGTCACTATTGAGAGGCCTTGGATCCACCAGATGGGAGCAGTTACTTCAACCCTTCATCAATGCTTGAAATATGTCCATAGCAACAAAATTCTCACCATTAAGGGTTGTCAGCCCACTGCCTGGGAACGTCATGCCCTCACACTAAAAGAGAAGCCTTCCAAATAGTAATTACAGTACCCTCGTGAAAGGGAAAATACCTCATCTTCCTATCTTCATGAGGCAGAAGAATGTCATTCTTAGATTGACGAGCCACTGAGTCCCAAAGGGAGAGACGGCGCAGTCAAACCAATGGAAGAGCCCATCAAAGTACTCATCAGTACTGAAGAAGAGGGAAAGTACGTACACATTGGCTCAACTTTATCCCCTCTTGAGCAAGAGGTTATTGTTAAATTCCTAAAGGCCAACCTTTCAGTATTTACTTGGGAAATTAGAGATATTGAGGAAATAGATCCTAATTTCATTTCTCACAAACTGATGACGAATCTAGACCATCTCCCAATAAGACAAAAAATGAGGATATTTGCCCCTTAACGTCACAAAAAATATCAATGAAGAGGTCGAGAGGCTGCTAAATGCTGGAATGATAAAAAAAGTGTTCTACCCATAGTGGCTTGCCAATACAGTTTTTGCAAAAAAGAAGAACGATAAGTGGAAGATATGTGTTGACTATACCGACCTTAACAAAGCTTGTCCTAAAGACAGATTTTCTCTTCCAATAATTGATCAACTTGTTGATGCCACGGCAAGTCACTAACTCATGAGTTTTATGGATGCTTACTCTAGATATAATTAAATTTAAATGTATCCTCCAGACTAGGAGAAAACAACCTTTATATAAGAATGAGATCTCTATTGTTATAGAGTGTTGCTGTTCAGTTTGAATAATGCTAGAGCTATGTATCAGAGGCTTGTAAACAGAATGTTTGGCCCCCAAATTGGGGATACAATGGAAGTCTACATCGAAAATATGCTCATTAAAAGTGTTCGGAAGGGTGACCACATCCAGCACTTGAGCTAGACGTTCAACATCTTGAAGAAACATAGAATGAAACTTAACTCATTAAAATATACCTTCGGGATCACAGAAGGAAAATTCTTAGGTATCTTAGTTTCCCAAAGAGGAATTGAGGTAGACCCTTCATAGATCAAGGCTCCGATTGAACTAGAATCACCCAAAACTAAAAAAGATATCCAAAGGCTGAATTGAAGGATAACAGTACTGAATAGGTTTATCTCTAAATCTACGGATCGGTGTCTCTCGTTCTTTAAAGCCTTGAGGGAGGGTAAGGCCCTAGAATGGACCTCTGAATGTGAAGACGTTTTCCAACAACTCAAGCAATATTGAGCCTCTCCTGAACTCCTTTCAAAATTGGTGCCAGGGAAAAAACTACTCCTGTACTTAGCTGTGTCAGAAAGTGTCATCAACTTTACGTTGGTTAGGGAAGACAAATAAATTTAGAGGCCTATTTTCTACGTCAGTAAAGCACTTTTGGACATCGAGACAAGGTACTCCGAAATTGAAAAATTGGCCTTAGCCTTGGTAATATCCGCTCAGAAGCTCAGACCATACTTTCAAGCCCATCCTATCATAATCCCTATATCCTATCCTTAAAATCAGTCCTATATAAACCCAAAGTTTCAAGACAACTGGTCAATTGAACTGAGAGAATTTGACATATCCTATGTTTCACGGACTACTATCAAAGCCCAAGTATTAGCAGATTTTACAGCAGAATTCACTAGAATGCAGCATTAGAAAGCTCAAACCACTATAGACACTTTGGTGTGGCTACTTTATACCAATAGTTCATCTATATACAAGGGCTCTGGAATAGGTATAATACTTCAATACCCTGATGGGATCGTAACTAAAAAATTCGTTAGCTTGGAATTCAGAGCCTCCTTGGGATGAAATTGGCTTTAGAATGTGAAGTTCTGGATCTTGACGCATTCTCTAACTCTCAGCTTGTAGTGAGTCAAGTTTTGAGAGAATTTTCTACCAAGGATAATAGAATGACCAGATATTCAGAGCTGGTGGAATCACTAAAGCGGTCTTTCCGCAAATTCACTATTCAGAAGATTGAAAGGAACTAAAACTCTAAGGCCAACACTTTAGCAAATATGGCCTCCCATCTCAAGCCAAAAAGGGACTTAATAGTAAAAATCTCCTATTAGTCAAAACCTAGTATTGAGGTAATACAATCCCTTCAAATTTCAGAACAATCTTAGAATTGGATGACTTCCATCATCCAGTACCTAAAGGAAGGGTTACTTCTAGAAGACAAGAATCATGCTAGAAAAATTCGGATTAGGGCAGCTCGATATTTAATTCTTAAAGAAAATCTTTACCGAAGGTCTTACACACAACCCGTCCCACGGTGTTTAACTTTAAAAGAGGCCCACTACGTCCTAACCGAGATACATGAGAAGATCTGTGCAACCATAACGACAGTAGGACCATAGCTCACCGTGCACTAACTTAGGGCTACTATTGGCCTAGTATGCTAAAGCAGGCTAAGAAATATGTTTGAAAGTGTGACAAATGTCAGCGTTTTGCTTCTTACCAACATTAACCTCATCATGAAATCGTCCTTATCATGAGTCCCTGGCCTTTCACCCAGTGGGGAATGGACATTGTAGGGTCATTGTCAAAAGTCCCTTAGAATAGAAGATTCTTGCGAGTCGCCATTGACTATTTCTCTAAATAGGTAGAAGTTGAACCACTGACTCACATCATAGAGGTAGAAGTAAAGAATTTCACTTGGAAAAATGTTGTGTGCATGTTCAGTATACCCCGTGTCATTATTTCAGACAATGGGATGCAGTTTGCTGGAAAGGTATTCGGAAAGTTCTATAAAGACCTGTACATCAGTCACCACTTCTCCTCTCTAGGGTATCCTTAAGCTAATAAGCAAGCCGAGGTTACCAACCGTACTATCCTTGAAGTAATAAAGAGGAGGATGAAGGAAGCCAAGGAAAGATGGGTCGAAGAGCTCCCCAGAGTGCTCTGGGCATACCAAACTACTAAAAGAACCCTAACTATGGAAAGAACATTTTAACTCGCCTATGGCACCGAGGGAATCATTCTTGTTGAAATTGGCATGCCAACCCTTAAAACAAACTGCTTTGACCAAGAGGCCAATAGCCAACAACTTGTAAAAAATTTGAACTTACTAGAAGAAAGACGTAAGCAAGCTCAGATTAGGACTGAAGCTTACCAACAGAGGATGACTAAATGTTTCAACCAGGGGTTAAAACCCATCAATTTCCAACTCATAGATCTCATCCTAAGAAGGGTGTTTCCAAATATTAAAGATCCCACCATGGGAAAGCTCTCCCCTAACTGGGAAGGACCTTACAAAGTAACCAAGATCGTCAGACCTACGACTTATTGGTGGGAAGATTCAACTAGGAAGCCTGTACCCAGACCTTGGAACATCGAACACTTACGCAAGTATTATCAATAATAAAGCTACTTTTGATTCACTTTAGAGTTTGTCACCAATGTACAGACCCTTAAAAGTGTAATACCTCGACCCGAGTTAGTCGGTATCGACCCGAGTTAGCCGGTACCCGAATCGAAAATTGACGAATATATAAAAAATGCAAGGACTAAAATAATTATATATATATATAAATTAATGATATAAAATATCTTGGTATGTGTTAGTATATGTAGATATATTATATATTATATATATATATATATATATATATAAGATACAAAAATCTTACACAAATTGAATGCAAAGCTGAATTCTTAGAAGAAGAGAAAGTGAAAATTAATGGGGCAGAGAGTTGAGTCAAAGAAAGGGGCTGGTAGAGAGAGAAAGTAGAGAGAGAAAGAGGCGGTGGAAGTTTTATATATATATATATACATGTTACGGAGGATAGAAAGGAGAGAGATTCAGAAACTGTGATGTCTCAAAGGTTGGGAAATTGATTGAGGAGAACACAGAAGCAAACCAAAAAGGGATGTAGAGGTGAAAGAAGGAAACTGCACCAAGAAATAATTAGAAAATTAAAAGGTAAGTGGGTATTCTGTTTTCAAATTTTTAGCATGATTCGTGTAGTTTTAACAGTAGAATCTTGTTAAGCATGGAAAATGAGAAATATTACAAAAAGAATCACTTGATTTGGGTTAGAAACAAGCTAGAAATCATGAGTTGCAGGTATGAGAGAATAATTGGAAGTTTGGTATTTTATGTATAAAATTTGAGTTAAATTACATAGGGTTGATCCCAAATAGTGCAGAAATTAGATAGAGAAAAAGAGGAGTCAAAACAGTGAGCAACCGAGTGTAAAAATGGAAATTTTCAGGCCACCGGAATTACGGGTTTGCCCAATTTCGTGAGGATTTGGTGCTTTAAATTGAAAACCAACATTGGAAATAAGATCTACATGAAATTTAGAAGAAAATGGCATTTAAAAACTGTTGAAAACTGACAAAATTCCTGTCGCCGTCGCCAGAGAAGGCGACTGTTCACACCGGAAGCCTACCGGAGAAGATGACGGAAAAACGAGGGGGCTGTTGGGTCAAGCATTGGCCGGGTCTGGGTTTGGATCCGGGTTCGGGTCCTGACCATTTGAAAATGGGTCCTGTGACTGACGACGTCAGCATGATGTCATGCTGACACAAGCAACCAAACTGAACCCCTTAGGTTTCTGACCGAACCGGACCGGCCCAATTGAATTGGGACTGAACCAGACGGTTCACTTAACAGTTTTCAAAATCCTATTTTGACCCCCCAAACTTTTGGTTAATTACACAATTGCCCATAAAATTTAATAACAATTAATTTAAAACCCTTTTTAAATTTAGGAAATTATTAAAATACCCTTAAACCAAAATTAGTCAAACGAAGTCCAAATATAGTAAACCAATAGTGCATTTTGACTATTTTGGGTATTCTGAATCCAATGGTGGGGTCCGTTTCACGAGACAAAACTCCGAAAAAAAAAAAAGACACGTTAGAGTGTAAATTATCAGATTACCCTTAGTGTCCCTAAAACCAAATAGAAGTCAAAGGGAGTCCAAATTGACTTTCTTCGACGTTCCAGACTCAATGGTGAGGTCCGTATTATGAAATAAGGTACAGAAAAATATGACATGTAAATATGTAAGGTAACAGAATCAAACTTTAAAACTTAAAGAAGCTACCCAAGAAATGTAACTAAAATAAGAAAAAAAAAATTATGATAATCAAATCAGAGTGATATTATGGAATGTGACCGGACTTTGAAATGTGATTTTAGGGAACTTCAAAGGAAGGATTTTTGGAGTTAAGTCTTTGGAATTCAGGTGAGTATTTCATACCATATTGAGGTAGACATTTTCAGTATAGATATAAATATTGAAATCTGTTATGATATATCGACATATGAAGTCGTTTTCCTTTATAACCTTTGTTTAACAGCTATACTGTATACGTTTTGAACAATTTATTGACAGCTATATTGTCTTCTTTGACTTAAGAAAATGTGTTTGTAAGATACTCAAATGTTATATAATCTTCTTACAAATGTTTGAACTGTTTTAACTAAATATTAAATAAAGAACTTTGATTTGAGTAATTGAACTGCTATTGATGATTATTGATTTTGGATATGATTTGGATATGATTTTGATGCTTTGAATAGAACACTCTTCTATGATTGGTCACTATCGAATAGGTTGTGATTTATCGAACCCTCCCACAGGGTATATTGTGGTGAGCCGATGTTGATATGGCATATCGAACTAGCTAGCCTATGATCTCAGTCAGCGAGGGTTAATTTGCTGGCCATAGAAGTGGAATATATCATTTTGAATATGAATATTGAAAATTGAACCATGAATCTGAATTATTGAACTATGAATTATTGGACTATGAATTTGGGTTATTAAACCATGAATCTGAATTATTGAACTATGAATTATTGGACTATGAATTTGGGTTATTGAACCATGAATCTGAATTATTGAACTATGAATTTGGGTTATTGAACCGTGAATCTGAATTATTGAACTATGAATTTGGGTTATCAAACCATGATTTTGAATTATTGAACTATGATTTATCGAGCCATGATTTTGAATTATTGAACTATGATTTATCGAACCATGATATTGAACTGTGATTTTGATTTATTGAACTATGTTATTGATTATCGATTTATGATTTTCGTTAAATTGAGATTTATTGGAAGCGAATTTGATACCGTTTTCTTGTACTATAAATTAAGATAACATATGATATCTGATCATTGACATTTCTATATTGAATTATATAGTAGTTTTGAAACCCCTGGTATGTTATGGAATGCTTACGAGCTGGGATACTCACGAGCTGTTGAGCTCATAGGATATTTTTATCCTATTTCAGGTGATGATATCGGAAAAGAAATAGTAGGTTCAGTTAGACTAGTTGGAAGCTTGTAAAGCTATGAACCCTTTTGTAATAGGATTTTCGCTAGTCATGATGTAGTTGCTTTTGAAAATTTTTGGACTGTATATCGAATATGACATCAGCAAGCTTTGGAAAAATTACATCATGTACTTTTGTAATTACTATAGAATGTATAAATAGATGAATGATGTTGACTTGAGTGTTGATTGACGCATCCGCAATAGAAAAGAAATTTATTCCTGCTGCGTTTGATTAATGGAAATCAGAAAGGCGTCGGTGGCCGATCACGAACCCTCGATCCGCATGGACCTGGATTTGGGGTCGTGACAAAAAGCCTTGTATCTATTACAAGTGTCATCGGGCCGGTCCATTTCACTCAATGTAAAGACCCTTAAAAACCTTGTATCCATTACAAGTGTTATAGGTCTGATCCATTTTATTAATGTACAGAACCCTAAAAGCCTTGTAGTCCATTACAAGTGCTACAGGTCTAGTCCTATTTCACTAATGCACAGACCCCTAAAAACCTTGTATCCATTACAAGTGTTACAGGTCTGGTCCATTTCACTCAATGTACAGACTCCTAAAATATTTGTATCCATTACAAGTGTTATAGGTCTGGTCAATTTTATCAATAGTACAGACCCCTAAAAAGCCTTATATCTATAACAAGTGCTACAGGTCTAGGTCCATTTTACCAATGCACTGACCCCTAAAAACCTTCCATCCATTCACAAGTGTTATAGGTCTGGTCCATTTCACTCAATGTACATACCCCTAAAAACCTTGTATCCATTACAAGTAGTTGTAGGTCTGTATATTATAAATTATCAATATGAAGACACTTGAGAAACCTTATTTTATTTATAAGTGTTATAGTTCTATAAATCTTGTTATTTAGACCTCTGAAATATCTCATGAGTGCTTTAGAATCTCTAAAGGAGCTTATATTCTCTATTGGCCTAAATATTGAAGAAATTATCTTAAAGCTTAGATATAACGCAAAGATATCTAACTAGACACAAGGTCTGAAGCAACTAAAGTTTCATAAATTAAAAATCCCAAAAATGGGAGGGTTACAAGATCAGAAGACCAGAAAAAAATTACAAAAATCCTAACTAATGATCCTCAGTAGGAGGGGCTTCTTGCTCGGGATTTGCCGAATCCACTAGGGTGACTTCAGGAGGACTTATCACAGCCTCATCTATCGAAACCTCATCCTCCCCAGAGATGTCGAGGTCAGGATATAGCTTTTAGATATTTTTCCTTAAAGTTTTGTACCCATGGTTTGCAAACTCTCCCCCCAACCTCTGCACCTCTTCTTTGAGGGATCTCTCTGTCTCTTCCCTTGCCACCTGTACATTGGTGGCAAGCGTCTGAGTAGCAGCAAGTAGTAGCAGCGTCAACCTCTTCCCTCTCTTTCTTTAGAACCTCCAATTCTAAAACCAAAGCATTCTTTTGTGACTCCAAAATAGCAAGAGTGGTAAGAGACTCTTTCAGCTTTTCCTCAAAGGAAAGAGATGAAGATCAGGTGGTCTTGAGTTGAAGCCTTGTCTCGTCTAGATCGACTTGGAGTCTGTCCTCCCGTTCTGATTCTTCAGGGCATTCCATAACGGCAGCTATGGCATGAGCCTACTACGAACAAATAAAAATTGAACAAGTTAGTAAGGAAAGAAGGTTAAAAAAATATATTAAACATTAAAATCCGATAAGGATAGTCTTACCCTCATATGAGACACTAGGAGATCCCTGTCAATCTTTCGGGGCTTCAAGCCTTTGAAGCCACCAGTAGCTGAGCTCTAGGCTTCTTTATAAGCCTTTTTTTATAGGCAACCTTCCCAATCTTAACCGTGGCCACCCCTGAAGGAACTATGCCCATCTTCCTTTTGCCTCTAGATTCAGAGTGCACCCTTGTAGCTAAAAGGAGGAAGGAGCTCATGTCAAGCAACAGGCAGTGCCAGCTTCTTAGAAACCGTACGTTCAAGGGAATTGGGTCCCTCGACCTCTGTCCTCCTCTTCTTTTGGGGAGGGGCTTGCTCTCTAGGGGTGGATGTCCCCTCAATCTTCTTCGACCCTAAGGTTTAGCCCATCTGGACTGTCTTCTTCAGGATCTCCGACTTATCTTTTACAAGCCCTACAGTCCATAAGGTTCTGAAGGGTAAGGATATGATCGTGGGGATAGTCTTGGGAGTGAAGAAGTCTCTTGTGCTTTTCTTGTAGGTCGGGAGTAAAAATAGACCTTCTCCAAGTCCTTCTTATCTACGACAAAGAAATTTTTTAAAAAAAAAGCGTTAGTCAGGTCAGAAGAGAAGTATGGTATTAAAAATAGTGTCTGAAGTTCTATAAGCTCACCTTTAAACCGTGGTGTTCTGAGGCAAAGAAGTTGTTGCTGTTCTCGAAGTCTTCATATTCCCAACCACTATTGATAAAGAAGTACCACATTTTTCATGTTTTGTAAGAAGTAGGTACCAAGGTCAATGGCTTGAACCTCTTGTCAAATGGCATATAAAACATCTCCTCTGACTTTAGGTACTTCATATCCATATTACTTTTAATGAGGTTTAGATCTACCTCAACTTCGTTTTGGTGACCTAGGGACTAAGAAGACCATCAATTGCCTCAAACTGTTAATGTTTAGTTCGGCATGACAGATTTTGAACCAGCTTGAAGAACTCGTTCACTAAAAGGGTGGAGAGGAAAACGTATAGCCAACCTCAAACCAGTTCAAGGTAGGCATATATCTCTTCTCTCTCAATATCTGACGGGTGATCTACAGCCTTTAGTATCCTACAAGACACATTTGGAGGAAAGCTCAAAACTGATTTTGAGGGCATCTAACATGCCCTTAGTCATGGCACTTTCGCTTTCCTCTCTTCTATGAGGTCTGCCCGATGAACCGGCCTCTCTATCCCTAGGCTCGAGGTGTCTTTCAATTAGAAGCACTCCCGAACTATCACCTGAAATAAGGCCTAATGCCTCCTGATCTCCGATTTCTACCACATCCCTTGTTTCCTCTCCCGTACTCGATTGACATCAGAAGTAGCCTTCTTTCTAGAAATATAACTTAAATAAAAAAAAAAAAGAGAAGGAAAGACAGAGACGAAATAATAAAAAATAAATAAAAAAGGTGCACTTTCACCAATTGACTGGGAAATCTCGAAGGTTGATGGCCGGAATGATCTTCAGGTATACCAGAAATCGCCTTGAGTTCTTCTTTTTTCTTAGAAATGCACTTAGTGTTTTTAAAGTTTGTAAAGAAACTCTTATTGGGGAGTTTTTCTATTTATAAAACCATCAAAGAGCGACATTAATGGTTCCAATTCCTAATTGACAATTGGCTGATAATGGCCTTAGTTATCCAATCGGCGCCTGATGCAATGATGAGGCATTTAACTGTCCCATCAATGACTATTTTATCAGAATACGCAGCGATGCATTTATGAAAGTACGTGTGACTCTTCAGAAACCCTAATCTCAGCTCTGTATGGGTCCCACAGAATTGAGGCTCAGGGAGGAGTAGCTGATATACTATAATTTGACTACAGTAATTCAAAGTTACCAGAGCATGACACGTGGCTCCCTAAGAATTTTTTGACATACAGATCTTAGTGCAAGTGGTTTGTTCAACCAAATAGATAACGACATTTTAAAGGTGAGGGTTCCAAACTGGTCACCTGCCTTCCATAGGCTACCGATCTCAATATAAGGAAACAAAGTTCAATATGAAAACTACTATTTTTAGGATATCTCCAAATCCCTATTTTTACGATTCCTAATGTCTACTCAACTTAGGAGATCTACAGCTTATAAATAAGGCCATAAGGTACAGCTCTCAAGTTATGTTCAATTATTCTTTTGAATTATAGTTTCTTTTTCGTTACTAACTTTATCATCGAAGCTGGTTACCTACCAGAGCCTTCCTAGTGACCCTCTGACTTCAAGTTCTTGATAGATTGCGAAGGACGGGAGGCCCTTTTGACCAAAAAATAGCAACATCAGAACTAGTACACAATTAAATAGTTGTTACAATTTCCCAAAATATTTTTCCTCCTAAGTAAAAAGACTTTTTCTAAAAGAAAGAACTTCAATTGAGATTTTAGCTGCGTCATGGCATAAATTAGCCACTTTGCATTCTATAGATGAACAGAGACTGAAAAGTCTTGGGTATAATTCCTTCAAAGGTCCTTCACCCAACCAATTATCTAACTAGAATCTAATATTCCTTCCATTGCCCAAAATTAACTTCAAAAAATTAGAGAAAAAAGTGAATAGAGGGGCAGTTTCTAGAGGCTACCTGTATGATATCTTTTCATATTTGTGAAATACCTTTAAGGATCCCAATTATTTAGGCTTATTCCATATTTCTCGCATAAGACTTGTTTTTAAAGGCTGGATCTTTTAGAACCCATTTTCCACCACCATTTCAATAATAATACATCATTCATTATTCTCAATTTTCTGATATCCAGTCCTCTTTGGTATTTACTTAGAAAGAACTTATCCCAAGCTAACCAATCTTAATTTCTTTTTCATATCACCATCTCCCCATAGGAAGCTCTTTTGGATACATTTTAATTCCTTCAGAACAACTTTCGGTATTTTAAAGATTAACATATAGTAAATTGGAAAGCTTCCTAATACAGATTTTATCAATGTGATCCTTCCCCCAAATGATAGAAACCTTATTTTCCAACTAGCAATCCTACTTTTGAATTTATTGATGATGAAGTTGATAGGCTTTCCTCTTTCTGGGACTAATTCCAAGTGGAAGACCTAGATATCTAATCGGGAATTCTTTGTTCAAACAATGAAAATTTTCAACAGTTTTTTTCAAGAGGTCCCCCTTGACACCTAACACCCATGATAGAATTCTTGTGAAAGTTAATTTTAAGCCTATATATGAGTTCAAAACATCTCAACAATCTCTTTATTTGAAGTAGTTGATTCCTAGTTAGCCTCAGAGAAGATTACAATATCATTAGCAAATTGAAAGTGAGAGATCACAAGATTACTTTGACCAATTTACACCCCTTTTTATTAGGCCTAACCGAGTAGCTCTTTTGAAAAGAATATTGAGTCATTCGACTACAATATTAAAGAGAAGGTGAGATAAGGGATCACCTTGACGCAGGTTTTTTTGCATTTGGAATTTCTTAATAGGGTGAACCATTTATCAAGACTGATATGGATGCATAAGAGATGCACTCATTAATCCAGCTAATCCATTTATCATTCCATACCAAACTCTTTTATCATTTTGAGAAGATAGTGTCAATTTATATTGTCAAAAGCTTTTTCAAAGTCTAATTTCAGAACAATACCTTTTAGACTACGCTTCTTCCACACATTAACAATTTCATTTACAATCATGATACCATCTTGAATACCCCTTCCTCTTACAAAAATTGATTGTTCTACACCAATAATGGATGGTAGGACCTTTTTAAAACTTGTAGAAAGTACCTTAGCAAAGATTTTATAGACGCACCCTATGAGATTGATAGGTTTATATTACTTTAGCGATTACAGTTAATGAAGCTCAAAATACTAACCTAAAGCCATACAAGCAAAATTACATATTCAGTAGTTAAAGTATTGAAGTTAGGAAGCTATCATAGATTTGAACCTTTTGAGTTTGAGTTTAAAAACATCATACATCTGAATTTAGCTAACATATGTGATTTGTTGAGGATTATAAGTATTCAAATTTTATTTAGTCATAAAAATACAATCGGATTTCTATAAGTATGTAGAAGATAGAAAAATGTTCACTGAGAATGAATGCCCCATAGTTTATTCTTCATAATCTTCCTATTAAAATTGGGAGCTTGTTGGCTTAACCTCACCTCTTCTAGGCTCTATTTAAAATTATTAGAATTTTGGTTGGATTTGTCTCGAACTTCATAGCTCATGGTGCATCTACATAGTTTAGTAAAGAGATAAGATAAGATAAGGTCTTATCATATCTAGTTAGAGGTTAGGTTAGACTCTACGGGAGGTATAATTCAACTTGGTGTTAGAAAACTATTCTAATTATATGTTACATAAGTAGTTACATATAACTTACACAAGAAATATCTTTTTCCTTCTAATTCTCCTCTAGTTTTCTCTCTATTGGGTTACTATCTTGAGACCCTTGAATTTGGATTATGTTGTACTTATAGAGGACTTTAGAAATTTCTTTATTGGAGAGAAAGACTACAATGTTCGCGATTATTCTAGTAAATCTCATAACACAAGCTTAACAGATCTTGTTAAAAAATAAAAGAGAAAAGAAGAGAAGAGAATTGTTTATTGTATCATATATCCAACGTTTTTCAAAGAGTGTATATTTATAGGCATATACAATTTAGATAGGTAAAGACAAATATGAGATGTATGTAGGTAAGTGACTCTGAATGAAAGGTGAGTAGGTAGGTAATATATCTAAATGGAAGGTGAGTAAGTAAGGAATATATGGTAAGAGAATATACATTAACATTCTCCTCAAACTCAAGGTGGTAGAATAGATATCAACTTTAGTTTGGAAAATAAATATTGAATAATGTATGGTTGAGATTTGTAATAATATGTCAATAACTAGTAAGGTAGAACACTGTGGAGTAACATGTGTGAGAACTCATGTGGCACAATACACAATTGATGTTGCAGGACACATGATAGAACACGTGTAAGGGACTAACATCGCGTAACACATAACTAATGAGGCAGGGCACGTGGCAGAACACGTCTAAGGACTAATGTGACATCAATTAAAGCAAGTTTCTTATAAGCCGGTGAGGGAAAATGCACAAGAACCAAAAGAAGGCACAAGAGAATGGTGAGGTGAGGTTCTAACAACCTAATGAGCTTTGTGGATGAGCTGACAATTGCATAGGAATTAGGAGAAGGTATATAGGAGTGCATCAAAACTAGGATGAGACGTATAAGAGTGTGGAGAAATAGGAGGCATATGGGAGTAGTGTGTGGCCATACGCGAGCTTGGAAATGGCTTTTGAAATTTCATGAAAATTGTCGGCGTAGCATTTTTTCGACTTGTAGATTGCAATAACATTGTTCGTTTTTCCTAATTGATTCCTAGAATTTTGCTTATCATACTTGTATGAGGTATTAGACTATTTTAGTATATTAAGACATTCAATGTCCATAATCTCAAGTGTTGAATTCCTACAAAATATTTCTCCATAATTATTTGTAAAAATATACCTTAATTAAACAATTGATCCAATAAGTCAAAAATAAATAAATAAATTTGTGCGCCTAAATTCATGGTGTTACAACAAAACCCTAGCTTTGCACAAAACTTCTATTTATCATCCATATTTACATTCAACTCCATTTTCATCTTATAACTTCATTTCCTAGAATGGTTTGGAAAAAGGGCGAGCTTCACTAAGATTAATGAATAATTCTAGATCTTTGTTATGGGTTTTAAATGAAATAGGAATTTCCTATGGATACTAAAATAGTTTAAAAGTATTTTCAATCATTCAAACTAAATTACAAAACAAAAGTAATAATATTCTTGACCATCGTCGATAACAAAATTCTCCTTTAGTAATGATCATTGTATAATTACTCATAAATAATAGATACCTATTTTTAGATTTATTAACAAAATTTTCAGCAAAATAGACCCGATCAACAATAGAATCCATACAAAATGGACACAAGTCAGTACCAAATACATCCCTATGCCACATCATTGAATGGATTCTCTTGAGTTAGTATAAGAGAATCTCATATTAGTATTTACCAAACTTTATAATGCGAAATTCCCCTTGGCAGAACTATCCAATCCACTAATCCGAATAATGGCATTAGGAAAACATAGTGATGCTGCACTTTTTCGATCGATGGGCTCCACTTTCTTACGCCTGTCGAAACACTCAAAGAAAAAGAGCATCAAAGAGCCACCGGGTTAGCTCCAGTGGTAGCCGCTCCGATGATAAAGTCAATAAACTGAATTGAAGGACTGTACTTGAAAGTAATTGAATGAGCATGAATGTAACCACGTACCTTAGGGTTTTATTTATAGGCTTTAGATTTCCTTAATTGATTAGGATTTGGAGTCGTGATAGTAGGGATTTTATCATCGGAGAATAGTAGTTACCAAGTTGAACACTGCGCTCCATAATAGAAGTTTCCTTGTTGAATATTGTTTCCTTATCCTTAGCTCGGTAGGATGTTTAGGGTAGCAATGAGCTCGGAACCCTCTTATGTTAGTTTCTGAGCTGAAGGTGAGTTTGAGGATCGCATGGGCTTCTGAATCTTTGTAGCTCTGGAGGCTTAGTGTTTAGGCCTTGCTCTGAATGGCTGAACTTTTAGCTACTCTATGATTACACGTGTCATATGGAGACTGGTTTGTCACTTTGTGGTATATCAACTACTTCCCCTCCCCTCAAGCCTTAGTTTTAGCTTAACGCGTAACTAGGGCTATGGGCTCCTGAAAATTCATGCGTCATGTCTTTCCATTTTCTTAGATGACCATTGATGGGTCATTTATTGCATAGGCCATCACTTGGGCATTCGAGGCCACCCTTTCTTCCAACTGTCACGACGGTTTGCATGGGTGGCCCTTTAATTTTAAGAGCCTATATAAAGGGAGAAGATGGTGTTTTCACACCTATTTTCCCCTATCACTTACTTTTACTTTCAAGATGCTCCTCCGTCAAAGTGATCGGGATTTTTGTGGAAGTTGCTTGTTGTCCGAAGCTTCCTTTCGTTATCATTGTCCAGGCTTAACTTATCATCTTGTTTCATTTATTTTTCTTTCTTTTTCTCTCTTCTTTTTTTATTTTTTATTTTCGCCATGTCGGCCTCAAACAATGTGTTAGGCTTTGGCAATGGCATAAGAAGCTCTTTGGAGTGGATTGTGCCGTATGTAGTAGGTTGTAACTCTTTTTCTTTCTGTTTGTTATTTTCGTTTCTTTGTCTTAACTTGTGTATCCGATGTCTTGCAATCCATGCATGGTCTTGCCGTCATCATGGGTTTTTGAGTGGATCCAGAGATGATTGACTATCTCCAGCCCAGGCTACAATTGGGGATAGCGCGGTCCACTGCCTCTGCTGGTGAGGGGAAGTTGAAAGAGGCGTAGATCTCTTTGTCTATTGTAGGATCTGAACTGGACTTCCCTGCTCGGAAGTTGACAGTACTTGATTTAGCTAGGGTTCGGAATGCCAATGATGATGATTGTGAGGTAACCTCTCTCGACTTTCCTTCGATAGAAACTCCTGCTCTAGTTGATATGGATGAAATGTGCTGAATTTGAGGAGAACGAAGGAAGAGAGTGACGACGACATGGGATTCAGAGCCTTCTTCCTTCATTTAAATCGAAACCAAGGATAGTGATGATGGTGACTTGGGATTCAGGATCCTCTTCAAAACCAAAGGAAGAAAGCGATGATGACATGGAGTAGAATGGCGATTTCCTTGTCTGAACCAGTTGTAGTCTAAGATCTTTACCTTTGTACTTTGTTTCTTTG
Organism: Nyssa sinensis; assembly: GCA_008638375.1. NCBI lineage: Eukaryota > Viridiplantae > Streptophyta > Magnoliopsida > Cornales > Nyssaceae > Nyssa > Nyssa sinensis. The sequence continues at coordinate 46,053,724 of CM018032.1, forward strand.
TAAACTGGAAGCGCGTCGTTAACACTCCAAAAATAAATTAACCTTACTTCTCAACACAATAAACACAGTAGCTAGCTGAGTAAGGGTCGATCCCATAGAGAGTGTCCACAATTTATTTTTTATTTATTCCGACTAATTCTAAACTAAGATCTAATTAATAGCAAAACAATAAATGGGGGGGCTTGGAATTTTGATCAAACTAATTACGAATGAAAATTGAAATTAATAAAAAAATCAATAAATTAAAACTTTAGTTCTTCGGTTCAATCTCACCCTCACAGTTAATGGAACAATCAATCAATTATAACATTATTCTACCCTTCAATGAATCTAATAATCCTAGGTAACAACAAGCTCTGCTACCCGAAATTTTCCTTAATTCCTCACTAATGAAACAAGCTCTCTATTAGATTCTAACCATTATACAATTTAGAACAAGCTCTCTAAATTTAATACAATGACAGCATTAATATTTAGAAAATTAGATTATTCCAAGCAACAATCACACAAGCTCGGACTGTTTAACTTAGGACATGATAATCATAGCAATAAACAAAAGCTTGACCACAATCATCTATCACTATTTGCCACAATTGATTAGGAACCATATCAATTACGTAATATACTTCCTGAATCTAGCAATTGATAATAATCTGATCAATCTAACAGACCTAATTAAATCAATCAAACTAAATATCAATAAAATAATTTAAACAGATTACCATGAACAGATTAAGAGAAGAAAGAAATAATGTTACTGAATTGATTCAACCATTAAACTGTAACGAGGGTTCGAAATCCCCTAGAACTGAATTGAAAATCTAGCCTGACATACTTGAAATAAGAAAACTAATCAATTATTTGTCCTGTGCGCTCCGCACCGTTCCCTGGCTTCCTTCAGTATTTTCTCAGCACCGCCTCCTCTCTTTTCTTTTATACCTGTGTTGCACCCTGTTCTCACCCCTAGAACCATAGACACTTTTTTCTCTTTTAAAAAAACCAGCCACGCGCCCCGTTTTCAGCCGCACAAGCCTAGCTTCCTTTAGGCTTGCACTCTTTTTCTTCCTTTTATTTTTTCTCTTCTTTGACTTTTCTTCAACTTTTTCCTCCTTTGTCTTTTTCTTATGCTTTTGTTTCATTCAGCCATTCCAGCACAAGCCCAGCCGCACAAACCAACTCCGGCCCATTAAGGACACAGCCTGCTGCTCAGAATTGATTTACTGATTTCATCAAAACTGCTGAAACTTGCAAGCTATTTTTCCATCTGAAAACGACTGAATCTTGACTTGGGCTCTTCATGAAAGTTGTAGCACTCAAAGAGTAGATAATTCTAGGCTTTTAAAACACCTGATTTGGGCTTCGAAAACTCAATTTACGGCTTGTTGAAGTTGGCTGATCGGACAGGAAATCAGCTGCATGGACAGCTTTCCAGGCCTGATTTCGAAACAATGTTTGGAGGCCCAAACGAACTCGGATTTTTGCAAACCAGACCTTTCTGAAAATCCCAAGACGCCCTCTACAAACTTCATCAAGACCACTTCCTCATTCTCGAATTCTAACACCATCAAAATCTCAAGTGAAGCTCTATAGGTTGAATCTGTCCAAAAACCAAAAATTACACAAAATTATTCTTTTACCATCAATGCTTCCCTAATTCAATAAATAAATTAATTAACTCACTAAAATAGAAAATATGTAATAAAATCAAATATAAAGGAATTAAAAATATGAAATATTATGCTCTCATCAAATTCCCCCACACTTAGTTTTTACATGTCCTCGTGTAAACAGAACTAAAAACAAAACAAAAAGTTCACTTGAATCTAGCAATTGATAATAATTTGATCAATCTAACAGGCCTGATTAAATCAATCAAACTAAATATCAATAAACAATTAAAATAGATTATCATGAACAGATTCATAAGAAAAGGGAGAAATAACGTTACTGTATTGGTTCAACCATTAAATTGCAATGAGGGTTCGTAATCCCCTAGAACTGAATTAAAAATCTAGCCTAACATACTTGAAAAAAAACCTAACAAATTAATGTTCCTGTGCCGCTGCTGCGCCGCACCGCACAAGCTGTGCGTCTCCATCTTCTGTTTCGTTTTGTGCCGCCGCCCAGGTCCCCTCCTTATGCCCTCTTCTTCTTCTTTTTATTTCTTCTTTTCTTGGGCCCCACATCACTTCCTTTTTTCCTCTTTAGCTTGCGCCTGGGCCGCAGCCCACTTTTGCTTTTAATTTTCTCTTCATCGTGCGCCCAGCCAAGCTGCACTAGCCACAATTGCTTTTCTTTTGTCTTTTTCTATCTCTTGTATTTTTTTTTTATTTTCTTCATGCTCCAGAGTAAAAACCATCCTGCGCCCAACTGCACTGCTTTATTCTTTCTCTTCCAGCAGGCCCATTTTAATTGCTAAATCTTGCGAGCTATTTTTCCATCTGAAAACGATGAAATATTGACTCGGGCTCTTCATGAAAGTTGTATCCCTCGAAGAGTAGGTAATTATAGGCTTTTAAAACACCTGATTTGGACTTTGGAAACTCAACTTACGGCCTGTTGAAGTCGGCTGATCGGACAAGAAATCAGCTGCGCGGACAGCTTCCCAGGCCTGATTTCGACACAATGTTTGGATGCCCAAAAGAACTTGGATTTTTGCAAACCAGACCTTTCTGAAAAGCCCAAGACGTCCTCTACAAACTTCATGAAGACCACTTCCTCATTCTCGAACTCTAACATTATCCAAATCTCAAATGAAGCTATATAGGTAAAATCTGTCCAAAAACCAAAAATCACACAAAATTATTCTTTTACCATCAATGCTTCCCTAATTCAATAAATGAATTAATTAGCTCACTTCAATAGAAAATATGTCACAAAACTAAATATAAAGGAATTAAAAATACTGAATATTATGCTCCTATCAAATTCCCCCACACTTAGTTTTTACACGTTCTCGTGTAAACAAAAACTGTGAACAAGACAATAGGTTCACTTGAATCCATTCAACCAAACTTTCAAAGGTCTTAAGTTCAATAGTTCATCCATGAAAATTAATGCTTAGGCTAGCAGGAATTCGGTTAATACCTCATCAATCAATTCGTAACAACAACCTTGTCATTTTCCACTAAACAATTTCAAAATTCAAGTGCATGCATGCGAGTACTTTTCCTATGATCAACATGAATTCACAACTAAGTCCATATGGGAAAACAATTATGTACACTATTTCAAGACTCGAAACATAGCTTTTCCACTATTACTTTTCACACAATTATTTTTTCCTTTTAGGTGAGTGCATTTTATGCTCCCTCTTACCTTTTGCATACATTTTTGATTGAGTGCGTTTTACGTTCCATCTCAATCCACCAGTGAGTGCGTTTTACGCTCCATCTCACTTTATGCATGTGTTTATGAGTGAGTGCGTTTTACGCTCCATCTCAACCCACCACATGATTTACTTGCTTCTTTTTTTTTTTTTTCATTTTGAAATTTATTTCTCTCATATAACTCTATAATTAAAAACCAAAATGAGCAGTTAAGCAAGTTCTAAGTCTTGAAACTAATGCACATAGTTAGACATCCAAACAACTTAGCTAATAAAACATGTATCTTAAATTCAAGCACCCATGCATATAAAAACCAATTAGTTTTCAGCCGTTCAAGTGTGGATTGTGACTTGGTCATAATTATTCGTCAATTAATTAAACATTAACCAAAACTTGAAAGTCAACATTAATTCTCACACATTCATTGGCGACCTTCAAGAGCTTAGCCAAATAAAATCCAAATAAAACCATCCAATTCCGCACGCCAACATTTTTTTTATTTTTGTTTTTCATTTTTTTGTTTTTTGTTTAAATAATAATCTAAAAATAAAAAAAAAATAATAAAAAATCTAGCAACCTTAAAAAAAATAATAAATAAATAAAACAAAGGTTGAAATCCTCTCCCCCACACTTAAACCTTACATTGTCCCCAATGTAAGAGAATGATGCAAAGAAGAAATGACAAAAAATAAAAAGAAAAAGGGAAGAAATAACAAATCTGGTTTCTTAGGTTGCCTCCCAAGCAGCGTATTTGTTTCACGGTCGTTTGCCAGACGACTTGCTCTTCAACCTACCTCCAAATTCTCCTTACTTGTTGGGTCAAAAACTTCCTTGCACTAAAGGGTTAATAACATTAACAGCAAAAACATGATCAATATCACTAGGGTACCTCATGGCATCATAAATGTTAAATTGAATCTTTTCACCATCAAATTCCATGGTCAAGGTACCATTATGCACATCAATCATTGTTCTAGCTGTTTTCAAGAATGGTCTCCCCAATAAAATATGTGAAGGATTGGGAGATGTATCATCATCCATATCCACAATGTAAAAATTCGTAGGAAATATTAATTCGTTCACCTGCACTAACACATCCTCAATCACCCCTTCAGAGTAAGCATTAGTACGATCCGCCAACTGTATAATAACACCAGTTTTTTTTCAAAGAACCCAGATTTAAAGAAGCATAAATAGATCGTGGCATGACATTAATAGAAGCTCCTAAATTTAACATGGCTCTTTCAAATCTAGTCTTTCCTATTCTACATGGAATGGTGAACATACCTGGATCTTTACATTTAGGGGGGAGCTTTCTTTGAAGAACTGCTGACACATTCTCCCCCACACTTACCTTCTCATCATCTCTTAATTTTCTCTTGTTAGTGCATAATTCTTTCAAAAACTTTGCATACCTTGGCACTTGCTTAATTGCATCTAGTAGAGGAATATTCACCTCTACCTTGCGGAATGTCTCTAAAATTTCTTTCTCTTGTTCTTCCTTCTTAGACCTTGCACACCTGTATGGAAAAGGTAAGGGGTTAGTCTTAACTTGAATAGAAGGATTCGGAATTACCTTTGATATTTTTGCCTCCTTCTCAATCTCCTCCTCCTCAACAACTACAACAGTGGATTTTGGTACTTCCAATTGTTTGCCACTCCTCAATGTTATAGCACTTGCATTCTCTCTTGGATTAATAATAGTTTGAGAAGGTAGCTTACCTGAGCCTTGAGAATCCAATCGACCAACTGTGGTAGCAAGCTGACTTACCTGATTCTCTAGATTTTGTATGGAAGTCCCTTGTCTCTTGTTGGAATTGCTGTGTATTGGTCATGAAAACTTTAAACATATCCTCAAGAGATGTTCCAAAACTAGAAGGAATTGCTTGTTTGGGTGGATACTGTTGTTGGACCTGTTGAAAACCAGGTTGGTTATTTGAAAAAGCATTCTGCATTGGTTGCCTATTTCCTCCATAACTCAAATTGGGATGATCTCTCCATCCTGGATTGTAAGTATTAGAGTATGGATCATATCGGCGCTGGGGTTGTCCTGGGAAATTCCCTACTGCATTCGCTTGCTGAACAGTTTCATCTTCTTGTAATGTTGGACACCCATCTGAATTATGTCCTGATAGCGAACAAATTCCACACACTTTTGTTGCTTGCATGTTCCCTACAGCCATTTGACGAACCATAGCAAGTTAAATCAGAAATTTGACGTTCAATGTTAGAAGTACTTACCTCATTCACCTTTTTAGGTGTGTGCTCTATTCTGGTTCCATACTATTGTGAGTTGGCTGCCATGTTTGAAATCAAATTCCTAGCAGCATCTGGGGTCTTATCAACCAATGCTCCTCCACTAACAGCATCTATCATACTTCTATCCATTGGTAATAGCCCCTCATAAAAATATTGAATTAAATGTTGATCATCAATTTGGTGTGGTGGACAGCTCGAACATAACTTCTTGTACCTCTCCCAATACTCGTAAAGAGATTCTCCATTATATTGTCTGATGCTACATATCTCTTTTCTTATATTAGCAGCCCTAGAAGCAGGAAAATATTTTTCCAAAAATAGCCTCTTCATCTCATTTCATGTCTGAATCGATCCGGAAGGAAGGTAATATAACCAATCCTTTGCCAAGTCTGCCAATGAGAACGGAAAAGCCCTAAGCTTTATCTGATCCTCTGTGATTCCTTGAGGCTTCATGCTAGAGCACAACACATGGAATTTCTTCAGATGCTTGTATGGATCTTCACCTGTAAGACCACGAAAAGTAGGCAAAAGATGTATTAGTCCTAATTTCAATTCAAAAGCAGCATCTAAATTAGGATACTCAATACACAATGGTTGTTGATTTAGATGAGGAATAGCCAATTCCCTTAAAGTCCTAGCAGCCCTATTGTTGTTGGGAGCAGCCATATCTTCCTCTTCTGAATCACTGGATGAACTGTTAGAAAATAATTCAAGTGCTATGTTCAAGCCAGGTGATGCAGCAATAGCTTTTTCAGAATTTGTGGTTGCAATTCGAGCTTGCCGAGTCTCTTTTCTCAACCTTCGTGCAGTTTTCTCAATTTCTGGATCAAATCTTAATTCGTCAGATTGAGAAGATCGAGTCATAAACCAAAAACAAATAGAAAATAAATAAAAATAAGCAAAAATAAATCAAAGAAAAAAAAATAAAAAATAAAAAACCAAATAATAAATCGCAAATTTCTAAATGAATAGTGCTACCTAGAAAACTCCACCGAACCTATAAAAAAAAAATAAATTAGAATTTGATAAACAGAGATTAAAACACAAATTGAATTAAAAGCAACAAAATAAAAAAAAAATAATAATAAAAAAATCAGTTAGAATAAATAAATAAAAAAATGACAGAAAACACTTCCCGGCAACGGCGCCAAATTTGGAAGCGCGTCGTTAACACTTCAAAAATAAATTAACCTTACTTCTTAACACAATAAACACAGTAGCTAGCTGAGTAAGGGTCGATCCCACAGAGAGTGCCCACAATTTGTTTTTTATTTATTCCGACTAATTCTAAACTAAGATCCAATTAATAGCAAAACAATAAATGGGGGGGGGGGGTTTGAAATTTTGATCAAACTAATTACGAATGAAAATTAAATTAATAACAAAAATCAATAAATTAAAACTTCAGTTCTTCGGTTCAATCTCACCCTTACAGTCAATGGAATAATCAATCAATTATAACATTATTCTACCCTTCAATGAATCTAATAATTCTAGGTAACAACAAGTTCTGCTACCCGAAATTTCCCTTAATTCCTCACTAATGAAACAAGCTCTCCATTAGATTCTAACCATTATACAATTTAGAACAAGCTCTCTAAATTTAATACAATGACAACATTAATATTTAGGAAATTAGATTATTCTAAGCAATAATCACACAAGCTCGGACTGTTTAACTTAGGACATGATAATCATAGCAATAAACAAAAGCTTGACTACAATCATCTATCACTATTTGCCACAATTGATTAGGAACCATATCAATTACGTAATATACTTCCTGAATCTAGCAATTGATAATAATCTGATCAATCTAACAGGCCTGATTAAATCAATTAAACTAAATATCAATAAAACAATTTAAACAGATTACCATGAACAGATTAAGAGAAGGAAGAAATAATGTTACTGAATTGATTCAACCATTAAACTGTAACGAGGGTTCGAAATCCCCTAGTACTGAATTAATCAATTATTTGTCCTGTGCGCTCCGCACCGTTCCCTGGCTTCCTTCAGTATTTTCTCAGCACCGCCTCCTCTCTTTTCTTTTATACCTGTGTTGCACCCTTTTCTCACCCCCAGAGCCATAGAAACTTTTTTCTCTTTTAAAAAAACCAGCCACACGCCCCGTTTTCAGCTGCACAAGCCCAGCTTCCTTTAGGCTTGCACTCTTTTTCTTCCTTTTATTTTTTCTCTTCTTTGACTTTTCTTCAACTTTTTCCTCCTTTGTCTTTTTCTTATGCTTTTGTTTCATTCAGCCTTTCCAGCACAAGCCGAGCCGCACAAACCAACTCCAGCCCATTAAGGACACAACCCATTGCTCAGAATTGATTTACTGATTTCATCAAAACTGCTGAAACTTGCAAGCTATTTTTCCATCTGAAAACGACTGAATCTTAACTTGGGCTCTTCATAAAAGTTGTATTCCTCGAAGAGTAGATAATTATAGGCTTTTAAAACACCTGATTTGGGCTTCCAAAACTCAATTTACGGCCTGTTGAAGTCGGCTGATCGGACAGGAAATCAGCTGCACAGATAGCTTTCCAAACTTGATTTTGAAACAATGTTTGGAGGCCCAAACGAACTCGGATTTTTGCAAACCAGACCTTTCTGAAAATCCCAAGACGCCCTCTACAAACTTCATCAAGACCACTTCCTCATTCTCGAATTCTAACACTATCAAAATCTCAAGTGAAGCTCCATAGGTTGAATCTGTCCAAAAACCAAAAATTACACAAAATTATTCTTTTCAATGCTTCCCTAATTCAATAAATAAATTAATTAACTCACTAAAACAGAAAATATGTAATAAAACCAAATATAAAGGAATTAAAAATATGAAATATTATGCTCTCATCATAAACCTTCTGAATTGATGTAACTCTTTGTTATTTATCAATAAAAGTCTATTCTCTTTAGAGCTTGAGCATTTTTCATTCTTCTGAATACTTCTATTAACTATCTCTTCGGAGTAGCTTTACTTGTAAATTTTGATAATATGCCAAGTAACGTTCAACACTGTTCCAACTCGCTACTGCTTTGTAATGTAAGCTTGGGCTTCAGCCCTTCAAGTTTAATTTTGTAAGGAGAGTGTTCAGGAGTTGAACATACTTTAGATCTTCTTATCAAACTTTTAAACTGAGAATGCATTGACCAAGATCTTTCGAATAGAAAAACTTGTGTAAATAATAAATCACCGTAACTTGGAAAAATCTCTTGCAATCAGAGCTTCGGTCACCAGGATTGATAATAATTGAGCAGGAAGGTCTGTATAGATATCTAAACCAGAACTGGATCTGATAATAGGAGTAATTGAGTCAGAACCGGTGCTGAATATCTTGGGCATGGAGACTTGTAACAATGTTTGAGCACATCCAACATGATATGTTCGGAAGACCTGTGATGATAATCAAACAAATCCTCCATAACTTGAGCTTGCGTCCACCAGGACTAATAATAACTGGGAAAGATGACTTTGAACAAATCCTTCATAATTCGAGCTTCTATTATCATGACTGATAAGGACCGAACACGAAGCTTTGTAATAGTTGAACCAGAATTGGTATTGACTGATCAGAAACATCAGTAACTTGAGTAGTAGAGCAATCTAGACATATCTTCTACCTTTAGTATGAGGGGGTAACCGAGTAGGTTGAAGAATTGTAGATATTCCTAGTATGGAGGTGGTCCAGATCCTATAATACTTGCATAGGCTACAAGATTTTTAGAGGTCTAGTACATTGAAATGGACTAGACCTGTATCACTTGTATGAGCTACAAGGCTTTTAGGGGCCTGTACATTAGGATGGACCTAGACTTGCAACACTTGTATGAGCTGTAAGGTTTTTAAGGGTCTGTACATTAAGATGGACCAGACCTTGTAACACTTGCATGAGCTGCAAGGTTTTTAGGGGTCTATACATTAAGATGGAATAGACCTGTAACACTTGCATGAGATGCAAGGTTTTTAGGGGTCTGTACATTGGGATGGACCAGACCTGCAACACTTGCATGGGCTGCAAGGTTTTTAAGGGTCTATACATTAAGATGGACCAGACCTGTAACACTTGCATGGGCTGCAAGGTTTTTAGGGGTCTGTACATTAAGATGGACCAGACCTGTAACACTTGTATAGGCTGCAAGGTTTTTAGGGGTCTGTATATTAAGATGGACCAGACCTATAACACTTGGATGGGCTGCAAGGTTTTTAGGGGTCTGTACATTGGGATGGACCAGACCTGTAACACTTACATGGACTGCAAGGTTTTTAGGGGTCTTTACATTGAGATGGACCAAACCTGTAACACTTGCATGGGTTGCAAGGTTTTTAGGGGTTTATACATTAAGATGGGATTGCTCGGTGGTGACAAAGAAAAGGAAAAATCTTTATTGATAATATTTCCGTAATTGTTCTACATTCCACGGCCTAGGCACAGGTTTCCCAGATATGTCTTCCAACCAGTATGTGGTAGGTCTGATAATTTTCGATACTCGGTAAGGGCCTTCCTAGTTGTGTGATAGCTTTCCCATGGTAGGATCCTTGGTCTTTGGAAACACTCTTCTTAAGACGAGGTCTCCGACCCGAAAGCTGAGGGGCTTTAACCCTTGTTTGGAATGGTTGGTTATCTTGTGCTTATATGTCTCCATTCTGATTCTAGCTTGGTCTCGCTTTTCTTCAAGGAGGTCCAAGGTTTTCTGCAAGTTGCTGATTATTAGTTTCTGGGTCGAATGCTTCCGTCCTCAAGGTAGGCATACCGATCTCAACTAGGAATGACTGCTTCTAAGCCATAAGCAAGCGAGAATGGAGTTTCAGAAGTCGGTGTTCTTCTTGTGGTCCTATAGGCCCAGAGCACACCAGGGAGTTCTTCAACCCATTTTCCCTTGGCTTCCTTCAACCTTTTCTTAAGAGCATCAAGGATCGTTCGGTTAGTGACTTCTGCTTGACCGTTGGCTTGAGGGTTCCCTTGGTGAAGAGAAGTGGTGACTTATGTGCAGGTCTTGATAGAATTTCTTAAAGATTTTCCCTACAAACTGTGTACTATTGTTTGTAATAATAACATATGGTATACTGAACCTACAAACAATGTTCCTCCAGGTGAAGTTTTTGACTTCCGTCTCTATGATATGTGTTAGGGGCTCAGCCTCTACCCACTTAGAGAAGTAGTCAATGGTGACCAAAAGATATCTCCTATTCGGGGTGGCCTTTGGCAGCTGCTCTACGATGTCCATTCCCCACTGAGCAAAGGGCCATGGGCTGGTTATAGGGATGAGCTCATGGTGGGGCTGGTATTGATATGGAGCAAATCGTTGACATTTGTCACGCTTCCGAACGTACTCCTTGACTTGTTTCAGCACACTAGGCCAGTAGTAGCCTTGTGTTAAAGCTCGGTGGGCTAGGGTTCTGCCACCGTTGTGGTTGCCACAGATTCCTTCGTGTATTTTGGCCAGAACATATTGTGACTCCTTGGGAGTCAGGCACCACAACAAGGGTTGGGAGTAGGATCTGCGGTAGAGCTTTCCATTTATAATCAAGTACCGAGCTGCCCTGATTCGGACTCTTCTGGCCCTGTTCTTGTCCTCTAGGAGGAGTCATCCTTCAATATATTGGAGGATAGGAGTCATCCAATTTTAGGTCTGTTTGGCAACCTGGGCGACTCGAACCTCTTCTATGCTTGGCGTTGGTTGGTGGGAGATCTTCAAAGTGGAATCTCCTTCTGCCTTGAGATGAGAGGCCATGTTTGCCAGTGCATCGGCCCTTGCATTCTGACCTCTTTCGATTTTTTATATAGTGAATTCATAGAAGGAGCGCTTCAGTGAATTAATCAGCTCTGAGTACCGAAGCATTCTGTCGTCTTTAATGAAAATTCTCCCAGGACTTGGCTTACTACCAATTGGGAATCCGAGAAGACTTCGAGGTTTTGGGCCTCTCATTCAGCGGCCAGCTTCATTCCAAGAATGAGGGCTTCATATTCAGCTTCATTGTTGGAGGCTCTGAATCCCAAATTTATTGCCTTTTCAGCTATAAGTCCCTTAGGGGATCGTAGCACTATGACTACACTAGAACCTCGGTCTGTGAATGATCCATCAGTGTAAAGCTGCCGTGTAGCCGAACTCTTACAGGTCTGTGCCTTATCGTGCAGTACTGGGGTGAACTCAGCAACAAAATCGGCCAATGCTTGCCCTTTGATGGAGTTCCATGGTACATAGGATATGTCAAATTCCCCTAGTTCCACAAACCATTTGACTAATTGCCCCGAGACTTTCGGGCTTCCTTAAGACTGACTTTAGTGGATATGCCGTTGGAATTTCTATGGGATGTACCTGGAAGTAAGGTTAGAGCTTCCTGCACAGTAACTATTAAGGCAAAAGACAGCTTTTTGATCTTGGGGTACCTTTTCTCTGCATCTACCAGTGCTTTGCTCACATAGAATATAGGTTTCTGAACTCCCCTATCTTGTCTAATCAGGGCAGAACTGACTGCATTCTCTGAAACTGCAAGATAGAGAAGCAGTTTCTCCCCTTGGATTGGCCTTGATAGGAGCTCGGGGGAAGCCAGATATTCCTTCAACTCTTGAAAGGCCTTTTCACGCTCTTCGGACCATTGTAAGGCTTTGTTACCCTTCAAAGCTTTGAAGAACGACAAACAGCAATCTATAGATTTAGAGATGAACCTGTTCAGAGCCGCAACTCTCCAATTTAGAGTCTGAATGTCCTTCTTGGTCTTTGGTGATTCCAACTCAATCACGGATTTGATCTGAGTAGGGTCTGGTTCAATACCTCTCTGAGAGACGATGTATCCCAAGAACCTCCATTTGGTTACCCTAAAGGTGCATTTCAAGGGATTCAGCTTCATCTTGTGTTGCTTCAAGATGTCAAATGTTTGACCTAAATGCTAGAGGTGGTTGCTTTTTCATAGGCTTTTGATCAGCATGTCATCAATGTAAACCTTCATTGTACTGCCGATCAGAGGACTAAACATCTTGTTAACCAGACGCTGATATGTTGCCCCGGCGTTTTTCAATCCGAACGACATCACTTTATAGCAATAGAGACCTCGTTCGGTAATGAAAGCTGTCTTTTCCTAGTCTAGTGAGTACATCTGGATCTGGTTATATTTAGAATAAGCATCCATGAAACTCATGAGTTCATGCCTTGCTGTTGCGTCGACTAGCTGGTCAATCCTTGGAAGAGGAAAGCTGTCTTTGGAACAGGCCTTGTTGAGGTCTGTATAATCAACACAGACTCTCCACTTGCCATTTTTCTTTTTGACCAGAACAGTATTGGAAAGCCATTCCGGATAGAATACCTCTCGTATCATCTTGGCCTCTAGTAACCTCCGAACTTCCTCGTTAATGATCTGATAGCGCTCTGGAGCAAGTGTCCTCCTTTTCTATCTGACCAGAGAGTGGTCAGGATCTGTCATCAACTTATGAGTGATGAGGTCTGGATCTATCCCCTCCATATCTTTCATTTCCCAGGCAAACACTGAGAGATTGTCTTTCAAGAATTCTATCATCTCTTTCTGCTCGATAGGGGTAAGGTCTAGACCAATTTACAAGTAATGCCCTTGTTCTTTCGAACTAACCAACATCTTGATTGGGTCACCTATGGGCTTGGCCCTGTTGTCCCTTCTTCTTGGACTTAGGGGTTCACCAATTCCCGATGGGCAGTCTTCTGTCTCATGATGGTGGGAAAGGTCCGAGCCCACACCTTTCACTGAGTGTGTAGTAATTACTATTTGGGGGTCTTCTCCTTGAGCATGAGAGCGTGGCACTCTCGAGCAGTCGGTTGGCATCCTCTGATAGAGTAGATAACATTGTTATGCACATACTTTAGGCATTGATGGAGGGTCGAGGTGACCGCTCCCATTTGGTGGAGCCAAGGTCTTCTGATTATGACGTTGTAGGGAGACTTGGAGTTCAGGACCATATATTATGAGATTGTGGTCTTCTGTCCTATCTCCCTTTCCTGCTGTGATGGGTAGGTCAATCCTCCCTAGTGGGGTACTGAGGTTCTTGTCAAATCCTGCCATTATGGATGGCAGTGGGCTTGACGTCATTGGAGCTGAGATTCATCTGTCTGAGGGGCTCATAGAATAACACATTTGCAGAGCTCTCTGTGTCTACCAAGACTCTTCGGATCTCAAAATTGGCAATTTTGAGAGAGATAACTAAGGCATCATTATGAGGGTAGTGTACCCCTGCAAGATCTTGCTCTGTGATCTGGATCTTAGGTAGTGGCCTCAGCATTTTCTCGACTGCAGGGATTTAGAGGATGCTAGGAGCAGTTCTGGCCTCCCGGGCATAACGCTTTCTTGCTCTATTGGACGTCTTTGTGGCCGGGGTCTCCGAATGAAGGACGAAGATAACTTGATTGTTATGCTGTTGGGGCTCATTCCTTCCACCCCTCTGTTCTGGCCTCTACTTCTGTCTCCTCGGCGGAGGTCTGTCATTACGGGGGTTCTGCCTCCAGGTCCTGCCTGACGAACTCCGCCAGTCGCCCTCTCCTTATGAGCTGCTCAATCTCATGCTTTAGGGCTATACATCGGTCAGTCGTGTGCCCTCGGTCTTTATGGAAGTCACAGTACTTGTTTTGGTCCCTGTTGTTGGGGTTGCTTTTTAATGGCACCTGCCATTTCAGGTTTTCATGTGCTCGGACCTGCCAAAGTATGTGGGCCAACGAGGAATTTAGGGGAGTGAAAGTATCAAACCTTCCTGGACCAGTATTGCTTGGAGCCCTGGGTGCCGCTCTTTTGTCAAGGCTTCCCACCGTCTTCTTGGCAGCACTAGAGTCTTTCTTCTGCTCATCTTTCTAGGATTGCTTCCTTAATCTTTTGGGAGGTGTTTTTTGCTTCCTCTAGATTTATGTATTTCCTAGCACGTTCCATGAGAGCTGCCATGTTAGTAGGAGGACTCTTTGTTAGGTAATCCCGGAAGTCCCCCTGAGCAAGACCAGAGGTCAGAGCGGCAACCAAAAGCTTGGACTGCAATCCGTGATCTCAATGACCTCGGCATTGAAGCGCGTGATGTACTCCCTAAGAGATTCCTCTTTGGTCTACTTTATGTTTAGCAAGAACTCTACACCCTTCCTCAACCATCTGCTTGTCATGAACTAGTCAAGGAATCGTCTACTGAACTCGTAGAAGCCGGTGACTAAGCTCAGGGGGAGGTGGTGGAACCACTTCAGAGCAGTCCCTTTGAGGCTGATGATGAATGTTTGGCACATGAAGGCGCCAGTGGCCCCATGAAGTGCCATGATGTGTTAATAATGAGAAAGGTGGTCCTTTGGGTTACCAGTCCCATCGTAGAGAGTGAACTTAGGGACAACAAATTTCTTTGGCCGCTCCTCGGCCATGATAGCGGGCGTGAATGGTGTGGAGAACCTTCCGAGCAGCCTGGCTAGCTCGTCCTACTCAGGAGGGATGTGAACTCCTGTCACAACAGCAGTGTGGTCCATAGAGTCCGTGACCTCTTCAGCCCTCCGTGGGTCCCTACGCGGTATTGGTTGTTGCAAGTCTTGCCTCACAGCTTCGGTGCCTGAGTGGACAGGACGACCTTAACCCATGGTAAGAAGATGATTTTGGTTTTCCCGAGCTGGGGGAATTGGTGCCGCTTGAGGTTGGAACTCTTGTGGCACCAGATTTACCCTTGAAGCCATTGGAGTTGGAACCCTCGTAGTACTCCGGTAGTGGATGTCCAGAATAAAGACTGGTACCCCCCTGCCTACGGCCACAGACGGTTGGGGGTCTCCACCAATGTGGGTGATACCTTGGGGGTACACTGGTGGTTCACTGGGGATCTCTTCATAGGATCCCCCGCCCCTGGTGGCGGTAGGAAGCTGAGCCCATGGATCAGTCGCGTTGACGGGTGGATGCAAGGGGTTGCTTCCATGGCTCTGGGTAAGAATCGCCAGAGTTTTGGAGATGACAAGAAGTTGTTCTTGCATTAACTCATTTTGTCGCTTAACTTGGTCGAGTTGCTGCTGAATAAGATCAGATGATTGTCCCCTTTCTTTTCTGGCGGAAGGCCGGTTTGGAGGATTTTGAGCGTTCTTCCTTGGACGGAGATTATGAGCCACGATCCTCCGGTCAAAAGGACTATGAGTTCGCTTGCAAAGAAAGGAACTTTTGGTGAGAAATGATTGTTGTTCCCACAGACGGCGCCTAAACTGATGCTGTACTTTTTCGATCAATGGGCTTCACTCTTCTACGCCTGTCGAACACTCAAAGAAAGAAATCAGAGGGCTACCGGGTTGGCTCCGGTGGTAGTTGCTCCAATGACAAAGTCAATAAACTGAATTGAAGGACTGTAATTGAAAGTAATTGAATGAGCATGAATGTAACCACGTACCTTAGGGTTTTATTTATAGGCTTTAGATTTCCTTAATTGATTAGGATTTGGAGTCGTGAAAGTAGGAATTTGATCATCGGAGAATGGCAGTTACCTAAGTTGAACACTGCAACATGAATAACAGTTTTCTTGTTGAATATTGTTTCCTTATCCTTAGCTCGGTAGGATGTTTAGGCAGCAATGAGCTCGGAACCCTTTTGTGTATAGCTTCTGAACTGAAGATGAGTCTGAGGATCGCATGGGCTTCTGATCTTTGTAGCTCTGGAGGCTTAGTGTTTAGACCTACTCTCAATGGCTAAACTTTTAGCTGCTCTGTGGTCATATGGAGATTGGTTTGTCACTTTGTGGTATATCACATAGCATTTTAACAAATAGTTATCTATAATTTTTTTATTATCAAATAATCATATCATATCTTATTACATTCCAAAAATTGCTTTTAAGCAATTCTTTGCAAACATATAAGTTTTCATATCAAGATGATTTGGGAAATCAAAGTATCAAAATACATTTATAAAACCGAATATAAAAGATGTTTATTTTAGAGTATTAGATTACTTACCTTGGTTTGTTTAAATTTTTTTCTTGACTTAAATTATTTTTGATATCCTAGTTGCCTTTAAGTAGAATGGAAAATAATTAAATTTTTAGAGTTTTCTTAATTAGCCAAATTTTAATTTAATAGGGTTTAGTTGTGCTGCATTATCCTTGATTAGACTTTACTTATTGATATTTGATTAAATCTGGATAATCTAATTAATAAGTTTGAGGTAGGCTTAAACAGCCTTTAGTTGGAATCTTTAGACCAAACATACACCAAATTTAAATCCAGAATGTTTGTACATTGATTGAGCATGTATAAATTTTTCCTTGTACGACAACATGATTCTTATTTGAATCGTCTATGATTTCTGGAATAAATTTAAAATTTTTCATTTGAACGCTGTCGTGTTTTCTTAGCTCGCGTGACGTTCTCCTGTTGAATTGATTTCCATTTCCACGTTTTTCCTTCTTCTTTCCAATGGCCTTATTCGAGCCAAAACGCACTTATTAGACAGCCGGGCCGAAATCTAGCATGAACCCACGATGAGGACAACTGGACACCCTTAGGCCTTGTGAATCAAACAATCTAGAACATGCGTACCCCCACGTCCACGTGTTACACCTCACACAGTCAAAGAAATAAAACAGTTGGATCCGCAATTCCTCACCGTTTTTTATCAGCAGAATTGAAATGTTGGCCCACGCCATTACTGTGCCGTGAACTGCGTCTTTAATTCGCAATCCGAATCGATAGATAGATATGAACATAAGAAATCTCAAATCCATCCATTGTGTTTGTACTTTGTGCAGCTAATAATAGTAGCGTACTCTGTCTCTGTTGTTATCTGTGCTTCCTTGAGATCGTCTTGCTTTGTCAGGTTTTGATCAGATTTGTGTGTGAAAATGGGGAGGATGGAGTATTTGGCCATGAAGACGGACGCAGCCACGGCCGATTTGATCAATTCGGACATTAATGAGCTCAAGATCGCTGCCAAGAAGCTCATTAATCATGCCATCTTGCTTGGTAGTGGCCTTGGGTTCGGAACGACCTTTCTCGAATGGGTCGCCTCCTTCGCTGCTATGTGAGTCTAATCTACCTCCACAACACCCATACTTTATCATTGTTGTTAGCTCTTTATTTTATTCATGATTTCTTATTGAATTTCTTGATCTCTGATTCTTTTCTGTCTTACTACCCTATTTTATAGATAATTATATATATATATATATATAGATAAATATTAAAATTTTAATCTTTCGCTGTCATTGTTGAGGTATATCTGTGACAGCTTGACCTATTTGAGTCAATTTTCTAAGTTTACCAAAATCTTGATACATGCCATGGATTATTTTATCTTCTTGACTTTGTTTGGGGATTCTGTCATTTTCGTTGGCTAGAAATTAGTTAGAAATGGTGTTTGTCTACATGGCCACTAATTCAAATTTTGATCAGTTCCTTGTGATTTGGGTATTATATTAAGCACCATCCCTAGTTGCTATTCAACACCGTCGTACAAACACTTTGTCTAATGCCTGTTATTCCGCCCATGGTTTGAGTAGAATAGACTGCAGACCAACAATACTTCAGAACTGAGAAAGTTGGACATTACCTTTTCTCAGCTTTGTGTCACGGGCTTGAAGTTTCAAGCACTCGGGCGGCACTTAGCTACTCACAACTAAGCTTGTAGTGCTAAGTCAGCCAACCTAGCTAGCACACTTGGGCTTATGGCTAGAGAAGAGAAAGACTAGAGAACAAGAAGGCTTGAGAGTTTGAGTGAAGAAAGCTTGTATTGCTCAAGTGAGAGATGCTTTACAACTTGCTTGGTTGGTGGATAAATGAGGTACCACCCCTTTATATAGGCCCTTAGCCTTACAATCAATGGCTAGGATTAATCTGATCTAACGGCTACTATTAAGTATCCAGAATGTTCCCACCTCCTCAAAGAATCATTCTAGAACTCTATACAAATATCTAAGTATCTAGAATACTCTACACAAGTCTACAAGAATGTACAAGAATCTATACAAGTCTAGGAATCTCTACACACTCCAAGAATGTTCTAGAGAATTCTAGTTAGCAGGCCATGCAGACAAGAGAGTAAGCGGTTATGTGGCATCTGCGTGGCGTCTGTGTGGCATAACCTTTGTCAGTCTTGGCGGGGCGTGACATCCTCCCCCACCTAAGCTCACGACGCCCTCGTCGCAGCTTCATCCTTGAATCGTTGGATATGCTCGGCAAACTGCCATAATGAGTCTTCATGCTCCCAGCTTGCTTCGCTATTCGGCAAGTCCTTCCACTTTATCAAGTATTCTGTGTAGTTGGGGACACCTCTCCTCCGTATTACTCGATTGGCAAGGATGCTGTCAACCTCCTTGTCAAATGAAGAAACCACGGCGGTTGGAGCCCTCTTCGATTCTCCACGACTTGGGTCTTCCTTGTCTTCATGATAAGGCTTTAGGAAGTTGACATGGAAGATTGGGTGGATCTTTAACTTGGGTGGTAGTTGCACCTTGTAAGAAACCTTGCCCACCCATTGTAGGATAGGAAATGGCCCCTCGTAGCGTCTCACTAACCCCTTATGCACCTTCCTTAGCGCCTTGAATTTTTGAGGTAGAAGCTTGATTTGGACCAAGTCTCCCACATTATATTCCTTTTGTTTCCTCTTCATATCGGCCCACTTCTTCATCTTTCTCGCTGCCTTGTCGAGCTATGCCCGTGCCAAGTCGGCCTGCTCTTGTCAAGTCTTAGCGAATTTATAGGCCGCCGGACTTTTCCCGCCATAAGATGATGTGATTGCATTAGGAGTCATTGGTTGTTGTCCGGTAACAACTTCAAATGGGCTGCAGTTAGTAGCCTCGCTCCGTTGTAGGTTATAGGAGAACTGTGCCACGTTTAGGAGTTTGGCCCAATCCCGCTGATTGGCACTAACGTAGTGCCGTAAGTATAGCTCCAATAGAGCATTGATCCGCTCGGTCTGGCCATCAAATTGGGGATGGAAGCTTGTAGAGAAGTTTAAGTTCGACCCCATTAGTTTGAAGAGCTCCGTCCAAAATCTCCTCGTGAAGCGAGGCTCTCAATCACTGACAATATTCTGTGGAACTCCCCAAAGTTTCACAACATGCCTTAGAAATAGTCCAGCCATCTCCTCGGCTGTGCAGTCAGCCATGGCAGGGATGAAGGTGGCATAGTTGCTTGAAACGGTCAACCACCACGATAATGCACCCACATCCTTCTGACTTAGGTAGTGCCATGATGAAGTCCATAGAAACACTTTCCCATGGCCTTTCCGGGGTAGGTAATGGCTCTAGTAAACCGGCGGGGTGTTGCTACTCCACCTTGTCTTGTTGGCATACAAGACAAGTCCTTACATAGGCCTCTATATCGTCACGCATCCGAGGCCAAAAATATGAATCCTCTAGTAGGGCTAGAGTGCATCTCATGCTTGGGTGGCCTGCCCATTTGGTGTCGTGACATTCCTTGATCAACTCCTTCCATAGGCTTCCCCACTTAGGCACGTAGAGTCAGTTCCCCACGGTGAAGAGCAAGTCATCCTTGAGCCAAAAACGTCGTGTCTTTCCATCGTTGACTAACCCGATCAAGCTCTTGGCTAAGGCATCATGCTGCAGTCCTGCCTTTACGCGATCAAGTAGGGGACATTAGGGCTTGCTAATGGAAGCAAGTTCGGCCTTGAGGCTTAGAGCATCGACCACCACGTTTTCCTTTCCCGGCTTATACACAAACCGGTAGTCAAACTCTGCTAGAAAATCTTGCCACCTAGCTTGCTTTGGGCTTAGCTTCTTTTGAGTTTGGAAGTAGCTAGTGGCAACATTATCGGTCATAATGACGAACCGAGAGCCTAGCAAGTAGTGCCTACATGTCCGAAGACAATGTATGACAGTAGTCATCTCCTTCTCTTGAACAGTATAGCAGCGCTCGGTGTCATTGAGCTTTCGGCTCTCATAGGCTAGGGGGTGACCTTCTTGCATAAGTATGCCCCCAATAGCAAAATCTGACGCATCCGTGTGCACGTCATAAGTCTTGGAATGGTCTGGTAGGCTAAGGACAGGCTTTTCAGTGACTGCCTTTTTAAGGTCCTCAAAGGCTTGTTGACATGCCTCCGTCCATGCCCATTCCCGATTCTTCTTTAGAAGATCTGTCAAAGGGGCGGCTCGTGCCGAGTAACCCTTAATGAAGTGGCGGTAGTAGTTGATAAGGCCCAAGAATGACCACAATTCCGGCACCTTTGTAGGCGGCTCCCATTCTAGGATAGCATTCACTTTAGCTTCTTCCATCATAAGCTTTCCATCCTTGATCTTATGCCCTAGGAACAGGACTTCCTCTTGGGCAAAGGAGCACTTTTCCAACTTGACATAAAGCTCATTCTCCCTTAATACTTGGAAGACTTTTCGTAAATGTTGCACTTGGTCCTCTAAGGTGGTGCTATATACCACCATATCATCCAAGTATATTACAACGAACCGATTAAGATAAGGATGGAAGAGCTTGTTCATAAGAGTGCAAAATGTAGCCGGTGCATTGGTGAGGCCAAAAGGCATGACTAGAAACTCGAAGGAACCGTACCTCGTGACACAAGTAGTCTTGGACTCATCACCTTCCGCTATTCGTACTTGATAGTACCCTGATCTTAAGTTGATCTAAGAGATTGGCTATCAATGGTATGGGGTACTTGTTCTTGATCGTCACCTTGTTTAGCGCCCGATAGTCGATGCACATGCGAAGCGACCCATACTTCTTCTTTTGAAAGAGTACCGGTGCGCCATAGGGAGCTTTGGAAGGTTGGATGTAGCCAGTGTCAAGCAAATCTTTAAGTTGCCTCCTTAGCTACTCCAACTCAGGTGGCGCCATACGATAGGGCGCCATGGCTGGGGGTTTGAACCCTAACTCCAGCTCAATCTTATGATCCACCTCCCTCCTAGGTGGTAGCTTCTTGGGCAGTTCCTTAGGCATGACATCTTTATAGTCTTCAAGCACACGTTGAATAGGCTTGGGCAGCTCTTGTTGAGGGGAGACTAGCTCATCATCATCTGGACATAGGGCAGCAAGGTAGCTGGTCTCACCTTTCTTGAATCCCTTCTTGAATTGCATGGCGGATAGTGACTTGCTTGTAGCTTAGCCGCCCGTTCTGTAGGAACCATGCATGTTGAACCACCTTCCATGATGCACATTGTGTTGGCGAAGGGAAGCGGGAATGCCTTGACCTTGTCTAAGAACTCCATGCCAAGTACTACTTGGAAGTCGTCCATGGGTATTACCGAGTAGTCAATCGATCCAACCCACTCGCCAATGCTAGTTCATACGTCTCGTGCAATGCCATGGATAGGTTTGGCTGCCGAGTTAACTGCCTTGATAAACCACCCTCTTTGGTAGCCTTGAGACTAAGTCTCTTGGCCTCTTCCACTAATACAAAGTTGTGGGATGCCCCAGTATCCACCAAAGCATGAGTAGGCATCCCATTGATCTTAGTTTCTACGAACATGAGTCCCTTGCCTTGGCCTTTAGGAGATCTGGCCTTGGCCTTGATAGCATTGAGGATCTGTAGGGACCCCATGTGAGCATCCTCTTGCTCTTGTTGCTCCTCATACTGGGCTGTCATAGCATTAAAAGTTTTTCTCTTGGGGCAATCCCTCACCCAGTGAGGGCCATCACACAAGAAGCATGGGCTCTTGGGCTTGGATGGCTGATCCTTGCCCTCCTTTCCTTTGTCCTTATCCTTGCCACTGGGTGGCTTGCGTGGTCCACTTTCCTTGTTGCCATCATGTTGTGGTGCGCCATCTTTGCCTCCCCCACCTTTGCCAAAGTTACCCTTCTTGGATTGGGGGTTGTCCTTTTTGATGGCATAGTCAATGAATGATTCGGCCTCCGCAACGGCCGTTGCAAGGTCTTGCACTCCACGTCGCCTTAGCTCCGTCTTGGCCCATGGCTGAAGGCCATCTAGGAAGAAGAATAGGGAGTCCTTGTCGCTCAAGTCTGGGATCTCAAGCACAAGGGTATTGAACTCTTTCACATAGTCCCGAATGGTACCCGTTTGCTTGAGTTGGCGTAGTCTGCCCCGTGCCTCCTCCTTGGCATTCTCTGGGTAGAATTGCCGCTTGATCTCCCTCTTGAAGTCCTCCCCTGTATTCATAGTGCAAGTGTCCCTCTCAATGTCACTACGCCTCCTACGCCACCACAACATGGCAGTATCGGTAAGGTAGAGGGTAGCCGTGGGTACCTTGGCGGACTCATCAGTCATACCAACAGCCTCAAAATATTGTTCTAAGTCCCATAAGAAGTTGTCGAGCTCCCGGGCATTTCTTGAACCAGCATAGCTCTTTGGTTTGGGCACATCCACCTTGGGTGCCTGTCTAGTAACGACGTTGCCCGCGGTGACTACCCTTTTGCATAGTGCCCAATCAGAACATACCTCTTCCACTTGAGCATGGATAGTGTGGAGTTCCCCATCAATGTACCCATGTAGGCTAGCGAGTTCACCCATGAGTTGATCTCGAAGTGCACGGACTTCCCTCCTGCTGGAACCGCCCAGCTCATTGATGGAACCCTTCACAGCTTGGTTGAGCTCACCATTTTCCGTCTCTAACCCGTCGAGACGTTGCTCAACTTCCTCCAAGTGTGCATCCCATAATGAAACGGTGGACTCTACGTCAGCCAACCGTGACTCAAAGCTGGCCATCAGGTCCTTGGACACGTTGTCACGACCCGAAACCCATCCTATGCGGATCTCGTGTCGCGGGGCCGGCCCAATGGCCGTCCCTACTTTTTCCATTCTTTAACCAATGATATCAGTAAATAAATTAAACATGACATTAAAGTGCGGAAGTTTTATTACAATTATTGTTCAAAGACTAAACTTCAAACTAACAATAAACTGATCCTAAACCACTCCTAGGTGGTGAGTACATGGGAGAGACTTCATTCATTACTCTTATGCTCCTCAACTGTCTCCTTAAGCTCCTGATCTCCTACTATGGTTCTGTAACATTCTCACCTGAAAAATTTAGTAAGGGGTGAGCTACAAACTCAGTAAGTAGAAGCCTATCCCCAATACGGGTGGGGATGACATAAATGATTACAAGTCAAGGTAACATGATAGCCAGTCATGACAATGATTGCAGTCAACTGTAAAATGCCACAATGGCCAATGAATGACAATGGTACAATAACAGTCAAGGGTAACCAATGAATAATAACGTTCAATAACCGTCAAGAGTGACAACGTAACATGAATAAAGAATAGGCTCAATGAACACGATCAACATAAATATTGCCACAATGAAACGGTCACAATCAAGTCCAATAAATCAAAACCAATCAACATAGAACTATATCAATTAACATGGATGATGCCTTTACTCTGTTCAGGGTTTGGCAGACCCTCGGTCATTTGGGGCCCGGCATACCCCCATTAACATAAATGCATATAAAATGCCCATTATCCTTAATGCGTAAAAACGCCATAATTGCCATATGTCCTTTTTGACCCGTAGGTCCCATAAATTGACCCGTAGGTCCCAGTCAATCAGATAGCATCAGATAGGTAATGTGACTGAGCACAAAACCCGGCACTTAACATAAATTAAGATTCTATAGTATTCCATATGAATGTACAAAACATGGAACATCATAACATAACATACAGTAAATAGACATCAATGAAATGAATCAGTCATGCAACATCAACCAATAGGCATCCACCAGGTAGAACAATATCCATGGTGGGAAACAATGATAGTGAATACATATATGAGTACAAGATTGGCAGTAATGGAAAGATCGTGGCTTGGAAACCACGTATCAAAGATAGGAATCCACTTACATTATCAATGTCTTAATATCCCGTGACTTCCTCCTTTCCTTTTGACTTGCCTATAAATCAATAAACACGTTTTAGCTTTCATATAATTTACCGAATTTATGCCTCGTTACTCTAAATACCTCCCGTACTAATTTATGCTTTACGATTTCCATTTTAAACTTAATTTACCCAAGGGCAAAATGGTCATTTACGTGTCTCTACTTTTTGGGTTCTGTTTTCATAATTTGGACTTCACCGTTAAGTCCAGTAGGTTTGAATTAATAAAAATTCACTATTTACTTAACTAAATCGGAGTCCGTTTGACTTACCTTTGAGGTAGGGGCATTTTGGTCATTTTGGCATTCTACGGTTATTTTATTTTTTCGGGACTCCGTCTCGTAAAATGGACCTCACTATTAAATTCAGAGGGTCCAAAATAGTAAGTTTTCATTATTCATTCGACTAATTTAGGCGTCGAAATTAAATCTAAAATTTATTAATTTAAATCATTTATTTAAATTAATTAATCTGGATAATACATATAGTATTTGAGTCCAAACAGACCACATGTGCCTTAGTGGCACAGTGGCTAAGCTTCTCCCCCTTTCTCCTTTGGTCACAGGTTCAATTCACTGTACATACAAATTTTCCATTCCTCGTTATTATTTTTTTTTCATTTCCTGTTCAAGTTTAACCCAACCATTGGATAGCTCTCCTTTCTAACCAAACACTATCTAAACTCAAATTTAAAAATTTACTCATGAACTACAAGTGTTGGGCAGTCATCTGAATGGGTGGGTCGGGTCAGACCCGACCCGGTTTGGCCAAAATAAAATCGGAAAACCCAGCTGCCGCACAACAACACTTCAGCGTGTTGGTTGTCTTCTCCGTCAACGGCGACTTGCCTACGACGGATTTTCTCACGTTTTTCAGTGGGGTTCACACCTACAGATCATGGACAGCTCAAATCTACTGTCAAATTTCAAATCGGAGTACCGTAGCACTCCCAAATTAACCGGAACAGTAGCGCACCAGGGGCTGTGCGGTTTTCCGGCAGCCCCTTTCCCTTCTATTTTTCCCTGTTTTCTCCCACAGTTTCCATCCCGATTTGATTCTAAAATTTACCTACACCCAAGAGAATCAATTACACATGATCTAAACCAATTGATCGCAACAAAATCACCCCACCCGATCTATTTTTCTCCTCTGTTTTTCACTGTTTCCCCACGTTAAATTCTGTTCTTTTTTTTGTTTTTTTTTGTTTTCCTTGATTCAATTTGAATACAACCAATTTCCATGCTTAATTAAATCTAAAAATCAAATCTATAATTCGTGCTTCGAAAAATTGAAGAACGAAAAGCTCAGTTTCTTACCCCCCTTTTTCTGGTTCTTGCGCGCCGCTGTTGCACGCGCTGCTTCTTTCCTCTATGTTTTTCTTCTCAGTTCTTCCACTGACTCACTCCTGCTTCTTCCCTTATTGCTTCTCCTTCTTTTCTTATTTCTTGTTTTCCTTCCTGTGCCGCACCACCGCCGCTTGAGCTGCCCCTGTTTTTTTTTTTTTCTTTGTTTCCTTCTGGTTCAACGCATGCCTCTAACATGCTTCCTCCCCTTTTTTTAAAAAAAAAAAAAAAAAAAACACCCTCAACTCTTCAGTCTCTCTCTCTCTCATCCGTTCACTTCCCTGCGCCTCCCATTCTCCATCCGTTTCCTTTCTTTCCTCTTCCTTTTAATTCATTTTTTTTCCTGCTTGTGTAACCCCCCCTTAATGCACTTAATATACATATCTATAGATACATCCACACACACACACACACACACACATATATATATATATATCTATTTCCATATGCCATAACATGATTTCTTCTTCTTCTTCTTCTTCTTATTTATTTATTTTATATTCTTATTTTATTTTTGTTTTTGTTTTATTTTATTTCCTTTTACATTTTTTTTCATTATTATTTAATTCAACTTCATTTT